>JAVJIX010000122.1:1095000-2295000 GCA_036785185.1 Paratrypauchen microcephalus | reverse complement strand
CTGTAACTTGAAATGTACTGGTGGGTTAGGACTGAATGTCTATTATTCATTGCAGTAGATTATATATTAATATTATTATTTTCGGTATACTGGGCTGGAGGTGCTGCTTTGGAAGTCAGAGCTCTGGGTCAGATGGTGAGGCAAATGAAACATGCATGAGTTTGGAACACAGCTTACGGTTTAAAGCAGACCTATTATCCACAAGTTGGTTTTAGAGTGTGCAGGTTTGAGTCATCTTAACCCTAGAACACTTTGGTTAAAATGCAGAGAAGAATTTCTCCAGTGTGAGATCAATAAAGTTCACTTCTTCTTCTATAAAAAGTAATACCATCACTTTTGCCGGGTAATCTTTTACCCGATATAATATACCCAACAAAAATTACTTTTCATAAGAAACAGATCAAAATATGACAACACATGATAAATTAGAGTGTTTTTCTTTTATTTTCAACTGTGGTATGTGTAACAAAATGAAAAAAAAATAATAATAATAACATAGGGAAATTACTGAAAAATTTGGAATTTGAGAACAAAAAATTCCTAAAAAAATAAAAATAAATAAAATAATAATAATAATAATGATACTGGAAACTTGGTGTTTGGACCACCCATTCCTGGGACATGTGAGACTTCCCTGGTGAAGCTCAGACTCCTCGACACACGAACAGTTGCAGGAGAGAAGAAAAAAAAAATAGTATTTTTTCAGTGGGTAAAAATGACCAGTTGACTAAAATATTGTTTTCATCATAAGAATTCCTTTTGAAATCACCACTTTGTGATATTTATTCATAACCACTGCACTAAATAAGGATAGATACACATTCCAGGACCACTCTTACTTACCTAGTCCTTACATCCTCCTACATTAAATTCATTACATTACATTCTTACATTCCTCTTTCACTGTTGCCGGGTGAAAATCAGCCGAAAGCTTGTAGGAAAAAGTGGGCTTTGGGGTAGGGAAACACCTACACCTTCAAAGATGTCAAAAACAACGGTGAAGCTCCCCAGGGTCCCACGACACTCAGAAAAATGCAACATAATGAAAATCATGTAAATATTTTTGCTTGCGAGAAAATTACCCGGCGATAGTGATTTAGGGTTAATCAGTGACTGCGTGCACATGGACGAGTGTAATCCGATTGCAAACGGATTGGGATCATATCGAATTCATGTGCACAGGCTCAGGATTGTATAGGGATTGGTTTCTCAAATCCGATTGGAACCCCTGGCTTAGGCCGATAGTAATCTGCTTGGGGCCGCCTTGTGCATGATATCGGATCGGATTGGCGTACTGCGCATGTGTGGGAATTTTCGCCAGGGATTTCACCCAGAAGTGGCAGGAGGCGCCGACGCCGTCATAAGTAGCGATTGTTGCCGGAAAAGTCAGACGAAATCATGGCTGCGAAGAAAGAAATGCACAACATCTACACCAATGCTGCTCGAGCGCCATCTTTGTACACCGCCACATAGTTTGTTGTGTTTTTATTGAGTAGCCATCACCCGGAAGTAGTTGGACTACAGCACCACATAGCGTAGCGGAGCTGGCCAGGTCGCTGACCATTATCCGATTACACGAGTTTCATGTGTACTGGGATTATAGGACAGGCTACCCGCCGAGTAACGGGATCGGATTTGGAGAAATCCAATCCAATCCTACCATGTGCACGCAGTGATTATTTATTCTGTATTGAAAACATCATTGCCCTGAGCAGCATCCCCACTGCTCTGTACTTTAGTTTTTTCTCCAATTTTATTTTCGTAATCGGTGATACACGTTGGATTCCGTAGCGTAAAATGTCCAGATTATAACACAGTGATCCGTGTTATAGATGATAGACTATATAGCAGACACAAGCACAGTATGTCAGTATGTTGTCTGAATGCTAAAACCAGGTAGCCTACAGCCTCTCTAAAGACTCAACTATTCACTCACGTCTCACACTGTTAACACGGATATAGTGTGGAGCTGAACTGTCCCCAGGTATGCATAGATTTGCTCAGTTCCTTGTGGGGCCAGGACGCCTCTGCACAGGTCTCCATGGAGATCCTGGTTAAGTAAAGGCCAAACCGTCTCCGTGGAATAGAACCACTCAGGCAGAGATAAAAGCTTTCTTTAACATAATGAATCTCTCTAAGTAAGAGGTAAGGATTATTTAAGCAGAATAAATTGTTTTTTAACTGCTCAGAGTAATGTAGCTGCTGTAGCCGAGTTTTTCCTCTTTTCAGATTTGTTGTACTATTGAAAGTGCCGAATTCAATCACTTATGACGGGTTAGACTATCCATTTGACTAAAACACAGAGGAGATCATTACATTTAAGATTTTTTGCAAAAATATTCACATTCGTTTTCCCAATTTGGCCATTTTTTTAGGTTTGAAAGTTTATTTCCTGGTTGTAAATTGTGACATCACACTGTTACCTAGCAAAACTCCTCGAAAGTACACAGAAATGAGTATCTAGCAAATACAAATATCAGAAAACAACTTTATTTTGTTGAAATTATGTATCAGAAAAATGTGTTTTGTAATTAAATCGTACTGAATTTTGTTTAGAACTCTCTGCTTGCTGTAATTTTCAGTATTTTTTCAACATTTCTTCGCAAATTGCTTCATGATTTGTGTAAAACTATAACTGATATTTACAATATCAATTAAAGTTTAAAGTCAAAATTAGAGAATCATAAAAATCTGTCATACAAACTATAACAAAGTCCCACTTTAAGAGGGGGTCTTACACTGCTATGGGGTATTAACAACTAAAACATATCAAGATTATTTTATTATTTTGAGTTTTTCTCTCAAACAGAAAACACTCTGTTCCACCTTGTGCTCCACTGTGTTTTGAAACTCCATACTAGAACACAAGAATCATTTAGATTATTTCAGACCTGGAGTTGCTCATCTCTACAGAACAAAAGGTAAAAGGTAGCTGTTCACTTGGAAACTACCACTGCATTACATCACAAAGTGGAGATCTACATAGACTAAGATTGTATTCTTAAAATATTTCTTCAAATTCAAGATTTTATTGCCACAGAAAACAACAAAATTACATTTAGAGCATCAGACACTGCATCATTTATTAGGTAAAGCTGAGTTCATACAAGTTCAAACAAAAAGAGAATAACAAATGCAGATTGTATATTTGAGACATTGTTAAGTGTGTATGCTCTAAGAAAGATGAAACGCAATATCTTCTGCAGCAGAAGTGACATGACAATACAACACAGATCACAGTTTGGTCACAGGGATGAGGTCCTCTCCGCAGACATTCATCTTTACAAGTGCAACCTGCTTCCTGCGAGACCTCTGATCTTACAGCCTCCAACAGATGGATAAATTCATACTTTATTGATCTCAAAGCAAATTCAAAGTTCGGCAGCAGCAACATAGTAAAGATATTTAAAGTTAGCAGTCCATCCTCTGCATTCATCAGCTATAGGTGTTAGATGCATTGTGTGGGACAAATGACTTCCAGAGTGTGCTGTAGAGCAGGACAGGGACAACAGTTCCCAAAGGTGATGGTGCTGTTCAGGGGGTGCTGGGGATGTGACTGAGGTCGTTTTCACACCAGGAAAGTCCGATAGTTCACTTGCTTTGGTCCGGACCAAATTTTTTTTTTTTTTTTATTTTGGTGCGGTTCACTTTCACACTGCGTTTTTTTCCAAGTGAACCAACATCTGTAAACAAAACCACATGTGCTGAGGTCGCTCAGCCATTTGACAGAAATGAGCCGTGTCCAAACGCCGTGTCCAAACACGGAAGGAGGAGAATAATGGTGTTACGTGCTGTTTTCAATCTAGCCTTAGCGATATGGTTTGCTCAGTTTATACAGTTCGCACAAATGTTTGAGCAGCATCGTGAGGTTTACACTATTTTACAATCAGTTTCCAAACGACAAAGACAGAGGGCAAGACGGCTACGGAGGACAGCGCTCATGAGCGTACATCTTGTTGTGACTCTTGCTCTTCACGCGAAACGTAAGTAAGCGTCGTTAAGTTTCGTTTCGTTTCGTAAGCCTAGGTTTCCCATAATGCTCGACATACGACGGGAGCTTGTTAATTACAAAAAGTCAACTTGTGTCGGATCGAGTCCGGTCTGCATTCTCACCTCAAACGAACCGCACCAGGATTCAAATGGAACCGTGCTGAGACCGAGCTTTTTAGGTGGTCTCGGTTTGCTTGTTTGCTCCGGATCGAGATTTTTGGTTTTTATTCACACAGCCCAAAAGGTCCGAATCAAAGGAGCAAACAAGGCAGGTGTGAAAACGACCAGAGTCAAGCTCTGCCCCCACTACAGATCCTGCCTTCCTCACTAGCTTATTCCAAAAGATTTGAAAAGGAATATATAAGAAGTGGTCGTAAACTGGAGCTACAGCTTTACTGTTACTGTTGCCATGATGAAGTGAATGCATGCGCCACAACTTGACAATATCCAACTTCTTGCAGCTCATTCTACCAAAGAAAAAAGATAAAACTAATGAGATCTGAACAGCACAGTACGATTAGTCATGGCCACTTGTTTGCAATCTCAATAAAACCCAAACTATAGGTTTTATTGTTAGTCCGGGTTACATTCAGTTTGAGTGTTCTATGGGTGTGTCAGACCTAAGTACATTCCATCATATTTGTATGCAAACACACATTTGCTCTGATCATTCTGCACAGTGGCTAAACACAAACCCATACTGGCACTTGTTCTCACTGAACAGATGTGTGTAATAGTAAAGCTGCGCCCATGTGTTCTGAAGTGTGGCCACCGTCTGTGGTAACACATGCAGCAGTATGTCTATTTTGAAATCTCGACGACCGCCAGTAGTCCTGGTAAACTATGGGCACTGGTGGTATTATTAGGTCAGTAGTGATGTTAGCTGAATGGGTGATGGAGGAATTTCAAAGTGTACCCACCACAGGCACACACATGGACTATTTGTTCCATTATAACTCCCTCTTTTTCCATCAACAATGCTGCGCTCACTATTTACAGAGTAGGCGTGAAGTCAAATGATTAGTCTGGAAAAGCCACCAATGGCACCATTTATCACATACCATATGGTTTGATTTGGTCATGTGAACGGACATGGCTCCTGTAATTGGAGCCTGGGTTTATGTACCTGATTTCCTCACCTCTGTTCGACACCATTCGGGTCGAGAAACATGAAAAGATGCCTCACCGTATTCTGAGTCACAACACAGCCAGCCTGGATCCCGCTCAGATGATGTAACATGTATCCACACTTCCTTTTATGTCTGTCCAGTAGATCAAAACGCTGCTTCCACCAACTGGTCCTATTGATTTTTCTGCCTGTATAATCCAGTTTGTTTCAAAATGTCTCAGGGTGCACACACTTATGACAATATTATGCAGTGTTCAGTAGCATTAAAATCTCGCCATGTTTTAGACTACGTTCACACTGCAGGGCTCTGATTTTTTTTGTGAAATACGATTTTTTTGCGAGGCCGTTCACATTTCCAATTAAATCCTATTTGTATGTGATCTCCAGTGTGAACGCCCCAAAAATGTCGCGCCTGCGCATTGGAGGACACCATGACGTCACACGCAGCAAATGTGCTCAATGTTTACGGAAGTAGCCTAAAGTTGCTGCTTTGTTTTAAGGAAGAGACGGCGAAGGAGAAGGACAAGGTTTGTGGCCACGGTGTTTTGTAGGGCAGTGGCAGCAATGTTGGTAGAAATTAACATGTTGGTGCGGAGTCACAGACAAGAGTGGTGGGATTGCTCTGTGCCTCGCCGCTTCACTGACACGGAGTTCATATACTATTTTCGCATGACAAGAAGAACGTTTGTGTACATTTGTGAGCGCCTACTTGTACTCTCGCTGGAGGAAACACGCCCAGGTCGGATGAATGCGACCTGGCCGTTCAGACTGAAGTCGCATGTCAAAAGATCGGATATGTATTGGTTTTAGGACCACATATCCAAGAGGCCTGGGTCACATTTGAAAAAATCGGATCTGTGTCGTTCAGACTGTCATTAGAAGATCAGATACAGGTCGCATAGAGGTGAAAAAATCGGATTTGGGTCATTTCAGGCTGCAGTGTGAACGTAGTAATCTAAGGTTAGAGTAAAACTGGATCAGATCCTCATGCTTCTCCTTGCTAATTATCATGTGATATGATTAAACTGAAACGATTAGAAGTTTATCTAACGATTCTCTTAACGATTCCAGCCAGCACGAATTACGCACAAAAGTGGTGATATGGAGTTTATATACTATTTTCGCATGACGAGAAGAACGAGAAGAGCTTGTTTTTCGGAAAGAAACGGGGCGTGTATAAATTAACATATTTTCCCACGCTCGCGCGCCAGCCAATCCCGTTGCGAGAAGCGCCGAAGGGGGTTTCCCCTGTTCGCGTATCAGCTGTGAAGAGCTCGTGCATATGTACGCGGCACTGCAGGACACTAAAGGACATGAAAATGGACTTTTAACTTCTACTTGGACACACGACACGTTAGGAAGACCTTCGGGACAGGTTCGGGACATGTCCGTTTCTCCGTAGCTCGTGTACAGAGTGCAATTTAGCTCCGAAACACACGATATGCGTATACACGTGGAGATACGCAAATTATCCGAAAACACTGCAACACTGGGTGAGTCATAATTATTATCATATTTCTGCATCAAATGGAGATATTAGGTGAAAGCAGCGGCCTGTGTCAACATTAGCCTGTGCGCTAAACCGGGACCAGGACTAAAACAGAACTAAAGCACGACTAGACCACGACTAGACCAGGACTAAACCAGGACTAGACCAGGACTAGACCAGGACTAGACCACGACTAGACCAGGACTAGACCACGACTAAACCAGGACTAGTGCTAATCTTGGTGCTAATCAAACAGCTTGTTCTCCTTTTTTCCCCAAATTAGAATCGATAAGAGAATCGATAAAGAATCGAATCGTTAAGCAGTATCAATAATGGAATCGGAATCGTGAAAATCTTATCAATTCCCATCCCTAGTGAAGAACAGCATCAACTGCAGAGTTCTGGTGTTGTATCCAAACACCAAAACATAATATCTCTATGCAGGTTATTAGAATGAACAAGAATGAAACGACTAAACTTCAAATTATGAGCGTTTGCATTTGTAATAAGTCCTAAAAACACATAAATCATATTGTGGAGACAGGCTGTTAAAATCATTGCAAGTATTTTATTTATTTTTGTGCTTGTAACACGTTCTTAGCGCTGCTCATTGTCGGACAGGCTGGATCCATAAGTCAGGCCAGTAGTTTGAAAGTCAGCATCGATCAGCTGTCATCTCTGCTGCGGCAATGGACTCGGCATCCACTCCTCTTCCTGCTATTTGTTATTATAGTCTTTGCATTGACACAAAATTGTTAATCTCATTTGTAGAGACTCACATCAACTATTTATCATGGTTTGTCCTGAGTCAAAATCTATCACAAGGAGAGTATTTTGTTTTTATGATTCGGACCAAACTTAAAGAGCCCATATTACACTGTTTTCTGATCTGGTATAATGGTGTTTCCTCATTAAAAACACACTGTTCCACCTTGGATTTCACGTGGTGACATCACAAGGTGGAACAGAGCATTTTGAGGTCTAGAGATGACTAATAATGAAGGATTACTTGAAAATGTGCGAATAAAACAAAACACAACACAACAGTTCTATGCATTAATCATTCGCTACACTCAGAGGTGGTGGGCACGCCAATCTGGACCATCTTTCCATCCGACCACCACCAGCACTCACGCACACACCACATTTGTACTAAGATGTGTGTAAATTTCCTCAGTCATCCATGTCAAAATAGAATCCATGGCAAAAGGAGACATTAAATTTGTCAGCTGGACAAACGTTTATTTGGTCGAATATGTTTCGCAGCTCATCCAAGTTGCTTCTTCAGTTCTGGTCAGACGCTGGTGGACACTGCCTATATCTGCCTGAAGGGGGCGCTAACTACAATGAAATTGCTTTGAAACTACCACACCTACTTGTGTAACGACCCTCAATCATACGAGACACAGGGGTTCACAGTCACTGGGTTTATTGCCTTCAGCGGGAGGCGATCTGCATTCAACAAACAAACAACACAAAAGGCGTCAGGGCGTCTGCACGACTGCATATATCTTCAGCGCGGGGCGATCTAGCTGAAGGTACGGCAAGCGCAGAAGCCCAGAAAGTGTCAAACGAGAAAGGCAGTCGCGCACGCCCATGACTTAACAAATGAATGCGGTACGACAGTTTTAACAGTGATACAATAAAAACACAGATTTTGTGAGAATTAAAAAAAAACTCAAAAAGGGTCAAATTTCAACTCTGTTACACCTGTTTATAGTTTGTGTTAGTTAGGTGGGCCTATTAGATCTGCAGTGGGAGTGGAGTGTGGGTCTTGTTAGCAGAACCATTCAGGACCATAATGGGTGTTTTCACACCTCTGGACCTGACCTGCTGCCCTATTGTTTTCTTTGTTTGTTTTGATTTAGGTTTGAGGATAGAGTTATAGATGGAGACAAATGATGTCTGAGAGAGGATTCTCTTTCTTGACAAAAATAACCTCTTTAACTCCCCTCTCAAACCAGTTATTTTCTCTGGCCAAGATCTGGACCTCACTGTCCTCAAAGGAGTGGCCCGTGGCTTTTAGGTGGAGATGTACGGCAGACTGAGGTCCTTTTAGGTGGAGATGTACAGCCGATTTAGGTCCACTGTGGCTCTCTCGACTGTGTTGGTACATCCTCTTGTGAAGTGTCTGTTTTGTTTCTCCAGTGTAGCGCTCACTGCAGTCTTCACTACACTGAATGGAGTAGACCAAGTTGCTTTGTTTGTGGCTCGGTGTTTTGTCCTTTGGGTCGACCAATTTCTGTCTTAAAGGTCCCATGGCATGAAATTTTCACTTTCTGAGGTTTTTGAACGTTAATGTGAGCTCCCCTACCCTGTTTAGGCCCCCCCTTCCCCCATGGCTAAAAGTTGCGAAATGTGTAAACTGAGCATTTGCGGTCCTTTTCTGCGTTTGAAAAAAAGACAGCCCAAACGGGCGATTCTGAACAAGGGAACTTTCTGACGTCACACTTGGGGAAAAATCCAAATGCACCATCTCTGGAAATCATGCCCAGAGAGTTTGGACCACAAACGAGCTACGCAATGCAAGATGCGTTTTTGTTTTTTTGTTTTTTTTGCCTGGAAATACGTGAGAGTGTTTCCAGGCTCGGATGTCCTTTATCCGAGCCTCCGAACCTCTGAAACAGCAGTGGTTTAATTTTATTTTCTGTGGAAATGTGTTTATTTTTCAATGGAAATCGTCTCATATCTTCCTCCGTGCTTAAACGCAGAAGTGGAGCCAGCGCGCATCGCACCGCTAAACAAGGAAAGAGCGGAGAGCTTGGCCACACCCCCACCTGCTGCACTGGCCTGTCTCTGTCCTCCTCATTTGCATTCAAGCAACAACGCCAAGAATAAAGCGTTTGAGATATTTTTGACTCTGTGTTCATGGGGCTTTCTCATGCACTGAGTGTTGATTTTGAAGAAGGATTCATTTACAGTATTAGGGAACCATTAAGGCGCCATATAAAAGCATCAAGAAATACCATGTCATGGGATCTTTAAAGTGTTTGTGGGTTTGAAGTAGACTGGGATTTCATATTGTCTGAAAATCCTCTGTAGTTTTTCAGAAACGCCGGCCAGGTAATAAATAGTTACAACCTTTCTCCTTGGTTCTGATTCTCTGTTGTCTTGTTTCTTGTCCTTGTCTCTCTTGGTTTTGTTGAAAGCCCATTTAGGATCTCCACAAACACAAACAGAGAGGGCTTTCTGCACATGTTCTTCTTTCTCCTTTCCCTCTGTGCTTGAAGGAACCACTTGGGCCCTGTGTTGTAATGTCCAAATAATGTATTAACATGTTTTATTTTACATGTTTTCACTTTCAGACACCTTCAGAGCAAAATCCTAACACAATCAGCGTGCATCCTGCTAACGAAACTACTGCACATCGCATCAGGTTTGTTGTTGTGTACAGTTTTGTGCCAAGTTTTGTGCCAAGTTTTTTGTGGGAGCATGGGTGACGTCGACTTGTGGGTGGAGCATTGGACAGAATCTTACAACTTTAAGGAGGGTTAAAAATTGAATTACTGAAAAATGCATGGATGACATATAAGACCTCTTCAATGTTATAACATGGGAGAAAGCTCAAAAAATATCTTTTACACTTTGCCCCCTTCTTTAAAAGATCAAAAAAGACAATTTTGCATAATGTGTCCTTTAAATCCATAGCTCCATCTGTCTGAAAATGGAGTATTAAAGCTTTTATCTACTGAAAGTCCAGGCTCGAAATGACTTGCAAATCCACACTGATATCTCTATTTTTAATTCTCAGGGGATATCAGTCAGGTCCCCATGCTTTCTGTGTCTTGAACCAGAACCAAATGTGATTGTCCAGTCAGATTTGTTTTCAGTAACACGAAGGAGCTCATTGGTCACCAAATTTCTCTCAGTTTCACTAGCGAGGGCCACGCCACGACAATTAAATATGATAAAGATTTTTATTGACGATTGACGGTGGGTAGATGTGAAAACGTGTGAAAATGTGAAACGTGCTTTTAACACTATCAACCACACTGTCCTTCTTGACAAATTAACTTACTTTAACTTCTCTAACAATAAGACAGGCAGAAAACAAGTTGTACAGATTGGAAACTCTCAATCAACATTACTCACTTGCTCAGCTGGAATCCCACAAGGCTCAATATATTGGGTACAATTTTATTTAGTCTATACGTCAACAATTTACCAAATGTTTGTAAGAGTGTAAAAATGCAATTATATGCAGATTTTACGGTATTGTATACTCATGCAAAAACAAAATCTGAAGCTTCTGCAGTGCTCTCGGGTGCCATGGTACCAGTGTCACACTGGCTCCATGACTCTGGCCTGCATCTCAACACTAAGGTTGTTTTCACACCTGCCTTGTTTGGTTCGTTTAAAACGAACCAGAGTTCGTTTGCTCCTTTGATTCGGACCTTTTGGGCTGTGTGAATAAAAACCAAAAATCTCGATCCGGAGCAAACAAGCGAACCAAGACCACCTAAAAAGCTCGGTCTCAGCACGGTTCCATTCGAATCCTGGTGTGGTTTGTTTGAGGTGAGAATGCAGACCGGACTCGATCCGACACAAGTTGGCTTTTTGTACTTAACGAGCTCCCGTCGTATGTCGAGCATTTTGGGAAACCGAGGCTGATGAAACGAAACTTACGAAGCTTACTTACGTTTTGCATGAAGAGCAAGAGTCAGAACTTGATGCGCGCACATGAGCGCTGTCCTCGGTAGCCGTCTTGCCCTGTGTCTTTGTCGTTTGGACATTGATTGTAAAATAGTGTAAACCTCACGATGCTGCTCAAACATTTGTGCGAACTGTAAAAACTGAGCAAAACAGCACGTAACACTGTTATTCTCCTCCTTCTGGGTTTGGACACGGCGTTTTGACATGGCTCATTTCTGTCCAATGGCTGAGCGACCTCAGCACACGTGGTTTTGTTTATAGATGTTAGTTCGCTTGGGGAAAAACTGCAGTGTGAAAGCGAACCGCACCAAAATAAAAAAAAAAAAAAAACATTTTGTCCGGACCAAAGCAAGTGAACTATTGGACTTTCCTGGTGTGAAAACGACCTAAAAAAACAGTCTCTCTCGACAGCGAGTAGGAGGCGAGCACCCATCTGTGTTGATCAGTGAGGAGAGACTAGATGTGGTTGAACGGTTCAAATACCTTGGTGTAGTTTTTGACTCGAATCTAAATTTTAAACACTATGTAAAATAAAATCCACATATAATTAAATTTAATCTGTCAAACTTCAAACATATAAGACCTTATCCAACGACAAAATTAGCAAAGGCGTATATGCACGCCATGATCTACAGCCACATTTCTTACTGCTGTACCACTTGGTCTCATATTAACCACTTAATGCTCTCATTGAAATCTGTGATGTCTTTCAGTCCCTTGTGATACTTTTTTCCTTTTTCCCCATAAGCAGCCATATTTGTTTTGATATGGATGGACCATGTGTGTCTCTGATTGGCTAACTCACCTGTCAATCACTTCCATGTGAACTCGGGGGGTATTCAGTGATGCCCAGACTCACACCTTTGTAAAGTTTCGGAGAAGTGTGGATTCTGGATCTGTGGCGGTATTCTTCAAGAAACTCAAGCTTAGTCGGGATAAGTGTTTTTTGGGTGGTTTATTGTGCTCTCCCACAGTATTTCGCTGTCAAAACCCGCAGCAAAATCCGAACCACTTCCTGAATCAGTCACGTGGTACAGCCGGGCAGCAAGGCTTGGAACATGGTCATGATTTTCAGTTCCTCCCCTAAATGAAGCCTAGATATGGAACATCACATCACTAGTGTGCAGCCTTCGTCGCGGCAGAACATGCTGGAGAGGTTATGGGGAACTAAGTTTAAAGGGATAGTGCGTTTTTTTTATGTTAATCTGTATGAATTTCCTTCTAAAAGTTACGTGTGTTGACACCGGCTTACCTCTGACAGTCTCAGCTGATCCCGGTTCGACTCGCTTTCTGGAGCCCACGTAAGTAGGTCCGGTAACTTCCCTGGAACATGAAATAAAGCTTGTTTTTCTTCTCACAACAAAACATTTGTCCGAAAGGTGATACATTTGCGTCCGAAACAGTTGTCCACAAAACATCCAGCAGCGTACTTGGCAATAGCGTATTGTGTCTGTCGATTCGTATCACTGCGCGCATATTAGCTGTATTAGCCTATTAACCTTTAGCGGAAGTGTACGGCAGATGTGGTCCGCCATAAGGGGAAGTTTGCAAGTGAACAGGCTAATACTATATGTGCGCAGTGATACGAATCAACAGACACAATATGCGATCGCTAAGTATGCTGCTGGATGTTTCGTGGACAACTGTTTGGGACACAAATGTTTTGTTTTGAGAAGAAAAACAAGCTTTATTTCATGTTCCAGGGAAGTTACCGGACCTACCTACGTGGGCTCCAGAAAGCGAGCCGAAGCGGGATCAGCTGAGACTGTCAGAGGTAAGCCGGTGTCAACACACGTAACTTTTCGAAGGAAACCCATACAGATTAATATATATATATATATATTAAAAAAAACACTATCCCTTTAAGTTTAATGTATGGCTGGTCTTCACATGCTCTCCCCAGGGACAACGCTCTTTGGGATGGACCTGCTCTGTCACAGGATCCCAGCTAAGGAAATGACAGGGTGGTGTCAGAAATCCATAGAAGCCTTTGTCATGGTGTAATTGGTCCTTTGGCTGTGTGTGTTATGGCTGTGAAGAGGCCCCGGTCAAGAGCTCTTCATAAACGCACACTCTCTCCACAGTGTGCTCTCCATTCTCTTACTGTGAAGAGGAGTCATTGTGTTAGGCGCAGTAACTTTAAATGCATCTCCATTATATATTTGTTTGGGTCAATGCACAGCACAGGACCTGTGATTCAGGTTGTTTTCACACGTTTGCGCTCCAGAGAGAGGAGCTGCTCTCAGACCTCCTGTTTGAAGAGCTCAGAGATTTTTATGTGACTCAGAATGTGTTTGTCATTTTCACACCGGCACAAGCACCGCTCTCATATCCAATGCTCTTTTACGTCGACCAAGCTGGTGGCAGTGTGAAAATGGCCTTAGTAATCATAATTTTTAAATGATTTTTTTTATTTATTTAGATGCATGTATTAATGAAACCTTTAGACTATATTTGTGCGTTCACACTTACATTTATATAACATAAAATGAAGATTACACTGGGGCTAAATGTAAACTAAGGTCGTTTTCACACCTGCCTTGTTTGGTTCGTTTTAAACAAACCAGAGTTTGTTTGCTCCTTTGATTCAGACCTTTTGGGCTGGTGTGAATAAAAACCAAAAATCTCGATCCGGAGCAAACAAGCGAACCGAGGCCACCTAAAAAGCTCGGTCCCGGCACGGTTCCATTCGAACTCTGGTGCAGTCCGTTTGAGGTGAGAATGCAGACCGGACTCCCGTCGTATGTCGAGCATTATGGGAAACCGAGGCTAACGAAACGAAACTAAACTAAACTAAACTTACGAGGCTTACTTACGTTTTGCGTGAAGAGCAAGAGTCACAACTTGATGCGCACATGAGCGCTGTCCTCCGTAGCCATCTTGCCCTGTGTCTTCGTTGTTTTGAAATTGATTGTAAAATAGTGTAAACCTCACGATGGTGCTCAAACATTTGTGCGAACTGTAAAAACTGAGCAAACCATATTGCTATGGCTAGAATGAAAACAGCACGTAACACCATTATTCTCCTCCCATTTGGACACAGCTCATTTCTGTCCAATGTCTAAGCGACCTCAGCACACGTGGTTTTGTTTATAGATGTTGGTCCGCTTGGGAAAAAACTGCAGTGTGAAAGCGAACGGCACCAAAATTAAAAAAAATAAAAATAAATTTGGTCCGGACCGAAGCAAGTGAACTATTGGACTTTCCTGGTGTGAAAACGACCTAAATCCTAGTCTACATCAGGGCTGTAATGCGAAAGTTGTTTAAATCAAATTCTGAATTTAAACGCTGATGAATTTCTCACTTTGATTTTTGTGTTTGAATTATTTTCATTCTGGATTAAAATTGGAGAATTGAAGTCTAAGTATACATTGCCAATATGTTTGAAATAATTAAAAAATAAAATAAAATAAAAAATAAATCATTTTCACTTTTCAGCACATCTATTTTCAAACTCTAAAGTGCAAGAGTCAAAATTCACAGTATAAAATTCACAGTGAAAAAATGTGCGGCAAAGATCCAAGGTGCCGTGGCATGCGCAATCAATAGTATGAATGAGGAGGACAGAGGCGACTGTTTCCTATTGGCCTTTCTCTTCTGTGGGCGGGGCTTAAAGTTAAGGAATCAATAAGAGGTTTAGATCAGGATTCTGACCAATCAGACTGGTCCACTTCAGTATTTCACTTCAGCATTATTTTCTGGTTGTATCTAAATCAGATTGACTCATACCGTACTCCATATACAGGGGCGGCACGGTGGCAAAGTGGTTAGTGCTCTCACCTCACAGCAAGAAGGTCCTGGATTTGGTTCTGGAGTGGTGCCGGTCTTTCTGTATGGAGTTTGCATGTTCTCCCTGTGCCTGCATGTCATGTACAATACAACATGTACAACAGAGTCCCCTGTAGGGCTAGGACTCCTATAGAAAAGAGTTTCTTAATCTCAGTGGGACTATCCTGGTTAAATAAATTTATATTTGATGTTTGACTATTGTCATGAGCTCTGGGTAATGACCGAAAGGACGAGATTGCGGATACAAGCAGCCGAAATGAGTTTCCTCCGCAGAGTGGCTGGGCGCTCCCTTAGAGATAGGGTGAGGAGCTCAGTCACACGGGAGGAGCTCGGAGTAGAGCCGCTGCTCCTCCACGTCGAGAGGAGCAGCTGAGGTGGCTCGGGCGTCTGTTCCAGACGCCTCCCTCGGGAGGTGTTCTGGGTATGTCCCACCGGGAGGAGGTCCCGGGGTAGACCCAGGACACGCTGGAGGGACTATGTCTCTCGGCTGGCCTGGGAACGCCTTGGGGTCCCCATGGAGAAGCTGGAGGAAGTGTCCGGGTTGAAGGAAGTCTGGGAGTCCCTGCTTAGACTGTTGGCCGCGCGACCTGGCCCTGGAAAAGCGGAAGAAAATAGATGGATTTTATTTAATATTTTATTACTTATTTTTATATTTTATTCTGATTTGTACAAATACACACTTTTTTTTTTTTTTTCATTTTTATAATTATGTCTCATTTGACACCGGTCTCTTACCATCTTTTTTTGCTATTCCATCTATTTTTTGTTACCCTCTGTTATATATTATATTCGATCAGTGAGCTACTGTACCTAAACAATTTCCCTTGTGGATCAATAAAGTTTGTTCAAGTCTATGTCTAAGTAAGTACCCCAGGGGTGTCCAAACTTTTCATCAAGGGCCACATATCTAAACACAGACGAAGCAGAGGGCCGATCGAGGGCCATAAACTGGTGCTCAGTACAGTCAATCATTGAAATATATGCATGTTTAACATGTTAGAATGAGCTATCAGTCCTTTATTCATGCCAAGATCCTCAAAACCACACAATAAATATTAAATATTGTCTTAATAATAATAATACATTTTATTTATAAAGCGCTTTTCAAGAGATTCAAAGACACTGTACAAGAGGTAAAATCAGTAATAAAACAAGTAACAAAACAATAAACAATCAGAAAAACATTAAACATTAAGAAACATTAAAAGCAGTTTTAAAAAGGTGAGTCTTGAGCAGTTTTTTTAAAGGTGGGGAGGTCAGAGCAGTCACGGATAGGTTATGGGAGTGAGTTCCAGAGGGTGGGGGCAGCAATGGAGAAGGCTCTATCACCCCATTGTCTTATCAAGAAAGATTTTCAAAAAACTTGCAGTCAAAAGTTCTGCTCAAGGTAATTTGGGCCAATTCACCTGGAAGCCTGAGGGCCAAGAAAAATTTGTCTGAGGGCCGCATTTGGCCCACGAGCCATAGTTTGGACATGCCCGAAGTACCCTAAGTGGTAATTATCATGCTAGTTAATCAACCATTAGTTAGTAAACTCTACAGTGTGCATTTCCAATAATGCTAATGAAGCGTCATTAATAAATAAAAATGTCATGGCTAAATACTTAAATCTCTTACAAGAACAGAACAGAAGCACTGACACATTTCTTTATAACAGGTTTTGGACTTAAAAACATGCTCTCTTGCTGTGAGGGGGCTTCTGCTCAAACCTTCTAATAAAGGCTATGTAACTGTTTTGTGCTGAAAACATCATAAACTTGAAAAGTACCAGGCTCCACCAAAGCTGCAACATCTCCCTCTAATGAACCAAACTGTAGTAAGTGTTGGTGTACATGCCACGGCTTCGCAAACACCACCTCTGTCATCTCGTGTTCACGGTGGGAACTGAACCCTCGCCTCTGCGCTGGAATGAGCTCTCTGAAGGATAAGACAGGACGGATCGATCTGAGCATCCTTAAAGACGCAGCGCCGAGTGGAAGGGAACACGGAGCAAACCAGAGGAAGGACAATCATTTTTGTCACCGTGACAACAAACTGACAACAAGCACCACTGAGGAACAGAGCTCATACTCCAAAAGGATAGATCTACGATAATTGATAACCAGTGAATTCTTTTTTTGCAATGAATTACAATTAAGCTCAACTTTTCTCTCTTAAATGTCCGTTTGCGTCATGGAGTTTAACGTAACACTTTATATGGACTGCACTATTTACAGCCATAAAGGTGCACTATGTAACTTTTCGGTTGGGGGTCCGTCACCTGCTTGTTTCTATGGATATGTCATTGCTCTGCCTGGAATGTCCCACGGTATTTAAACAGCTCTGCTTTACACTGATTGAATTACAGTAATCCCTCGTTTATTGCAGGGGTTACGTTCTAAAAATAACCCACAATATTTTATAATTATTCTACATGTTTTAAGGCTGTAAACATCTCACCACACAAATTATACACTTTTCTCAGACTGGAATTAATGCTTTCTCACATTTCTCTTGTTTAAACACTAAAACATTAGTAGATTTTCAACAAAATGGCCTCCCCCTCGGGACTGCGTCCACGTCTATGACGCAGCCCGAGCCACAAACCGAACATGCACAAACTTCGACACGAACCCAAGAGCCGCACGAAACCAGGCAAGTAAAGTAAGTAAGTAAAATTTTATTTATATAGCACCTTTCACAGACAAGAGCCACAAGGTGCTTCACAACAAGACTTAAAATACAAAATATACAAAATACAAATATAAAAATATAAAAAGGTGGAGACAGTGATTAAGATCAAGACAACATAAAATCACAGCAGCACAGAAACACTAACCAAAAGCTTGCACAATAAGAAGGTCTTAAGTTGGCTTTTAAAAGCGTCAACAGACTCAACTGAAGATCATTCCAGAGCCGAGGAGCAACAGCCTGGAAGGATCGATCTCCTCTGGTCCGAAAACGCGTGCGTGGAACCATCAGTAGATTCTGATCCACAGACCTCAGAGCCCTCACAGGGGAGTAAGGCTGGATCATATCCCTGATGTATGAGGGAGCCTGGCCATGCAAAGCTCTAAAAGTTAAAAACTAAATTTTAAAATTTATCCTATAGGACACTGGCAGCCAATGAAGATAAGATAAGATAAGATAAGACTTTATTGATCTCACACAGGAGAAATTTACTTGTCACAGTAGCTCCAGGTAGGGACAGTTTGAACAAGAAGACAAGTGCATGCAGGCAAAAAAAAAGGCATAAAGATAGGTGATAATAATAATTAAAAAAATAAGTAATAAATCGAATAATAGTAATAGTAGTGATAATAATAAAAAACAGTGACAGGGAGAGTATTGAAAAAATTGGAAAAACGATATTGCACGATAGGAGTATTGAAAAAACAACAATATTGCACATTGGGAAAACGATATTGCACGGTAGGACTATACAGTAGAATTATACAGTCTGATGGCGGTGGGGATGAAGGATCTGCGGTAGCGCTCCTTCTTGCACTGGGGGTGCCTCAGTCGGCTGCTGAAGGAGCTGCTCAGCTCCTCTACAGTCCGGTGCAGAGGATGAGAGGTGTCGTCCATGATGGACGTGAATTTGGCCAGTACCCTCCTCTCAGCCACCTCCTCTACAGAGTCCAGAGGACAGCCCAGGACAGAGCTGGCCCTCTTGACCAGCTTGTTGAGTCTTTTTCTGTCCCGTTCTGTGCTGCTCGGGGCCCAGCAGACGACAGCGTAGAGGAGAGCAGAGGCCACCACAGAGTCATAAAAAGTCTTGAGCAGAGGCCTGCTCACTCCAAAGGAACTCTCCTCAGGAGGTGGAGGCGACTTTGGCCCTTCTTGTACAGGGCGTTGGTGTTGTGGGACCAGTCCAGTTTATTGTTGAGGTGAACACCCAGGTAAATATAATATAATATCCCCTATAATATAATATAATATATATAATATAATATCCCCTATAATAGGGGAAACGTGAGGCAAAGAGCCGCGCACTGTGGTTTAATCCTGGTTTAGACCTGGTCTAGTCCAGGTCTAGATCTGGTCCAGTCCTGGTTTAGTCCTGGTCCAGTCCAGGTTTAGAACTGGTTTAGACCTTGTCCAGACCTGGTTTAATCCGCGTTTAGTCCTGGTTTAATCCCGGTCTAGTTCCAGTCTGGTCCCGGTCCACCCCGTGTCCCCCATCTATAACATCAATCGGCAAAGGTCCCTTAGCCAATCAGGACGCAGAACACAATGTTACACTATAAAAAATCAACAACAACAGCGAGGCCGCGAAAAGTGAACCGCGATATAGCGAGGGACCACTGTACAGGCTGTTTTATAGCTCAAAAACACCAAGAAACACTGTTGCCTCTCCACAGATCTGACCTGTAACATGGTCTGGTCTCCGTGAAGATAGAACGGTTTAATGCCATACTGTGAAACATTCTAGACAAAGCAATAACATCTCCATGGAGAAAAGCATTTGACAGACCATATACCAGAAAAGTTACACAATGCACCTTTTCTAAAGCATAAAAGCAGATATTTTGCATTCTCGGGAATCCCACACTTTGCTTGAAATGGTTTTCCTGATAGATTTAGACAAACTTTATTGATCTAAAGGGGAAATTATTTGGGTACAGTAGCTCACTCATCAAATATAATATATAACAGAGGGTAACAAAAAGTAGATGGAATAGCAAAAAAGATTCCAATAGACCGGCCAAATGAGACATAATTATAAAAATAAATGTATACAGTATGTACAAGTCAAAATAAAATAGAAAAATAAGTAATAAAATATCAAATCACAGCTATATAAAGGATATCAAACAGCTATATATAATTTTCCTCTTTGCATTGTGGTGTCATTGTATTGTGGAATTTCTGATCTGCAAGAATAAAAACTGGAACGATGTCTTGAATCAAAGCGTTGATTTATTAAAGCAACTGCGCGCAATCACACCCTCACTGTCCCTGACCGAGGCATCTGTCCCTAGATTGGTGATCATAACAAAGCATACAAAGTTCTCATACCCCTCAGGTCGGGAAATACGCAAGTCAAGACATAACACAGGTCAACACAAGGCTGGGTCATTCGCAGCAGAATAACGAGTGAAAAACAAGTTCAATCCAGTGGAAAGATACCACAGATGTATTATCTGGCAGCAACAGGCCCCTGAGAGGCCCTAACTAAATCTAGAACTGATTAACAAGCCCATTCCATTAGAAATCGCAAGACCAACTTATACATGACTGTTAAAGAAATGATAAGATTATGTTCAAATATATTCCATTGTTAAACTTATTATTGCAATCTTGTTCTTAAAGGTCCCATGGCATGAAATTTTCACTTTCTGAGGTTTTGGAATGTTAATGTGAGCTCCCCTACCCTGTTTAGCCCCCCCATGGTTAAAAGTTGTGAAATGTCTAAACTGAGCATTTGCGATCCTTTTCTGCGTTACAAAAAATCGGAGCTCAAACGGGCGATTTTGAACAAGGCACCTTATTGACGTCAGATCGAAAAAAGAAATGCAAATGCGTCAGCGTCTCTGTAAATCACGCCCAGAGAGTTTGGACTGCGAATGCGCTAGGCAATGCGAAATGCGTTTTTTTATTTGCCTGGAGGCATGTCCGAGTGTTTCTCGATAATAAAAATAAAGTTTATCTTATCTTATCTTATCTTATCTTATCGTTCTAGGCTCGGAAGTCCTTTATCTGAGCCTCTGGACCTTTGAACAGCAGTGGTTTAATTTTATTTTATGTGGAAATGTGTTTATTTTTCAATGGAACGCTTCAAATCTCTCCCCCCATGCAAAAACAAGGAAATGGATCAGCTGTGGGCTCTGAGCAGAGAGTTTGGCCACGCCCCCACCCTCTACTATTGGCCATCTCTTTTCTCCTCATTTGCATTCAAGCAACAACGCCCAGAATAAAGAGTTTGAGAGAAATATTTATGACTCTTTCTCATCTTATCTCTGTTTCTCATGCACTGAGTGTTGATTTTGAAGAAGGATTCATTTACAGTATTAGGGAACCATTAAGGAGCCATATAAAAGCATCAAGAAGTTCCATGTCATGGGATCTTTAATGTCTAACATCCTTGACATGGTTAGATTTGTGAAACAGACATGTGTTCTGGGCAGCAGATCTGCTTGGACTGCTGCTTCCGCGACCCAGACATGGAAAAGCGGAAGAAGATGGATGGATGGATATGGAAATCAGCTGTAAGACCACTGTTGTTCTGACTCACATACTATATCATATATGACATCAATATGACATCGGCACTTATGATAAAATGTGTTTCAGAAAGATAAGCCCCTGATTCCTCCCATCTTGTTTCAGTCACAAACTGTGTATGTTCCTATGATTTATGCGATCTGTGTGTCATGTGATTAACTCAATTAATGCTGAAGCGGCATTCTCATTGTTGGGAGACATTGGTGAACTGACTCAGGTGCTGTCAGTCTCTGTTCCCCCTTGCTGCAAGTAAAACTTCAACCTGTTGTCACTGGTTGATTTTTTAGTAATACTGTGGCAGTATTGAATCTGTGATCAAACTTTGACAATGACATATATATTTGATTATTTCAAATAGCTGTCAGAGCTGACGAAGCCTCTCGGATGAGCGGCGAAACGTTTTCAACCAAACAAACTTTGTCCAGTTCTCCTTTGATTATTCCAACAGTTATTGTAAAGATTTCCATTACAGTATATTTAGACATAAGCCCATAGATCACCTCAAATATTTTCTTGTGGTTGAACTCAAAGTAGATAGAACATTTTAACATAACATAATAGTTTAAAAGCACACAAAAAAATTCTGTTCTCAGAAACTAAGCAAGGCCGGGCCTGGTTACTACTTGGATGGGAGATCACTGGGAATACTCCACAGTGTACCACAGTGGGATAGGAACGGATCTAGTGCAACTGTTGTTGTGTCCTTAGGCAAGACACTTCACACACCTTGCCTAGTACAAATGTGAAATGTGAAAATGAAAACAATAGGGCAGCCAAGTCAGGTCCAGAAGTGTGAAAACACCCATTATTGCCCTTAATGGTTCTGCTAACAAGACCAACACTCCACTCCCACTGCAGATCTAATAGGCCCACCTAACTAACACAAACTGTAAACAAGTAGGTGTGATAGTTTTAAAGTAATTTCATTGTAGTTAGCTCCTCTCTTCAGGCAGATATAGGCAGTGTCCACCAGCGTTTAACCAGAACTGAAGAAGCAGCTTAGAGGAGCTGCGAAACATATTCAACCAAATAAACTTTTGTCCAGTTGACTAATTGAATTTTTTCTTTTGACCTGGATTCTACCTGGACGGCTGAGGGTGTGACAAAGAGGGCCTTTGTCCCTGTATTCTCACATTAATTTCATATTCATTTTTTCCATATTCAACTAAACTGCTAAATACAATTATCCCGGGTTTGTTTAATTTGGTTTTGTTTAGTTAATCACCACACATTCAAATTACTTTAAATGATTTTATTTGGTTAAATTTGGTACATTTGGTCAAACGCCTCACTTACCTGCTCACCTGTTCCTCCACATGGTCTGGAGACAAAAGAGGGGGCGTGCCCTGAGGCTGCCATATTTATAGCCTCTGGGGGGAGGTTTTGGGTCAGACCATGTGGAGGGGGAGATTTGATTTCAGTTCCTTTTGTTTGTTGGGTTTTTTATTTGATTTTGAAGTTTTGGTGTTTATAGATTATGTTGAGCACTTTTCTTTAAAGGTCCAGTTTGTAGGATTTGTGGCGCATAGGTGGATAGTGGCTATTGCGCTTCCTGTTTTAGCTACGGCAGACCTCGAGGGTCACCCGGGCGCGCCATAACGTGGACAGCTCGCGTACCCGCGCACGAACCGCGCGCCGCTACTGTATAAATAAAACGCAGTCCCGTTCACTGTTTTTTTTTTTCTTTTCACATGAAAGCACACATTCCAGATCGTGTACCATGACAATCTACACATCAAATGAAACCTTACAGTCTTCTCTTTTTGATTATGCAATTCATTTCCCGGCACAACAATCAGTCCCCGAGCACATGGGGCTTTTATACGGAAAAGCACAAAACAAGGTTTGTTACTTTGCTTACCTTTGAAGGCTTTGCACAGGTCAAACTCTGTATTTCACCATAAGCTTGGCCTCAATCTGTCCGTAAGGATCCAGCGAATAAAATCCAATAAACCAATTTAGTCCAAAACACATGTTAGATCCATTACGACGTGTGATCTGGCAACATGCTTGTCGTTGTTTACCCAAAACCACGAGCCTTGCCGAAGGCGGAGCCCAAATGTCCTTCTGCGGCTCTCGTAGTTAAAATGGCTGCCTCTACATGGGGTCAATCCCCCTTTTATGTGACTATATCTAAGTCCAAAATAATACTTTGATTTCAAGATGGACGTGAACAGGCTTGGAAAACAATGTATTTTTGAATGGGTATCTTCAATTTCGGTAATTAACGGGTAAAAATCTTACACTGTCCCTTTAAAGAGGGACTTAGGCCCTTTCAGTAAGTTAACAGGGGAACTTATCATAAAAGTAAAGTTGCCGCACATCCAACCTGCTGAGATTGTGGACTTACCTGGAGGGAGGAGCTTCCTGGGGGAGTATCTATAAAAGCAGGTCAGCTCAACATTTCGGGGGTTCTCATCAGTGTAGCCGTGCACATGTGGGTTTTGCTTTAGTTGCGTTAATTTCTGTTGCTTATGCCTAATTTGAACAAAGTTATTTTTTGTAAATATGTATTATTTTGATTGCCACAAATGCCATGGTGAAATGTTGAAATAAATCTTGGGACAAAAGAAATATTTTCAGAGTCGGCCTCCTACTTAAGACCACATTGGCCAGCTTTCCCACAGAGGGATTCTACACACATGTTAATACACTGTTATAAGCAAATACAGCATTTTTATAACAAACAATAAAAGGTAACATGGTGATGTAAATGTGTTGCGTTAGCAGCACCCCACAGACGTGAAATAGCCATTTTTAACAATGCTGTAATGTTGTTCCCTCATCAAAAACAAGCTCAGTGGTATTTTGCTTCATTAACGCTTGTTCTACTGAATGCCTCAAAAATGCCTCTATTTTTATTTTTTTATTTTTATTTTTTACCAGCTTTGCATTTTTAACAAGGACAAGTCTGAAGCAGTCAGGACATATCTTCTCCTGTTTACTACTTTTGTGTTCCAGCCAAAAATGACCGCTTCCCCATTGAGGTGTTAAAAAATCCACTGGAATAATCATTTTCATCCAATTTTGTGATTGACTTTTCATCAATTTAATTACTTTAAAATGTCAGTTTTGATCTTTTATTTCTGGCCTGCAAGCCTCATACAAACCACTTTTAGTAAAAAAAAACAAAAAACAAAAAAATAAACATAATATACAGACTATTCTGAACAAAACAAATACTCAATCAATCAATCAATATTTATTAGGCGCCTTTCATACAAAATTGTAGCACAAAGCGCGTTGCAGTGGTTAAGGATTAGAAGATTGACCTTTATTGATCTCGCACAGGAGAAGTTGTTTCTATATTTGACCCGGGGACCATCCCCATAATGAAATGAAACCTTTTGTGCTGTTAATCTGACCTTTATATGCCCAAGTATATCAGAGATTTGTTTTGAAATCATTTATTTATTTGGAATTTCAGACCAAAATAACACCTTTAGCATTACTAGTGAATAATCACATTAAGAAGAAAAAGGGTAGAAGCCCACAATCACATAAGAAAACTTCCAATATTATCATCTGATGTTGTGATGAACAAATGTAAAGAGAGAGTGCATTTTTTTTTTTTTTAATGTTAATCTGTATGGGTTCCCTTCTAAAAGTGTCGTGCGGTAACACTGGCTTACCGCTGACAGTCTCGTCTCAGCCCGGTTCTGCTCGGGTTCTGGAGCTCACGTGAGTAGGTCCGGTAAGTTCATGGGGACAGGAAATAAAGCTTGTTTTTCTTCGCAAAACAACATTTGTCCAAAAAGTGATATATATGTCTCAAACAGTTGTCTGAAAAAATACAGCTGCCTAATTCGCATTCGCATATTTTCTCTAGATTTGTATGACTGCGCCCACATTAGCTCTATTAGCCTGTTCACTTTTAGCGGAAGTGTACGGCAGATGCGGTACGGCGACGGCGGATGTTTACAAGTGAACAGGCTATAGGCTAGGCTACACGCGCAGTGATACAACTCAGAGAGAAAAGGGAACCATGCGAATTAGGGAAAATAGGCAGCTGGATTTTTTCAGACAACTGTTTGTGATGGAAATATACATCACTTTTTGGACAAATCTTGTTTTGCGAAGAAAAACAAGATTTATTTCCTGTCCCCGCGAATTTACCGGACCTACTTACGTGAGCTCCAGAACCCAAGAATAACCGGGCTGAGACGAGACTGTCAGCGGTAAGCCAGTGTTACCGCACGACACTTTTAGAAGGGAACCCATACAGATTAAAGGAGAATTAACGTTTTTTTGTTTGTTTGTTTGTTTGTTTTGTTTTTAACAATCTGAGCCTTATTTCGGTAATAAAACAAGTTGTTTTACTCACCCATAGCACTTTGGTGTCATTTGGAGCATTTCCGGAGATGTTTTAGTTTAGCGATATCCGTTAACGTGAGTGCTCGGGGCACGACGTTGCAGTCACCAAAATAACACAAACTTTAGCACTTTTCAAATCATAGAAGCTCAATGTCTTAGTCTACACTTTCATTTGAGTCAAAAGTGGCCTGTAATCCGAGATTTATCCATAATTTCGAGTAGATGAGGAGGACAGTGCGCATGTGCCAGTTACAGCTGATTTCGCTCTCAGCTCTCGGGACCCAAACATGAAAGGCAAAGCTGTAAGACGTTTGGACCATCGTGTTTGCAGTACCCCCTTCAGTCAGGACGATTTTTTTACCAGCAAAGGAAAAGAAAGAAGGCCAGCGGATTCAGCGCATGACTCTGAGAAGTAATGCGATACCGATGGCTGTTCTCTGCTGCTCCTCAAACTGTCTCCGCTTCATTCTTTCTGTATCCATTCTGTCTCCTCATCTGTATACTCCTCTTCAGTCCTCAGTCCTCCGTAAGTCCTCTTCAGCCTCAAAGTCCCAATCTTCTGCCATGTGTCGCTTGCAACAGAAAAGTTCCGCCTTCTTATCTGCAAATCAGCTCTGACTGAGCGCATGTTCACTGTCTTCCTCATCTACTCGAAACTATGGCTAAATCTCGGATTAGAGTTGCCTGGAAGAATCCATGACTCATCGCTGTACCAGCGAGTGAGTCTGGTAACGCTTGGTCCAAAATGCGCTGCAGTTGCGCGTAAACAGACAGCTAAGTGAACCAATCAGAGATTGCGCCATCTTGATTCAAAACTGAGGCGGAACTTCCGCTGCCTAAGAGTGACATTGCGGGCAAAGGCGGGTGCACTGACGTCATCATCTTTGAACGAATCAGAATCGCGGAG
Organism: Paratrypauchen microcephalus; assembly: GCA_036785185.1. Classification (NCBI taxonomy): domain Eukaryota; kingdom Metazoa; phylum Chordata; class Actinopteri; order Gobiiformes; family Gobiidae; genus Paratrypauchen; species Paratrypauchen microcephalus. Next base: position 2,268,522 of record JAVJIX010000122.1, on the reverse strand, counting down.
TCCGTTTGTAACCGGAGGAGCGAGAGTGGATGGAGGGTGTCCAGATGGTATCGCGCTGTATAGGAAATACAGAAAGATATCATTTGGCTGGCCAGGTAAGGATTAGAGTCCACTTTTGACTCAAACGAAAGTGTAGACTAAGAAATTGAGCTTCTATGATTTGAAAAGTGCTAAAGTTTGTGTTATTTTGGTGACTGCAACGTCGTGCCCCGAGAACTCACGTTAAAGATCCCATGACATGGTACTTCTTGATGCTTTTATATGGCTCCTTAATGGTTCCCTAATACTGTAAATGAATCCTTCTTCAAAATCAACACTCAGTGCATGAGAAAGAGAGATAAGATGAGAGAGTAATTTTTCTCTCTCTGAATAGTCCATAATGGGCATTGTTGCTTGAATGCAAATGAGGAGAAAAGAGATGGCCTATAGTAGAGGGTGGGGGCGTGGCCAAACTCTCCGCTCTCAGCTCTCAGCTGAAGAGATTTGAAGCGTTCCATTGAAAAATAAACACATTTCCACAGAAAATAAAATTAAACCACTGCTGTTCAAAGGTCCAGAGGCTCAGATAAAGGACTTCCGAGCCTAGAAACACTTGGACGTGCCTCCAGGCAAATAAAAAAACGCATTTTGCATTGCCTAGCGCATTCGCAGTCCAAACTCTTTGGGCGTGATTTACAGAGACGCTGAGTTCAGACAGACGGGGGTGGAACTGCATTTGCATTTCTTTTTTCGATCTGACGTCAATAAGGTGCCTTGTTCAAAATCGCCCGTTTGAGCTCCGATTTTTTGTAACGCAGAAAAGGATCGCAAATGCTCAGTTTAGACATTTCACAACTTTTAACCATGGGGGGCTAAACAGGGTAGGGGAGCTCACATTAACATTCAAAAACCTCAGAAAGTGAAAATTTCATGCCATGGGACCTTTAACATCACAAAAAACGCACTATCCCTTTAACAACTAAAATTATGTTTGTTATTAAAAGATCTGACCTTTAGCGCCCTCTTGCTCATCACAGGACTCATCTGTTGCCTCTCGCTTTTGTTTCATATGCTGTGTTGTCTTCCACTTCTGATACTTCCTCTTCTATTACATCATCAGTTTCTCGCTCTCCCTCCTCACTAAAGTTAGGGTCAAAAACAAGCTGAAGAGCCTCTTGAGTGGTTAAGTGTGCACTCATTGTTCAGGCATCAGAATGAAAGGAACAAAACCTTAGAAGAGATTCTATACTAAAGCTGCATGGACTGCAAGACTGTAGGGGAAGGATTCTACTGGGAGAAGGTTCTCATGGGAAAGGGCTAAGTGAGTGATTATTGAGTTATTTGAGTGAGTATATGAGTGTTTTTATGTGGTCTGTACATGAATGTTTAAGTGTACATGAGAGCCTCAGTGTGCATGTGTGTCCTACAGTGTTTATATGAGTGTGCATACAGCTCTGGAAAAAAAAAAAAGATAAATTTTTCAGATTTTACTACTTATAGGTATGTGTTTGAGCAAAAGGAACATTTTTGTTTGAGTCTATAAACTACTGACAACATTTCCCCCAAATTCCAAATAAAAATATTATCGTTTAGAGCAGGGGTCTTCAACGTTTTTCAGGCCAGGGACCCCCAAACAGATGGCGAACTGGGCCAGGGACCCCCTACTATATATACGGCACAGAATTGTGTTTTATATTAAATTGAGCTTAGTGTCATGTATAAACATTGCTACTCTGTTATGGTACATCCAATACAAGGAAATAATACACAGGTTAATACTGTATTTTACACTATAAAATATAAAATTATATTATTTTAAAGTGAAATCAAAAGATTTCGCGACCCCCCTGCAGTACCTCCGCGACCCCCCTAGGGGTCGCGACCCCCCTGGTGAAGACCTCTGGTTTAGAGCATTTATTTGCAGAAAATGACAAAATAACAAAAAAGATCCATGTTTCAGAGCTCAAACAATGCAAAGACACTAGATCAGATTCATTTTAAAACAACACAATACTAATGTTTACACTTAAGAAGAGTTCAGAAATCAATATTTGGTGCAATAACCCTTATTTTTAATCACAGCTTTCATGCGTCTTGGCATGCTCTCCACAAATCTGTCACATTGTTCTTGGGTGACTTTATTCCACTCCTGGTGCAAGAACTGAAGTAGCTCAGCTTTGTGTTTGCGTTGGAATTCAACAGACGCTGGAATGGAATGGCTGTAATACATGTAGAGATGCTGATTTCAGAAAAAAATGCAGTCATCTCTTATTTTTTTCCAGAGATGTATGTGTTAATGTGTGTGAGTGTATAGTATTTGTTTATCTATGTATGTTTGTATGTTTGTATTTGAGGGTTTGTGTTAGTGTAAATGTATGCATGTGTGTGTTTGTGACTGGTTATCTGTTGCTTATGCCAAGATATTCCCACCGATGGACACACATGCACGTCACATGTACGATATGGCAAAAGAGCTGCTGGCGGACTGTTCTAGCTGTGTGTACATGAGTGTATTGTCTACAAGTGTGTACAGAGTGTTGATGTGGGTGTGTATGTGTCTTTCTGAACAACATGAGTCAAGTTTATATTATTTTGTATATCATTTTTTGATTTCACCCATTCACTTGTTATAGCTGGTCATTTTTGACTGGAACACCACAGGTGTTTAAAAGTTAAATATATTGCCCAAAATGTTATACAAATCATCCAAAATTGTTTTGTGAGTTCAGATACCTTATGTGAAAAAAGTCATGGAGCCTCATGACAGTCTGATTAAAGGAAAAATATTTTTGAGACAAAAATATAATCAAAACAGTCACTTTTGACCGGAACACAACAGGAGGGCTGGAGCCAATAATGTGTCAAGGGTCAATTTTATTTGTATATGTATATCTATGGTCTTTTTCACACCTGCCTTGTTTGGTTCATTTAAAACAAACCAGAGTTCGTTTGCTCCTTTGATTCAGACCTTTTGGGCTGGTGTGAATAAAAACCAAAAATCTCGATCCAGAGCAAACAAGCGAACCGAGACCACCTAAAAAGCTCGGTCTCGGCACGGTTCCATTCAAATCCTGGTGCGGTTCGTTTGAGGTAAGAATGCAGACCGGACTCGATCCGACACAAGTTGGCTTTTTGTAATTAACGAGCTCCCGTCGTATGTCGAGCATTATGGGAAACCGAGGCTGACGAAACGAAACGAAACTTACGATGCTTACTTACGTTTTGCGTGAAGAGCAAGAGTCAGAACTTGATGTCTGCACACGAGTGCTGTCCTCCGTAGCCGTCTTGCCCTGTGTCTTCGTCATTTGGAAATTTATTGTAAAATAGTGTAAACATCACGATGCTGCTCAAACATTTGTGGGAACTGTAAAAACTGAGCGAACCATATCGCTAAAGCTACATTGAAAACAGCACGTAACACCATGATTCTCCTCCTTCCGTGTTTGGACACGGCGTTTTGACACGGCTCATTTCTGTCCAATGGCTGAACGTCCTCAGCACACGTGGTTTTGTTTATAGATGTTGGTTCACAAAAATGCAGTGTGAAAGCGAACCGCACCAAAAAAAATAAAATAAAATAAAAATTTGAACTATCAGAGTTTTCTGCTGTGAAAACGACCTATATCTATCCTTCTATCCATCTTCCAGCGTCTTGCTCTGAGCTACAGAGATCACTCTTTTTCAAATTTCCCCAGATTGTGATGTCAAATGTAAAAATCTGGAGGCCTTTTGTGCTGTTTTTTGGAGTAAAAATTAAGTCCCTAAATCACTGCCAGACATGTGAGCATTTCTACCGGCAAACCGCATTCCTCTGACCCAAACTCTACAAGGGAACAACTTAAACCTATTTATATAGGCGAGTCGTGGTGATGCACACTACCCTGGCCCACTATAGGAGGCGCTCTCCCTTCCATTTGCCCCTCCTAACCCCTCCCCTGCGACATTATATGCAGGAGCTGAGACGTGGCCAAGAGACCCATGACACTGAATCAACCATAAATGTCCAGGCATCATGCGTAACACCCCGATGGCTTCAGTGTTCAGTGCTCATCGTCGCTCTCCTTCGGTCGAGTGTGATGCTCGGCGTGGGGGGTTGGACCGCAATTGCGCTCATCATGTGTGAGCTTCAGGCAGCGTGCCCCAATCTCCACAGTCTACAACTTGGCTCCCGCTGATGTTGCATCTCCCTTTTCTGTAACCCCTGAATGCACCATGTTTCCCTCTCCGTCAGTTCCAAAGTCACAGCACAACGCGAGTGACTGTGAGTGAATTACAAACGGCGCTGGTAGGCCTGTGTACTGATGTGTGCCGAGGTTAAACCCTTCTTCAGTGAAAGGTGTTAGGCAGAGGTTCCTCATGCGGTGACTGGATCTGTGCGCACTGATAGGGACACTATGGGTTTCAAGGACAATTATACTATTGGGTGTGAGTGTGCTTAACAGGGAAGACTTTTTTTTTTTTTCTGTTTTTCTCACTCGTCGTGAGCAGTTTGAAGCCTAAACTGTGTATATCCTTGATTTTAGGAAAGTAGAATAACGCCAAATGAATACGTGTCTGTATCAGAATACAGTTACTCCACATGAGTATTCACGATACGTATTCTCTGTACATATATTCAGTTACTTCTCAACACTGATTGTTCAGAATAAAGGAGACAGGATTAGGAGCCAAGGAAGGAAGTGTAGGGGGTACAAGTATAGGATGCAAGGAGAGTAGTGTAGGAGGTAATGAGGGAAATATAGGCAGTGATAGGAATAATACTAAGAAAATGTATTTATTTACAGAATACTGAATACCGGAATGTGTATATAAATGTATTTTGTAACTTACTCTGATGTATGGTCCAATCAGCGTACTGTAATCTGAATATTTAAAATACATTTACACTATAGTGTAAAAAAATGCATTACATTGGAAACAACTAAACTGTTTGTTATGCATTTCCTCTCACCAAATAGAGAAGTGTTTTCTTTTTTTAATGATATGGATTGTTCATATATCCCAATCCCAGTGAGTGTGTGCGTACAAAACTTAGGGAACACAGAGCGGTGGAACGTGACGCCGCGGGACATTGTTTGAGAGGAGGACTGTTTTGCAGTGGTGTGCGAGCAATGGAAGCTCAGCGTGTGTCGAGCGGTGAACAACATGGATGGAGAAAAGAGGAACTTATACCGAAAAGAGGAGCCGTGTCAGTCGTGTGGAAGAACTTCGGCTTTGAAAAATCTGACGCAGATCAAACAACCGTATTCTGTAAATGTTGTCGGGCTAAAGTCGTAGCCGCAGGAGGCGACACGAGCGATCCGCTTCACCACCTCCGTCACAAACGCATCCTGGAATATGAAGAATGCATGAAACTAAGATCTGCATCCTCTTCCACGTCTGCAGGGAACGTTCAAGTTGGCGCCGCGACACAAAACACTACTCAGAAGTCACTCCAAGACGCGTTTGCTAAGGGGACCGCCTACGACAAGAAAAGCAAACGGTGGAATGATATTACCAACGCTGTTACTGTCCACTTAGCCAAAGACATGTACCACTTAGTACATGAAAAAAAAAATACCGTCAAATACCATGACACCGTTATAATTTTGAAAAATACCATGATATCAATTTTTGCTCATACCACCCAGCTCTAAAAGATATGAATGAATGATTTGTCTTTCCCATTACCCATGTCGTGGTAATGGCTGGACTGGTAATGGCTTAAATGTTTTAAGTTAAACTAAACGTTCTCTAACTTAAACAACTTCTAATAATAAATCTAACTGCACATTCTATATGTCTGTGTCCGGCAGTAAATAAAACCTGCGTGCCTTGGTTAATAGTGCGGGAGAAAACGGACTCTCCTTGGGGTTATACAGGGTGCCGTTAAATGGGCTAATACAACCCGATCACACACAAATAAATGTCTTGTGCGTTGCCGTGTTCCTCGACAAACCGTGTTAAAACTGCATTACGCACGGCTCCTCGTCGTTTTGATGTGCTTATACCAACATTACAAACTGAAACATCTCATCTGCGAACATTAAAAGTTCGTTCACTGTCTGTAAATGTCAAATATCAGTTATTTCTGTGTTTTAATAAGGCTAGTCCCTACATTCTACTCTCAGCAGTCGCATTTGTTTACCCATTGCTGTGGTGGTGTCATGGAGATGGCGGCGGAGCAGTGATATAAGCCGTGTCCCGATTCGAAGGCTACAGCCCTTGATGGAGCCTCCACGGACCGAAAAGGCCATTGGCAAAATGGGATAGGCTGCTAACAACACGCACAATGCAGATTATGCACACGGATCAATAACAGAGATTACACACGGGTAATCAAACTGTCAGAGTTTGACACCAAGTTATTTTAATAATTCTCATCCAAATCTTATGGCTAAAAACGAAAACTTATCTTTTCTAAAACAAAACGGCTATATTTCTGGTCTGGGATACATCTAAAATAGGCTAAATTACCTTAAAGTTTATTTATTTTAGTTTTAAACTGATAAGGGATTACATTTATACATGGAATTGTTGTGGAATTCCTAAACTGCAAAGAATAAAAACTGGAAAGTTGTCTTGAATCAAAGAGTCTAATTTACTGAAGCAATTTTGCACAATCACAAAGGCATCTGTCCCTAGACTGGTGATCAAAACAAAGCATCATAAAGCATACAAAGTTCTTATACTCCTCGGGGATGGCATAGGGCAAAGGAATGATGCAAATATATAAGTCAAGACATAACACCTCAACAAGGACAGGTCAGGACAAAGCTGCGTCATTCGCAGGAGAATAACAACTGAAAAACAAGTTGAATCCAGTGGGAAAAATACCACAGAGACACATTATATGGCAGCAAGACGTCCCTAAGAGGCCTCTTCACAGATAACTAAATCTAAAACTGATGAACAACTCCATTTCATTAGAAATCACAAGACCAACTTATACACGACCTATATAATTGATTACATGAATAATTATTGTAAAGATTTCCACTACAGAAAGCATTTAAAGGAGAATTAACGTATTTTTTTTTACAATCTGAGCCTTATTTCGGTAATAAAACAAGTTGTTTTACTCACCCATAGCACTTTGGTGTCATATGGAGCATTTCCGAAGATGTTTTAGTTTAGCGATATCCGTTAACGTGAGTTCTCGGGGCACATGTTTGCGGTCTCCAAATAACACAAAGTTTAGCACTTTTCAAATCATAGAAGCTCAATGTCTTCGTCTACACTTTCGTTTGAGACAAAAGTGGCCTCTAATCCGAGATAGCCATAGTTTTGTGTAGATGAAGAGGCCAGTGCGCATGTGCGGAGTCACAGCTTATTTCGGTCTCAGCTCTCGGGACCCAAACATGAAACGCAAAGCTGTAAATTATGGATAAATCTCGGATTACAGGCCACTTTTGACTCAAACGAAAGTGTAGACTAAGACATTGAGCTTCTATGATTTGAAAAGTGCTAAAGTTCGTGTTTTTGGAGACCGCACACATATGCCCCGAGAACTCACGTTACGGATATCGCTAAACTAAAACATCTCCGGAAATGCTCCAAATGACACCAAAGTGCTATGGGTGAGTAAAACAACTTGTTTTATTACCGAAATAAGGCTCAGATTGTAAAAAACATTAACTCTCCTTTAAGTCAGTTTATAAAGAAAGACATCTCTGCCGCCCTCAAATTGGGACTCGGCTATAGAATGTGATATTCTATTCTGTTGCTGCACGACTTATGTGTTCTGCAGTATTAAGTTGGAATTCTCACTGACTGTGGTATAAATATATATAAACCCCATCTGCTCCAGTCCAGTCAAAATCCAGTAGCAGAAAGTTGTCAGTCACATTTCAGGACAGAGATCCTTAGTAACAGATGGTAAAGGGAGAAATTCAATTTGTCAACTGGACAAAGTTTATTTGGTCGAAGACGTTTCGCAGCTCATCCAACAAGACAAAACCAAGAGAGACAAGGGCAAGAAACAAGACAACAGAGAATCCGAATCCAGGAGGAAAAGGGCAGCGATTCCTTATCTGGCCGGCGATGAAATCCCAGTTTATTTCAAACCCACAAACACTTTAAGACAAAAACTGGTCCACCCAAATGACAAAACACCGAGCCACAAACAAAGCAATGTGGTCTACTCCATTCAGTGTAGTGAAGACTGCAGTGAGCGCTACACTGGAGAAACAAAACAGCCACTTCACAAGAGGATGTACAAACATCGACGGGCGTGCCAAAGTGGACCTTCATCTGCCGTACATCTTCACCTAGAAGCCACGGGCCATTCTTTTGAGGACAGTGAGGTTCAGATCTTAGCCAGGGAAGAGAACTGGTTTGAGAGGGGAGTTAAAGAGGCAATTTTTGGCAAAAAAGAGAATCCTTCTTTAAACAGAAGAAGAAGAAGTGAACTTTATTGATCTCACACTGGAGAAATTCTTCTCTGCATTTTAACCCATCCTATACATATATATATATATATATATTTAAAGAAATGGGGGAGTCAGACATAACTTGTCTCCCATTTATAATTCCATTCTCAAACCAAAGTCAAAACAGACAAAAGAAACAATAGGGCAGACAGGTCAGAGGTGTGGAGAGGGTCGTTAGGTTGAATAGGTATGCTAAACTAGACGCCAGAGAAATCCGAAAAACAAAAGAGAGAATCTCAAAAACAAATTAGTTGAGATAGTTTCAGAATAATTTCAGTGTAGTGAGCTCCTCCCTGCAGCTAGATATAATCAGTGTCTAACCAGCACTCGAACCAGAAGTGACGAAGCCTCTCGGATGAGCGGCAAAATGTTTTCGACCAAACAAACTTGGTCCAGTTGACAAATTGAATTTCTCCTTTCATCATTTAGGTGGAGATGTACAGCAGATGACCGTCCACTCTGGCACGCCCGTCTGTGTTGGTACATCTTCTTGTGAAGTGGCAGTTTTGTTTCTCCAGTGTAGCGCTCACTGCAGTCTTCACTACACTGAATGGAGTAGACCACATTGCTTTGTTTGTGGCTCGGTGTTTTGTCCTTTGGGTGGACCAGTTTTTGTCTTAAAGTGTTTGTGGTTTTGAAAAAATTGTAGTTAGCTGCTCCCTTCAGGCAGATATAAGCAGTGTCCACCAGCACTCTAGCCAGAACTGACAAAGTAGCTTGGATGAGCTGTGAAATGTCTTCGACCAAATAAACTTTGTCCAGTTGACAAACTGAATTTCTCCCTTTACCATGGATTCTACATGGACGACTGAGGGATTCTTCTCACTTAGTAACAGATATGATACATAAGTTTAAATAAGCCTGAGTAAAGTCGTCGGAAAAGAGTGAAAAGAGTAAATTAAGATGCTATATACTGGAGGCGAAGTCCTTTCTTTTTTTTTTTTTTACATTTTTCAGAAAAAAATATTTCTGTTGGTCACAAGCCAATCAAACTATGATAAAACCTCTGGAATCTCTTATAAACAAGCTATAAGGATCCTAGATAAGAACCCGTGACACTATCATCACTGTCAAATATTAGCGAAACTCAGTGCTCAATGCTCAGTTACCCCCTCCCCCACATAGGCCTCTCTGACCACATCTCTGTTGTGCTCAGACCGGCATACAGACCCCGTGTGAGGGTCTCCAGGCCGGCTCTGAAGCAGATCCAGGTGTGGCCAGAGGGGGCCTCGTCTGCACTACAGCACTGCCTCGGTACAACAGACTGGGCAGTGTTCAAACAGGCCGCCACATACAACAATCACACTGACATTGAGGAGTACGCAGACACTGTGACCTCCTACATCACCAAATGCATTGGTGATGTCACACACACTAAAACCATCACCACCAGGGCTAACCAGAAGCCATGGCTGACAGGGGAGGTTCACAGGCTGTTGAGAGCCAGGAACGCTGCCTTCAGAGCTGGGGATGTCCCCCATCTGAGGGCAGCAAGAGCCAACCTGTCCCGTGGCATCAGGAAAGCCAAACACAGATACACACAGAAAATAACCGGACACTTTAGAGACAGCAGGGACACACGGAGTCTGTGGCAGGGCATCCAGAACATCACGGATTACAAACCCTTGCCACAGACCTGTGACAATAATATCACCCTGCTCAATGACCTCAACAGCTTCTTTGCACGGTTTGAGGCAGGAAATGACACCCGGCCCCAAAAAACTCCACCACCTCCCCACGACCAGCCCCTGTGTGTGTCTGCAGCCAGCGTGAAGAGGACCCTCTCCAGGATCAACACCCGCAAGGCTGCAGGCCCGGACAACATTCCTGGTCGTGTGTTGAAAGACTGTGCAGAGGAGCTCAAGGATGTCCTTACAGACATCTTTAATGCTTCTCTGAGCCAGGCTGTCGTTCCCTCCTGCTTCAAAACCACTACCATCGTTCCCGTGCCAAAGAAGCCCACTCCGGCCACTTTTAATGACTATCGCCCTGTTGCACTGACCCCCATCATCATGAAGTGCTTTGAACGGCTAGTCATGGCACACATCAAATCCATCCTCCCCCCCACCCTAGACCCATACCAGTTTGCATACCGGGCCAACTGCTCTACCGAGGATGCAATCTGTTCTGCACTTCACCCGGCTCTCACCCACCTAGACAATAAAGACTCATATGTGAGAATGCTGTTCATAGATTTCAGTTCAGCATTCAACACTATAATCCCTCAGCAGCTCATTATCAAACTAGACCACCTGGGGTTTCAGACCTCACTCTGTAATTGGCTGCTGGACTTCCTCAGTGAGAGGCCACAGGCAGTGCGGGTCGGCAGAAACACCTCAAGCTGCATTAGACTGAGCACAGGAGCCCCCCAGGGCTGTGTGCTCAGTCCGATGCTCTTCACTCTGCTGACCCACGACTGCTCACCAGCGTTCAGCACCAATCACATAGTGAAGTTTGCGGACGATACGACTGTGGTGGGTCTCATCTCTAATAACGATGAGACAAACTACAGGAGTGAGGTGAGCCTTCTGACCCAGTGGTGCAGCAATAACAATCTCCTTCTTAATGTTGAAAAGACCAAGGAGATTGTTATTGACTTCCGGAGAGGCCCCACCCAGCACCCCCCACTGTCCATCAATGGTGCTGCTGTAGAGAGGGTGAGGAGCACCAAATTCCTGGGGGTGCACATCAGTGAGGACCTCTCCTGGACAGTGAATACTGTATCACTGGCAAAGAGGGCTCAGAAGCGCCTCTATTTCCTCCGCAAACTGAGGAGAGCTGGAGCCCCTCCACCCATTATGACCACCTTCTACCGAGGCACCATTGAGAGCGTCCTGACCAGCTGCATCACTGTGTGGTACGGGAGCTGCACTGAACAGAACAGGAAAGCCCTGCAGCGCATAGTGAATGCAGCTGGGAGGATCGCTGGTGTCTCTCTCCCCTCCCTCCTAGACATTTTTAACACCCGGCTCACCCGCAGAGCGTCCAGCATTGTGGGTGACCCGAGCCACATAGCCACATAGCCTGTTCAGCCTCCTGCCCTCGGGGAGAAGGTACCGGAGTCTCCGGGCCCACTCCACCAGGCTTTCAAACAGCTTCATCCACCAGGCTGTCAGGAGGCTGAACTCACACCCAAACTCTCACCTTACCCATCTCCCACCCCCCACCCCCCATATTGGCATAACCTGTATTCCATAAAAGACATATCACTCTAGACACTTTAAAAAACTGCTGCTAAGGACGACTGTTGCACTGCTGCACATTTACACTTACTACTGGATTTTACTCCTGTTGCACTGTTGTTTACTACTGTTATTGCACACTTACATTTACTACTGGAATTTTTAGTACTGTTGTTTACTTCTGTTATTGATTTTTACCCCCGTTGCACTGCTGTTTACTACTGTTATTGCACATTTACTACTGGAATTTTTAGTACTGTTGTTTACTCCTGTTGCACTAGAATTACTACTGTTGCACATTTATTTTTATTTATCTTAACTCCAATGCACATTCTACTGCACATGACCAATTCACTGCTGTATCTTCCATTGCACATTTTGATGCACACTGCACACTTTGGAAATCTGTATATAGTATAGGTTATTTGTTATTTATTATGTTGCACTGTTTTAAGATTTTAGACCGTAGACTTTAGTTTTAACTTAGATCTCTGTCTTAGATAGTTTTTGTTGTGTTTTGTCTTCATATTGTATTTTGTACACTGTCTTTTTGCACTACCTGGCCAGAGAGAAACGAAATTTCGATTCACTGTATGTTGAACACATATGGCAGAATTGACAATAAAGCTGACTTTGAACTTTTTGACTTTGAACTTGAATATATGATCAAATCAGCCAATCTTAGATTACTATTCATCATTAATAATGTGGCACCTCCACCACTGAAAACGTTTGGTCAAATTAACATCTGACCAAATGGTCCAGACCACCAGGTCAAAGGTCAGTAGCCAGTGTACAAAACCAAAAGGTAAAACATCACCGGGACAATCTGAATTTTCTGTTAAAACAATCTCAGAATGGAACAAACTTTCCACTGAGCTAAAACTGTGCAAAGACTTCAAACAATTTAGTGTAGGACTCAATCGACATTTCTTAAAGGTACAGTCTGTAGGATTCGTGGCGCATAGGTGGTGTAGGTACCATGCACTTCCTCGGCTTTTATACAGAAAAGCACAAAACAAGGTTTGTTACTTAGCTTACCTTTGAAGGCTCTGCACAGGTCAAACTCTGTATTTCACCATAAACTTGGTCTCAATCTGTCCGTAAGGATCCAGCGAATAAAATCCAGTAAAACAATTTAGTCCAAAACACGTGTTAGATCCATTACGTTGTGTGATCCGGAACATGCTTGTCGTTGTTTACCCAAAACCACGAGCCTTGCCGAAGGCGGAGCCCAAATGTCCTTCTGCGGCTCTCATATTCAAAATGGCTGCCTCTGCATGGGGAAGATCCCCCTTTTATGTGACTATATCTAAGTCCAAAAGAATACTTTGATTTCATGATGGAAGTGAAAAGGCTTGGAAAACAATGTATTTTTGAATGGGTATCTTCAATTTCGGTAATTAACGGGTTAAAATCTTACACACTGTCCCTTTAAGAATACAAACCTGTAAGCATTAAGACAAACCTGAGAAGGGGCTAGGAAGGTGAAGGGGAATCCATTTTAACTAATGTAAATAATGCTCATATAATAATGCTCATCCGAGAGGCTTCGTCAGCTCTGAGCTGACGAAGCCTCTCGGATGAGCGGCGAAACGTTTTCAACCAAACAAACTTTGTCCAGTTGACAAATTGAACTTCTCCTGTTATCATGGATTCTACCTGGACGACTGAGGGACTTTTCACGCATAATGTAAATAATGTACCTTTGATGAAATGTTCATGAAATGGATTATTTTATGCTGTGTTTAATGTTTTGTCATGTGTGTCTCAGGGACTGCAGAGGGAAATGAGCTCAAAGAGCTATAGTCTGGTACAAAGCATCTCTTCATTGACTGTGTACATGGTCCCTGTCAAATAAATTAAATAAATAAATGAAATGAAATATGAAATATTTATGAAATATTTCCAAGTGAATATTAAATAAAAACTGAAAGCTAGAAAATTGACCGCAGGTGAGAAGCGATTACTGGGAGTTGCTCCAAAAGAACCAAAACAACACCACACGCCAACACCAGGAGCACTGAAGGACACTGAAGGATACAAGATCTTTTCCCTATAGGGACAATTATGCAATATTTAATCCGAGTCACTAATCCGAGTCACTAATTTCACTTTTTGGATAAGACGGATTTCTCACAGAGTTCTGATTAACCCCGCTGGAATTTCAGCCAATTTACAGAAAAGTTGGTACACTGTTTTATTTCATGACAGTTTGGAGGAAAGCCCAAGGAAGCGGTTGCCAAAATCTGCTTAGGCACTTTTCTTCAGTGCACCGGTGACGGGGAAAGAGGCTTGTGGACGGAAGAGGCTGCATAAACTATTGTTGCTCCACCACGCTCCACGAACAGCAAGAAAACCTGTCCATCTACTGCGTTTGGGATACACTGGGGCCTTATGCTTACGTTTTCCCTCCGTAAAGCGTTTTGTGGTGAACTCTTTGTCATCATCAGAGCGCAGTAGTTCGTACAGTAACGCCGCCGCACTGAGGTAGGACCAGCGTAATAACCTTTAGTCGTGAAGGCCTCAGGAGGAGCGAATTCTGGTGTCCCCGAAAAACAAGACGAAACACTTGCAAATAAGTCGGGAGGTTGATAGACTGCACAGTGCACCTTTAATGATATTGGGCCTCATTCAAGAAACATTCTTACGAACAAATTTGTGTTTAAGGATGTATTCACACCTGCCTTGTTTGGCTCGTTTAAAACGAACCTTTTGGGCTGGTGTGAATAAAAACCAAAAATCTCGATCCGGAACAAAGAAGTGAACCGAGACCGCCTAAAAAGCTCGGTCTCGGAACGGTTCCATTCGAACCCTGGTGCGGTTCATTTGAGGTGAGAATGCAGACCGGACTCAATCCGACACAAGTTGGCTTTTTGTATTTAACGAGCTCCCATCGTATGTCGAGCATTATGGGAAACCGAGGCTGACGAAACGAAACTAAACGAAACAAAACAAAACTTACAAGGCTTACTTATGTTTTGCATGAAGAGCAAGAGTCAGAACTTGATGCGCGATCATGAGCGCTGTCCTCCGTAGTCGTCTTGCCCTGTGTCTTTGTCGTTTGGAAATTGATTGTAAAATAGTGTAAACCTCACGATGCTGCTCAAACATTTGTGCGAACTGTAAAAACTGAGCAAACCATATCGCTAAGGCTAGATTGAAAACGGCATGTAACACCATGATTCTCCTGCTTCAGGCGTTTGGACACGGCTCATTTCTGTCCAATGGCTGAGCGACCTCAGCACACATGGTTTTGTTTACAGATGTTGGTCCACTTACAAAAAAATGCAGTGTGAAAGCAAAGAAGAAGAAGAAGAAGTGAACTTTATTGATCTCACACTGGAGAAATTCTTCTCTGCATTTTAACCCATCCTATATATATATATATATTAGGAGCAGTGGGCAGCACACACATGGACCATCTCCATGATCTTCTTGCTTCGGCTTGGTCAGGACCTAAGCTGGAGGATTTACCTATGGTGCATGTTTTGGGTTGGTGGGGGAAACCGGAGTGCCCGGAGGAAACCCACCCAGACACGGGGAGAACATGCAAACTCCACACAGAAATGCTCGGGCGACCCGGGGATCGAACCCAGACCATGCATGCAAACTCCACACAGAACACACACAGAAAGGCCTGGGCAACCCGGGGATCGAACCCGGAACCTTCTTGCTGTGAAGCAAGAGCGCTACCCACTCAGCTACCGTGCCGCCAAAACTGCACCAAAATAAATTTTTAAAAATGTAAATGCGTGAACTATCGGACTTTACTGGTGTGAATATGACCTAAGGCCTTCTTATTATACACTACGTTGGTTAAGACGTTTTTCATACCTTTGTAATCATAGTAGGGCTCTGATTATAGTCTATGATCTGGATCCTGGTACTGGACTCTGTGGTCTGGACCAGGAGGATTTCCTATTTTAATGTCTCTGTGGAAAACCTCTTTAGAGTGAAGCCCCACCAGCGTGTCCACCACCTCCCACACATGAAGAAGAATGTGGATTAGAAAAGAAACAAAATGTATTGAAAATAAATAAATATGCTGTGTTTTGCTATATACAGTTGTGGAAAAAACTTAGAGAACACTGCATTTTTTTCTGAAATCAGCATCTCTACATGTATTACAGCCGTTCCATTCCAGCGTCTGTTGAATTCCAACACAAACACAAAGCTGAGCTACTTCAGTTCTTGCACCAGGAGTGGAATAAAGTCACCTAAGAACAATGTGAAAGACTTGTGGAGAGCATGCCAAGACGCATGAAAGCTGTGATTAAAAATAAGGGTTATTGAACCAAATATTGATTTCTGAACTTCTTAAGTGTAAACATTAGTATTATAATGTTTTAAAATGAATTTGATCTTGTTTCTTTGCATTGTTTGAGCTCTGAAAACATGTATAAACGGTGCGGGTCGCCCGTCCTTTCTGTGTGGAGTTTGCATTTTCTCCCCATGTCTGGATGTGTTTCCTCCGGGCACTCCAGTTTTCCCCATCAACTCAAAACATGCTCCAGGTAAAATCCTCCAGCTTAGGTCCTGACCAAACCTAAGCAATAAGATCATGGAGATGGTCCCCGGGCGCCTGAAAGACGAGCTGCCCACTGCTCCTGAAGGATGGGTCAAATGCAGAGAAATAATTTCCCTACAGGGATAAATAAAGCATGTCTTCTTCTTTTTTTTATTATTTTGACCATTTGTCATTTTCTGCACATAAATGTTCTAAACGATAATATTTTTATTTGGACTTTGGGGGAAATGTTGTCAGTAGTTTATAGACTCAAACAAAAATGTTCCTTTTGCCCAAACACATACCTATAAGTAGTAAAATCAGAAAAACTGATCATTTTGCAGTGGTCTCTTATTTTTTTCTCCAGAGACAGCACTCATTCACACATAGGTAAGGGAGCGAAGAGGATCTGATTTAGTTGTAGCCATGATTTATTGGTTTCAGTCCTGGATTAGTCCTGGTTTGGTCCTAGATTTATATTTTGGTCCTGTTGTAGTTATTATCTTGGTTTAGACCTGATTTAGTCCTATGAGTACTTCTTTTTGTTTTGGTGTAATCCTGGTAGTCCTGGTTTAGTTCAAGATTTTTATTTTGGTCCTGGTTTAGTCCTGATTTAGTCCTGGTCAAGTCCCAGTTTAGTGTATACATCTAAATATACAATAGTTCTCTGTTCTCTTTAGCTGTAGCCACTGTCTTTATTGCTTTCCTCAGCCTTCACTTCTCTTTCTTCCTCTTCATGGAGCTCTGACTTTGCTTTTGTTGATTCAGCCTGAGATTTTTTTGGCCTCAATTCCCAACCCTATGTCGTTTGATTTCCTTTTTGTACTTTTGCAAACTGCTTTTGCTGTGAGCAGTCTGAAAATACAGGAAGTCAATTTTTACTTCCGTGACATTGATAAACTGCAACTTTCACTTGTTAAAAAGTAAGCGCTGTCTGTTGTCGATACGTTTTCAGCAGTACCTTCAGCGCGGTCCTTTTTCTTCTTTTTGCTCTGCAACGTCGCACTTCCAGATGCAACTGTCGACGTTCGCAGGTAAGGTTTTTTGGGCTTAAATTCAGCCCAAACCGCTGCACCGCTTGATTTCTTTTTGACGTCTCAGAAATCACTCGGTTTCGTCTCAGAGGTGGTGGAAACCAAACAACGAGACCCAGAAAATGAATGAAGTCAACTATACAGTATCTTAAGTTATACTATGATCCTATGAAGTACAAAAGAAGTATTAACATAATTAGTGGTCAAGTCCTGGTTTAACAATTTTAGTCCTGGTTTAGTCCTAGTTTTGTTGTGATTTAGTCCTGGTTTAGTCCTAGTTTTGTCCTGATTTAGTCTTGGTTTAGTCCTAGTTTTGTCCTGATTTAGTCCTGATTTAATCTTGGTTTAGTCCTAGTTTTGTCCTGATTTAGTCCTAGTTTTGTCCTGATTTAATCTTGGTTTAGTCCTAGTTTTGTCCTGATTTAGTCCTAGTTTTGTCCTGATTTAGTCTTGGTTTAGTCCTAGTTTTGTCCAGATTTAGTCTTGGTTTAGTCCTAGTTTTGTCCTGATTTAGTCTTGGTTTAGTTTTAGTTTTGTCCTGATTTAGCCTTGGTTTAATCCTAGTTTTGTCCTGATTTAGTCTTGGTTTAATCCTAGTTTTGTCCTACTTTTGTCCAGATTTAGTCTTGGTTTAGTCCTAGTTTTGTCCTGATTTAGCCTTGGTTTAGTCCTAGTTTTGTCCTGATTTAGTCTCGGTTTAGTCCTAGTTTAGTCCTGATTTAGTCTTGGTTTATTCCTAGTTTTGTCCTGATTTAGTCTTGGTTTAGTCCTAGTTTTGTCCTGATTTAGTCCTGGTTTAGTCCTAGTTTTGTCCTGATTTAGTCCTAGTTTTGTCCTGATTTTGTCCTGGTTTAGTCCTAGTTTAGTCCTGATTTTGTCTTGGTTTAGTCCTAGTTTTGTCCTGATTTAGTCCTGGTTTAATCCTAGTTTTGTCCTGATCTGCTTTAGCTGTAATTGAGATCTTTCCAATTTTTTGTCCTGGTTAGTCCTACTTTAGTTCTGGCTTAGCCCTAGTTATTGTCTCATATTTATTTATTCCTGGTTTAGCATCAGAGAAGTCATGTTTTAGTCTAGTTTAGTCCCGGTTTAGCCTTAGTCAGTATTCATTATATCTAGTAAAATACTGGTTTAGTACGTCTAAAGGCCGCCACACACTACAAGAGAATTTGCCCGATTTTAGCTGTGTTTTGCTTCTCCCCGACTTCAGGGGGTCGTGACCTGACTTTTTGTCTTTGTGTGTGATTTTGTAGCCGCTGCGTTGCTGATGTGTGTGACTCTGAGCTGCTCTGTCAGATCATAACCCATAACCAACAAACATCAGCAACGGCAACAGCCAATAAAACAGAGCGTCAGGGGCAGAGGAGTGACGGACACAGAGGCGCGACATAACTCAGTCTCTTGTAAAGCTGTAAATATAAACTGGAGCATCTCATCCAAATTATTCATACAATTTGTCCTGCGCAATTAATGACCCCAGTCCACAAAACCGCACTGTGAAACCAGTTTGAAGTGTTCTTTAAAGGAATATTAACAATTTTACAATCTGAACCTTATTTTGGTAATAAAACAACGTTATTTACTCACCCATTGTACTTTGGTGTCATTTGGAGCATTTCCGGAGATTTTGTAGTTTAACGATATCCGTAACGTGAGTGCTCGGGGCAGGCGATTGCAGTCACCAAATGACACAAACTTTAGCACTTTTTCTTATGACAAAAGCTCAATGTTAGTATGCACTTTTGCTGGAGTCCAAAGTGGCCTGTAATCCGATATCCATCCATGTTTTCATTGGATGACGAGGACAGTGTGCATGTGCGCATTCACAGCTGATTTGAAGATAACACGACGCTCTCAGCTCTCCGTTAAAGTCATAAACATTTCTGCTTGAGAAAACCCGAAATGGTGCGAACATGCATTTATCCTGGTTGTGAAAACCAAATGACAGCTTGGACGAAGTTGAGTTTTCACAGGCTTTCTCATCACAATCCGGAGTTATTGAAGCTGTGGTTAGTCGCTTTGAGAATGGACCCAAACACGAAAACATGGATGGATATCGGATTACAGGCCACTTTTGACTCCAGCGAAAGTGTAGGCCAGGGGTCGGCAACCTTTACCACTCAAAGAGCCATTTGGACCCGTTTCACACAGTAAAGAAAACACTGGGAGCCACAAAACACTTTTGAAATTTAAAATGAAATAACACTGCATATAATGGCTTTTTTGCCTTTGTGCCATAGAATTACATTTTGAAAATGAATGAACTAAAATAAAATTCATTTTAATGAAATACAATGGTCCCTCGCTATATCGTGGTTCACTTTTCGTGGCCTCGCTGTTTCGTGGATTTTTTTAATAGTGTTTTAACGCGCATTTCTGCGTCCTGATTGGCTAAGGGACTGTAGACCTTTGCCGATTCATCATTCATTCTCCTCCATGTCTCCTGTGAGTGTGTGACTCTGAAGTGCTGTATGTTTGCAAGTTTTCTTCCCGCCACAGCGATGCGGCGCCAGGACGAAGAGGCACGGTCATAAGAACTGTGAAATACACACAAAATACACTTTGGTTTCATTCTCTAATACTGTGCTTTTTTGTTGAAAATCTACGAAAGTTTGAGTGTTTAAACAAGAGAGAAATGTGAGAAAACGTTAATTCCAGTCTGAGAAAAGTGTAGAATGTGTGTGGTGAGGCGTTTACAGCCTTAAAACATGGAGAATAATTGTAAAATATAAAGCTGACGACTTCGCAGATTTTGCTTATCGTGGGTTATTTTTAGAACGTAACCACCACGATAAACGAGGGACCGCTGTACTGAGCCGCATCAGAGGGATCAAAGAGCCGCATGTGGCTCCAGAGCCGCCGGTTGCTGACATCTGGTGTTGACTAACATTGAGCTTTTGACATCTGAAAAGTGCTAAAGTTTGTGTCATTTGGTGACTGCAATCGCCTGCCCCGAGCACTCACGTTACGGATATCGCTAAACTACAAAATCTCTGGAAATGCTCCAAATGACACCAAAGTACAATGGGTGAGTAAATGACGTTGTTTTATTACTGAAATAAGGTTCAGGTTGTAAAAACGTTACTATTCCTTTAAAAGTAAAAAGACGAGAGTATTTCCTGTCTCCTGTGTGTGTCAGTTTACATCCACACAGCGCACAGATCGAGGTGAAGCTGCAGATTAGTGATAGTGACTCTATGGCAAAAGCAGAAATTCAATTTGTCAACTGCACAAAATGTTTATTTGGTCGAATACATTTCGCAGCTCATCCAAGCTGCTTCTTTAGTTCTGATAATGACTCTACTTCCTGTGGACTTTATCGCCAATCTTTTATGCTTTAAAAATCATGCATCTGAAGTATTGCACCACATTTCATAAATAATAACACAGTTTTGAAGTGCAGTGCTCTGATCTCCGAACACTTAAACAGTCTCAAAGCGAGTGGTTTTAATGTAGACAGGAAACAGTTGACGCAATCGCACTCACAACTTTATCGCCTCATAAGATTCGCCTTGTGTCTGTGGTGTGTGGCTTTTTGTCGGACATTTAAAAATCATTTAAGACCAAAAAACCCTGTCTTGTGTCTGTCTTTAGGCCGGGTCTAGTCCTTCTTCTTTGTACTCTATCCTCTGAGCCCTCTGCAGCGTCTCTCCTTCTGACCAAACAGTCGAGTTTTGATAACAGGACTTTTCAGGCTCAGATCAGATGACTGCGTCTCTGGATTTGTTCGATCCAGTCTCAAAGATGTTTGAGACCTGCCTGGACCCTGTAAACACTTTATGTCATTCTTATTTCTTGGTTTCTACATGTTCATGTGCAAGTATCAAACTTACACTCATGGAGGCACAGTCAAAAGCGGAGAGGCGTTGTTTCATTTACATTTGCTTCAGTTAGTTCTTGACAAAATTGTACTTCTCAGAGTAATTTTTGGACTTTTTACTGTTACTTGTGGACTTTTTGGATCAGTACTTTCTTCTTTCACTTTAGTAGCAACATTTAAAGAGACAATACTCTTGTAATCTTAAGTAAACTTTGGCCAAATTGGATAGACAAATTCTAAACTAAAACTAGATGTCTTTCCTAAGGGCACAACAAAAATATTCAATACTTGTAAGTAAGTATGAGACAATGCTACATTCTGATACTGACACTGTATTGTTCTACAGACTAAAACAATACAGACTGTTTTATGTGGGAAAAACATGCAGAAGGTAAAGCACTTTGTGAACTTGTGCTTTGTGCACAGTTTGCATATTCTCCCTTTGTGTGTGGATGTTCTCTGGTTTCCTTCCTGCACAGTAGGTCTAAACCAAGGTTAACGAAATAGTTAACGAAAACGAACGAAAAAAATGAAAACTAAAATTGAAAATATTTTCATGAACTGAAATAAATACATAAATAAATAAAAACAACATTCATTCATTCATTTTCTTCCACTTTTCCATTTTCTGGGTCGCGGGGGCAGCATTCCAAGCAGTGTTCTGCTGCCCAGAACACAATGCACCAGCCCCCATGAATCCTCCTGCGGGTGGTGGGTCCACAGGAGGACGGCTCACGTCACAACGGGCCTGGATGTATCTTCTGCCATGGGGGCTACCAGTGTCCATGGGGTTAAGGGTCTTGCCCAAGGACACAATGGCAGCACTCATCTGTAGGAGCTGGGATCACAATGCGGTCAACCCATCAAGAGTGGGATTCGAACCGCCAACCCCTGGATCACGAGGCATATGCTCTACCAACTGAAAAAAAAAAACAATAACTAACTGAAACTGTATTATGTGTTTACAAAACTAACTGAAATTATAGATAAATTGCTCTTTGTTTTCATGTTTGTCAATTTATTTGCAAGTCTTGGATTACTATAAAACAAATCAACCTGTTGCTCTTGCAGTTTTAAGAAGAAGAAGTGACTTTATTGATCTCACACAGGAGAAATTCTTCTCTGCATTTTAACCCATCCTGTTATTAGGAGCAGTGGGCAGCACATTACTGCACCCGGGGACCATCTCCATGATCTTCTTGCTTCAGTTTGGTCAGGCCCTAAGCTGGAGGATTTTACCTATGGTGCATGTTTTGCGTTGATGGGGGAAACCGGAGTGCCCGGAGGAAACCCACCCAGACACGGGGAGAACATGCAAACTCCACACAGAAAGGCTCGGGCGACCTGGGGATCGACCCCAGACCATGCATTTTATGTGAACTTTGTGGCCATACCTGCTTGTCAAAGCCTGATCTCGTCAGATCTCAGAAGCTAAGCAAGGCAGGGCCTGCTTAGTACTTGGATGGGAGACACTGGGAATTCCAGGTGCCAGTCGCAAAAAACTGTCGTTGTGTCCTTCAACAAGACACTTCACCCACATTGCCTAGTATGAAAGTGGAGTATGCGTGACTGTTGGAGGTGGTCGGAGGGGCCGATGGCGGAGATTGGCAGCCTCGCTTCCATCAGTCTGCCCCAGGGCAGCTCTGGCTACACAAAGTATATTACCACCACCAAGTGTGGAGTGAATGAACAATGAACTGTAAAAGCGCTTTGGGTGTCATGAAAGGCGCTATATAAATGCTATGAATTATTATTATGGCACTTCCTAATAACCCTTGACAAATAACCCCAAAAATGACCCAAAATGTAAAACTAATATTAAAACTAATAAAAACTTAACTAAAACTGAGTTAGAAAAAAACAAAAACTAACTAAAACTATCAGAGCCGCTCTAAAAACTAATTAAAACTATCTGAATTAGAGGGGGGGGGGGGGATTCAAAACTAGCAAAAACTAAACTATAATGAAAAATGATCAAAGGAGAAGTTCAATTTGTCAACTGGACAAAGTTTGTTTGGTTGAAAACGTTTCGCCGCTCATCCGAGAGGCTTCGTCAGCTCTGGCCCTCATGCTGGTTCGACCCTGTTTATATCTAGCTGCAAGGGAGGAGCTAGCTTCCCTGAACAAAGCTCTGACCTATCCCCGCTACTCTCTTTTGTTTTACGAATTCCTCTGGCGTCTTGTATTAAACAAGCTCCTCCCTTGCAGCTAGATATAAACAGGGTCGAACCAGCATGAGAGCCAGCATGAGGGCCAGAGCTGACGAAGCCTCTCGGATGAGCGGCGAAACGTTTTCAACCAAACAAACTTTGTCCAGTTGACAAATTGAACTTCTCCTTTGATCATGGATTCTACCTGGACGACTGAGGGACTTTTCACGTATAATGAAAAATCCAAAATTATTATAACCTTGGTCTAGTCTTCCAGCTAAGGTAGTCCTGACCAAGACTAGCTCAAGATCTGGAGCTGGGTCCCCCTGCGTTGAGCCCCCACTGCTCATTATTGCTGTTGGGTCAACAGCTGTTGCAGAGGGCAAATTTCACTATGGGGGCGATAAAGTTGACTTTTCCTTAACTTATGTTTAAAAAAAAAAAATCAGTAATTATCAAACTGTTCTAGGATGTTTTACCATGTCAAGATTCTTAATTTGGGATTTTGAGTAAATTAGGACACATACACACTCAAAAAAAAAAAAAAGAAAAAAAAAGAAATGATTTCAGTTTAAAAATACAAATAGACACTTTGAAATCTATTTTTTACAGCTTAAAATAAATTGATTTGGCTCTCCAGTGTATTTTTTTCATAATGGAATGAAGGAAATGTAAAATGTAATGAGTGTAAAATATCCTCCTGGGACCTGAAGAAAAAAAGTGTATCTGAATTATTATTATTTTAATTTTCTATTTGGAGGTAAATGAACACCTTAGCATTTACATTTTGTTACTTTTATTTGTATTCATAATAATAATATTCGTAACGTGTCCTGCGCAATGGACGTCAGGGACATTTTGGTGTTAAATCCATGTGAAGTTAACAACCTCACAAAAACTTCTTTTTTTTTTTTTTTTTTGATGACCAACATCTCTGACAAGCTTCTACAGTCACATCAAATAGTTTTTAGTCTCCCTTTTAATTTCTTATTTATTTTAGGGCTGGGAATATTAACGCGTTAATCGCGATTAATCGCGATAGAGTTTTAATCGCGAACAATTTTTTTAATTGCGATCAGAGTTTGCCAGCATTTTCCACAATTCTACCATCCATATGCAGCTCATTTGGTTGTATTAATTAAACTCATTGTTGGTTAAACGTGCTATTTTGAGTTTGCTAGTATTTTGTTCCTTCTACGCATCCGTAGGCAGCTCGAGCGGGCTTCAATCATTTATTTACAATTTCTCAAAGTAAGCACTATTACTGGTTCATTGTTACTTTTTCCTTTCTCTGCACTTTTTTGAAATAAAAAAAATGGTGAGAAATACTTTGCATTGTGAGTTTAACTTTAGATTCGAACGGTCTTACTGCAAGATATCAATTTTAAACATGCAAAATAAATCACGATTAATCGCGATTAACTATGAAATTTCTGAGATTAGTTGCGATCAAGAAAATTAATTGTTTGACAGCCCTAATTTATTTATTTACGTTTTTTTATTTATTTTTATTTTTATGTATTATTCATTTATTTATTTTTATTTACATTTTTTAATTTATTTTATTTTTATGCATTATTTATTTTGTATTTATTTATTTTTATTGATTTATTTATTTTAGTTTTTTTATTTATTTTATTTTTATGTATTATTTATTTTCTATTTATTTATTTTTATTTATTTTAGTATTTTTTTTTATTTATTATTTTGATGTATTATTTATTTTGACAGACTGGTTAACTCAATGTCCATATATTTAAAGGACACAAATGAATGGGCGGGTCTCAGGAGGATATTACCATACTATACAATTAAATCTGTTGAAATTCCCTTTTAATTCTGAAATCACAATATTGAGCGCTTCATTTTTAGTATAAAACTATTGCGACGCTAATCACGAGCACAAGATATTTCCCATTTCATTCCAACCAAGGCCGTTCCCTTTTGGCAGTGCGTTTTTCATGTGTGGACAGGACCATAAAATACTGCTCTCTTGTAGTTTAAGCCTGGGTAGTTTTATATCCCTGTTTAAACTTCTCCTCTGTCCCTCTTCACTGCCTCTCCCTTTATGAGCTTAATGGGTCCTGTTCTGAGCGTCGCTTCTGTCTCTGCTCCGTGTGACGGCGCTTCCTCTGTCGCCTTCATTTTTCTGCTGTAATTGGTGCCACCACATTAAACACTGTTAATATTTGCTGTGTGCATTTTAAACGGCCGTGTACAACATTTGTCCTTGTTTGTCTCGAGTCGGGTTACACAGTTTGTGACTTTGTTCAGAATGTGCACTATGTAACTTTTCTGTTGGGGTCCATCATCTGCTTGTTTCTATGGATTGTCTACCTTACATTTATTCAATTACAGTTGGTTTACAGCTCAAAAATACCTAGAAAAACAGGCATTCTGACTGTGAGCAGTGGTTGCCTCTCCACAGATTTGGTCTGTAACTTTGTCTGGTTTATGGCAAAAGAAGAAATTAATTTTGTCAACTGGACAAAAGTTTATTTGGTCAAATACGTTTCGCAGCTCATCCAAGCTGCTTCTTAAGTTCTGGTCAGACGCTGGTGGACACTGCCTATATCTGCCTGACAAAAGTATTAGGACGATTGTGTATTTCTGAACTTTCATAAATAATGATAACAAGACGTACAGGGGGTCCTCGGGTTACGACGTTGATCCGTTCTTAAGACGCGTCGTAACCCGAATTTCATCGTAAGTTGGATTTTGACTTTGATCTTCCAACCAAAGCACCAATAACCTTTCCATCTCAATAATTAGACCACTACGCTGCTTGGTTATCACTGCCGCTTTCATAGGAGCAGATCAGAGCCCACATCAGGTACTTCCGCCCACATTGGGCATGCACACGAGGCCGTCTTCTCTGCTCTACAACCACAACAGGGCGTATTCTTCCGCCGTGCGCCGCGCGCCGTTCGCGTTTGTTTACGTCGCTTACCACGCTAAACTGTGTAAGACGGAATGACGCGTAATTTTTTTTTTTTTTTAATGGGGGCACGTTCGTAACCACAAAACGTCGTAAGTCGAGACCGTCGTAACCCGAGGACCCCCTGTATTGATAATGACAACAAATCAATTTATTGATATATTAAAGCAAATTTCATCATGTGTAAAGGCATATTATTGCAAAAATGTAACAATATCAAGTTAACCCTTATATTGTGTTCGGGTCATAATTGACCCGTTTTCAAGTTTAGGCATGTAAAAAGTACCATTTGCTTTTTTGTACTGGAACCCTACACCTTCACTGTTTTAATGCAATAAATAAATGCAATTTAGTAAATTCCAAACGTCTCGAAAAAAAAAAAAAGTGACATTTGTGGTGTTACGGGTCAAATATGACCCGGTAGAGAATACTGATTGTTGTCACTTAAAAGCTGTGGGTTGCTCTGTGGATCAAATATGGTAAATGGTCACATCTTTATATAGCGCTTTTCCACCTTCAAGGCACCCAAAGCGTTTTACAACAAGGAACCAATCACCGATTCACACACATTCACACACCAGTGTACGCAGACACAGAGGAGAGGAGGGTTAACTGTCTTGCCCAAGGACACAATGGCAGCATTCATCTGTGGGAGCTGGAATCGTACCAACCAACCTGTGGGTCAGTGGATCTGACCGCTCAACCACTGATGTTTCTTATGTCAAGAGCAGGATTTGAACCGCCAACCTTTGGATCAGTGGACAAACGCTCTACCAACTGAGCTACTGCCGCTCAATGTGTCCCACAACACACACACACACAGGCCCCCTTCAACACACCTCCCCCACCTTAGTAAGTTAGTTATGAGGTGAAAAACAATATTGGATGATAACTAGTGTTTTTAAGTATTTTCAGGCTGACTTAAATCACGGGTCAAATCGGACCTGCTAACACCAAAGATGTGGGCAGTTTTCTAACACATTACAAGGGTTAAATAGCATTTTCATCAAAATAACCACCTTTGGCCTTAATCACAGCTTTACAAATTCTGTCTGTCCTTTCAATCATGCATATGGGGGGATTCAAGAACTCTATGATATGAGTTGATTTTAAAATATTATTAATTGAGTGTTCAAACTATTATTTTCATAATGAAAGGACGCTATGAAAACATGAGTAATATTCGTCCACAAATGGATTTGCGCACAATGATCTGAAAATATAAGAACGTGTGACAATATAATTGAATAAATGTGATGAAATAGTATTAAGTACACCACATTTAAATAATGCTTGATACATTGAAAAGTTGGCTCAGTACCCCAGCATCACAAATTACGCCATCGTCCTAATACTTTTGTCAGGCAGTGTATATCTGCCTGAAGGGAGGAGCGAACTACAATGAAATGACTCTGAAACTACCACACCTACTTGTTTACAGTTTGTGTTAGTTAGGTGGGCCTATTAGATCTGCAGTGGGAGTGGAGTGTGGGTCTTATTAGCAGAACCATTCAGGACCTTAATGGGTGTTTTCACACCTCTGGACCTGACCTGCTGCCCTATTGTTTTCTTTGTTTGTTTTGATTTAGGTTTGAGGATAGAGTTATAGATGGAGACAAATGATGTCTGAGACCTCCAGTTCTGTTCAGGGAAGGATTCTCTTTCTTGACAAAAATAGCCTCTTTAACTCCCCTCTCAAACCAGTTCTTTTCTCTGGCCAAGATCTGTATCTCACTGTCTTCATAGGAGTGGCCGGTGGCTTTTAGGTGGAGATGTACGGCAGACTGAGGTCCACTCTGGCTCTCTCGTCTGTGTTGAATTTCTCCTTTTACCATGGATTCTACCTGGACGACTGAGGGATTCTACGCACATCTTTGTCTGGTTTAGTTTAGTTTAATAACATACTATGAAACATTCCAGACAAGGCAATAACATCTCCATGGTGAAAAGTATTTGACGAACCCTCCACCAGAAAAGTTACACAATCCACCTTTAAAGATCCCATGACATGGTACTTCTTGGTGCTTTTATATGGCTCCTTAATGGTTCCCTAATACTGTAAATGAATCCTTCTTCAAAATCAACACTCAGTGCATGAGAAACAGAGATAAGATGAGAGAGTAATTTTTCTCTCTCTGAACAGTCCATAATGGGCGTTGTTGCTTGAATGCAAATGAGGAGAAAAGAGATGGCCTATAGTAGAGGGTGGGGGCGTGGCCAAACTCTCCGCTCTCCGCTCTCAGCTGTGCGCTCTCTGATCCATTTCCGCATTTTTGTGCGGAGAAGAGATGAGAAGCGTTCCATTGAAAAATAAACACATTTCCACAGAAAATAAAATTAAACCACTGCTGTTCAAAGGTCCAGAGGCTCAGATAAAGGATTTCCGAGCCTAGAAACACTCGGACGTGCCTCCAGGCAAATAAAAAAACGCATTTCGCATTGCCTAGCGCATTCGCAGTCCAAACTCTCTGGGCGTGATTTACAGAGACGCTGAGTACAGACAGACGGGGGTGGAACTGCATTTGCATTTCTTTTTTCGATCTGACGTCAATAAGGTGCCTTGTTCAAAATCGCCCGTTTGATCTCTGATTTTTTCTAACGCAGAAAAGGATCGCAAATGCTCAGTTTAGACATTTCGCAACTTTTAACCATGGGGGGGGGGCCTAAACAGGGTAGGGGAGCTCACATTAACGTTCAAAAACCTCAGAAAGTGAAAATTTCATGCCATGGGACCTTTAAGAGACTGTAGTAGCGTTCATTCTTGCACATAACAAATCTGGACCAAACTAGGACTAAACCTGGACTAGACCAACTTTTATGTGGAACTAAATTCTTTCTTCACTTCTAAACTGCATGTTTTTATAGCATTATATTACACACTGTGATGGGACAATGAGCTTTCTCAAACACAGCAGCAAAACACTGGAACACGATTAAAGGTGACCTTAAAACTTGCACCGACTCCCACACTTTCTCTCATGGGCTCAAACTGTGTCTTCTGAGCAGCAGGCGCGTCGACATCACGATTCTTCCTACGTTTAAACATTCTGACTGTTAGGGATGGAACGACTCTCACAAAATGTCTCTTATATCATTAGATTCTGGTGTTTCGATTCGATTTTGTGTTGAATTTCGAGTCTCACGTGTACCTCCATGTGCACTGTGTTGTCATTTTGGCATGGGAAGGAAAGGTGAAGCCCAAGTACAGAAAGTAACAGCTTTACAGAGGCTCGCTGTTGATTATATAAAAGGTTCATTTAAGATAAAAAACAATGATAATTTAAAGATATCAAAATAGAAGAGAATCGGAAATTTGATCAAATCAAGACTGAAGTGAATCATCCCCTCCCTAGTAGATGTATTGTGCAGATGTAGATGTGTTGTATTTGACAAATGAAATGTGTCTTAATGATCGTGTAATTGATGAATGGTGTATTAGAGCAGTGTTTCCCAACCAGGGGTACAAGTACCCCTAAGGGTACGCAAGCACATTGCAGGTGGTACTCGGCAGTGCCGCTGCCAGGTACACGGGGAGATTTTTTTCAATTTTTAAATTCTAATTTGAGTAAATTTGAGTTAAAGAAAAGAGAGAAAATGCCTGAGAATTAAATTTTCAAATTAAGAACATGAAATAAAATGATTTTCATTTAATAAGCCGTTGTGTCATGTTCTACTTTTGGAGAATTATCAACACGTATGAGTGAGGGGGTACTCGAGGTATGACAAAAAGGCTCAGGGGTACACAAGACAAAAACACACAGTGGGAAAACACAGTTTTAGAGGATAAGAATACTGATGAATTTGGTCAGTGTACATTTTAGACGATATTGAAAACAATGAATTTGAGTAATTCTAAAAGATAATCACTGCGTGCACATGGACGAGTGTAATCCGATTGCAAACGGATTGGGATTGTATCGAATTCATGTGCACAGGCTCAGGATCGTATAGGGATTGGTTTCGCGAATCTGATTGGAACCCCTGGCTTAGGCCGATAGTAATCCGCTTGGTGCCGCCTTGTGCACAATATCAGATCGGATTGGCGTACTGTGCATGCGCGGGAGTTTTCGCCAGGGATTTCACCCAGAAGTGGCAGGAGGCGCCGATGCCGTCATAAGTAGCGATTGTTCGCGGAAAAATCAGACGAAATCATGGCTGCGAAGAAAGAATGCACAACACGTACACCAATGCTGCTCCGTCAAACTCCTCGAGCGCCATCTTTGTATACCGCCACATAGTTTGCTGTGTTTTTATTGAGTAACCATCATCTGGAAGTAGTTGGACTACAGCGCCACATAGTGTAGCGGAGCCGGCCAGGTCGCTGACCATTATATCATTATTATTACACAAGTTTCATGTGCACTGGGATCTAAGGACAGACCACCCGCCGAGTAACGGGATCGGATTTGGAGAAATCCAATCCGATCCTACCATGTGCGCG
This sequence comes from Paratrypauchen microcephalus, assembly GCA_036785185.1. Lineage (NCBI taxonomy): Eukaryota > Metazoa > Chordata > Actinopteri > Gobiiformes > Gobiidae > Paratrypauchen > Paratrypauchen microcephalus. The sequence goes on along the minus strand of JAVJIX010000122.1, from coordinate 2,238,060 downwards.
CAGTGAATGATGAATTAGAAATTTTGTATTTAATGAATTTTGATCTTTATAAATGTTTAATGATGAATTGGATTGTGGTTATTTGAAGAGAGTTGCTTTAATGTGTCTTTAATGTGTTTTGTACCTGCAGACGGAAAGGAGCTTGTAGTTAAATCTGCCGCAGAGCATTGTTTCTTTCTGAGATTAATGTCTTCTGTGCACTGTCCTTGTTTAAATAAATAAATAAATACAAGTCTACAGTTCCAAGTGTTTTTTAGCAACTTTAATGCAAACTAGGTACAATTTCATCTCTCAGGTCAAAAAAGTCCAAAAGTGCTGCTTCCAGTGACCCTAACCTTGCACAGGAAAATGTATTCTTGTGATTTTTTTTTTAAATTGACTGTGACATTGCAGGTTCAGCTGTGGCAATGGTGCTGCCTGAGGTTCACAGACAACAGAGACACAAGAGGAAAGACTCTGGGAGATGATCCATATTTCACCTGTGTCCTAAAAGGCTGTCAATCGAACCTGGTGGAAAAACGGTGCCTCATTGTTTTCTTATTCATGTCTTGATGAAAACAGCAAAATAAACCCCCCAGGATCATGTAGAGTGGGATAATACAAACTAGGGCTGTCAGTTTAACGCGGTAAGTAGATTAACGTTATAAAAATTAACGCAATTAATTATGAGCGGCAATTCAATGCGCGCGCATTTTAAATTTGGCGGGCGGGGCCTTTGAACTTATAAAAATGTGACGGAGCGTTGTCCCCTTATCTGCTGCTCCGCACGCCGAACCCTTTTCATTATCAACCAAACACTAAACTTAACTCCCCATAACCTCTCCAGCGTGTTCTGCCGCGACTAAGGGTGCACACTTAGAAGCAGGGGCGTTCTTTGACGGGGGCCACCTGGGCAATTACCCCTAGTGATTGCGCTGCAGTGGCGCGAAAAAAAAAAAAAAAAAAAAAAAACGGTGCGGAGCGCGGGCACGCGGGCTTTTGCCCAGGGCGCAAGAGTGGCTTTGGCCCAGGGCGCAAATCACTCTAGGAACGCCACTGCTTAGAAGCGTCAGTTTTGCCCATCCGAATCACCCTAAACCCGATCATTTACTTCACCGTGCGCTGCCGCCTTCTCCCGTGGTGCGCTCTGGCCGGACATATCCTCGCCGGTAGTTTAAATCTTCCACTTTCGCTGGTTCTGGGGGTCATATGAGCCATGAGTAATTTGCATGGGCAATTATTTCAAGCAATTATTTTGTATTGTATTCTATATATTTGAAGCCTTTTATATTATTTATTGACGTTGCATGAAAGCTACTGTACGTGCTCACCTTTTGGCACCAGAAATATTCACCATTTATTAGTGGAATGGTGTAAATGAAATGAAATTATTTGCTATTTTTATTCATTTTGTTTTATTTTTGACTGTTTTATTTATTTATTTATCTTTGAGTGTCATGAAAAGCGCTATATAAATACAATTTATTTTTATTATTATTATTATTAAATGAGCTTTCGAATGAATGTTCTGTAATGTGGGAGGGGGAATGGGGGGTATACAGGTGCACTCTGCAGGTCTTCCAGCAGTCTTGTCTTGGTTACAGTGGAGGTAACGTGCACGGAGAGAAAAAAAATCGAGCGAAAGACTGAAAGACGTAAAGGGGAAGTCTGCAGTCTTTTCACTGTACCACTGTAAATATTTTTTCACGCACATTTGACACCTTTTTTGCACTCTGGGAGAGCACAATAAATCACCTAAAAATGTATTAAAATGCGATTAGTTAGAATAATTAATTACAAATCCTGTAATTCATTTGATTATTATTTTGAATCGCCTGACAGCACTAATACAAACATTTTAAGGCCAAAAGGATAAGGCTTACTGCAGCAGTTACAGAGAGAGGAGCGAGGCTTTTTCAGCAGAAGTCAATTTCAACTGGAGCTTGAAGGAACCACTTCACGGTTATACAACACAGTGGCTCGCAGGTCTATTAGTATGTACAGTGTTTGGTCTTTCAGTGACCCTAACCTTGCACAGCGAAATGTATTCTTGTGATTTTTTTGAGTTCACAAACAAGAATCCATGTTGGTGCCTGCTGGTGCGATCGGGCCCGACATGTGGTGGACGAACACGCGGCAGCTTTGGAAGTTTGTGCAGAAGCCAAAGGCAAAGCACCCAGATGAACTAAAACAAACATGGCGACACCGACAGACGAACTTCAGCCTATTTTAGTGTCAATACAGACTGTGTTATTTGTGAAAAACATGCAGAAGGTCAGAGCTTTGTGCATTTTGTGGACGAGGAAGAAGTCTGTGCTTTTCTCTCATCTGAAGGTAACAAAAGTTTGATTCAAATAATCGTCATGTTCCAGATCAATAATGTGTAAAACTGACACGCATACCAAACTGGTGTGAGCCTGGTTAAAGGGCCACTGCGATTTCCAGTAGTTGGTGACAGTAGTTGGGGGCTGTAGGGGCAGTTTGTGTGGATACTCGTTTGACCAATCACACTTTTCCTCATATGTCCAGGCTTCGGCCCTCCTCCTTCCTCGTTCTCCGCTTTAGTCCTCCAGGTACATGCAATATTGACCTTTTTGACCTTTTAACCATGTTGTACTGTACTACCCTCATCAAAAACATACCTGGAGTTATATATATGTAAAAAATGTCCAAACACTTTTTTAGGAAACACATCCACTACCAGAGGATCTTTTGTTCATCATATTTACTACAATTTAGATACATACACGAGACCTCAAATATATCAGTCAATAAATCAAACATTATTTATAAAGCGCTTTTCATACAAAAGTGTAACACAAAGCGCCTTACAGTGATTAAAGGAGAATTAACGTTTTTTACAATCTGAATCTCATTTCGGTAATAAAACAAGTTGTTTTACTCACCCATAGCACTTTGGTGTCATTTGGAGCATTTACGGAGATGTTTTAGTTTAGCGATCTCCGTAACGCGAGTTCTCGGGGCACATGTTTGCGGTCTCCAAATAACACAAACTTTAGCACTTTTCAAATCATAGAAGCTCAATGTCTTAGTCTACACTTTCGTTTGAGTCAAAAGTGGCCTCTAATCCAAGATTTATCCATAGTTTCGAGTAGATGAGGAGGACAGTGCGCATGTGCGGAGTCACAGCTTATTTTGCCCTCAGCTCTCGGGACCCAAACATGAAACGCTGTAAATTATGGATAAATCTCGGATTACAGGCCACTTTTGACTCAAACGAAAGTGTAGACTAAGACAATGAGCTTCTCTGATTTGAAAAGTGCTAAAGTTTGTGTTATATGGAGACCGCAAACATATGCCCCGAGAACTCACGTTACGGATATTCATTCATTCATTCATCTTCTTCCTCTTTTCCATTTTCTGGGTCGCGGGGGCAGCAGTCCAAGCAGTGTTTTGCTGCTCAGAACACAATGCAACAGCCCTCATGAATCCTCCCACGGGTGGTGGGTCTACAGGAGGACGGCTCCCGTCACAACAGGCCTTGATGTATCTTCTGCCATGGGGGCTACCAGTGTCCGCAGACACTGGGAGCAGACACTGGGAGCAACGTGGAGTTAAGTGTCGGACACAACGGCAGAGCTCATCTGCGGGAGCTGGGATCACATGCGGTCAACCCGTCAAGAGCGGGATTCGAACCGCCAACCCCTGACAATTGCTCTACCAACTTTTTATAATGCTATGATTATGTCCCGTTTTTATTATTGTATAACCTGCTGGTCTCAAGCAGGAAAAACTATTCTGGGACCTCTAGAGTCGCTGCACAAACAAGCTTTAAAAACCTTGGACCGGAAACCACGATCACATCACCACTGCCATGTGTTACAGAAATACAGACTGCTCAGCTTCAGTAATATACAACGATTTGCTGCAATCCGATTGGTACACAGAATTTTAAATAACACTGCACCTGCACCACTTAAGCACTTTGTTCAGTACACGTCAGAGGTGACATCTAGAGTCACACGAGCTTCTTCTAGGGGCCACTGTGTTCTACCAAAATGTAAAACCTCATTTGCACAAACAGCTTTTTCATATAATTCAATAAAGGAGTGGAACAATCTCCCAACGGAACTGAAACAACAAACAAACTATGCAATATTCACCACAGAACTTAAAAAATGGCTATGGAATAGTCAGACCTGCCAGCACTGAACTATTTAAGTCCAATACAGCACCTTCTTATTCTTGCTTAAGACAAATGTTCCTGTAAATAATGTGAATGAGATGTGCTTATGTCTGTGTGTGAATGAGATGTGCTTATGTCTGTGTGTGAATGAGATGTGCTTATGTCTGTGTGTGAATGAGATGTGCTTATGTCTGTGTGTGAATGAGATGTGCTTATGTCTGTGTGTGAATGAGATGTGCTTATGTCTGTGTGTGAATGAGATGTGCTTATGTCTGTGTGTGAACGAGTTTTTGGGAGAGAGTGAGTTTATGAACTTTTGTTTTTACTGAGATTGTTTGAGTGTTATTGTATTGTATTTTATTGGTATTTTATTGTTCTATTGTATTGTATTTTTATTCATTGCATTGTATTTTTAATCATGTAAATCAGGGACTGCAGATGGAAATTAGCTATTTAGCTATAATCTGGTGCAGAACATCTCTGTTTTTATGAACTTAATGTCTCTGTACATTGTCCCTTCAAATAAAGGCTAGAAAAAAAAAAAAAAAAAAAAAAAACTGAGCCCCCCTATCGCTAAACTAAAACATCTCTGGAAATGCTCCAAATGACACCAAAGTGCTATAGGTGAGTAAAACAACTTGTTTTATTACCGAAATAAGGCTCAGATTGTAAAAAACGTTAATTCTCCTTTAAGGATTAGAAGATTGACTTTTTATTGATCTCACACAGGAGAAATCGTTTATTTTGTTGTTTAGGCTTTGGTCAGGACCCAAGCTGGAGGATTATTACAATACTATGGCGCATGTTTTGGGTTGGGTTGAAGCAAGATAGATGGGATTATGTAAGAAAAATAAGGGAAATAACTGAATGTGTTTTTTTATATATATATGTGGCCGATCATGGCAAAACAAGTCACAAGTCGCCCCAGAGGCGTTTTGAGTTATTCATAGATTCTGAAAGTGTAAATTCTAAGCTTTCCAACAACGCCTTACACATGGAAATCTGATAATACTTGAAGAATTTGTTGCCATTTGAATGCGGGACATGTGAAAACAACGAGCTGAGAAAAGCCGCGTTGAAGATTCTCTCACTCTAGGGCTGGGGGGCAGAACGGTGCTCATTTGTATGAAATTAAACTAAGCCCTCCCCGCATCACTGACATCACTGTGGTGTGGTGTTTTAGGGCAGGTCAGAATTAGAAGGTACTTTGTTAAAAATGGAAATGCTTTTATAACAAAAAGTCCATATAATCAGTACTTCAATAATACACAGGATAATATGTTAAAGAGATAGTTCTTTTTTTATGTGAATCTGTATGGCGTCCCCTTCAGCAGTGCCGTGCATTAACACTGACTTACCCCTGACAGTGTCCTCTGAGCCCAGTTCTGCCTCGGTTCTGGAGCTGAAGAAAGTAGTTCCGGCAAGTAAGCGGGTACATTTAATAAAGCCTGTTTTTCTTCTCAAAACAATATTTGTCCAAAAAGTGATATATTTGCTTCATAAAACAGTTGTCCACGAAAAATTCAGAAGTTGTAATCACTTGGTGCTATTTTCTGTCGATTCGTATCACTGCGCGCCTATTTGTATTATTAGCCTGTTCACTTGTAAGTGGCGATGTTTACAAGCGAACAGGCTAATAATACTAATTTTTGTGACACAAATATATCACTTTTTGGACAAATATTGTTTTGAGAAGAAAAACAAGCTTTATTAACTGTCCTGGCTAACTTGCCGGACCTACTTTCGTCAACGCCAGAACCGGGGCAGAACTCGGCTCAGAGGACACTGTCAAGGGTAAGTCAGTGTTAATGCACGACACTGCTGAAAGGGACGCCATACAGATTCACATAAAAAAAATGAACTATCCCTTAAAGTCAAAGTCATAAAGGCAGAATAAGAAATACACATAATGAGTCACCTGATTTTGGATATATTATGTTCCTCACCCTTATGAAAAAAAAACTGCAGTGTATAACAGGAAAACTGCAGTTTTTGAAATATGTAGTTCAGGGACACTTAACTTTTTGTCAGGGGCTTTGTGCTGGATGTGGTCTTGTCCGATGTTACTTTCTGTTACGTTCGTCCAGTTATTCGCGTATCCTGCCACGGTCTCATATTGGATATTCAAATCCTCAAAGTATCCACGCTTTGGTTTGTCGACAGTGTTGCAAACCCTTGACACGTCACAAATGCACCATGTCATTTCAGTAGTGCAAAAGTTTTGGGGTGGAGGGTAAAGGGTGGAGATATTTACAAATCTAAAACAAGTTATTTTTAGTTTATTTTAGTTTATTTTAGTTTACATTCATAGTGTTGATGTCTTCAGTGAGAATCTACTATGTAAATAATCACTTATGGGAATAAATAAGTTTGCATGTACAAAACATTGCCAAATACAATATTCACCGAAAAAAGGGCAAAGCTCAGAGTGACATATTCAGTGTTGCCAGTGTTTTGTTTTTCTTCTGACGTGATCATGTTTGCAGCTTTTCTCTTATCCTGCTGTGTCCCTGGAGATAAGTTTGTTTTCTAAAGAACAACAAAACTTGACCACACCATCTGTTCCATCTGACCTGAGATGTCGTGAACACACTTCCCGCATGTCAAAGTCTGCTCAGACACTGCAGGGGTTTGAGTTTGGTGCAGTGTGCAGGGATGACGACGTGTCACTTTTGAAATGTCCAACTGTTTTAGTCTCTGTTTAAATCTTGCATATAGTAAAGTACAAGCTGCTGAACAGTCTTTAAATTGACTGTGACGTTGCAGGTTCAGCTGTGGCAATGGTGCTGCCCCCCCCCCCCAGGATATCACGTAGAGCGAGATAATACAAACATTTTGTATGACCACTAGAGAGTTCTAAGCACTTTAACACTGGACTACCTCATGTAACTCGATTCACTGTATGTTGAACACATATGGCAGAATTGACAATAAAGCTGACTTTGAATCTTTGAAACTAACCACTTTACTACCAAACCACCTCATGTAACTGAAGGCACTTTATTATTTGATTTAGGTTTAGGTTTATTTGAGCAACTTGCAGATTCCATTTAAATGGAATTTCACAAATACATAAGTTTGTATTTGTAGAATTGAGTTTGTAGGGTGACATCTTCTTGACTATCTTAGCGAGTCAACGGTTCTACTGATCCTAAGCATTTCATTGCATTGTTGACCTTGTGTTGATTCTGCATATGACAAATAAACAATCTTGAATCTTGAATCAGGTAATTTGAGCCACATTTTGGTTAATGTCTTAGGAAACTAGTAAAAAACTATTTATGACACTGGTTTATATTTACAGTGGTACCTCACCTTACGATTGACCCAACAAACGAAAATTTCAAGTTACGAAACGCCTTCACGGTAAATTTTGGTCGCTAGATACGATTGAAAATTCAAGTTACGAAACGCGAAATCTAAAAAATTCAAATAATGCGCGCTCAGCCACACACATTATACGCTTTTCTCAGACTGGATTTAAACTTTTCTTACATTTGTCTCTCATTTAAACACTCAAACTTTCATAGATTTTCAACAAAATTATTAATAGTGAAGCGTGTGGGGGGGAAGGGCGAGGGGGGAAGAGCTGATCCGGCGCTGCCAGCAGGTCTAGACCTGGACTAAATCAGGATTAAACCTGGACTAAACCTGGACTAAACCTGGACTAGACCTTGACTAGACCAGGTGGATTAAAGCACCGCGCGTGGGTCTATTTCCTGGTATCGTTTTGAGTCACAGCTGAGGCGAGCCACTGCTCGCATGCAAGAGCCTGAGCAGGACCTGCTCTCCAGGGCCACTCCAGGCACGGAGCCCCAGACATCCAGTGACCCAGGGGGACACTGCCCTAAGCTCCCTAAGCGGGCATGGGTCCGGGGATTGTCCCGGTCACCGGCCTGGAGGTCTTGAAGAGGCCGACCTCACGGTTCTGTCCATGCCGCTCTGTGAGCACCTTACGCGGGCAGGTCTAGAGCAGCGGCTCGCCTCAGCTGTGACTCGAAACGAAACCAGGAAATAGACCCACGCGCGGCTCTTTAATCCACCTGGTCTAGTCCTGGTTTAGTCCTGGTTTAATCCTGGTTTAGTCCTGGTTTAGTCCAGGTTTAGTCCTGGTCCAGTCCAGGTTTAGACCTTGGTCTAGACCTGCTGTCAGCTCCGCGCCGGGTCATGTGCGCTATCACACGTGTCCGCGCAGTCTTCTCCCCCCTCCCCCTTCCCCGCACACTTCACTATTAATAATTTTGTTGAAAATCTATGAAAGTTTGAGTGTTTAAACGAGAGACAAATGTGAGAAAAGGACGCAGGACGCAGAACACAATGTTACACTATAAAAAAAGTTACACTATAAAAAAAAAACTTGGATCAGGGCCTTGGAACGAATCAGGCTTTTTCCATTGAAATAGCTACTCAACTTACGAATTTTTCACGTTACAAAACCACTTCTGGAACGAATTAATCGTAAGGTGAGGTACCACTGTATTTTAGTTAATAAATGCAATTTTTAAGATTTTAGGGTTGAATTATTGTATGAAATGTAATCATTAAGGTTTTACAGCTTATAAAACATCAGCTGCCCCACATTTTTTTAATGATCAATGTTCAGGTAAAATGAGCCACCCGGTCAGCTAAAATGAGCCACTTATCAGCTTAAATGAGCCACCAAAAATGCAAAGCAAAACATTCATTTATTTATCATAAAAACATATTAGTAGCCTATTTGTGAAATTCCATTTAAATGGAATCTGGAAGTTTGTACTGTAGTGGAGCTCTGCAGTTCCTTTTGCTCAAAATGGAGCAGGTGGAAGTATAAACTTATTTACTCCTGCTCCATATTATTAAAATTACTTCATGTAACTAAAGCACTTTACTACTAAACTACCTCATGTAACTAAAAAATGACCTTATCTAACTAAAAGCACTTTACTACTAAAACTACCTCATGTAACTAAAAAATGACCTTATCTAACTAAAAGCACTTTACTACTAAAACTACCTCGTGTAACTAAAAGCACTTTTGTATTAGATCTATTAGCTCAAAATCCTTGTAAAACTGTTGTGTCCTGCTTTGATTCTGTCACTGCTTCTGTTGTCATGTTTTCATTGTTGGTCTTTACATGTTTTGTACCTTGTGTACTTCGACTTTCACCCCTGTTGCTAAATCTGGTGTATTTACAACACCAGCTGTTCATTAATACATGCTGTCCCATTTAAATAAATAAACAAACTTAAGGCCAAAAGGACAAGGCTCACTGCAGCAATTACACAGAGAGGAGCGTGGCTTTTATGCAAACTCCCTATTTGGAACACAGTGGCTCACAGGTCTATTAGTATGTACGGTGTTTGGTCTGAGCACGTTTACAGTGAGAGCGCCTGCAGACTGAGGGACCAGTCACTGTGGTCACAGCTCATGCGATTATCTCACAGACGATCTAACCGGGAGTCGACACACTGGAGCCACTTGAGTTCAGTTGAGTGTGAACAATCTGAGGTCATGTCTCCTTTGTGCTGGTACTGATGAATGACATCGTGCTGTTGCATTTGCTGTAAGTAACACAGTACCAGGGTCATTCAAAACGCTCTAAGACAAATTAAAAAACACCTTTATTTTTCTACATAACATCCACCTAAGTCAATACACTTCTGCAAGCGATGTTTCCACCGAAAAATTCCTTCTTGATAGAATTCTGGAGCTTGTCTAGTCAACCAGGTCACAACCTCCCTCTTCGCTTCAAGTATGGACTGAAATCTTGTTCCTTTTAATTGTTCCTTCAACTTTGGAAATAGGAAAAAAAAAACATCCATAAACATTGTGCAAATCTTCAATAATTTCTTAGGTTTCCATTGAAGTTTTGTTAGAAATTTAATGTTTGCTCGGACTTCAGATTGGCTCATTTTGGAGGGTCATTTTGTTGAACTAGTTCGACTCATTTTAAATTTATGGCATTTGTCTTAGAACTTTTTGAATGTGCTTTTTGTTTCATTTATTCTACTCTAATGATTATTTTCTGTGCAATTCATTGAAGTATTTATTGTCATTGCACAAGAGAGAACAACGAAAGTGTGTTTGGAGCGTCCACACACACGTAGTTGTAAAGTGCGAAATAAATACCCCTCAATAACCCCTAAATAACCCCAGTGTAAACATTTTGTAAACATTTTGACATCAGTACAGCAGTATTGGCAGCAGCATCAGGGCATGTAATTAATATTATCATTAAAGTGCATTAGAGAGCAGGGCCATTCAGATACATGAGAATAGTGACATTATGCAGCAATGCAAAACCATTTCAGTACTATTGATTGGCGAGTGTGGTTATTGTCCATGGGAGGGGGTAGAAAGGGGTGGGGGGGCAGTGTTCAGTAGCCTCACAGCTTGTGGGTACAGGCTGTTGGCCAGTCTGTATGTCTCCTCAAACAGCGAGTGGAGTAGATGGTGCTGATCTCTGGGAGAGTCGTCGTACAGACAGTTTAGTACAATATAGTACAGTATAGTTTGGTATACCAGAGTGGTATACTAAATCCTGTAGTGAGCTCAGCACTTTCATAAGAGCTGCTCTGACATTTGCACTTCTCAAATCAGATCACCATGAGGGTCTGAGACATGGCATTTCTCTCTGGAGATTATGTCAAGGGTTGAGCTCCATCATGAAATCTTTAAATCCTCCATTCAGCGAATAAGAGTAAGCAGAGAGAGAACGCATGTTGATGAAAATAAGTCCACAATATTTTTTTTTATTGATTTTAATATTTAAGTAAAAAAACAAAAATTTACAAAGATAAAAAATAAAACTAAATAAAATAAAACTGGGCGGCAGTAGCTCAGTTGGTAGAGCATATGCCTCGTGATCCAGGGGGTTGGCGGTTCGAATCCCGCTCTTGACGGTTGACCGCATTTTGATCCCAGCTCCCATAGATGAGCACTGCCGTTGTGTCCTTGGGCAAGACACTTAACCCCACCTCGCCCCCAGTGTCTGTGGACACTGGTAGCCCCCATGGCAGAAGATACATCAAGGCCTGTTGTGACGTGAGCCGTCCTCCTGTGGACCCACCACCTGCGGAAGGATTCATGGGGGCTGGTGCATTGTGTTCTGGGCAGCAGAACACTGCTTGGACTGCTGCCCCCGCGACCCAGAAAATGGAAAAGCGGAAGAAAATGAATGAATGAAAATAAAACTCCTCCCACGCTCAAACACAAAATTCACACAAAAATATTCACAAAACAGTCACTGACATGCAATCTGACCAAAATGTCCAAGAAAAGCATCTACACCTGCTCAGAGCCCTGTAGCCTCCCCCTCACAGACTGGAGGAATTTTCCCCCCACCAAACAACTGAATGATGAATTCATTTTTTTTCTATACAGTATTCTCTTATTTACTTATTTTATCTGTATATTACTATTTAAACTGTCTGCATGCACTTTTTTTGTTCTGACTCACTGCGTGCACACACATGGACGAGTCTAATCCGATCGCAAACGGATTGGGATCGTATCGAATTCATGTGCACAGGCTAAGGATTATATAGGGATTGGTTTCCCGAATCCGATTGGAACCCCTGGCTTAGGCCGATAGTACAGTCATACCTCACCTTACGAAATTAATTCGTTCCAGAAGTGGTTTCGTAACGTGATTTTTTCGTAGGTAGAGTTGCAACGGGGGATTCGGGCTGCTGCAAAGCCGAGCGCGCATCCGAGCGTGCATTATTTGAATTTTTGAGATTTCACGTTTCGTAACTTGAATTTTCTTTCGTATACAGAGACGAAAATTTTACGTAAACGCGTTTCATAACTTGGATTATTAGTTAGTTGGGTCTTTCGTAAGGTGAGGTATGACTGTAATCCGCTTGGTGCCGCCTTGTGCACGATATCGGATCGGATTGGCGTACTGTGCATGCGCGAGAATTTTCGCCAGGGATTTCACCCGGAAGTGGCAGGAGGCGCCGACACCGTCATAAGTAGCGATTGTAAAAATTCAGACGAAATCATGGCTGCGAAGAAAGAATGCACAACACGTACACCAATGCTGCTCCGTCAAACTCCTCGAGTGCCATTTTTGTATATCGCCACATAGTTTGTTGTGTTTTTATTGAGTAGTCATCACCCGGAAGTAGTTGGATTACAGCGCCACATAGCGTAGCGGACCTGGCCAGGTCGCTGACCGTTATCCGATTACACGAGCTTCATGTGCATGTCAGTTTCTCAGAAGGCGATGTCATCAAGGACCAGGAGACGAACGCAGTTTCACATACAGGCACTTTATTTTCAGCTCAGCAGGTACAGGTCATACAATTGCAGATGGTCTCTTCCCCACCCGTCTCTGTCTAAGCACTGAATTCGAGGTGTTTATATAGTCGACAATCTAATTAAACTTTAACTCATGTCATTTAAGAATGAGACTTGGCTATACCAAAGTACAACAGATCATTAAGTTTATGACACATACATATAGCTTTGACAGGAATAAATTGACTACATCACAGTTCAATAATAATCAAAGTTGTATGACATGACTGTTAAAGAACATTCAAAGTACAATTCCACGTTGGCTTAGAGAATAATTTGCTGACACAGATTTAATGCTTACATGCACTTGGAATAGAACAGACCACCTGCCGAGTAGCGGGATCGGATTTGGAGAAATCCAATCCGATCCTACCATGTGCACGCAGTGACTTTTGCACTACACTGCCTGGAGCTAATGTGGCAAGTGAATTTCTCCTGTGTGAGATCAATAATCAATCTTATTTAAAGGTGCATTGTGTAACTTTTCTGGTCGTGGGTGCATCAAATGCTTTTCTTCGTGGAGATGTTATCGCTTTGTCTGGAATGTTCCACGGTATGACATTAAACCTTTCTATCTTCAGGGAGAGGAAAACCAGACCAAGTTTCAGGTCAGATCTGTGGTGAATGTTTGTTTTTAGACATTAGACTGAGCACAGGAGCCCCCCAGGGCTGTGTGCTCAGTCCGATGCTCTTCACTCTGCTGACCCACGACTGCTCACCGGCGTTCAGCACCAATCACATAGTGAAGTTTGCGGACGATACGACTGTGGTGGGTCTCATCTCTAATAACGATGAGACAAACTACAGGAGTGAGGTGAGCCTTCTGACCCAGTGGTGCAGCAATAACAATCTCCTTCTTAATGTTGAAAAGACCAAGGAGATTGTTATTGACTTCCGGAGAGGCCCCACCCAGCACCCCCCACTGTCCATCAATGGTGCTGCTGTAGAGAGGGTGAGCAGCACCAAATTCCTGGGGGTGCACATCAGTGAGGACCTCTCCTGGACAGTGAATACTGTATCACTGGCAAAGAGGGCTCAGAGGCGCCTCTATTTCCTCCGCAAACTGAGGAGAGCTGGAGCCCCTCCACCCATTATGACCACCTTCTACCGAGGCACCATTGAGAGCGTCCTGACCAGCTGCATCACTGTGTGGTACGGGAGCTGCACTGAACAGAACAGGAAAGCTCTGCAGCGCATAGTGAATGCAGCTGGGAGGATCGCTGGTGTCTCTCTCCCCTCCCTCCTAGACATTTTTAACACCCGGCTCACCCGCAGAGCGTCCAACATTGTGGGTGACCCGAGCCACCCCGCACATAGCCTGTTCAGCCTCCTGCCCTCGGGGAGAAGGTACCGGAGTCTCCGGGCCCACTCCACCAGACTGTCAAACAGCTTCATCCACCAGGCTGTCAGGAGGCTGAACTCACACCCGAACTCACACCCGAACTCCCACCTTACCCATCTCCCACCCCCCACCCCCCATATTGGCATAACCTGTATTCCATAAAAGACATATCACTCTAGACACTTTAAAAAACTGCTGCTAAGGACTACTGTTGCACTGTTGCACATTTACATTTACTACTGGATTTTACTCCTGTTGCACTGTTGTTTACTACTGTTATTGCACACTTACATTTACTACTGGAATTTTAGTACTGTTGTTTACTCCTGTTACTGCACTAGAATTACTACTGTTGCACATTTATTTTTATTTTTTTATTTTATCTTAACTCCTATGCACATTCTACTGCACATGACCAAGTCACTGCTGTATCTTCCATTGCACATTTTGATGCACACTGCACACTTTGGAAATCTGTATATAGTATAGTTTATTTATTATGTTGCACTGTTTTAAGATTTTAGATCGTAGACTTTAGTTTTAACTTTAGATCTCTGTCTTAGATAGTTTTTTGTTGTGTTTTGTCTTCATATTGTATTTTGTACACTGTCTTTTGCACTACCTGGCCAGAGAGAAACAAAATTTCGATTCACTGTATGTTGAACACATATGGCAGAATTGACAATAAAGCTGACTTTGAACTTTTGAACTTTGAACTTTTTCGAAATATTTTTTAGCTTTAAAACCACCTGTGATTGAATAAATGTAAAGTAGAGCTGTTTAATGTCATACTGCGGAACATTCCAGGCAGAGCAACGACATCTCCATAGAAACAAGTAGATGACGGACACCCAACCAAGAGGTTACATAGCGCACAATACAACAACAGCTAAGGAAGTAACTACATTTAATTATTTCAGTTTAATGCCATACTGTGTAACATTACAGGCAAAAAACAGTAATATCGGCATTCTTATCATAATTTGGATATTCACTATTAAAGGTTAAGATGCATGGGGGGCTCAGAACCTTTTCAGGAATTGGTAAAAAATTTAAACATTTCTTTTCTGCTCCACACAGTTTTCCTTTCACACAACCTTAAAACACAATTCTTCAGTCTGTTTTTGCAGTTCCATTAAATGTAAGTTCTGTCTCCGCTTTGAGGGAATCTTCACGGGGAACATTCAAGTCATTAAAAAAAAAACACAAACTCTTCTCTTCTACGTTCTTCTATCCCTTGTCGGCTCTTGTACTTTACATAATTATCTGCACGTATCTTTTGACGGTTATGAGGAGAGCTAACCACTTAAACTTACAAGGAAGGTCCATCCGCCGAGATCGCACGCAGAATGAGTTCAATCCGTTAGCGGCCGGAACGTGACATGTACCAGCACCTGAGCTAATTACTCCTGCGTGAGGGGAGATGGAACAGTTCCTCCAGTTAGACATCTGCACAGAGGTTAGAAATGAGACAGAGAAGGCATTAAAGGTCCCATGGCATGAAATTTTCACTTTCTGAGGTTTTTGAACATTAATGTGAGCTCCCCTACCCTGTTTAGCCCCCCCCCCCCCCCCCCCATGGTTAAAAGTTGCGAAATGTCTAAACTGAGCATTTGCAATCCTTTTCTGCATTACAAAAAATCGGAGCTCAAACGGGCGATTTTGAACAAGGCACCTTATTGACGTCAGATCGAAAAAAGAAATGCAAATGCAGTTCCACCCCCGTCTGTCTGTACTCAGCGTCTCTGTAAATCATGCCCAGAGAGTTTGGACTGCGAATGCGCTAGGCAATGCAAAATGCGTTTTTTTATTTGCCTGGAGGCACGTCCGACCTTTGAACAGCAGTGCTTTAATTTTATTTTCTGTGGAAATGTGTTTATTTTTCAATGGAACGCTTCAAATCTCTCCCCCGTGCAAAAACAAGGAAATGGATCAGCTGAGAGCTGACAGCGGAGAGTTTGGCCATGCCCCCACCCTCTACTATAGGCCAGCTCTTTTCTCCTCATTTGCATTCAAGCAACAACGCCCAGAATAGAAAGAAAGTGTTTGAGAGAGATATTTATGACTATTTCTCATCTTATCTCTGTTTCTCATGCACTGAGTGTTGATTTTGAAGAAGGATTCATTTACAGTATTAGGGAACCATTAAGGAGCCATATAAAAGCATCAAGAAGTACCATGTCATGGGATCTTTAACCATAAGGACGTACGGAAAGGACACGTCTGTGGCTAAAACATTTTCATACATTAAGGGGCAATATTACGCTATGTTCTGATCGATACCTGGAGTTGAGTTGTTTCATTCACACGTTTAACACACAAACCCTGCATATTTAGGAGTTTTTTTTTTCTTCTTCAAACAGAAAACCACATTATTATGTCATATGGTAATACAGAAAATGTTCCACTGTGTTTTAAAAATACATCACTATATAGGGGCGGCAGTATTTATTATTATTGACCTTTATTTAAATATCCCATTGAGATTACGAACCTCTTTTTCAAGGGAGTCCTGGCCAAGAGGCAGCAGCAAACACAAAACACAGTTACATATTTACGCAGATAAGACATAAAAGTTTAAAAATTTTATAAAAAAAAACAAGTGCAGATTGTGGAATTGGTCTCAAAAACTCTCAGTTTGGATTTAAAAGTGCTCAAGGAAATTAAAGTTTCCAGTCTTTCTGTAGCATATTCCATGCAAAAGGTGCAGAGTAAACAAATGCCTTTTTACCCAATTCTGTACGAGGATAAGGAACAGAAAGCAACAAATAGTCTTGTGAACAAAGAGAATACGATTCAGCATTTCTCAGAGTAATTAGGGTGCAAATGTACGAAGGCAGTAGCCCCAATATTGCCTTATAAATGAAAGTGTACGAGTGACTAGTCCTCCGAGTGGCCAGAGCAGGCCATCCCACTCGAGAGTAGAATTCACAGTGGTGAGTGGACATCTTACAGTTTGTAATGAACCTCTGTTAGGGATTTTTCCTAATAAACATCAACTAAAGGGAACAAATGAGAAAACAGACACAGAAGTATTCTACTCGTTAGCGAGGGAGAATGAGGTGTAGCATTTGTTAAGCAGAGCCACCTCTGCCTCCTTCCAGGCCACACACTCAAATCTCAAAGAATACCTCCTCGTTGCTTCCTTTTATTTAGAATCACATAGTAACGGAAAATTCCCAGTATCAAAGCACAGTCTTCAACAAAGTTAATCTTTACCATATATACACACATCACTAAATAGCAGTTGCTTTGATTGTTTGTCTAAGCAGTTAATCAGTCTTTGTCCTTTGTCCCATCCTATGGTTTCACAATAGGAGATGAACCAACTCAAGAAGAATATAACACTTTGATAATTCATTAGAGACACTATTATACAATTTTCTTTAACAACCTCAAAGAAGCATGATAAACAGTATCAATCATTCGAAGACATTGAGCAGCAGCATTCATGTACAAAACATCTCCATAATCCAACACAGATAAAAATGTTGCATTGACAAGACGCTTTTTTACATTAAAAGAAAAACAGTTTATTTTGAAAATAAAATCCCAATTTTAGCCTCAGCTTCTTCACAAGATTATCTATATGTGGCTTGAAAGTGAGTTTGTCATCAATTAAGACACCTAGGTATTTGTACATATGAACCATCTCTATTTCACTGCCCTCAAGAGTGGACACTGTGGGAATCATTTGAGTAGCTCAGGTGGGCGCGCATTTGTCCACTGATCCAAAGGTTGGCGGTTTGAATCCTGCTCTCGACAATACATCGTTGGTTGAGCGGTTAGATCCACTGACCCAGAGCTTGGCAGCATGATCCCTGCTCCCACAGATGATTGCTGCTGTTGTGTCCTTGAGCAAGACACTTAACCCGACCTCGCCCCCATGACAGAAGATACATCAAGGCCGTTTGCGTCAAGCGATGTGGGACCGTCCTCCCGTGGACCCACCACCCGGAGGAGGATCCATGAGGGCTGGTGCATTGGGATCTGGGGGGCAGACCTGTCTGGACTGTTGCCCCCGTGACCTGAACTTGGAAAAGCGGAAGAAAATGGATGGATGGATCTTCACTCTAATAATTCGGATCATTTCAGCCCTGGAAAGGCTTTGAAAACTCTACTGAACTAAAATAAAAAATGAGCTGTTAACTTAAAGGAATATTAATGTTTTTTACAATCTGAACCTTATTTTGGTAATAAAACAAGATCATTTATTCACTCATAGCACTTTGGTGTCATTTGGAGCATTTCCGGAGATTTTGTAGTTTAGCGATATCCGGGTAACGTGAGTGCAAGATGTCATTTTCTTTTCACAACCGGGATAAATGCATGTTCGCACCGTTTTCTCAAGTGGAGATGTTTTCTTCTGATGTTTTCGTGAGCTGAGAGCGAAATCAGCTGTGAATGTGCGCATGCGCGCTGTCCTCGATGATGACGTCATCTAATGGAACTATAGCTCGATATCAGGTTACAGGCCGCTTTTGACCAAGCAAAACTGTAGAGTGACACATTGAGCTTCTGTGATTTGAAAAGTGCTAAAGTTTGTGTTATTTTGTGACTGCAATCGCCTGCCATGAGCACTCATGTTAACGGATATCGCTAAACTACAAAATCTCTGGAAATGCTCCAAATGACTCCAAAGTACTATGGGTGAGTAAACCACCATGTTTTATTACCGAAATAAGGTTCAGATTGTAAAATATGTTAACATTCCTTTAAACTACTGCTTCATGACATCACAAGGTGGAACAGAGCATTTTGAGCTTTGGATATGTAGTGTGTCGTGCCAATGTTGCCCTGTCACTGCACAAGTCCACAAGCAGGAGTTTTCACATTTGCATATAAGAAGTATGACATGGTTATCTTGTGTTTCATTTTATTTCCTACTTACAGGTGAAGAGCATAAGCTGTTGTGGATGGATATACTGGTCAGCAGTTAAAGGGAGTGACAGGAAAGAGGAAAAGACACCACACTGTTGGCACTGGATGGATGGAGTTTGACACATGCCAAAGCTCCATGTGCCACCTTGAATCCTGCTGCCAGAGACTATACTGGACCCCGTGCAATGTGACTCTACTGTGCAATTACCTGGACTCGGTGCTATCTGACTCTGTCACACACTCCACTTTGCTGCGAGCATATCCTGCGCCTTATTTATTCATCCATGGCTTGGATAGTGTAAATGTACATATTGTTTTTCATATTGATAGGGTAATTGTACATATGTTTCTTCATATTGTTTTTCATATTCTTTCATAGCTTTACTTGTATTGTTGTACATTTAACCTATATTTTTAACTCTTCCCAGCCATTCTTTATCTATTTTATTCTATTCTTATAATCTGTCAGAGGACAGCTGCACATGTAACTGCTCAAATGTTTACATTTCCTGTTTGCACTATATCAACAATGTTTACACCCCGTTTTTTTACCACTGACAGTTGCACATAAAACTAATGTTGCACATTATCTGTAAATAGCATCTAGCCTATATTTTTCCATAGTGTATTCTATTTGATCATACTTTTTTACATGCTTCTCTTTATCTTATTTATCTATTTTAACTTTTTGCATGCTCTTGGCATCCAGGGTGGGCAGCAAAGTAAGAATTTCATTGTACAGGGAAATGTGTTTCTTTACTGTGCCTATGACAATAAAAGCTTTGAATATGGAACCTATACTGTGTCTATTATGCGTCTGTTGTCAGCTGTTCCAAACGACACCTCACTGTACTTTGTGACAAAAAAGACTTCTATTTTATTCACCTGCAGTGTGCTGTCAATCACTCTCTTTGCATATCAAAACATGTAAAGCCCGTGGACTCGGGCAGTTCAGAAAAAAGTACATAGAGCGTGTTCACATCTCCTTCATTTGGGAAATCCAGACTTTATTTCAGGTGTGAAAAGTGAACTCTGATCCCTACAAAATAATGGGACCTGGAGGACTACCAACAAAAAACAACCTTTAATTTTGAATAATTTAAATAATAGGTGGAGGCACATTAAAAATACAGTGGTACCTCACCTTACAAAAGACCCTACATACGAAAAATCCAAGTTACCAAATGCCTTCACGTTAAATTTTGGTCTCTAGATACAAAAAAAATTCAAGTTATGAAACGTGAAATCTCAAAAATTTGAATAATGCGCGCTCAGATGCATGTCCCGCTGTTATCCCCGCTGTTATCCCCGCTCAAAGAGCACCTTTCTCGGCCTCTTAGCTCTAGCGCCGAACACGCAAGATTTTCAACAAAATGTATTAAATAGTGAAGCGTGGGGGGAAAAACGACTCCGGAAGCAGAGCAGAGACATGAAGGCACCGCGCGAGGGCGAGGAGCACGCACTGCGCGAGGAGCACCCCTAGTCCTGGTCTGCACGACCAGCACCGGGGCTGAGAGCACGAGATAGAACCGCGGTGCCCGGACCGCGTCCTCTGGAGCCCGAGCCACAAACCAGCTGCATGAAACCAGCAAAGAGCGGCACGTGGTAGTTTAATCCTGGTTTAGTCCAGGTCTAGACCTGGTCCAGTCCTGGTTTAGTCCAGGTCCAGTCCAGGTTTAGACCAGGTCTAGACCTGGTTTAGTTCTGGTCTAGACCTGGTTTAGTCCACGTTTAGTCCTGGTCTAGTCTCTTAGCCAATCAGAACGCAGAACCAATGTTACACTCTAAAAAAAAAATGTCACACTCTAAAAAAACAACAACCTTGGAACGAATCAGGCTTTTTCCATTGAAATAGCTACTGAACTTACGAAAAATTCATGTTACGAAACCACTTCTGGAACAAATTAATTTCGTAAGGTGAGGTACCACTGTACATGTTGTGGTTGACTTGATTTGCATACTTGGTTTGCTGCACATTGTAAAGGATTAAAAAAGTGAATTGAAAATGTGAATTATAGTTGTTTTTTTCTGCTGTTTTTTTTTTGCATTTTTTCATGTATTTCAGCAATTTGTCTTCCCCCAGTACAGATACATTTTATAAACTGGTCAAAATGCATCCTGTCTAGATCTAAAGAAGTAAAATTTCTTTATGTGAGATTCAGGAATTGCACATGGCATGCTGGTTGTTGTTTTTCTCCATACATTTGATTTTGCTTTGATTTTCCTCTGTGTTTGCAAGGTGGAGCTATGGAACAGGCACTTCCTAGGCGGAGGTGGGGGAAAAATAAAATAGATTTTACAGACAAATCGATATGAATGATTAATCGCTTTAATCTAATTTTTGCCCAGCCCCAGAGCAAACGCCACTCCTCTGAAAGTTATGAAAAGCACTTATAAATAATTAGAATCCTAGGATTGTATAAGTGAAGAATAATTATGAACCACTGCAAACGGTTTTAAATGAACGTTGAATGAAAAATATTATTTTCTATGACACTCCTGGATTATTATGTTATAAAATCGACATTTTAAATCATCTAATACAAATTAATAAAAGAAACAAGTCCACTGCCTTCCATGCTCTTTGTCGTAAACGCCAATACGACAAAGAGCCGTGAAGTTGCCCCTCTGATGGATAGCTGCAGATCACATTAGCGAGAAGCAGATTTTTTTTCCGTTTACGCCAACGTGACTACACAACACTGCTGAATCCTACATGTATCGCCAATTAAGAAAGTAAAATTGGAGAACAAAGTAAGTACAGAGCAGTTGGCGTGTTTTGGTGGCGATGAAAATGATCAAAAAAATAAGGTCGTTTTCACACCAGGAAAGTCCGATAGTTCACTTCCTTTGGTCCGGACCAAATTTAAATTTTTTTATTTTTTTTATTTTGGTGCGGTTCGCTTTCACACTGCACTTTTTTTCCAAGTGGACCAACATCTATAAACAAAACCACGTGTGCTGACGTCGCTCAGCCATTGGACAGAAATGAGCCGTGTCAAAACGCCAAAACTCGTGAAGGAGGATAATCATGGTGTTACGTGTTGTTTTCAGTGTCGTCATAGCGATATGGTTTGCTCAGTTTTTACAGTTCGCACAAATGTTTGAGCAGCATCGTGAGATTTACACTATTTTACAATCAATTTCCAAACGACGAAGACACAGGGCGAGACGGCTACGGAGAACAGCGCTCATGTGCGCGCATCAAGTTGTGACTCTTTATGCTCTTCATGCAAAAAAGGTAAGTAAGCCTCGTTTCATTTTGTTTCGTTTCGTCAGCCTCGATTTCCCATAATGCTCGATATACGACGGGAGCTCGTTAAGTACAAAAAGCCAACTTGTGTAGGATCGAGTCCGGTCTGCATTCTCACCTCAAATGAACCGCACCAGGATTCGAAAGGAACTGTGCCGAGACCGAGCTTTTTAGGTGGTCTCGGTTCGTTTGTTTGCTCCAAATGGAGATTTTTGGTTTTTATTCACACCAGCCCAAAAGGTCCGAATTAAAGGAGCAAACAAACTCTGGTTCGTTTTAAACGAACCAAATAAGGCAGGTGTGAAAACGGCCTAAAAAATAAGCGATTAAAGATTGCTCAAACATGCA
This sequence comes from Paratrypauchen microcephalus, assembly GCA_036785185.1. Taxonomy (NCBI): domain Eukaryota; kingdom Metazoa; phylum Chordata; class Actinopteri; order Gobiiformes; family Gobiidae; genus Paratrypauchen; species Paratrypauchen microcephalus. Next base: position 2,215,826 of record JAVJIX010000122.1, on the reverse strand, counting down.
CAAATCACTTCAAATACAACCTCGGGTGAGTAAATGGTGAGGAGAAACAACTAATACATGGTTAAACATTCTAAAAAGTCAATTTTTAAGGACAGGACTGCTTTAACGTGGCGAAAATCAGGTAGATCGCCGTTAACCGTAAGTCCACGAAGTGACAAAGCGCAGGATACGCTGGTTTATTTTCAACACACAAACAAAAAGCAGATAAAGCCAGTGCGGCTGGGTCGAGGTCCATGTCTAGAGAGGTGTGCACTGCCTGGGACATACTCATTACACACAGCACAGTGGAATCTCCAGGGGCCAGTTAGACACAGCAGGGGCCCGCTAAAGTTTGCCAAGGCAGAACCAATGGAACTTTTATAGCCACCATAACTTTACGAGACACAATAACAAAAGGTTGAATTTGTCACAGTGCAGTCAGTGTAAGTAAGAGTAAATTGTTGAAATAAAAGTTTGAGGTGAGGTAGCTTTCTCACCTCTTTCTCACCTCTGCATCTGACTCCACCTTAAGAGTCGGGAGTACGCAGTTGGAGGATTATTCTTCTTATTTTGTTTTAAAGTTTAAAAAAAATCATGCAACAGTGTCTTTTTTTTCTTTAGCTTTTAACCACGATATAACCTTTGTCCTTCATCCAAAAAATAAATGGGATGGTAATTTGCTTCACTCACAAAGACTTACTTAAAGCAGACCTATTATGCAAAAACGACCTTTTAACCGTGTTGTAGTCATTTATAGTTGTTTACCGTCTCAAAATTGTTTTTGGAGTGATTCGTGCATGCTTGAGTAATCTTTAATCAGTTATTTTCAAGACTCCATATTGCCGATCAATCCCTGTTTTCACCGTCACCAGCACACGCCCACTGTGTCGTATTTAACTTTGTTCTTCAATTTTATTCCCTTAATTGATGATGCACGTAGAATTCAGCAGCGCCGCATAGTCATTAAGGTACAAATGAAAATAAATTTGCTACTTGCTGGCATGATCTGCACCTATTCATAGAAGTGGCACTTTGTTGTGATGATGTTTCCTGCGACGTCAGCTCCCATTGGACACCTCACAGAAGTCTGTGGACTCAATAATGCTAATTAATTATTAGCATCATTACAAAGTGCTTTTCCAGATGCTCAAAATCACAATTTGGTGCATTATTCATTTACTCCAGTAAGCTTCTAGTTTAGCCATAGCTGTCCTGGGGCAGACTGATGTAAGCCCAGCTGCCAATCTTCACCCTCAACCCTTCCGACCACGGCCAACAATCACACACATATTGCTTTCATGCTAGCCAAAGTGCCTGAAGTGTCTTGCTTAAAAACGAGAGCTGTGTCTCAGTTCTCAGAGTGCACAGTTCGGAGTGTGGTTTTAAGGGGGCTCAGACTGCAGTCTGGTCCAGGGCATACTTGCACAGCCCTGGACCGCATGAGCGTCGGCGAAATGCAACAGGTCTCGTAACTACCAGATGCAGCTGCTGACTCCATTTTCTCCCGTAGAAGAAGTAGCGCGCGGTGCATGCTGGGATATATAATTGCAAGTGTGCACGCAGTTGGTCCACACCCCGATTTCTGTTCCCAGAGGTCTCCCATCCAGGCCCAGCCCTGTTTACCTTCTGAGATCTGAGGAGATCAGGCTTTGACAAGGAGGTTTATTAAGTCATTTTATTATCTTATTATGTCCAAATAATAATAATGATCCACGGGTGTCATAAATTATATCACAGGCACAATATGTGTAGTTAATATGATTAACTTAGATTCAGGAGCTGGACCACGCCTCGCCAGCCAACCACAGCTCATCTCGACCATCTCGACTATCTCGTCCATCCTTCAGCCTGAAGACATCATCTTTAAAGAGGGGGGTTCCAAATCAGCTGGGTGACCATTTTGGATTGGAGCCGGAGCCCCCACCCTGAGTCTCCCCCCAACCATTGCATCTAACCACCGTCAATTGTCAATAAATATCTTTATCTTTATCGTATTTCATTGTCGTCGCATGGTCCTTGCTAGTGAATGTCTCTTTAAGTTTGTTTATGAGGTCCTCTCCCTCTGAGCTTCAGAAATCACTCCGTTGTGATCTACCTCAAATTGCTATGTATGTAATAAATATGGAATCTGGTGGCCTCCTATCAGATTTTTGGTCCATAAAACATTGCTAAACCCGTTCTGAGTATTTCTGCACAAATTAAGATCAATAAACACAAACATAGTTGGAATGAAAAGCCATGTCTCAATTCTCAGAGTGCACAGTTTGGAGCGTGGTTTTGAGGGGGCTCAGACTGCAGTCAAGACTGTGCATACTTGCGCAGCCCTGAGTGCACTCCGCGGACCGCATGGGCGTCGGCGAAATGCGACAGGTCTCGCAACTACCAGATGCAGCCGCTGACTTCATTTTCTCCCGTAGAAGAAGTAGCGCGCAGTGCATGAGTATATATGAGTGCGCAAAGTGTGTTTTTTCACGCAGTTGGTCCACACCCCGATTTCCATGGAAACGACTGCGGTTTTTGGACCGCATGGGACGAAAACAAAATGGGGCAACAGTCGTCGCGCTGGATGTGACGTACATGCCCTTCAAACCACACTCCGAACTGTGCACAGTGAGAATTGAGACATGGCTACTGTCACGACACCAAATGGCTGTGAGATTGCTCTCTTTTATGCCTGCTGTCAGCAGAGGGTGCTCTAATTCAAGATTCAAGATTGTTTATTTGTCATATGCAGGATCAACACAGGGTCAACAATGCAATGAAATGCTTAGGATCAGAAGAACCGTTGACTCGCTAAGATAGTCAGAAGTACTAATAACATGCAATAATAGTAGTAATAGTAGTAGTAGTAGTAAAGTAAAAAAAAGTGTTGCAAAAAGTGCAGGGGGAGAAGTAAACAATATAATAAAAATATGTAATAGAATGTAATGCAAATCGAATCACATGGCACCTAATTCTGGTACTCTTTTGCAATGGGTCTGCCGATCTCACAGCAAATCAAGTTCAATGTGGACCAGAAAGCCGTTTTAAAGTCTCCAGACGATCGGTGCACTGTGACTTGTTGGTGCACATGAACACTAAACATTTTACACAAATCAACCTACTTCAAATCAGATTTTAGCGGCAAAACTTTTCTGAAATTCTCCATGGAAATAAACAGGATTACAACTTAACCGGAAGTGCCACCACGAAGAAAGCACGGTTTGCAGCATTTAGAGGTAAAAGTGGGTGGGGTGGCACAAGGTCAATAGGGTACTTGATTTAAAGGGCCCATATTATTCTATGTTATAATGTAGTTTCCTCATAAAAACAGACCTGGTGTTGTGTTTTGTTTTATTCACACGTTTAACACACAAACCCCGAGTTCTTATGCAGTGTATTTTTAAACTCCATCCCTTCACTAAAATCATTTTGTTAATTTCAGCCCTGGCATCACCAATCTCTACGGAAAACTACAGCTTCATGACATCACAAGGTGGAAAAGAGCGTTTGGAGCTTTGAAGAGACTAATACAGACTAATAATAAAAGATACTCAAACATGTGTGAATGAAACAAAACACAACTTCAGGTACAGCTCTGGAAAAAAATAAGAGACCAATGCAAAATTATCAGTTTTTTTTTTATTTTTTTATTTTACTACTTATAGGTATGTGTTTGGGTAAAAGGAATATTTTTGTTTGAGTCTATAAACTACTGACAACATTTCCCCCAAATTCCAAATTAAATATTATCATTTAGAGCATTTATTTGCAGAAAATGACAAATGGTCAAAATAACCAAAAAGATACATGTTTTCAGAGCTCAAACAATGCAAAGAAACAAGATCAAAATCATTTTAAAACAACATAATACTAATGTTTACACTTAAGAAGAGTTCAGAAATCAATATTTGGTGCAATAACCTTTATTTTTAATCACAGCTTTCATGCGTCTTGGCATGCTCTCCACAAGTCTTTCACATTGTTCTTGGGTGACTTTATTCCACTCCTGGTGCAAGAACTGAAGTAGCTCAGCTTTGTGTTTGTGTTGGAATTCAACAGACGCTGGAATGGAATAGCTGTAATACATGTAGAGATGCTGATTTCAGAAAAAAATGCAGTGGTCTCTTATTTTTTTCCACAGCTGTATCTTTCTGATGATGAAACAACATTATAACATGACTAAAAGCTCACAAGAATGTGTAATATAGGACCTTTAAATAATTCTAAAACATAAAATACAAATGACAAAGTGATCAAAAGCTTGCAAATAACGAAAAATATGTGTGTTTTGGAATATTTGGAGAACCAACAGGGAACCCACCATGATAATTCTACACAAACAGTGCGCCTGCTCTAGAAATCAAATTTGGAACCTTCTCGCTGTGAGTGAAATGCTAACCACCACTCACATAAAGGATATACTCAGATCTACCAATGTACTGTAGCTTAGCACTGCTGTCCAATACCACACAAAATGAAGGGAAATTTAAGCATTTAAATAATCAATACCGATTACCGAATAGACCCTTTATCTTGTTAGGTCTACAGTTCAAATCTCGTACAGTAACTTGCAGACATTTTTCATCGTAGTACCATTGGTGTGGCCCCTGGTGTCGCGTTGCTGAGTCCCGGTTTGATCCAGCTCCTCTGCTCCTCTCCAAACCAACGCTGATGATTATTGAAGATCTTTCTGGCGCCGAAAGAAAAGTCATTATAAAAACTTCCAACATAACTCAGCAATACGTCCAGGTCCGCTAAGCAAGGCGCCGATCGATGCCCAGGAATCAATGCACGTCACTGTCGGAAGGAGAAGGTGGTAAACAAAAACATTCTTGAAAACTGGGCTTGGCAATTAAACACAGTATTTATAGATATTATATTCTGCTTAACTGATTTTACTATAGTTGCATTTTTATGACCTTATTTTCAGTGCACATTTACAAGATTCATGTAAGTTTATACGCTCACTTGAGATGGAGTTTGATTCTAAACAGATAATAGCTTTAAAACATGGAGTTGTTTTCCTTCTATTTGGCCACTGATCCAAAGGTTGGCAGTTCGAATCAGACCATTGACATAAACATCATCGGTAGTGTGGTCAGAGTTGATGTGGCCTTGGGCAAGACGCTTAACCCCCTCACCCCCAGTCACTGCATGCACATGGACGAGTGGAATCCGATTGCAAACGGATTGGGATCGTATCGAATTCATGTGCACAGGCTAAGGATCGTATAGGGATTGGTTTCCCAAATCCGATTGGAACCCCTGGCTTAGGCCGATAGTAATCCGCTTGGGGCCGCCTTGTGCACGATATCGGATCGGATTGGCATACTGCGCATGCGCGGGCATTTCCACCAGGGATTTCACCCGGAAGTGGCAGGAGGCGCCGACGCCATCATAAGTAGCGATTGTTGCCGGAAAAGTCAAACGAAATCTTGGCTGCGAAGAAAGAATGCACAACACGTACACCAATGCTGCTCTGTCAAACTCCTCGAGCGCCATCTTTGTATACCGCCACATAGTTTGTTGTGGTTTTATTGAGTAGCCATCACCCGGAAGTAGTTGGACTACAGCGCCACATAGCGTAGCGGAGCCGGCCAGGTCGCTGACCATTATCCGATTACACACCTTTCATGTGCACTTGGATCTAAGGACAGACCACCCGCCGAGTAACGGAATTGAATTTTGAGAAATCCAATCTGATCCTACCATGTGTACGCAGTGAGTGTCTGCGTACACGTGTGTGAACGGGTGAGTGCTGAAAGTGCCTTGAAGGTGGAAAGGATGGATATATACCAACCATTCCTACTGACTATCTTGAAGCTGTATTTACAGTGATTCATACATGCGTGAGTAATCTTTATTTAGTTATTTTTTTATTATTCTTTATTTATCCCTTTAGGTAAATTATCCCCTGAATATCACCCATTCTTCTGGAGCAGTGGGCAGCCCGGAGACCCATCTCCATTATCTTATTGCTAGGCTTGGTCAGGATTTGAGGATTTTTACCTATGTAGCATGTTTTTGGGTTGATGGGGGAAACGGGAGTGCTCGGAGACCCACCCAGACACGAGAAGAAAATGCAAACTCTACAAAGAAAGACCTGGGCAACCCGGGGATTGAACCCAGAACCTTCTTGCTGTGAGGCATGAGTGCTAGCCACTCAGCCACTGTGCCACCAGATATACTTGTATTCATATTATGTATTTATATTATTCATATTATACCTATATTCCACAGCCAATTATAATGTTTTTAAACTTTTATGTCTTATCTGTGTAAATATGTAACTGTGTTTTTGTGTTTGCTGCTGCCTCTTGGCCAGGACTCCCTTGAAAAAGAGGTTCTTAATCTCTAAATAAAGGTCAATATGTATATATATTTGCCTGTATTCAAGATGTTATTGTCTTCATCTACTCCTTTTCACTGCCACCAGTACATGCCACTGTGATGTACTTTCTTCTTATTATTATTTATTTATTTATTATTAGTCTTTATTTGAAGGGACAATGTACAGAGACATTATGCTCATAAAACAGATGTACTACACCAGATTATAGCTAAACAGCTAGTTTACATCTGCAGTCCCTGAGGAACAATAATAAATTATACAATGCCATTTACACATTCAACAATATAAAAACCACACATTAGCACACATTCAGCAGCTCACATATTCTCCTGTTTTATTTTCTTAGTGATATGCGTAGGATTCAGCAGGGTTACATAGGTGCTACGTACGGCATTTTGATACAAATGAAAAGCACAGTCAAGCGAACATAGTTGCACTTCACAGTGTTTGAGTTTCAGGCTAAAAACAAAAGTCATTGGCTAAATAATAGCTTGCCCGGAGACACAAACACACTGTCTAGGCTTCATTAGTTGAGTAACTGAAAGTTCTTTTTAACTTCAGTGCAGTACTTCAGTCACAGAGGCAGTGGCTTAGTGGTAAGGGGCTAGCTCTTTTTTATTACTAGACTTAGACTTAGACAAACTTTATTGATCCACAAGGGAAATTATTCAGGTACAGTAGCTCACTCATCAAATATAATATATAACAGAGAGTAACAAAAAATACATGGAATAGCAAAAAAAGATAGCAAGAGACCAATGTCAAATGAGACATAACCTTTAGCGGAAGTGTACGGCAGATGCGGTCCGCCGTAAGGGGAAGTTTACAAGTGAACAGGCTAATACAGCTAATATGCGCGCAGTGATACGAATCGACAGACACAATGCGCGAACGTCATCTACGCTGCTGGATGTTTCGTGGACAACTGTTTGGGGCGCAAATATATCACCTTTCGGACAAATGTTTTGTTTTGTGAAGAAAAACAAACTTTATTTCATGTTCCAGGGAAGTTACCGGACCTATTTACGTGGGCTCTAGAAAGCGAGCCGAACCGGGATCAGCTGAGACTGTCAGAGGTAAGCCGGTGTCAACACACTTAACTTTTAGAAGGAAACCCATACAGATTAACATAAAAAAAAAACGTACTATCCCTTTAACCTGTTCACTTGTAAACATCCACATATGGCGGATGTCGCCGTACCGCATCCGCCGTAAACATCCACTTAATGTGAACAGGCTAATAGAGCTAACGTGGGCGCAGTGATACGAATCTAGGGAAAATATGCGAATGCGAAATATGCTGCTGAATTTTTAGTGGACAACTGTTTGTGACGCAAATATATCACTTTTCGAGAAGAAAATCAAGCTTTATTAACTGACCTGGCTAACTTACCGGAACTATGTTTATGAGCTACGTTACCGGAGGAGACCCGGGACCACATTACACTGTCATGGGTAAGTCAGTGTTAATCTCAGGACACTGTTAAAGGGGAAGCCATACAGATTAACATAAAAAAAATCCCGCACTATCCCTTTAACGTCACGACACAGAACACAGGCAGCTGCCGCAATGCCCAGATCTCCCTCTAGGGTCAAAATCAGAATGCTGTGTGCTGTCTGCATCCAATATTTTTATCAACTGCGAACCAGGAAATAAATCTGGTGAGCTGCAGTTTTCTAACAGTGACTGAAAAGCTCTTATCTCTGGAAGTCTTATAAACTCATTGAGGTGAATAATTAAGACACTAGCTAGGAATGTGTTAGGAAAGTGAGCAAGTCTAAACTGTTGCTAAACATTTCTCATGCTTTTAAGACCGGAAAAATCAAGTACAACATCTGCGTAACATTTCTAGTGGATGGTCCGCCGAATGCTTGTCTTGCTTTGTCTAGAATGTTCCGCACAGTATAGATGAAATGTATCTATCACAAGCGAGACAAGCAGGTTACAGCACTTTGCTACATTACAATTCAGATCTGTGGAGAGTCGACCCTATTCACAGATGGAATACTTGTATTTTTGAGCAATAGAAACACCTGTAATGAATAAATGTTAGATGTACATGTTTAATGCCATACCAGGGAACATTACAGGCAAGGTAAAAACATCTTCATGGAGACAAGTAGGTAGTGATGTTGCGGTCTGCGTCGAGGCTTCGAAGTGTGTGTTGAGGAATCAGCAAAAATCCAGGTGAACTGTGGTTCGGAGCGCGGTTTGATGACATAAACGATGACATTCGAACCTTCCTGAAGCACCGTACCACGTGACTGATTCAGGAAGTGGTTTGCTGGTTTGGCGTGTGAAACCGTGTGTTATTTGAAATATAAGGCACAGCAAAACGCAGTGGAGTCGACCCGCACATCTCGTATTTGGTTTGGTTGGTGTTTGGTTAGTATCTGCGAGTGTTTAAAAGATGGAACCAGTGAAAAAAGAAAGTTTTCTCCTGTTTGGGAGGACTTTGACTTGATCACTCCCAATAAGGTTTGTCTTATATATTAATTATGCAATGACACAATGTCTGCTCAGTGCTCACCAAGTACAAATCATTTTGTGCGTACGTGTTTGCCACAGGTGAAGTGTCTCTAGAGTAGTACAGTCATACCTCACCTTACGAAAGACCCAACTAACGAATAATCCAAGTTACAAAACGCCTTTACGTAAAATTTTCGTCTCTGAATACGAAAGAAATTTTAAGTTACGAAACGCGAAATCTCAAAAATTCAAATAATGCGCGCTCGGCTTCGCAGCCACCCGAATCCCCCGAAACGTAAATACACTTGTAAATACACTCTCCCAACACCCCCTGGCCTCCCATTGGCTAAGAACGAATCAGGCCTTTTACATTGGGACTCTACTTACGAAAAAATCACGTTACGAAACCACTTCTGGAACGAATTAATTTCATAAGTTGAGGTATGACTGTACCAGCTTACCAACCAGCTTCAGTTTTTCATTTGGCCCTGGATGGCGCGTGACTCCCTCTTGATGGCGTCGTAGAGTAAATTAATCTTTATGAAGTGTCGGTACATATGCCAACACAGTTGACAGAGGGCCTGTTTACACGAGAACGCTTACGGGTAAAAACGACAAAATATTTTATCATAAGTACCTTTCGGTGTCAGTGTTTTGGGGGCTTAAAAACAAAAAGAAACCTGTAACCGCCCTCCAAAGTGGAAAACTTGAATACGCTCCGCCGTAGCATTTTCTACACTGCCCAAGACGCAAAACTCTGGTTAAATCTGTCAACGTCGCCTACGTGTTTACGTCACATCACAGAAGAAGGAAGATTCTACGCATGCGTGCGGACATAGCGATAATGTATCACAGCACCACCTATTCGCCTGGCATGCATACCCAATCAAATTCCCCACACTTTTGCGTCACCGTATATACACGCAGATTTCCTCCCGAAAACGCTCGTCTAAACGCTGAATAAAAAGTGAAGACGCAACGCAACTTTTGTGTCTTCTGTTCAGACTGTCATCATATCCAATCCAATCCAACTTTATTTCTATAGCACATTTTATAAACAGAAACAGTTTCCAAAGTGCTGCACATAAAATCAATAAAACCTAATAAAAACATTACTAAAATAGCAATAAATAAAGTGATAATAATAACTAAAAACAAAAGCAATTATACCACACAACTCACGCGGTATTAAAATCCAGAGAATAAAAGTGGGTCTTAAAGGGATATGCCACCCCCGGGTCAAATTTGGGCATCTCCCCACAGTCCAGAGACTAAAATAAGTGGTGGAAAGCGTTTTCCTGCTCACCCAGTCATTGTCCGAGCCTGTCGCCACTGACCGCCGCGGTATCTGCAGCTACTCCGCCTTAGACTGGAGTCTAACGTCGCCAGAGAAAGATTTCGGCCAAAAGGAATTAATTTGCTCGATGCGTTTCCCAATTACTTTATATGTAGTGCGCATTCATATCGAGTGCAAATAAATGTGCAAATCAACACGGAGAGCTTGCCTTGGTCATTTTGGGTGGGAACCATTTTCCAGTGCGGAAGAATACAGTCGAATCACGCACCACGTTGTGCAACAGGGGAACTCCCTTCCCGGTGCGTAACTGGGATTCCCCTGGCAGCGTGCTGCGTGATACGGCTGTATTCTTCCGCACTGGAAAATAGTTCCCACCCAAAATGACCAAGGCAAGCTCTCCGTGTTGATTTGCACATTTATTTGCACTCGATATGAATGCGCACTACACATAAAGTAATTGGGAAACGCATCGAGCAAATTAATTCCTTTTGGCCGAAATCTTTCTCTGGCGATGTTAGACTCCAGTCTAAGGCGGAGGAGCTGCAGATACCGCGGTGGTCAGTGGCGACAGACTCGGACAATGGCTGGGTGAGCAGGAAAACGCTTTCCACCACTTATTTTAGTCTCTGGACTGTGGGGAGATGCCCAAATTTGCCCTGGGGGTGGCATATCCCTTTAAGATGAGACTTAAAACTCTCCAGTGTGGGGGCTGTTTTGACATGAGGGGCAGAGCATTCCAACCACAGAGAAAGGCCGGGGCCCCCGAGTTTTAAGTCTAGTCTTAGGGCCCATGAGTTGGAGCTGGCCCTCTGACCTCAGAGCGCTCACCGGTCTGTAGATTTGGATAAGGTCAGAGATGTATTTTGGGGCCAGTCCATTCAAAGCTTTAAAAACAAAACAAACAAATCTTAAAATCAATTCTAAAACAAACAGGAAGCCAGTGCAAAGACGCAAGAATAGGGGAGATGTGTTCATATTTTTTCCATCCTGTTAAAAGGCGCACAGCAGCATTCTGGACTAACTGCAGTCGATAACGTGCGTTTTGATTCATTCCGGAATAAAGTGCGTTGCAGTAGTCCAGACGAGAAGAAATAAAAGCATGCATGACACGCTCAAAATCGTAAAAGGATAGAAAAGATTTAATTTTGGCTAAAAGACGAAGATGATAAAAACTAGATTTCACGACCGCATTAACTTGTTTATCAAGTTTAAAATCCAGAATGTCCATAATGACGCCAAGGTTAGTGGCTGTTGATTTTGTGTGCTGTCTGAGAGGACCCAAGTCAAACAAAGAGCTGGCACTGCCACCGGGCCCGCACACTATCACCTCAGTCTTGGTCTCATTGAGGTTCAATATAAACGTAGCCTGTAAGTATCGATGCTTCATGGGGCTTCGTCTCACCATCACTAGAAGTAGGTATCGCGACCTTCCATCAGAAAAGCTGTCCAGTGCACCTTTTTAATGTATTTTTCTTCTACTGGTACAGACAACCAGCTTCGGTTTTTCATTTGGCCCTGGATGGCGCGCGACTCCCTGGCTTTTAAAATCACCACAGGCCCCTCTGGTCTTGACCTGGAGTTGTTGGTCTTGTATTGTTGTTGACCTGATGGTGTAGAGTTCAGTGGGACCAAAGCAGAGCCAGAGGAGTGCTCCCTAAAACCACTTTGTCTGGACGCCTCCTCTGACCCCGGCTTACAGGCAGTCTGTACACACATACCGATGCTTCATGGTGTCTTCGCTAATACTATAAAACCACCAGCAAATGGAACAACTCGGGCTTTTTGCAGTTAAAAGTTGCATTAATTGCTTTTTCAACACAAGCAGAAGGTATAAACTCTTTTAATGTGCAGACATGAGTAAAGTAATAATTAAAAGAGGTAGTAGGTAGAGAATTTATACTGACAACAGTGCCACTACATAAAAATAATGAGTCAAGTGGGAGTAATGGTCCAAGAAATTAGATTAGATAGTTACTTTATTGTCCCAAAGGAAATTCATTAACTACTGTAATAGGAATAAAGGTACTTCGGGAAATGACTAATCAAGTGAAAGCAACTGTCTGGACATAACATCTGATTTTATATCTTGTTTAGTTAATGCGAGTGGAAGGCTAAAATATTAAAGAATTTTATAAAATCATGATTTGCATATTTTAAATTGCAGTGTTCATTTAAAACAGTTTCATAAAAGATCGATTAAAGCGATTAAAGATTACGCAAACACGCACAAATCACTCCAAATACAACTATAATAATTTAAAAGCTCAGAAAATTTGAGTTTGTAATAGGTCTGGACAAAATCTAATGTTTTTAAAAGATAGACCACAGACATCTCATCTGGAGGAGCGGTGCAAGAAACTCAAGTGTTCAAATCGTTTGGTACTGTCAACATAAAGCTTTTGACGCTTGCCGAGTTCAGTCTTTTTACACTGCCACTACTTTTTTTTCACCGTGAAACGTCTTCAGAGTGAAGAGCCACAGATACGGGACAATAAAGGGACTCATTCAACATGTTGTATTTGATGCAGATTTGACTGAGCCACCACAGCTTTAAAAAGGAACATTCTTCAAGTCTGCACTATATCAAAATGGTTGTTATTATAGCAGAATTTTCCTAAAGTTGCAGTAGAAAAGAAGTTTGAGGAACAACAACAAAAATGGTAGTTTAATATAGAGGCTATAGTTACTCAAATGTCACTCAAAAATCACCATATCATTTATTTAAAGTTCACTTCTGCTTTGTCTAACCCCTTCATATAAGTTTCTTTCACTTACCTTTTCAAAGAGGGAGGGTTATTTAACTTCTATGGGGTATTAACTACGAATACATGACATATTTACATCACCATGTTATCTTTTATTGTTTTGTTTTAGCTGAATGATGCTTTATAAGTCTCATTTTTATTTTTGATGCTCTGAGCCTCCTCTTCCTTTTCTCCATCCATCCATTTTCTTCCTCTTATTCAAGGCCGGGTCGTGGGGGCAACAGTCTAAGCAGGGACTTCCAGGCTTCCTTCACCCCAGACACTTCCTCCAGCTCCTCCGGGGGATCCCCAAGGCGTTCCCAGGCCAGCCGGGAGACATAGTCCCTCCAGCGTGTCCTGGGTCTTCCCCGGGGCCTCCTCTCGGTGGGACATGCCCGGAACACCTCCCGAGGGAGATGTCCAGGAGGCATCCTGAACAGATGCCCGAGCCACCTCAGCTGCTCCTCTCGACGTGGAGGAGCAGCAGCTCTACTCCAAGCTCCTCTTGTGAGACTGAGCTCCTCACCCTATCTCTAAGGGAGCCCCCAGCCACTCTGTGGAGGAACCTCGTTTTGGCTGCTTGTATCTGCGATCTCGTCCTTTTGGTCATTACCCAGAGCTCATGACCATAGGTGAGGGGAGGAACGTAGATCGACGATAAATCGAGAGCTTTGCCTTTCGGCTCAGCTCCATCTTCACCACAACGGTCCGGTACAGCGACCATATCACTCCCGATGCTGCGCTGATCCACCTGTTAATCTCACGCTCCATATTTTCTTATATTTATGGAGAATTGTCTTGTGGGAGCATGGATGATAGACTTTTGGGTGGAGCCTTGGACAGAATCTTACAGTTAACCATAAGGAGGGTCTGAATAGGGCTCGGGAGAGATCGTTAAATTATTCAAACGTGCATGGATGACATCTAAAATCTCTTCAGGCATGTTTTTGATAAGGGAACAAAGTTATAACATGGTAGAAAGTTAAAAAAATTCTCGTTTGCATAATAACCCCTCTTAAAAACACAGAATGGGCCTGTTTAAAGAGGAGGTGAGACTCTGCAGCTACACCTGTGATCAAAAGCTCTAAAATCTCTCCTCTTGTACCTGAACACTCTCCATGTTTAGAGATGACTTACGACTTGTAGTTTCAGCTTTTGCTTTCCCAGTTTTAATTGCCGTCTCACAGGTCTCCTCATTAAACAAACAGCGTCGGGACATTACGGCAGAAAAGCCAATGATGTTGTGCACGGAATCAAACATTTGGACTAAAAAGTGGTAGTATATCTCCTCTAATGAAAGCGTCAATAAGAGAAAGTGCACCCGGGATCCTCACCTCGTTTGCAGAGGCAGATTAATTGGTTTCCGTGACGCAGGTTTTTAACGAAGGGCGGGTGGGACCATTGGGGGCATTTCGCTAGCGTCCTCTTTTTACAGGAACAAAATTAATGACACCTCAGAGGAGTTTGGACCAAAGAGTGCAGAGACAGTGTGCAGGAGCTAACAGGCTAATGCTTTTAAACACAGCGAGGGGATAGGGGTTGTTAGCGGTTAGTATCAGCAGACAGTATATCTGTGCTCACATCGATATAGACTAATCTGAGGAATTTAGTTATGGAAAATTTCTCCTATATTTTGTAGATTTTTTTATTCTATGCTGCTGCAATTCCAATGTGATTCCCAATTGGTTTTCCTCAGACTGTTAAAAGGTCTCTACCTGATTTTAATGTATTTAATCCCATTTACGTCATGCATAATATATAATGTATACTTTTCTTTCAAAGCATTTTGTTGTGCACTAATGAAAACAAGCTCCTGGCAGGGTCAACTTTTTTGTCTAATAAGGTACATTCACTAGCAAGGACCACGCCACAACAATGAAACACGATAAAGATATTTATTGACGGTGGGTAGATGCGATGGTTGGGGGCAGACTCAGAGTGGGGGCTCGGTCTCCAATCCAAAAAGGTCACCCAGCTGATTCGGAACTTCCTTAAAGATGAGCTGAAGGATAGATGACGGACATGAGGTGGGAGGGGTTCGAGAGCTGACGTGGACGGTGTTGTCGGGATAGGCTGTATAAATAGGGCTTCTGGGTAATTGAAGACGCGGTCGAGATGAGCTGCGGTTGGCTGGCGAGGAGGTTGAGGCGTGGTCCAGCTCCTGAATCTCAGTTAATCATATTAACTCCACTTGTTACTAAGAAGCATGGGAAGCTGACTCTTGACTCTGTGTCACGATGCATTTCCAAGAGTGACAAAAAAGCTAAATGTAGACAGAAATTGGTGAACTGTAAGTAAACAACTACATGGCACTGTCCCAGGTAGTAGCTTCGGTGTCATGTGGGTAGAACATGTTTCTGACTCATGGTTCAGAGCAAATACGACGTAGCTCTTTGTTTTAAAAATGCAGCAAAAATTACCGATGCATTACTTTCTCAGTTGTAAAAGGAGAAATTCAATTTTTTAACTGGACAAAGTTTATTTGGTCAAAGACGTTTCGCAGCTCATCCAAGCTGCTTCATCAGTTCTGGTTAGAGTGCTGGTGGACACTGCTTATATCTAGCTGCAGGGAGGAGCTAACTACAATGAAATTACTCTGAAACTATCACCTCTTTGTTTTGAAATTCTGTCTGGGGTCTTGTTTAGCATAACCATTCAGTACCATAATGGGTGTTTTCACACCTCTGGACCTGATCTGGCTAGCCCTATTGTTTCCTTTGTTTGTTTTGATTTAGGTTTGAGAATGGAATTATAGATGGGAGACAAATAGTGTCTGACCCCTCCATTCCTGTTCAAGGAAGGATTCTCTTTTTTGACAAAAAATAGCCTCTTTAACTCCCCTCTCAAACCAGTTCTTTTCCCTGGCTAAGATCTGAACCTCACTGTCCTCAAAGGAGTGACCAGTGGCTTCTAGGTGGAGATGTACGGTAGATGATAGTTGATAGTTTCACATTTCATAGTTAGAACTGACGAAGCAGCTCGGATGAGCTGCGAAACATCTTCGACCAAATACACTTTGTCCAGTTGACAAATTGAATTTCTCCTTTTACCATGGATTCTACCTGGACGACTGAGGGATTCTTCATACATTCTCAGTTAATACAGTTTGTATTGATTACAAAAATCTATTTGTGAACTTTACCATACTTAGACTTACACAAACCTTATTGATCCATAAGGGAAATTATTTGGGTACAGTAGCTCACTTATCATAATATAATAACAGAGGGTAACAAAAAATAGATGGAATAGCAAAAAAAGGGCAAGAGACCGGAGTCAAATGAGACATAATTATAAAAATAAAAATAAAAAAAATAATTAGTAATAGTAGTAATAGTAGTAATAATAGTAATAGTAATAAAATATCAAATAAAATATCCAATCACAGGTATATACAGTTGTAGGGAGAGTTTACTACTGTCTCCACTGCAGAGGAGAAGGGCAGAAGATGCTGGAAAGAGGTTCAGATGGGGCAGAACTATGTTGTATTGACTTTGCGGCATGCGTCTGATGAACCTTTTTATGTATTTTGTACAATCGATGACCCAAAAGCGTGCTCTCCTGCTCACTGTTCCAGCACGTTCCTTCTCTTTTAGTCCCTCACCAGTGTCCCGGCAGGAGGTCCAATGCAGTGAAGCCAAAGTCAGTGGCGCTTTGTTTGTCAAAGACATTCTGTCGACATAAAAGTAACTCAGCCATCTCTCACCATTAGAAAAGTCAATGGGCTCAGCGTGAAGACTCCAGAAATGATTTTGCTCCCTCCCAAATGCCACTATTTCAGATTTACACTGCAAAAAAGGAACAGTTATGCCAAATACCAAATGATTTTTTGTTTGACCCAAAACATTTGCAAAAAATAAAATCCTCTGACTAAGGAAGTTGTGACCAAAACCTATTTGGACATTGGAGACAAGAAAGTGATGTCGCAGAACCAACTTACAAGTCAGATCTGGGGAAAGGCACCCTGCAAAACAGTTAGCTTCTACCCAATTTTTTTCCTGTGTATTTGAGCAAAATTATCTTGCTCTAAGTACAGATATAAAGCAAAAGCAACTGATGAGGTCAAATCAAGTCCACTGTACTTTCTGTATCTAGAAATGGTTTTATTGTCCGATGATCAGGAAGTTTGTTAGCATGAAAGCAAAACTCAGATCTGACCTCCGAAAGTTGTCGATAATCTCTTACAAACTCATCATGGCAAATAATTGGGATGCTCAAAATTCATACGAGAAGTGAGGAACAACTTTGGACCACTGCAAATCGTTTAGAATTAACTCGTTTTTGATTTGATTAGATTTTTTGTTTGACCCCAAACATTTGCAAAAAATAAAATCCTGTGTCTAAGGAAGTTGCGACCAGACCTAGTTCAAAATCTGGAATAAATTTATCTAACCATGGAGACAAGAAGGTCAACTTATAAGTCAGATCTGGGGAGAGGCACCCTGCAGTTAACCTCTAATCATTTTTTCTGTGTATTAGAGCAAAATTATCTAGCTCCAAGTACAGATACACAGCATAAGCAACTTATGAAGTCAAATCAAGTCCACTGTGTACTTTCTGCATCTAATTAGAAATGGTTTTATTGTCCGATCATCAGGAAGTTCATTAGCTTGCTAAGTGTTGTTGGCAGCACAGTGACGTAAACACCCTGAAAGTTGTCGAAAAACTCTTATAAACTCATCACGGCGAATAATTGGGATGTTTCAAGTTCATACGCGAAGTGAGGAATAAGCCTACGTTCAGACTGCAGCCTGAAGTGACCCAAATTCCTTTTTTTATGCGACTTGTATCTGATCTTTTAATAAAAGTCTGAACGACACAGATCTGTTTTTTTCAAATGCGACCCAGCCCACTTGGATATGTGGTCCTAAATCCGATACATATCCGATCTTTTGACATGCGACTTCAGTCTGAACGGCCACGTCGCATTCATCCGACCTACAAGTAGGAGCTCACAAATGTACACAAAAATTCTCTTCTCGTCATACAAAAATTGTGTATGAAGTCCGTGTTAGTGAAGCGGCGAAGCACATAGCAATCCCATCACTCTCAGCACCAACACGTTCATTTCTACGGACGTTGCTGCCACTGCCCCACAAAATGCCAAGGCCAAAAACTTTGTCCTTCTCAATCTCTTCCTTAAAACAAATAAGTAGTACATGTTCTGGCTCTGGTACGACAGCAACTTTAAAATCTCCAGGTGCTCAATGCTAGTGTCCATGTTTAGGCGACTTCCGTAAACACTGAGCACGCTCGCTGGATGTGACGTCGTCGTGTCCTCCAATGCGCATGCGGGACACTTTTGGGGCGTTTAAAGTTCACACTGGAGATCACATACAAGTTGCATTTAATTGGAAATGTGAACAACCTCACAAAAAAATCAGATTTCACAAAAAAATTTGAATTGAGCTTTGAACGTAGCCTAACTTTGGACCACTGCAAATGGTTTAGAAATGTCTAGTTCTGTTTTTCATGTTTTTAAGACGTAAAAGTCAGGTATATCACTTAAGTTGCCATCCCAAGGTAAGTCATATATTCCACATTCTTTTTTACAGTGCTTACAGAGCTGGTCGTGCCTTTCCTCATTTAGCTTCCTCAGTGGGCGGCGTACGAACGACCCCTTTCACCTCCAGGCTTGATCGCGCTCACGTTTAACATCGAGATAAACCCAAAGATTGATGCAGCACTTAGCCAACAATGTGTTTTCACCACACGAGGCCGGAGAGCCGCAGAGCCGGGGCTGTTAGCGAGTCCCGTAAGCTCTCCTCCTGCAGTGAGGCGGTCCGGAGAGGAGTGAATATGGAGAACAAAATACACGAAGCAGAGTAGAAACGAGCTGACGGAGGATAGAAACCAGGCGGTAAAGGACAAAGGCTGGGTCAGGGTAAAGGCCAAGTCATACTGCATAACGAGTAAGAAGTCTGATATAACCATAGACTGTTTATATCAGGGGTGCCTTAGTCCTGGTTCAGACCTGGTTTAGTCCTGGTTTAGTCCTGGTTTAGTCTTGGTTTAGTCCTGGTCTAGTCCTGGTTTGGTCCTGGTTTGGTCCTGGTCTAGTCCTGGTTTGGTCCTGGTTTGGTCCTGGTTTAGACCTGGTTTAGTCCTGGTTTAGTCCTGGTTTAGTCTTGGTTTAGTCCTGGTCTAGTCCTGGTTTGGTCCTGGTTTGGTCCTGGTTTAGACCTGGTTTAGACCTGGTTTAGTAATGGTTTAGTCTTGGTTTAGTCTTAGTTTAGTCTCGGTTTAGTCTTGGTTTAGACCTGGTTTAGTCCTGGTTTAGACCTGGTTTAGACCTGGTTTAGTCTTGGTTTAGTCTTGGTTTAGTCCCGGTTTAGTCCCGGTTTAGTCATGGTTTAGACCTGGTTTAGTCCTGGTTTAGACATGGTTTAGTCCTGGTTTAGACCTGGTTTAGTCTTGGTTTAGTCCTGGTTTAGTCCCAGTTTAGTCCTGGTTTAGACCCGGTTTAGTCCTGGTTTAGTCCTGGGCCCCTGCTGTCAGCTAATCTGTCCCTTTGATGCAGAAATAATACGATAATATGACTCACCGAATGTATCGGCGAATTTTGCCGAAAGGTGAGGGATTTTCATGCCTGCAGTGAAGCGGCGAAGCACGTAGCAACTGCCCCGCAAAACGGACTGACCCGCAAAACACCGTGGCCAAAAACCTCGTCTTTCTCCTTCTCCAGCAACTCTAGGCTACTTCCGTAAACACTGAGCATGCTCGCTGCGCGTGACCTCGTTGCGTCCTCCATGCGCAAAAAAACGGATTTCACAAAAAAATCGGAATTGAGCATTAAGCTCTGGCGATCGACTGACATTTGGGCCCCGATCGACCGGTCGACCGCAGCCAACTGGTTGGGCAACCCTGGTTTATATAAATGGCTCGCCATGGTGTTTCAACTAGGAGGTGAGCATGGGGGCGCTCCTGATGTTTTTATTTAGCTATTTCTTCCATAAATTAATTTCTATTCCTAATATGAAACTCAACTACAATTTTTTTCTTGTAATCGCTGGCCTTGTGAGCTTCAAGTGATTGGAGCTGGACTATGGGTGACGTCACACTCCCTTAGTCCTCTTTATACAGTCTGTGGTTCAAGAACAAAATGACACCACTTTGTTCTTACAGCTCCTTTTCAGCAGTTCTTGCAGCTTGTCATGACACATTGGCACAGCTGAATTTAGTTCTTACAGCTGTCAGACCCCTGTGCTGTGATTGACTGGGCTTTCGAAGTGAGTGAAAAAGATATATCTATCGTGTGGTAAATGTTACAAGTGACATTATTCAACCAAATAGCAAATTATCCTTTCATGGACACCATTTTAGGGACTTTTCACCATTCAAAAATAGAACAATATCACCACATGAGTGAAAATGAAATGAAAATGCTATATCGTTGGAATTGTGTGTAGAATCCCTCACTCCCACTGCATATTGAATAGGCTTACCTAACGAACAGAAACTGAAACAAGTAGGTGTAGTAGTTTCAGAGTAATTTCACTGTAGTTAGCTCCCTCCCGGGCAGATGGGCAGTGTCCACCAGCGTCTGACCAGAACTGAAGAAGCAGCTTGGATGAGCTGCGAAACATATTTAACCAAATAATCTTTTGTCCAGTTGACAAATTGAATTTCTCCTTTTGCCATATCGTAGGAACTGGATTACGCACATTTGATACTGAATTTACTCAACATTTCAAATGGTAGAAGGAGAAATTAAATTTGCCTACTGGACAAATGTTTATTCCAAATGGTTTATTATCTATTTTACATTGCATGAAACCCATCCTGATAACACATTTATTTATTTATTTAAATTACGACAGTGCATATTAATCAACATGTCAGCAGAAAGCTTCAATGTAAATATGCCGGAGTTGGCACAATAGCTAATTTACACCCGTAGTCCTAAGGCAGGTAAGAAAAAAAACAAAAAACAAACATTCACATGGAAAGAGAAAACAGTATACACAATAGACATTACACCAAGAGCATGTAGATGCAATAGACCCATCTCAGAGTTTACGCACTCCCAAAAGTCTACATGTGTGAGCACGTCTGGTTCGTTTTTAACCAATGTTTCAGAGGCGTTTTAAAGTCTGAATCGGTGCCACAGTTCCTGACATGTCCTCTGATAGACGCCACCATTTGGCCAAATTTAGTCCTACGCCTTTTTATGTTACAGTCTCCTCTGGTCGATGCTCTGGTATTTACTCGGTCGCTGGGTTTTTTACCTATAAAATCCAGTAAGGGAGGAGGAGCAAGCCCGTTTAAAACTTTAAAAATGAGACAAGCATCCATAAATATCTGATAACTATCAAAATCCAAAATGTTATACTCACTTAAGATATCACAATAATGATACTGTTAAGGCTTTTTGTCCGTTTTCTGTGTTTTCTTGAAGAGAGACTTTAGAGGTTTCAGAACAGCCTCTGAAATGTGAGACCTTGTGGTATAACAGTAGGTTATGTGGCTAAATATCATGGCCTGCATGTAAGCCTTTGCTGATTCTGTGGTCAGCGTTATACAACATAACGATCTATTGATCACTTTAAATCAAGGAGGAACTCTCATCCATGACAGCTTACATACACAGGGGCCACAGTACCTTCCATGATTTATTGTGGGAACTTATTTTGGGAGTTGGTGTCACATTTAACATACAATCCAGTATTATTTTAGTGTTAGTATTTTGACTAGTTTAGTGCATTTTAATTATTTATGTATTATTTTATGTATAGTATTTAGACTTAGACAAACTTTATTGATCCACAAGGGAAATTATTTGGATACAGTAGCTAAAGAATCATTATATAATATAATAACAAAAGAGAGAGTGACAAAAATATAGCAAAAAGGATAAGGGGTCAAATGAGAAATAATTATACAAGTAAATGTATATGTACAAGTCAAAATAAAATTGAAAAATAAGTATTAAAAAATATATAAAATCAGGAGACAAGAACGGCAGTGCAATAATGTGCTGATTGACAGAGCATAAGGTTATCTGTTACTTCAGACTGAGATGTTGTACAGTTGTAGGGATTGGTAAAAGGAGAAATTCAATTTGTCAAGTGGACAAAGTTTATTTGGTCGAAGACGTTTCGCAGCTCAACTACTGAAAAACTACAGAGGATTTTCAGACAATATGAAATCCCAGTTTATTTCAAACCCACAAACACTTTAAGACAAAAACTGGTCCACCCAAAGGACAAAACACCGAGCCACAAACAAAGCAATGTGGTCTACTCCATTCAGTGTAGTGAAGACTGCAGTGAGCGCTACCATGGAGAAACAAAACAGCCACTTCACAAGAGGATGTACCAACATCGACGGGCGTGCCAAAGTGGACCTTCATCTGCTGTACATCTCCACCTAGAAGCCATGGGCCACTCCTTTGAGGACAGTGAGGTACAGATCTTAACCAGGGAAAAGAACTGGTTTGAGAGTTAAAGAGGTTATTTTTGTCAAGAAAGAGAATCCTTCCTTGAACAGAAATGGAGGGGTCAGACACTATTTGTCTCCCATCTATAATTCCATTATCAAACCTAAATCAAAACAAACAAAGGAAGCAATAGGGCAGCCAGGTCAGGTCCAGAGGTGTGAAAACACCCATTATGGTACTGAATGGGTATGCTAAACTAGACGCCAGACAGAAACTAAAAACAAAAGAGAGAAACTGAAAAACAAAGAGGTGGGATAGTTTATCATTGAGTAATTTCATTGTAGTTAGCTCCTCCCTGCAGCTAGATATAAGCAGTGTTCATCAGCACTCTAACCAGAACTGACGAAGTAACTCGGATGAGCTGCG
Source organism: Paratrypauchen microcephalus (assembly GCA_036785185.1). Lineage (NCBI taxonomy): Eukaryota > Metazoa > Chordata > Actinopteri > Gobiiformes > Gobiidae > Paratrypauchen > Paratrypauchen microcephalus. The sequence continues at coordinate 2,193,197 of JAVJIX010000122.1, read as the reverse complement.
AAACGTCTTCGACCAAATAAACTTTGTCCAGTTGACAAATTAAATTTCTCCTTTTACCATGGATTCTACCTGGACAACTGAGGGATTCTTCACACAGTTGTAGGGAGTATTATAATGTAGTCCTGTATCTCTCGCTGTTTGAGCTGAGCTGTAGGAGCCTGTTGGTGAGCAGGAGTGTCCATGATGGAGAGCAGTTTGTCCAGTGTCCTCCTGTCCCTCACTGTGACAAATGTCTCGATCATGTGACCAGCTTTATGGATCAGTTTGTCGATCTGTCCAATGTCCCCCAGTGCTGCTCCCCCAGTAGACCACAGCAAAGTCCAGGATGCTGGCCTCCACAGACTGGTAGAACATCTCCAGTAACTTTCTGGATTTGTATTCAATTGTAGTCATTTTTGCAGTTTGTATATGTTCTGTTTGAAAGCTCAGTGACTGAAACATTGATATTTTCTCTAATCGCCACTTTTTCGTCGACAAAAATGATTTAATATTAGTTTTAGTCATTAGTGATTATTTTTCATCCATTTTATTTAACCTGTAAACATGACCTTGATCAAAACTATACCAAAATATTTTAGTAAAATGCCAGTGGGACTTGCTAAAACATTTGGATAGCAGAAAATCTCTGTATTCACAATCAAAGGCCTGTTCATTAAATCCAACACACTCCCATTATTCACCGCTTCAGCTCATTATTTAGCGTTTATTTAGTTTGGGTTTAGCTGATACATGGACTCCGTCTGTCCACCCCATTAGACCGTTTGTGAATTGTCTACGTTACACTTCCCAAAGCTCACGCGCTCTTCATTAGGCAGCCACAAAACCACTCAAAACAAATGTATTTCATAGCAACAGCTTGACAATGCAACTTCTGGTTTTTGGGAGTAATTTGCTCGGCTTTTAAGAACTCCCAGGGCGGAATGCAGCAATTAGTGACCAATCAATAGGTACATAATGGCACCCATAAAGCACACCGAGGTAGTTTCAGGTAGGTGGAGGTGGAGAAGTGTAACGTCAGCTACAGTTCCAGATTAATGCTGCTTTGGGAAAAATAAAACAATAATGGTTTTCAGCTAAACTGTGCTTGTGAGTCTCTAAAGTGGCAGTAGTTGGAGCTGATTTAGTGTTTTCATGATACTAAAATTTCAAACTTGATTTTGATACTAACGAAATGATTCAATACTCTACCAATTGCAATAGCTCAATAAAGTTTTTTTTTTTAATAATAAAATGCTGTTTTCAATACAAAATACCAGTACTTTCTTTATGTTACAATGAGGTCTTATATTTGTTCGGGTAAAGCTCAAAATCACACTAAACCTGCTCAAGGAAACTCATATTTTGTCCTATTTATGTGATTTTTTTGCAGTATCAATACCTGCTCAAATGAGTATCTCCTTTCGATATTAGTTTTAGTATCGATTAGTATCTGGATTTCAAAACTTTTGACAAACCTAAGCTGATAAAAGCTGTAAAGGTGTGATCAAACCAGACTGAAATTATCACATATGAATTACAGTCTGGTCACCCCCTCCTCCACCGCATCTTATACCAAACTCAAATGAGCTGTCCAATCAGGTTCATTTATTTCAGAGACATAGGACACTGAAAATCGACTTGTTTTGATCACATTGGACCATGCTTTTCTCTGATTGGTCAATCCACTCATCAGACAATAGCTCGTTCAAGTTCATGAGGGATTAAACACCTGAACTCCATCCACAAACACATTTCAAATAAATCTGCTAAACTGGGCAGTACCCCACCCCTGAGGAAAGGGAGGGAGGTGGAAGTTGAGAAAGGGCGGGATCTGGGCATATGAGGAACAATGTGATTGGCCTAACAGGTATCCACACTTCAAACTCCACCCCTGCCACATGTGAATAGCCTTATTGTAATATAACATAATCCATCCATCCATCCATTTTCTTCCGCTTATCCGAGGCCAGGTTGCGGGGGCAACAGTCTAAGCAAGGACTCCCAGTCTTCCTCACCCCGGACACCAACCTGTCCTGGGTCTTCCTCGGGGCCTCCTCCCGGTGGGACATGCTCGGAACACCTCCTGAAGGAGGCATCCGGAACAAACGCCCGAGCCACCTCAGCTGCTCCTCTCGACGTGGAGGAGCAGCATCTCTACTCTGAGCCCCTCCCGTGTGACTGAGCACCACACCCTATCTCTAAGGGAACGCCCAGCCACTCTGCGGAGGAAACTCATTTCAGCCACTTGTATCCGCGATCTCGTCCTTTTGGTCATTACCCAGAGCTCATGACCAATGGTGAGTGGAGAAACAGATTGACGGTAAATCGAGAGCTTTGCCTTTCGGATCAGCCCCCTCTTCACCACAGCGACCGGATCACTGCCGACGCTGCACCGATCCATCTGTCAATCTCACGCTCCATCCTCCCCTCACTCGTGAACAAGACCCCGAGATACTTGAACTCCTCCACTTGAGGCGAGGACTCTCCACCCACCCGGAGAGGTTAAGCCACCTTTTTCCGGTCGAGAACCATGGCCTTGGGTTTGGAGGAGCTGATCCTCATCCCAGCCGCTTCACACTCAGTTGCAAACCGCCCCACTGTGGGTCCAAGAGAGGAGACGTGTAATGTCATATAGTGCTTGAAATTGCAATAGGCACTGAAGTCAGAACATACTCAGCTTCTAACCTTTTCTGAGCACAAAACTAAAAATTAAACTTAATTTAATAAAAAAGAAAAAAGAGGGCAATAGTAAACAATGCTATGCAAACACCACATGCACAGTTTAGTTGTAAAAAAAAAAAAAAAGTTGATTCAGTGTTCATTTCCTCTTTAAACACTGCTTTATTTGGATGATCACTCAGAGTTGATGGCCACAATGGGGACACAGACAAGCGCCTGCGGTCAAGTCGGACACTTCACGAGCTGAGATCAGCCTTAAATCAGACAACATTTCAGTGGAAGAGCAGGTCTCATGAAATATTTGCTGAATATAACGTCTGTAACACTCTGCTTCCTCCTCACATCACCAGCTAAACACACATCTTCAGGGCAACAATTAGAGCGCTTGGTTTTTGCATTTCGTCTAATTAAGCTTGGTATCTTCAGGACCTGTGAGGAAACCTGAGAAATATTACTGATGTTATCTATGCTAGAAGTCTAAATAGGACTTTCCTGGTCTCACATACGAGGCTGTAGATGTAGATGGAGATGACTGCTTTGAGGAGATGTTAGGAGTTCAGAGCGATCACCTGTGTTCAAAGCTGTCAAGTGGGCTCTTTCACGTCGTCCATAAACGGTGCAGTTCTGTAGAAGCAACCGCTGTGTCAGAACTCATTTGGATGAGATCTGACACAGCAGATCTCAAAATCGGACACAGATCTGATCAGGGTGCACTGCCCTTGGATCAACGTTGATTGATACTGATCAGATCTGAGCAGGTTCATCTTATCTCCAACAGGCCTCATTATTTAAAGTAAGTAAGTAAGTAAAATTGTTCACGTTATTTTTAAAGGCCGTATATTATGTAAAATCTGTAAAATCGACTTATTTAAGTGTTTAAACCTGTTTTAAAAGTGTTCCTTCATCATTTATTTATTAAAAGTTGTTCTAAATGGTGCATTGTGTAACTTTTTCAGTGGATCGTCAGTCAATTTTTTTTTTTTTTTAATTGCTTTGTCTGGTATGTTTCACAGTATGGTATTAAACCTTTCTATTTTTAGAGAGACTAAACCAGACCCCGCTACAGGTCAGATCTGTGGAGTGGAAACCCATTCAGAATGCCTGTTTTTTTTGTTTTGTTTTGTTTTGTTTTGAGCTACAAAACCATCTGTAACTGAATAAATACAGTATAAGGCAGAGTTGTGGAACATTTCAGGGAGAGCTTCGACATATCCAGGTGATGGACCCCTAACCGAAAAGTTACGCAGTGCACCTTTAACACCCTCAAAAGCATAAAAATATCTTTAAAGGAGAATGAATGTTTTTTTTTTTTACAATCTGAGCCTTATTTCGGTAATAAAACAAGTTGTTTTACTCACCCATAGCACTTTGGTGTCATATGGAGCACTTCCAGAGATGTTTTAGATTAGCGATATCCATAATGCGAGTGTAATATATGCCCCGAGCGGTCTCCAAATAACACAAACTTTAGCACTTTTCAAATCATAGAAGCTCAATGTCTTAGTCTACACTTTTGTTTGAGTCAAAAGTGGCCTGTAATCTGACATTTATCCATAATTTACAGCTTTGCGTTTCATGTTTGGGTCCCGGGAGCTGAGAGTGAAATAAACTGACTCCGCACATGTGCACTGGCTTCCTCATCTACTCAAAACTATGGCTAAATCTCGGATTAGAGGCCAATTTTGACTCAATCGAAAGTGTAGACTAAGACATCGAGCTTCTATGATTTGAAAAGTGCTAAAGTTTGTGTTATTTGGAGACCGCAAACATATGCCCCGAGAACTCACATTACGGAGATCGCAAATCTAAAACATCTCCGGAAGTGCTCCATATGACACCAAAGTGCTATGGGTGAGTAAAACAACTTGTTTTATTACCAAAATAAGGCTCAGATTGTAAAAAACGTTAATTCTTCTTTAAAGATCCCATGACATGGTACTTCTTGATGCTTTTATATGGCTCCTTAATGGTTCCCTAATACTGTAAATGAATCCTTCTTCAAAATCAACACTCAGTGCATGAGAAACAGAGATAAGATGAGAAAGAGTATTTTTTCTCTCTCTGAACAGGCCATTATGGGCGTTGTTGCTTGAATGCAAATGAGGAGAAAAGAGCTGGCCTGAGGGGTGGGGGCGTGGCCAAAACTCTCCGCTCTCGCTCTCACCTCTCAGCTGATCCATTTCCGTGCTTTGCAGGGGGGAGAGATGGGAAGCGTTCCATTGAAAAATAAACACATTTCCACAGAAAATAAAATTAAACCACTGCTGTTCAAAGGTCCAGAGGCTCAGATAAAGGACTTCCGAGCCTAGAAACACTTGGACGTGCCTCCAGGCAAATAAAAAAAAACGCATTTCGCATTGCCTAGTGCATTCGCAGTCCAAACTCTCTGGGCGTGATTTACAGAGACGTTGAGTACAGACAGACGGGGTGGAACTGCATTTGTATTTCTTTTTTCGATCTGATGTCAATAAGGTGCCTTGTTCAAAATTGCCCGTTTGAGCTCCGATTTTTTCTAACGCAGAAAAGGATCGCAAATGCTCAGTTTAGACATTTCGCAACTTTTAACCATGGGGGGGGGCCTAAACAGGGTAGGGGAGCTCACATTAACGTTCAAAAACCTCAGAAAGTGAAAATTTCATGCCATGGGACCTTTAATGCTTATTCAAAATCAGGTCTGTTAGCCCCCTCTGCTACAGTAAGCCAGCAATGAAGGAAAACACATTATAACATGGTTAAAGCTCATTAAACAGGGGGTATTAAAGTAAAATCGACTGTGCTGAGCTTTCTACCGTGTTATAGTACTTCGTTCCCTCATCAAAAACGTGCACGAAGTGGTTCTGAATGTTTGTGTAATCTTGCAATCTCTCCCAGGCCCTATTCAAACCCTCCTTTTGGTTAAGCTGTTCTGTACTATCCAAAGCTCAGCCCACAAACCTACATCTCCTATGCTCCTGCACAGAGTTTTTTCATAAATATACCAAACCAGAATACAACACAATGCACTGCGGCTTCACAAACCTGTAGTTTCATTATCAGGATGCTCGCTTATTGTGTGGAGACGCAGAGCTTCAAAAACTAAACTGAAACTAATTAAACATTCGTTGTGTTTAGCGAATGTAGCATTTTCATAACAATAAAAAGGTAATATGGTGATCTAAATATCTTATGTGTTAACAATAATACCCTCTCTTTAAGTTAGAATTGTGGCTTACTACATAGACTAACAAACTAAAGAAATTCTAGGTCAACTAAAGGCTTGCTCTGTGCATGAATAGTGGACTAAACGGGGAGTGTGAGTAGCAAAAGCTCTCAAAGTATCATTATCACTCTTATCCAACCATATATTTGACCCAAGTACACCTGCCGGATGTGAAAAGTACTAGTTAAATTCATATTTGCATGCATAAAAGAATAAATCACTTCTCCTTTCTGTCGTGGTTCATATGAATCTTTTACAATCCCAATAAAATATTTAGTCGACTAATAAAATATGCATTTTGAGTTTGGAGTCATCATGCATCATAGGATTTTCAGTTAGCCTAATGCTAGACCAAGGGAGAATTTAAGATGCTAAATACTAAACTGAATAAAAGTGTTTAGCTGTAACTTAAATGAAGCCAATCAGGGTTAGCAGATATACCGACTATTTTGCAACAAAGACCCATATTTGGACATTCGGGTGTGCAACTAAAAAGCCAATCAGGGGCGACTCAATTGCCATAAGACGACTAAATACAAGATTAGATCCACGAGAACGAGGCAAGATGAGATTTTAACATAATTCCTAATAGGCAAAAGGAGAAATTCAATTTGTCAACTGGACAAAAGTTTATTTGGTTGAATACGTTTTGCAGGTCATCCAAGCTGCTTCTTCAGTTCTGGTCAGATGCTGGTGGTGCTACACTGGAGAAACAAAAGAAAGAAAGAAAGAAAGCTATGCCTTTATTAGTCCCACAGTGGGGAAATTCCAGTTCAGCATTTAACCCATCCTGTTATCAGGAGCAGTGAGCAGCACATTACTGCGCCCGGGGACCATCTCCATGATCTTCTTGCTTCGGCTTGGTCAGGACCAAAGCTGGAGGTACCTATGGTGCATGTTTTGGGTTGGTGGGGGAAACCGGAGTGCCCGGAGGAAACCCACCCAGACACGGGGAGAACATGCAAACTCCACACAGAAAGGCTCGGGTGACCCGGGGATCGAACCCAGACCATGCATGCAAACTCCACACAGAACACACACAGAAAGGCCTGGGCGACCCGGGGATCGAACCCGGAACCTTCTTGCTGTGAAGCATGAGTGCTACCCACTCAGCCACCGTGCCGCCGAGGATGTACCACTTCACAAGAGGATGTACCAACACAGACGGAGAGCCAGAGTGGACCCCAGTCTGCCGTACATCTCCACCTAAAAGCCACAAGCTGCTCCTTTGAGGGCAGTGAGGTACAGATCTTGGCCAGAGAAAAGAACTGGTTTGAGAGGGGAGTTAAAGAGGCGATTTTTGTCAAGAAAGAGAACACTTCCTTGAACAGAAATGACATCATTTGTCTCCCATCTATAACTCTATCCTCAAAGCTAAATCAAAACAAAGAAAACAACAGGGCAGCAGGTCAGGTCCAGAGGTGGCCCTGAATGGTTCTGCTAACAAGACCCAAGCCGTGTCTCAATTCTCAGAGTGCACAGTTTGGAGCGTGGTTTGAAGGGGGCTCAGATGTAGATAGCTGTTTCAAATAGGAAGTGAGCAAGGGGAAAATTGGTTCCTTTGTGGTCTGGTTCCAACTGGCTTCTAGTCTGGTTAACACCTGACCATATCACAAGTGAGATATGGGTCTGGAAACTCGCTTCGGAAAATCCCGTAGCGGAGGTGTGGTTAGCGATTGCCAACGGCTGTTTATTGGGCGTTATGAATGTCTATCATTGAGCGTATACGTAAGTCCATAGCCAATCATGTCAGTTGTCAGTTCAAACTACAAGCTTCCGTTTGTCATGTAGTACGCGTCACCGTCTTTCCACCCCTCCCCCGCTCTCTGATTGGGGCCCTAAATCTGGGACTCTCGCTTGGACGAGTTTCCAGGCCGCCTTCCAGTTCGAAACGAACGGAAGCGGCCTGGTAATTCCCAGGCTAACTGGCTTCTATTGAAAAATTGCCAAACCAGTGGCGGGCGGGAAAGGTGTGAGTTTTTATAGTTATGGGACAAGATCTTGCGAGACAAAATTACCACAAGATTGTGTGCACATGAGAAAAATTAACTCATGTTATTGTTTTTCCAAGTGTTCACATTCAGATTGGACAAAAATGGTTATGTGTCAAGGCTGTGCATACTTGCTCAGCCCTGTGCGCAGTCCGCGGACCGCATGGGCATCGCGAAGAAGTACCGCGCGGTGCATGCTGGGATATATGAGTGCGCGAAGTGTGCTTTTTCACACGCTTGGTCCACGCCTTGATTTCCATGGAAACGACTGTGGTCTTCTGCTCGCGTGTTAACTGCATGGGACAAAAAAGAAATAGAACAGCAGTCGTCGTGCCGGATGTGACGCACATGCCCTTAAAACCACGCTCTGAACCGCGCACTCTGAGAATTGGGACACGGCTCAACACTCCACCCCCACTGCATATTTAATAGACCCACCTAACTAACAGAAATTGTAAACACGTAGGTGTGGTAGTTTCATAGTAATTTCATTGTAGTTAGCTCCTCCACTTTGGGCGGATTTAGGCAGTGTCCGCCAACACCAGAACTGAAGAAGCAGCTTGGATGAGCTGCGAAACGTATTCAACCAAATAAACTTTTGTCCAGTTGACAAATTGAACTTTTGCTATGGATTCTACCTGGACGACTGAGGGATTCCACACATAATTCCTAATATATAAATTTCACGATTCACTTTCCAATTTAGCCCTAAAAATGTAGTATTTCTTTGATTTCATATTTTTGTTTCCATTCTAGTAATGTTTTTCGGAACTGTAAGAGATGTAACTCACCGACGCATAACCATTTTTGTCCAATCTGAATGTGAACACTTGGAAAAACAATATCATGAGTTCATTTTTCTCATGTGCACACAATCTTGTGGTAATTTTGTTTCACGAGATCGTGTCCCATCCCTAGAAAGAACTCACACCTTTCCCGCCCCACCACTGGTTTGGCAATTTTTCAATAGAAGCCAATTGGAACCAGACCACAAAGGAACAAATTTTCCCCTTGCTCACTTCCTATCTACGTCCATTTGTCTGTGGTAGGGACTGTTGACTATTTTCACATTATTTTTGCTGCTGCAGTTTATCTTTATGGATGTTTTGCACCGCCGCTTCAAACATGGTGGCTTTCCAAGGTAACAGTTGCTATTTCTATTCTCTGTAATAAAATCCCCCACAAAAACGCTCCATAAAGCCTGAAGACATCACCTGTGTCTTTACCGCGACTGCCACTTGTGTTGAGACAAAGTGGCCCCGGCCGCTCCTTCTCGGGCTAAGCGCTCCCAGACAGATGAGCAGCGCTAAGCTAAAGCTGCTCGCCGATATCCATCATTGTGAGGTCTACGGGGAATATAACAGCGAAGAGTCTGCGAGACCATCAGAGCAGTGGAGCGGCGCCGGAAAATCCCATCGGAGCGAGCATGCCCTGAACACACCGCAGAGAAGATGGCACTTAAGATGCACATTGTTTTTGGAGCTTAGACACTTTTACATGATATTCTCTTATGGTTTATGTATAAGGACAGTCGTTTGGTGTTTGGTTTAGTAGGAGTTAAGAAAATGGGTCTCAAAACAGTTCACTTTTTAAGGCAAAACATGTGTACACTGCCTGACAAAAGTATTAGGACGATTGTGTATTTCTGAACTTTCATAAATAATGATAAGAAGACGTATTGGTAATGACAACAAATCAATTTATTGATATATTAAAGCAAATTTCATCATGTGTAAAGGCATATTATTGCAAAAATGTAACATTATCAAGTTAAATAGCTTTTTCATCAAAATAACCACCTTGGGCCTTCATCACAGCTTTACAAATTTGAGGCATTCTGTCAAACAATTTTTCAAGATATCCATCCTCTATAGTTTTCCACTCATCCTGAAGACATTTCCACAGGTGTTTAACGTTAGTCGGATTCCTGGAGCGCACTTTAATATCCAGATAATCCCACACTTTTTCGATGGGTTGACAGGTCAGGAGACTGGGACGGACATGTCATAACCTGCAGTCGATGACGCTGTTCACACGTCTCCAAATGACCCTTACACAGTTTGGATGAGTGCTTTGGGTCATTATCTTGTTGGATCCAGAAGTTTCGTCCAGAGTTCAGAAATACACAATCGTCCTAATACTTTTGTCAGGCAGTGTATGCAGCGACACAGTTGTTTATGAAAAGTGAAAGGCTGGGAGTTGAAACTTTGCTCGAATCTACACTGGTTATGTCCATGAGCAAGACACTTGACCCGTGTTATGTGTGTGTGTGTTTTGTTTGGTTGTGTGGTGTCGGGCAGCTGTGGGGGCTGGTTGGGTGAGTGGAAGGAAATGTGGGTTGTTTTTAATCACTGTAAAGCACTTTGAAAAGTAAAGTTTGATTGATTGATTGATTGATTGCAGAGGCAAATGTTCCCAAAAGTTCACTCAAGAGAGATGATGCCCTTGGTCTCTTCCGGGGTGGCTGGTGACAGGATGATCGTCGTCAGGATGTGATGACTGGGTAATTTCATCCCCCTCTGGTTCCTCGGTGTCACCTTCTTGCTCCTGAAAAACATAGAACAAGCTTTTAATATTTTTATTAATTCATCTTTTGTATTACACAATCAAAGATTATATATCCTCCTGAGACCTGGCCCATTCATTTAGGTCCTTTATAGTGAACATTGAGTTAAGTTTTGAGATAGACTCTACTTTGTGGCTTCACTATGATAAATAAATAAAAAAGAAATACATACATACATAAAAATACATAAATAAGTAAATAAAAAATGATAATACATAAAAAAACATATTTTTTTGAGGTGACTGTAGAAGCTTGTCAGATATTGGTCATCAAAAAAAAGTTTTTGTTAGTGTTAAATCCATGTTAACAGCCTATTACAGTCCATTAGAGACTTTTTTGTTTTAATTTAAATTAGGACAATTATTAATCAACATAACAAACAGCATCAATGTAAATATGCCGGAATTTGCACCATATCTACTTTACATCTATTGTCCTAAGGCATGTTACGACAATATGAATAAAAGTTCAATTAACAAAATGTAAAGGCTAAGGTGTTCATTTACCTCCAAATAGAAAATTTAAATAATAATAATAATAATTTAGATACACTTTTTTCTTCGGGTCCCAGGAGGATATACATTTGTAATATATAAATGAAATGTTACTTGTATAATGGTGTTAAATGCATGAAGTATTTAAATATACTAGATTTCTTACACAAGTGTGTTTTTTGTATTTCTGCAGCTACAGCATCAGTCAGGGTGGAATAGATGGGGACAGCCTCTTCTTCAGACAAGAATGGCAGATTCTTGAGACGGGGGTCAACAGCACTTGTCATGTACAGAGTGGTCTTCTCAGTGGAGCATCTTTTGGACAGATCTTGTGCTATAACTGATTTGATTTGCGCAAAGTTTCAGAATCGTCTGGATGGTTTTCTGCTGCCATGACAAGCTTAGCATGGAGATGTGCAATGAGGGACAGTGCTGGCATGCTCTCCTCAGACATCACTAATGTGGCGTCCTTCATTGGCTTTAGTGCTTTTTACACATGTGATGTCAGATTCATTCAGAGTGAATATATCCTTTTCATTTTTCCTCGGGCAGCACAGATTGCTGGTTGCTGTTCTAAAAATCTTTCCATCATGTCGTAAGAGCTATTCTATCTCGTAACAACGTCTGTGATCAGTCTATGTTTTGGTAGCTGAAGCTGTTCTTGTTTGAGGTTCAGCTGGTGACTGGCTAAAGCAGTGCGTCTGAAGTAGACTGTAACACGTCTAATTCTACCAAGCAGTCTGGCCACAAATGGTACTTTAAGTGCCTTTAGTGATGCAAGGTTTAGGCTGTGCGCAAAACACTGTGTTTCATCTCTGCTGGCCGCGCCGCCACAGCCATGTTAGCAGCTTTATCCTTGACAATGACAGGACTTTTAGCGTTCAAACCCCATTCATTCACAGCTTCACGGAGTAAAGCCTTGATGTTTTCTCCCGTATGGCTTTCAAACATTGGTCATGTTTGTAACACATCCGAAACCATTGTTCATTTGTCATTAAAGGAAAAGTAACGTTATTTTACAATCTGAGCCTTCTTTCGGTAATAAAACAAGTTGTTTGACTCACCCATAGCACTTTCTTGTCATTTGGAGCTGTTTGGTGAAAGTTATGTTGTAGCGTATCCGTTAGCCTGAGTACTCGGGGCATTACTTTGCGGTCTCCAAATAACACAAACTTTAGCACTTTTCAAATCATAGAAGCCCGATGTCTTAATGTAAGATTTCGTTTGAAGCAAAAGTGGCCTGTAATCCGAGATTTATCCATAGTTTTCAGCTTTGCGTTTCATGTTTGGGTCCCGGGAGCTGATAGCACAGTCCGCGCATGCGCACTGGCATCCTCATCTGCTCGAAACTATGGCTAAATCTCGGATTACAGGCCACTTTTGCTTCAAACGAAATCTTACATTAAGACATCGGGCTTCTATGATTTGAAAAGTGCTAAAGTTTGTGTTATTTGGACACCGCAAAGTAATGCTCCGAGCATATGATACGTGCACCATGTTAACGGATACGGGATCATTAGTAGAACAGAACGGCTCAACATAATTTCTGCGATACCACTCCAATTGACAGCAAACTGCTATGGGTGAGTAAAACTACTTGTTTTATTGCCGAAAGAAGGCTCAGATTGTAAAAAAACGTTACTTTGCCTTTAATGTGATGAGCTCTTATAGTCAAGTATAACTTAGTGGTTCTAGATATCCAGTCATCACAAGTTAACGCTCTGCAGAACCTAGTTCACTGACCACAGTATTCTTCATTGTACAATGAACGAGAATCACGCAATGACGTACCGCAATATATCACTGAATCGTTTTAGTCTTACGCCCCTAGTATATACTGTATATACACTGCCTGATGAAAGTATTAGGACGATTGTGTATTTCTGAACTTTCATGATAACAAGACATATTGATCATGACAACAAATCAATTTATTGATATATTAAAGCAAATGTCATCATGTGTAAAGGCATATTATTGCAAAAATCTAACAATATCAAGTTAAATAGCTTTTTCATCAAAATAGCCACCTTTGGCCTTAATCACATCTTTACAAATTCGAGGCATTCTGTCCAACAATTTTTCAAGATCTCCATCCTCTATAGTTTTCCACTCATCCTGAAGACATTTCCACAGGTGTTTAATGTTAGTCGGATTCCTGGAGTGCACTGTAATATCCAAATAATCCCACACTTTTTCGATGGGTGACAGGTCAGGAGACTGGGGCGGCCGTGTCATAACCTGCAGTCGATGACGCTGTTCACACGTCTCCAAATGACCCTTACACAGTTTGGACGAGTGCTTTGGGTCATTATCTTGTTGGAACCAGAAGTTTCGTCCAGAGTTCAGAAATACACAATCAGTGTACACTGCCTGACAAAAGTATTAGGACGAAATATTGTTAGACAGAATGCCTCGAATTTGTAAAGCTGTGATTAAGGCCAAAGGTGGTTATTTTGATGAAAACTTGATATTGTTACATTTTTGCAATAATATGCCTTTACACATGATGAAATTTGCTTTAAAGGTCCCATGACATGGTACTTCTGCTTTTATATGATGCTTTTATATGTTGCCTTAATGGTTCCCTAATACTGTAAATGAATCCTTCTTCAAAATCAACACTCAGTGCATGAGAAAGACACAGTCTACACAGTCAGAGTCAGAATATCTCTCTCTGAATGACTCATTCTGGGCCTTGTTGCTTGAATGCAAATGAGAAGGACACAGATAGGTTAGAGGAGCGGGTGGGTGGGGCCAAATGCGCCCCTGTTTCGCTGCGCTGTGCGCTGTCTCCCACTTCCGTGTTTTAAGCGAGGGGGAAGAAAGGAGAGGAATTTCAATGAAAAAAACACATTTTCACAGAAAATAAAATTAACCCACTGCTGTTTCAGAGGTCCAGAGGGTCGGGTAAAGGACTTCCGAGCCTAGAAACACTTGCACGTGCCTCCAGGCAAATAAAAAAACGCATTTCACATTGTGTAGCTCCTTCACGGTCCAAACTCTCTGGGCGTGATTTCCAGAGACAGGGGGTGGACATCCAGACGGTGGTGGAACTGCATTTGCATTTCTTTTTTCGATGTTACGTAACTAAGTTGCCTTGTTCAGAATCGCCCGTTTGAGCTGTGTTTTTTTCAAATGCAGAAAAGGATCGCAAATGCTCAGTTTAGACATTCCGCAACTTTTAGCCATGGGCGGGGGGGCTAAACATGGTAGGGAAGCTCACATTAACATTCAAAAATCTCAGAAAGTGAAAATTTCATGCCATGGGACCTTTAATATATCAATAAATTGATTTGTTGTCATTACCAATACGTCTTGTATTATGAAAGTTCAGAAATACACAATCGTCCTAATACTTTTGTCAGGCAGTGTATACCGTAATTAATGTAATATTTGTTTGTTGTTGTTTTTAGCTATAAGATGACAAGCTTATTTTGGCTAGAATCGGTATCTGTCCTTCTGTCACTGAAAATAAAGGTTCACAAAGAGGGTGAAACCACCATGAGAACGTCACATTAAAATGGGCTTGGAGAAAACATTCAGCAGCTGAAGACTCTGGATCACAACCAACTCGCCGACACTACAGGAGGTTTCACAGCACTGCCCACGCTTTGTGGTCCTGCTGCGCTTAGTAAACATTGTATTCTCTTTAATTCCCATATTGTGGAAGATGTCACTATGCTTACATACTGAACCCTTTTTCTTTCATGATTTGAAAGAAGAATACATATTATTTACTGGTGAATTTAATGTTGTAAATCACAGTCAGTTTTAGGCCTGACGTAGTCTTTTGTTAGTCTTAAGTCCTGGTTGAGTCCACAGTTCTGGTTCATATTTTGTTTTAAAATAATTGTGTTGTTTCCAGACAGGAACAAGCATCAAAGTCTATCTGAAGGATCTCTGGGATCGCATGCTCAGCAGCCCAAGATCATCATCATGGCAAAGAACGACAAAGCTGTCTCACTTCAAGATGAAGAACTAATCATCTATCTTTTCATGTTCTGCTCAGATACAACAATTCATCAGTATTTTGAGTAAACAAACAACAGGGCTCGGGCAAGTGGGGAGAGCTCTAAATTTCCAAAATAGTGTAACTTAAACTTGTAAGCCCCTGGATGGACAGTATGACGCCGCATATCATAACAACTCTCTGCGGCTGGCCAAGAACATCACCTCTGACCCCAGCCATGTTCTAAACTCTGAATATGTGCTGCTACCATCAGGTAGGGTGACCATTCGTCCGGATTTCGTCCGGACAGTCCGGTTTTAGAGCTGTCTGTCCAGCCGTCTGTCACGTGTCCTCCTTTTTTACGTTTTGTCCTCCTTTCGTTGCATAAATCGTCATAAATCCCCACCCATTATTTACACTTGCTACTCTGCGATGTTCGCCGTTTCCCAATTCAGAAAGTGCACGGTTCGGAGTGTGGTCTCAGTCTGCAGTCGAGGCGGTGCATACTCGCTCAGCCCTGAGTGCAGTCCGTGGACCGCATGGCCATCTGCGAGATGGAACAGGTCCCGCCTCAGCTCAATGAGCCGGGTGGTCTGCTCCTTGTTCCCTAAAGACAAAATATTATTCTTTTGCGACTAGTAATACTTGGAATTCCTGTGCGCGACATCCGAAATGCACCTCCCCCCGTGGGCTCGCCAGGGCTGGACTGGGACAAAAAAACGGCCCTGGCATTTTTGGCTCAGAACGGCCCCTCATAATTAGTGGAGCACAACAGACTAATTTATGTTTGTGTTCCCCAAAGTAATGTATTTTACTATTGTTACGTCTTGGCCAAGGGGAAACACTACACTACTTCTTCACTACAGGGTTTGTAGCATCTCGCTTTGGGTGGTGATTTAAAAATTCTTACATTCTATCAGGCTCTGGGCGGGAAAAGTAGTCTACTCTCTCTTCTCTCTCCTCAACAGCCTGGCTCGACCAGACAGGAAAAGGCACAGATTATTACACTTTATTAAGTGATAAATAGAAAACCAAAAATAAAAATATTGGGAACTACCTGGAAAAACTGTGGAACTATCTAAACCATCAAAACATTTAGTATCTTTAGGTTACATTTTTACTTTTGATAATGATCAGATAAATCTCATACTAAGGCAATGCGAGGCAAGGCAAGATGGCTGACTGGAAGTAACGATGCTCTTAAATCGGCCTATTCAATGTATGATGTGTGTGGAATTTATTGTTTATCAAAAAAAGTCTGACCAATATGGATGTCACCAGTGGAGTCAGTAGTGTGGAAACATTTACATGATTAAAAGGTTTCTTAACCTAAAGTGTATTCTTAGACTTTATTGATCCACAAGGGAAATTGTTTTGGGTACAGTCGCTCACTCATCAAATATAATATATGATATATGATATAAAACAGAGGGTAAAAGAACAAAAAGAAAAATAGATGGAAAAGCACCAAAGAGCAATAGACCTGTGTCAGATGAGACAGAATTATATACATAAGATAATGATAATAAATATATATGTAAAATCAGATTTAAATAGAAAAGTAGAAGTCAAATATAAAATACAGTATCAAATATGATGTACACTACCAGCTGTGTACAGTTGTAGGGAGTATTATCTATTCAATCAACATGGTTTGTTGTTTAGGCTCGATGTAAATATAATCAAGCAAATAGACCACTGTAGATTGCCATCTAAACCTTTATTTTTTTAGTTAGCTGACCACTAGCTCGTTAACTACGTCTCCTATCCATTTTCTGTATGCTGAAGTGGGCTAATATCATGAGGGAAACAATAAATGATTCAATGATTTAGGGCGACCTTGTTGTAACCATGAACATGGATTCTTGTTAATATGAATCATTAGAGCTGATACAACATAGTCCGGGCTAGTACCCCACTGCAGATACTTCGAGCACTCAAACTTTAGCGCTAGCTGACCGGCTACTGCATCGCAACCACTTGCTACAACAGGATAGCAACATTCATTTATTATTCATGCCGTTTTTGCGACCACACCCCCAGGCGAAATTCACCGAGAACTTGGATTTCATCCTGCGGAAACGAAGTGTTTTTCCTCATTGAATCTACATTCACGTACATTTCATTGGACAGTGTGACTTCCACACCAATGGAATCAAATTGTGTATTGTTTGGCCAGTCTAACTGTTTACATTTTAGGGTGTTCTTAATGTACAGGACGACTCCCCCACCATTGCCCCTCTCTCTGTCTTTTCTAAAGACTTGATATCCCGGCATATTTATTAAAGCTTCTGCAGATGTTTGTTTTAACCAAGATTCAGACATACCAAAACAGTCGATATTAGATTCGCATAAGAGATGTTCAACCTGTTCACGATAGTAACATATACTTCTAACATTTAGATGTCCACATAATAATCCCTTTGGCTTGGCACTGGGGTCCCTGATCATTTTTGGACTGGTTGAGTGTTTGAAAAAACTTGAACGTGCGGTGTTTTTTAAACATGCGGTGTTTCTGGGGTTTACCATCGGCACGACCCCGCCTGGTGCCGCTGGTCTGTTGTCAGCCGCTGATGCAGAGGCTATAGCGCGCAGCTTTCCCACGGACTCCGGACTGAAGCTACTCTCCGATGCGCCACCACACACCCGCGGGCCCGGCCGTTCCCCGTGCAGCTCACCGACAGACCGCCCCGGTACCGCGCCATCCACAACATCGCCGTCGACAGCTCAGTCGCGTTTGGCGACGGGCACAGCGTAAGCAGAGGAACACGGAGGAGTACCTAAAGAGCATACCTGTAAGGTAGGAGTGACGCGTGTCTCCTCCGCGAGTGGGTGAGCCTCTCCCGGCGTTTTGAAGTGGTGTGGGCCCGGGCACGGGTGGATGTCCCCGGATAACATCAAACATATGGCGATAATAAGTCCTGTTGACAGTGCTGTTGATTGTGTTGCTGTTCTATTCCTCTTGTGCATTGTGTTATATAGAGATGGATAGATGAAAGTCACGGCCAGTGTGTAGGATCCATAGCCGGTGCAGTCCGCTAATTCTCCGCACCTCCTTTCTTGCGCGTTTCCTTGTTTCCCGCTCATTCGCTCAACAGTTATGATTATGAAACTGGCGGGGCTCAGCGCAGAGAGAGGGGTGGGGCCGCTCTCTATATCCTGATTGGTTTAGTCCACTGTCTATATTGAAGATGGACCAATGGGCCGCCTCCTTTAGATTGTGAGCCGGTGACCGGGCTCTAAGTAAAAAAAAAAATAAAAAAAAAAAACAGCACCGGTACCGGCCCCCGAGGACTGTCGGCCCACCGGGAAAATGCCCGGTATGCCAGATGGCCAGTCCAGGCCTGGGGCTCGCACTTTGCAGATATTAAAAAAAATGACCCCGCGGCTGAATAAAAAGCGGAGATTCGCTAAAAGCTCTTTCATCTCTGATTTACAGTGCGCTGCATAGGTTTTCTTGTGCGCTGAGAATGTGCGAGCAGTGCACATTCTCAGCGCACATTCTTTGTTTTCCCCGAGGGAAAAAAAAACCAAAAAACAAGGTGTCCTCACTTTAGGGCCTTTGTCCTCCTTTTTGGACACGAGTGTCCTCCTTTCCTGTTTCATGCCGGTGCTCACCCTACCATCAGGGCGTCGGTTCTCTGTGCCACGCTTCAATAGAGTCAGACTGAAAAACTATTCTGTCCATCAGTCCATCCTGAAACTAAATGAGGAGGTTAACTCATAGAATCTGACAAGTGGACATTTGTCTAATTTTGTCTTTTGTCAAATGTCTTTTTTTTTTTGTAATGTCATTGTAGTTGTTTTGGAGCTGCTGAACCTGCAAAACAGATTTCAGCTCATTGATCTGACAATAAAGTATCTATCTATCTATCTATCTATCTACCTATCTACTGTATACTTGTCCCAAGGCAAAGGAGAAATTCAGTTTGTCAACTGGACAAAATTTGGTTGAATATCTTTTGCAGCTCATCGAAGCTGCTTCTTCGGTTCAGTTCAGTTCAGTTCTAGCTTGGATGAGCTGCGAAACATACTCGACCAAATAAAGTTTGTCCAGATGACAAATTGAATTTCTCCTTTGCCATGGATTCTACCTGGACGACTGAGGGATTCTTCTCACATACTTGTCCCAAGTTTAAAAAAAATTCAAGAACTGATAATTGACTTTAGATGCAACAAAGACAAGCTGCATTTAGGTGCACTCAGACACTGACACAATCATCAACAAAGGCTTAAATTTGTTTTACTGTTTTATTTTAATGTCTGTGACGAAATGTAGGTAATTTCTACACATCAAAAGCATGTAAACTTTAAATTATCTGCTGATTCAGTGGGTTATCTGTGAAAAACAAAGATGGTCTTAATAGCATCGTCAAGGTGTGCTCCAAAATCACTGGAGTCCAACAGACGGACGTGTGTTCACTCCGGAGAAAACAAGTCACAGGGACAAACCGAGCGTCTCATTAGCCATCCAGAACACATCCTGTCCACAGAGCTCTTCGTCATGCCCTGCGGGAGGCGCTATCATGTGCCTCGAGCCAAAACGTATCATTATCTGTATTCTTTTATTCCCTCAACGATTAAGCGGCTAAACACAGAGGTAAACCAGCGTTAACGTGCTGCGTGTGTTTATCTCTCACTGTCTTATCTTTGTCTTCTATGTTGTTATTGATGATTATGATCGAATGCTGACTGTAGGGATAAATAGTTTCCTAAATCTCAAATTACTTTCTAAACATGTGACATGACAAACATTGCAGATAAACAAGATGATACCATTGTATGATGTATTGTATTGTATTGTATTGTATTGTATTGTATTGTATTGTATTCTATGTATGATACCATTGTATGCACTGTCTGTGTACACTGCTGTAGGTGTGAGTGTGATGTAAGGTGCTTGAATTTGTGTCTTGAATGTGAATGTGACCGTTTACCAACTAGAATGCTAATTTGCACTTCCTGATTACCAGACAATAAAACATTTAATAATAGATGCAGACACACAGAAGACTTACTCTGACCTTTAGAGCTTCTTATACAATACAGCTCTGGAAAAAAATAAGAGACCACTCCATTTTTTTTTCCTGAAATCCGCATCTCTACATGTATTACAGCCATTCCATTCCAGCGGCTGTTGAATTCCAACACAAACACAAAGCTGAGCTACTTCAGTTCTTGCACCAGGAGTGGAATAAAGTCACCCAAGAACAATGTGAAAGACTGGGACTAAACCAGGTCTGAATCAAGACTAAAGGAGGTCTAAACTAGGATTAAACCAGGTCTGAACCAGGACTAAACCAGGTCTAAGCTAGAACTAAACCCGGTTTGAACCAAGACTAAAGTAGGTCTAAACTAGGACTAAACCAGGTCTGACCCAAGACTCAAGCAGGTCTAAACTAGGACTAAACCAGGTCTGAACCAAGACTAAAGTAGGTCTAAACTAGGACTAAACCAGGTCTGAC
Source organism: Paratrypauchen microcephalus (assembly GCA_036785185.1). Classification (NCBI taxonomy): domain Eukaryota; kingdom Metazoa; phylum Chordata; class Actinopteri; order Gobiiformes; family Gobiidae; genus Paratrypauchen; species Paratrypauchen microcephalus. The sequence goes on along the minus strand of JAVJIX010000122.1, from coordinate 2,172,872 downwards.
CCAAGACTCAAGCAGGTCTAAACTAGGACTAAACCAGGTCTGACCCAAGACTCAAGCAGGTCTAAACTAGGACTAAACCAGGTTTGAACCAAGACTAAAGTAGGTCTAAACTAGGACTAAACCAGGTCTGAACCAAGACTAAACCAGTTCTAAACTAGGATTAAACCAGGTCTGAACCTAGACTAAAGTAGGTGTGAACTAGGGCTAAACCAGGTCTGAACCAAGACTAAACCAGCACTAAACTAGGACTAAACCAGGTCTGAACAAGGACTAAACCAGGTTAAAAAGGGGACTAAACCAGGACTAAACTAAGATTAAACCAGACCTAAACTTGGACTGAACCAGGGCTAAACCAGGATTAAACCAGGTTAAAAATGGGACTAAACCAGGACTAAACTAGGACTAAACCAGGTCTGACCCAAGACTCAAGCAGGTCTAAACTAGGACTAAACCAGGTTTGAACCAAGACTAAAGTAGGTCTAAACTAGGACTAAACCAGGTCTGAACCAAGACTAAACCAGTTCTAAACTAGGATTAAACCAGGTCTGAACCTAGACTAAAGTAGGTGTGAACTAGGGCTAAACCAGGTCTGAACCAAGACTAAACCAGCACTAAACTAGGACTAAACCAGGTCTGAACAAGGACTAAACCAGGTTAAAAAGGGGACTAAACCAGGACTAAACTAAGATTAAACCAGACCTAAACTTGGACTGAACCAGGGCTAAACCAGGATTAAACCAGGTTAAAAATGGGACTAAACCAGGACTAAACTAGGACTAAAGAACAATGTGAAAGACTTGTGGAGAGCATGCCAAGACGCATGAAAGCTGTGATTAAAAATAAGGGTTATAGAAACAAATATTGATTTGTGAACTCTTCTTAAGTGTAAACATTAGTATTATGTGGTTTTAAAATGAATTTGATCTTGTTTCTTTGCATTGTTTGAGCTCTGAAAACATGGATCTTTTTTGTTATTTTGACCATTTGTCATTTTCTGCAAATAAATGCTCTAAACGATAATATTTTTATTTGGAATTTGGGGGAAATGTTGTCAGTAGTTTATAGATTCAAACAAAAAATTTTACTTTTGCCCAAACACATACCGATAAGTAGTAAAATTAAAAAAAAAAACCTGATCATTTTGCAGTGGTCTCTTATTTTTTGCCAGATCTGTTCAGGGGAAAGCCTCAATTTGCTCAAATACATGATAAAAATCTGGAACAGACTTTTTAATCTTTGTCAATATCACCATCTTTACTTGTTGTTATGATCTTACGTAGTGTTGTAAATCTGGACATTTGCACATGTTTGATCTCGTTCTACATCCTGGCACTTTCTCCCAAACAGATTGCACTGGCTCGGTACAAAGGACTGGCTCCTGATCCACTCGTGCATGTTTGGTCTGCTGCGACGTTGGCACCGCATATTTCGCCGGCGTTTCTATTTCACATACATCAGTGCTTTTCGTTTCACTCCGTTTTTTTGCCCCGGTCGCTTGGACGTGTTTAAAAGCTCCATAATCGGGGGCTACGGCGAGGCGTATGGGCCCGACGGGGGAAGCTCACGCTGCGTTCTGTCCGATGGCCTGTGGAGAAGGGGGCTGGAGACTCGAGGGTGGCCAGAAGGATATCGCTGAATTCGGAGCCGAGTTAGTTCGTTCGCTGTGGTGTGATTGCACATAAACATGGGGACGCAGGAGGACTGGAGTGGGGAGTGGGTGGTGGACGTGGGTAGAGCCAGGAGAGGTAAGGGAAATGGAGGACAGATTGACAGAACTGTAGTCATTATAGGGAAGTAATTCAATACAGGTAAACAATATACAAATAAGAGACCACTTTTTTTCTGATTTTACTACTTATAAGCATGTGTTTGGGCAAAAGGAACATTTTTGTTTGAGTCTATAAACTACTGACAACATTTCCCCCAAATTCCAAATAAAAATATGATCATTTTAGAGCATTTATTTGCAGAAAATGAAAATTGGTCAAAATAACAAAAAAGATACATGTTTTCAGACCTCAAACAATGCAAAGAAACAAGATCAAATTCATTTTAAAACAACATAATACTAATGTTTACACTTAAGAAGAGTTCAGAAATCAATATGTGGTGAAATAACCCTTATTTTTAATCACAGCTTTCATGCGTCTTGGCATGCTCTCCACAAGTCTTTCACATTGTTCTTGGGTCCTAGTTTAGACATGGTTTAGTCTTGGTTCAGACCAGGTTTAGTCCTAGTTTAGTCCTGGTTTAGTCCCATTTTTAAACTGGTTTAATCCTGGTTTAGCCCTGGTTCAGTCCAAGTTTAGGTCTGGTTTAATCTTAGTTTAGTCCTGGTTTAGTCCCCTTTTTAACCTGGTTTATTCCTGGTTCAGACCTGGTTTAATTCTAGTTTAGACCTGGTTTAGTCTTGATTCAGATCTGGTTTAGTCCTAGTTTAGTCCTGGTTTAGTCTCATTTTTAACCTGGTTTAACCCTGGCTTAGCCCTGGTTCAGTCCAAGTTTAGGTCTGGTTTAATCCTAGTTTAGTCCTGGTTTAGTCCCCTTTTTAACCTGGTTTAGTCCTTGTTCAGACCTGGTTTAATCCTAGTTTAGACCTGCTTTAGTCTTGGTTCAGACCTGGTTTAGTCCCAGTCTTTCACATTGTTCTTGGGTGACTTTATTCCACTCCTGGTGCAAGAACTGAAGTAGCTCAGCTTTGTGTTTGTGTTGGAATTCAACAGACGCTGGAATGGAATGGCTGTAATACATGTAGAGATGCTGATTTCAGGGAAAAAAATGCAGTGGTCTCTTATTTTTTTCCAGAGCTGTATGTATTCTGAGTAACAATATTCCGATACAGTTACTCTTTCATTTAGTGGTATTCAGAATTTTCTTTCTTCCTTTGCTTTTTGTTAATTAAAAGGACCGTACTTCATCATGTAGTTTTGGCTTTGAACTGCACAGCATCAGTGAGAAAAATCGAAAAAAAACAACACTGCAGCATTGTGTGCGTATACAAATTTTTGTCCCTAATTTGATGCATAACAACAAAATCAACCTGTTTGTAATTGTGTTTTACACTATTAAATAATTCAACTAAATCTAAAAGTATTCTAAGTGTCCAGTACAGTATCTGATTGGTAGTGTTTTTCCTAAGGATTAGTGAATAGGGATGAGGCAAAATCTAAGATAAGATAAGAAAGAAAGTGCATGCAGGCAAGAATAAAATAAAAGAAGTAATAATAAAAGAAGTAATAATAATAAAAAAATATCTAGGGCCAAAGGATCTTGTAAGACAAATCTGTCACAAGACTGTGCACACAGGAGAAAAAAATCCCAGCTACAAATGCATAAAGTGCTTTTCTCTGCATGTTTTTAACAAGCAAAATAGCCCGAAGTACGTTTCCCGACATCACATTGTTTTGGTTGATTCGGCGCTGGCTTCTGCCCCAGCCTCAGGGCTGCTCTGATTGGTTAAGTCTCCTGTCACAAGCAAACAATTGAGCCTGAACCTAATAAGATGGATTCTCAAGTGTTTGTGAATCATCATCACCACGAAATCATGACAATTTGGCAAGGTTAGGGAACTACTATCCTGCCAGTGTTCTTCTGTGTCATTCCCAAAACCTGGACAAAGGAGCTAGTTTAGCCAGGAAGGGCATGTGGCTTAAAACCTTCTGAGGTTGTTTCCAGATTGCCCCAGGCTCAGTGGTGGCGGTGGAGGGGAGAGCCAGGACCGGCTGGTTACACTGTGAGCAACAACAGACTGCCCAGTGTGTGCTGCCAGAGAGAGAATATGAAATAATTATCAATGAGAACTGGAATGGACGCGTGGGTTACAATGGGAAACACAAAATTATGCAAACTGTCACTGACTGTGACTTTGTTGGGCAGTGTGAGTGAGGTTTATGGGCGGCAGTTTGTTTTTGTCAATCCCCACTGCAATAAGTGCATAGTGTTGTTGTCTCCTTGTAACGACCACTTAGGTCCTCACAGTTTACCGATTCACTCACTCGGGGTGAAACTTATTTGTTAATATTGATGATGGTGTATGGTCCTTTATGTTTTATATTTATGAACTATTATTATATAGAAACGCATTAGACCAGACCTGAGCATTTCAAGGCCTGGGGGCCAAATACGAGACAACTCTGACCAGCCCGTGAAAGGTTGCTTGGAATTAAGAAAATAAAATGTACTTTCAAAATTGTACATAATGCATTTGTACTGATGATCATCTGTCTGTGCTTCACATCTCCACCTCAAACATGAACCTGACTTTGATGCACTTGTTAAAGGTCCCATGACATGGTACTTCTTGATGCTTTTATATGGCGCCTTAATGGTTCCCTAATACTGTAAATGAATCCTTCTTCAAAATCAAGACTCAGTGCATGAGAAAGAGAGATAAGATGAGGAAGAGTAATAAATCTCTCTCTGGAACACTCCATTATGGGCGTTGTTGCTTGAATGCAAATGAGGAGGACAGAGATAGGCCAGAGTAGCGGGTGGGGGCGTGGCCAAACTCTCCACTCTTTCCTCTTCAGCGGTGCGCTGTGCGCTGGCTCCACCTCTGCGTTTTTGCATGGAGGAAGAGATGAGAAGCGTTCCATTGAAAAATAAACACATTTCCACAGAAAATAAAATTAAACCACTGCGGTTTCAGAGGTCCAGAGGCTCAGATAAAGGACTTCCAAGCCTAGAAACACTCGCACGTGCCTCCAGGCAAATAAAAAAACGCATTTCGCATTGCGTAGCTCCTCCGCAATCCAAACTCTCTGGGCGTGATTTACAGAGACGGTGGGTAGACATCCAGACGGGGGGTGGAGCTGCATTTTTCGATGTGACACATAGTTCCCTTGTTCAGAATCGCCCGTTTGAGCTGTGTTTTTTTCTAATGCAGAAAAGGACCGCAAATGCTCAGTTTAGACATTTCGCAACTTTTAGCCATGGGGAGGGGGCCTAAACAGGGTAGGGGAGCTCACATTAACGTTCAAAAACCTCAGAAAGTAAAAATTTCATGCCATGGGACCTTTAAAGCTCAACAGAGGCGAGATTTCTCTCACTGATCAAGAAAAAAACACTAAACATGCCAACTTTGACTTTTTTCTACACAGTTTGGCAGTTGGACAAAAAAGTTTGTGACATATCTTGTATTATATTATTTGGCAAACAAAGTCATTGTGGTGTCTTAATACAAAGTTAACAAAGTTAAACTCAGAAAGCATTGTGGGGTTAATGTGACTGAACAAGAGTTACAAATGTTTCACGTTTACCGTTGTTTTGAATTATTTTACTGAATAAATTCAGTTTTTGTAAAACCTCACTCTCTCATTATTTAATAATAACACAGAACTTACCAGCTTCTGTAAACAATGCCATTTACTGATTTCAACGTAGAAATAAAATTAATAACCAGAGCAGACTTCAAACTTTTGGCCCTCCACAATATTTTCTGTTTCTCATTTGGCCCCTGGGGAAAAATAATTGCCCACCCCTGCATTAGACTGTGGGTTGCGCCCTCTCCAGGAGCACAAGGGATTTACAGCTCTGGAAAAAATAAGAGACCACTGCAAAATTATCAGTTTTTTCTGATTTTACTACTTATATGTATGTGTTTGAGCAAAAGGAACATTTTTGTTTGAGTCTATAAACTACTAACATTTCCCCCAAATTCCAAATAAAAATATTATCGTTTAGAGCATTTATTTGCAGAAAATGACAAATGGTCAAAATAACAAAAAAGATCCATGTTTTCAGACCTCAAACAATGCAAAGAAACAAGATCAAATTCATTTTAAAACAACATAATACTAATGTTTACACTTAAGAAGAGTTTAGAAATCAATATTTGGTGCAATAACCTTTATTTTTAATCACAGCTTTCATGCGTCTTGGGATGCTCTCCACAAGTCTTTCACATTGTTCTTGGGTGACTTTATTCCACTCCTGGTGCAAGAACTGAAGTAGCTCAGCTTTGTGTTTGTGTTGGAATTCAACAGACGCTGGAATGGAATGGCTGTAATACATGTAGAGATGCTGATTTCAGAAAAAAGTGCAGTGGTCTCTTATTTTTTTCCAGAGCTGTAAGTGGAGAGGTGACGCACCGGCGGGGGCAGATAGTGTGACGTCACATGCCGACGGGGACACATGCCAGGAGCTGTCGAGGCCGTGGAGCTAACGCTGTGGATTATATTGCCTTTTTTGGATTATCGCCTTTCCATATGCGTTGGAATGTATTTCTCCGTGGGAGCTGCTGGGCTTTGGGAAAAATTGAAATCCTGGAAGTGTGGGTAGCATGAGTACACCGGAAAACACTTACTTAACGCTACACGGCGTGCACGAAACTTTGGGAACTTTTTTGCGGACAAGCAAAAGGGGGTTTGTGACTGTGGTGAAGGCGGTGGGTGATTTATGAACAGCTTCTGTTTTTGTTTTTGTGTCGTGACTGACATTGATGTTTGTGGGTTTGGGGTGGACTGGGTGGTGTTCGAGCGTGGGAAGGGGGGTTACATTGGCCATTCTGGTATTTGTATCCGGTGATGCCAATAAAAGCCAGATACATTAGGCCAATTATTCCTCTTCTGTATTCTCATTATTTCAACCTGCTGATAGGAATGAATCCTCCTGTGACCTCGATTTTGCGTTGTAGCTTTTCAACCCGCAAGAACAGGTGAATTGTTAAGATAAGATAATATAAGATAAGATTTTATTGATCTCACGCAGGAGAAATTTACTTGTCACAGTAGCTCCCGGTAGGGACAGTTTGAACAAGAAAGAAAAGTGCATGCAGGCAAGAATGGAATAAAAATAAGTAATAATAATAATAAAATAAGTAATACATCCTTAAGACACTCCACCAGCCTTACCCCTAGTATGTACGTGGTATAGAATAGGATAGAAAAGGAGAGTTGTCCAAATGTTTTTAAGCTTGTAGAAGCAATACAATGTAAAGGATTAGTGTTTAAAGCCCCAGTGTGTAGGATTCGTGGCGCATAGGTGGATGGTGCTATTGCACTTTCTGTTTTAGCTACGGCAGGCCTCGAGGGTCACCCGGGCGCGCCGTAACGCGGACAGCTCTCGTACCCGTGCACGAGCCGCGCGCCGCTACTGTATAAATAAAACGCAGTCCCGTTTTTTGTTTTTTGTTTTTCTCATGAAAACACACATTCCCGATCATGTACCATGACACTCTACACATCAAATGAAACCTTACAGTCTCCTCTTTTTGACTATGCAATTCATTTCCCTGCACAACAATCACTCCCTGACCACATGGGGCTTTTATACGGAAAAGCACAAAACGAGGTTAGCTTACCTTAGAATGCTTTGCACAGGTCAAACTCTGTATTTCACCATAAACTTGCTCTCAATTTGTCCGTAAGGATCCAGTGAATAAAATCCAGTAAAACAATTTAGTCCAAAACACGTGTTAGATCCATTACGACGTCTGATCCGGCAGCATGCTTGTGTTGTTTACCCAAAACCACGAGCCTTGCCGAAGGCGGAGCCCAAATGTCCTTCTGCGGCTCTCGTATTCAAAATGGCTGCCTCTGCATGGGGAAGGTCCCCCTTTTATGTGACTATATCTAAGTCCAAAAGAATACTTTGATTTCATGATGGAAGTGAAAAGGCTTGGAAAACAATGTATTTTTGAATGGGTATCTTCAATTTCAGTAATTAATGGGTAAAAATCTTACACACTGTCCCTTTAATGTCTCTGCAACAGCACATACTTGTATGCTCCTGACTCCTGACCTCAGCCGGGACTTTGAACAGAGGGTTCACAACCCATCTGTGTGTCATTCAATTAACCCAGTCAAATCCTTAAGACATTAAACCTTCTAAGTAGGAATGGAAAAAAAAACTGTGATTTCTCTGACAAGCATTCTGATTGTGATTAGATTTGCAATTTAAATTAAATTATTGTAAACAAAACAACATATTAGTTGACATAAGTAAAGTTAAATTAAGATTAAGGTATAGTTTATTAATCTGCTGATTATTGCAATCTGACAGTTGCTGTGTACAGTGCTCAGGGACACAACTCCAGATCTTAGACTTAGGCTGCGTCCCATTACTTTGTCTTACCCCTTGCCCTTCCCCTACTCCTTTATCTACGTCTTTGTCTTGCTTCTCGATAACGAGCTGAGAGGGCTCGGGTTACGAATGTTCCCCTAAGAAATGGGACACCGCTCGATTCCCGTTTGCATCATCATCCCTTGCTTCTACCTGAGCTGCTACGTCTACAGAGGCGACAACAACTGACGCAAACAAACGTAAACACATGTGTCCCACCACGGAAGCTGAGGGCGCATGTCGGCATTACAGATTCTCAGGAAATGCGTTTTTTGTGTTCAAAATTTGTGATTTTCATTTTTTTGCATAATGTGCTAGTTGAGATCATGAAGAAGCCTCTCCATGTTTCAGATAACAGCAATAGTGACGTTAAAAAACATACATTTTTAATATATGTCATGCAAATTATGCAAGGAGGCCTGAAGAGACCAAACTTCGAAAAGGATTTTCTCGGATTTAGAAAATGTGGTATGGCTGCTTTCAAATACAGACAACTTTTTTAAATATGGTCCGATTTTCACATGTAAGACATCACTGGAAAGCTTAGAACCTGTACTTTCAGAATCTGTGAATAACTCAAAACGCCTCCGAGACGACTTGCGGGCTCAGATTCCATGGTGGGACACAAATGTCAACGATTATCGGGTACCTCAGCTCGACAAAAAAACTAGCTTGTTTATACATGATAGTTCGATGAAAACGATAACGTCGGCTAAACAGACATCATTACAATTAAAACCGCATCAACAGTTCACTAAAAGTAACGTAGAACATAAGCGTCATAATTGTAAACCTGCTAAACTGTTAATTGATAAATACATTTATGAGACTCCTTGGCTGGTCGATGTGACGCTGCCATCCTGATCCCAAAACCTGCCTGAGCTTGTAGGCGTACCCCTTCGTTTCAAGCCCGGTCGAGAGCTTACTTCGTTTCAAGGGGTATGTAGCCCGAGGTCGTGGCCCGAGCCCTTGATCAAAATCAAAAAGACACCCCTTGTCCTCACATGAACACGCAAAACCAAGGGGTAGGGGTAAGACGAAGGAGTAAGACAGAGAAATGGGACGCAGCTTTAGACTTAAACATCTTGACTTGAGATCTTGAGCTCTTATTGGTTTGGTCAGGACCACCCATTGCATTACAGCTTATTTCTCTGGAGAATGAGTCAACAGTACCTTTCCCCCATTATTATATTAAGATTCATATTTCGCTTTTCCAGGAGCATTAACATTTTCGGGAACGAATGAAAATCTCAGAACATGTTTGTAGAGGTCTAAACTGGAGGATTAGCAGGACTATGACTTCTTTTATCTTCCCTGTGTCCATGTTCTGTCCATCTGCCCAGCGTGGCATGCTTGGTGTTGCACTGGTCACCCTCTGATGAGAAGGCAAACACTTCCCAACTGTGCCGCTGTCCTTTCCAGACCCCAGGATGTCCCCAGTTCTATCCTGGTTCACGGGGCGGTGGGGAGAGCCAGTAGAGGCTGTTTCCGCTGTCGGGAGAAACAGACTGATAGACCTGCTGTCCGCTGCCAGAGAGAGCGCTCAAATGTGAATATGGTAATTACTCAAACAACAGGCTCCAAAAGTCTGCTGCGGTCGTCTGCGTCTCCTTCGATCTGCTCTATACAATAACACTGTCACATCAACAGAGGAATAGCAGATAAGGGCTGGATCAATAGCAATGGATAACTATAGATCCATTACACTTCCCTGGGGTATTCATTGTTAACATAATTACATATTTCGATCACCATGTTTTAATTGTAAAAAAATACTATAATACTATTTTTTGTTCCTCTCTCCTGCAACTGTTCATGTGTCAAGGAGACTGTGCCTTTCCAGTTCTCAAATTCCTAATTTTTCAGTAATTTTGGAGCATGTTTTTAGGGTCATCCTATGTTTTCGGCTGATTAGCTCATCTGGTAAGTCACTTGACCTTCACCTGGGAGACTTGGGTTCAAATCCCCCCCCAGGCAATGAGCAAGCCAGTGTGGGTTTTTGGGCACGGTACTGGAAATGCAGAAGTGAATTTCTCCTAAAATCTTAAAGATCCCATGACATGGTACTTCTTGATGCTTTTATATGGCTCCTTAATGGTTTCCTAATACTGTAAATGAATCCTTCTTCAAAATCAACACTGACTGCATGAGAAACAGAGATGAGAAAGAGTCATAAATATCCTCTCAAACTCTTTATTCTGGGCGTTGTTGCTTGAATGCAAATGAGGAGAAAAAAGCTGGCCAATAGTAGAGGGTGGGGGCGTGGCCAAACGCTCCGGTCTCCGCTGTCAGCCACAGCTGATCCATTTCCTTGTTTTTGCACGGGGGAGAGATTTGAAGCGTTCCATTGAAAGATAAACACATTTCCACAGAAAATAAAATTAAACCACTGCTGTTCAAAGGTCCAGAGGCTCAGATAAAGGACTTCCGAGCCTAGAAACACTCGGACGTACCTCCAGGCAAATAAAAAAACGCATTTCGCATTGCCTAGCGCATTCGCAGTCCAAACTCTCTGGGCGTGATTTACAGAGACGCTGAGTTCAGACAGACGGGGGTGGAACTGCATTTGCATTTCTTTTTTCGATCTGACGTCAATAAGGTGCCTTGTTCAAACTCGCCCGTTTGAGCTCCAATTTTTTGTAACGCAGAAAAGGATCGCAAATGCTCAGTTTAGACATTTCACAACTTTTAACCATGGGGGGGGGGCCCTAAACAGGGTAGGGGAGCTCACATTAACGTTCAAAAACCTCAGAAAGTGAAAATTTCATGCCATGGGACCTTTAAAATATATTTTTTTTTTGTTTGTTTGTTACACATACCACAGTTGAAAATAAAAGAAAACCACTCTATTTTATCATTCATCCATCCATCCATCTTGCGCTTTTCCATTTCTGGGTCATGGGGGTAGCAGTCCAGCATCATGTTTTGTCATATTTTGATCTATTTTTCATGACAAGTACTTTTTGTTGGGTATATTATATCGGGCAAAAATTACCCAGCAAAAGTGAAGGTGTTACTTTTTATAGCGAGTTAAAAATCACTCCACCACCAACACCCGTTCATACTAGGCAATGTGAGTTAAGTGTCTTAGACTTAGACAAACTTTATTGATCCACAAGGGAAATTATTTAGATACAGTTGCTAAAGAATCAAGAATCATTATTCAAAAGTTTGCTCATGTGCCAAAATGAGAACCACGCTAAAACTGGAGCAAAAACAGTTTCTCACAGAGATGTTAAAAAAAGAGTGAAAGAATATTATTGTTTTAATTAACGTGCGCAAAATCTGAGGTGGAGGAAAAGTGCGTTTAGCGCGTGCTGCCAGATTTATTACAACAATGAGAACAAAACGTGTGGGATAATATAATGCAGAAGAGACAAGTGCAGACTTTATACAAAAGATAACTGCTGCAATTTGTGCACCAACAATGCATTTCAAATTGATTTAAATGCTTTAAAATTACCCACAAAGACCTGGTGTTTTCAAAGCGGCAATAATAAAATATGTGACCGACATTTTGAGTTATTCACAGATTCTGAAAGTGTAGATTCTAAGCTTTCCAATGATGCCTTACACATGGACATCTGAGAACATTTGAAAAAGTTGTGGCCATTTGAAAGCAGCACATTGTTTTTTGCTGAGCGGAGAAATCAGCTCGTAAAGTTTCCTCACTCTTGGCGTTCTTGCCTCATTTGCATGACATTAAGATGAGCCCCTCCCCCATCACTGACATGACTGTAGTGTGGAGTTTCAGGGCAGATTTAGTCCTGATTTAGTCCTGTTTTAATCCTGTTTATGTCCTGGTTTAGTCCTGGTTTAGCCCTGGTTTTAGCCCTGGTTTTAGTCCTGTTTTAGTCCTGTTTTAATCCTGTTTAAGTCCTGGTTTAGTCCTGGTTTAGCCCTGGTTTAGCCCTGGTTTTAGCCCTGGTTTTAGTCCTGTTTAAGTCCTGGTTTAGTCCTGGTTTAGCCCTGGTTTTAGCCCTGGTTTTAGTCCTGGTTTTAGTCCTGGTTTTAGTCCTGGTTTAGACCTGCTTTATTCCTGTTTAAGTCCTGTTAAAGTCCTGGTTTAGTCCTGTTTAGTTCTGGTTTTAGCCCTGGTTTTAGCCCTCTTTTAGCCCTGGTTTTAGTCCTGGTTTTAGTCCTGTTTAAGTCCTGGTTTAGTCCTGGTTTAGTCCTGGTTTAGTCCCGTTTTAATCCTGTTTAAGTCCTGTTTAAGTCCTGGTTTAGTCCTGTTTAGTTCTGGTTTTAGCCCTGGTTTTAGCCCTCTTTTAGCCCTGGTTTTAGTCCTGGTTTTAGTCCTGTTTTAGTCCTGTTAAAGTCCTGGTTTAGTCCTGTTTAGTTCTGGTTTTAGCCCTCTTTTAGCCCTGGTTTTAGTCTTGTTTACGTCCTGGTTTAGTCCTGGTTTAGTCCTGGTTTAGTCCTGGTTTAGTCCCGTTTTAATCCTGTTTAAGTCCTGTTAAAGTCCTGGTTAAGTCCTGTTTAGTTCTGGTTTTAGCCCTGGTTTTAGCCCTCTTTTAGTCCTGTTTTAGTCCTGTTTTAGTCCTGGTTTAGTCCCGGTTTTGTCCCAGTTTAGTGCCGGCTTAGTCCTGTACACACACACGTACACGAACGTGGGAAAATTATGTTGATTTATACACGCCCCGTTTCTTTCCGAAAAACAAGCGAATTTGAAATGAAAAATGTTATATAATATGTTTTTAACATCACTAATGCTGTTATCTGAAATATGGAGTGGCCTTTTCATGATCTCAACTAGCACATTCTGCAAAAAAAACAAAAATCACAAATTTTTAAAAAAACAAACAAACAAAAAAAACTTCTAATCCAAATATCTCCGTTTCACTAATGCCGACATGCGGCCGGTTTTAGCGTGGTCGGACACATATACATTCTTTACCTGCAACACTTCAGTCCTGACTCCTACAAGTCTCCACTGATCCGGAGCGTTCCACAGAAGCTGTCCATCAAACTGGACTTAAACGCATCTGTCTCATATCCTAAAAAGACTGCCCATGTCCTAAAGTAGAGACTATGAGGTTCAGAGTGCTGTAATCCATCATCCCGCATTTATGTCCAAAGTGAAAAGGGTAACGCTGGTTAACTTGTTCAGAGTCGTCACAGGTTCTGTCAGAAAGTCCTTTATCCAAACACCATCCAAAACAAAAATGTCCAAACGTTTATTTGCAAAAACAATACTTGTACAGTTCAACAGCCCACAGGAGCAGAGACACACACGTTTTTGCACTCATTGAATATTCTCATTTACATATCAGTTTATCAGCAGAAATAATGTACGCAGTTCCCAATTGTAAATCGCCCGCCACAGGCCCTCAAATTGTACACTGTATTTTTCAGTTTTTACTTACAGTTTAGTGCATGGACTGATAACAAAGTTCCATAGTGTCTATTGTCTGAAGATTATTCTAAGTTCTAAAACATGAAATGGCAAAGCAAAAGTACTCAAGAGCATGTAATACAAATGATGCAAACAATTTGTTCTTTAAAGGTGCACCATGCGCTTGTGTAATAAAAGTGTGTGAGTGGAGCACAGCTAAAGCTACTCCAATTATAAAATGTTAAACAATATTGATGTTCATATAAAAACTGAAATTCAAAAGCCACGCCACAAAGGTATTTTTCATAGTATATATGTCCAATTCACAACAGTCCAATCACGTCCATGCTTAACTCCTTTGTGGAGCTAAGGGCCTGTTTACACGAGAACGTTTACGGGTAAAAACTAAATATTTTATAGGAAGTGCCTTTCGTTTAAATCAGTGTTTCCCAACCTTTTTTGTCTTGTGTACCCCCTGAGCCTTTTTGTCATACCTCGAGTACCCCCTGACTCCTACGTGTTGATAATTCTCCAAAAGTAGAACGTGACGTAACAGATTATTAAATAAAAATCATTTTATTTCATCTCCTTAATTAGAAAATTTAATTTTCAGGCATTTTCTCTCTTTTCTTTAACTAAAATTTACTCAAATTAGAATTAAAAATTTCAAAAAAATCTCCCCCTGTGCCTGGCAACGACACTGCCGAGTACCCCCTGCAGTGTGCTCACGTACCCCTAGGGGGCAAGTCAGTCGGAAACACTGGTTTAGATGGTGACAGCATTTTGGGGGCTTAAAAACACAAAAAACTGAAACTGCCCTCCAAAGTGGAAAACTTGAATCAGAATCAGAATCAGAAAGATTTTATTGCCATATGAGTGAACATGTTCACAACATTAGGAAATTGCTTCGGTACTTGGAGCGGAATAAAATAGAATAAAATAAAGTAGAAAACCAACAAGCTATAAAATTTACAAATTTACAAGAATATATCAGGTAATGCAGGTAATGATCAAAGAGACAGGCGCAAAAAATACAGGACAGGTTCATGTGACTGACACAGAGCATGGGGTGGGAACAGTCCTAGTGTTAAAGGGACAGTGCGTTTTTTTTAAATGTTAATCTGTATGGGTTTCCTTCTAAAAGTTACGTGTGTTGACACTGGCTTACCTCTGACAGTCTCAGCTGATCCCGGTTCAGCTCGCTTTCTGGAGCCCACGTAAGTAGGTCCGGTAACTTCCCTGGAACATGAAATAAAGCTTGTTTTTCTTCTCAAAACAAAACATTTGTCCGAAAGGTGATATATTTGCGTCCAAAACAGTTGTCCACGAAACATCCAGCAGCGAACTTAGCGATTGCGTTTTGTGTCTGCCGACTCATATCACTTTAGCGGAAGTGTACGGCAGATGCGGTCCACCACAAGGGGAAGTTTAGAAGTGAATGCTGGATGTTTCGTTGACAACTGTTTGGGATGCAAATATATCACCTTTTGGACAAATGTTTTGAGAAGTAAAACAAGCTTTATTTCATGTTCCAGGGAAGTTACCGGACCTACTTACGTGGGGTCCAGAAAGAGAGCCGAACCGGGATCAGCTGAGAGTGTCAGAGGTAAGCCGGTGTCAACACACGTAACTTTTAGAAGGAAACCCATACAGATTAAGATTTTTTTTTTTTAAACGCACTATCCCTTTAATACGCTCCGCCGTAGCATTTTTGTCTACACTACCCAAATCTGTTGACGTCGCGTACGCGTTTACGTCACATCGGTCCATATATCAGTGTACTTTGTTTGGCAGGACCTTGTTGCGCCTTCGTTGCTTTGTAGTCTAACGTGGTCTGAAGCAATAGTTGAGCTTAGTCTGACCACACAATTTTTTTTTTACTACCAGTAGCCATGTTTTGTTTTGCTTTTCGTGGCGCAGATGAGAAGAAGGAAGATTCTACACATGCGCGTGGACATAGTGATAATGTATAACAGCGCCACCTAGCTGCCTGGCATGCATACCCAATCCAATTCTACACACTTTTGCGTCACCGTATGCACGCAGATTTCCTCCCAAAAATGCTCGTCTAAATGCGGAATAAAAAGTTACTTTTGCATCTTCTGTTCAGACCTAGTGCCTTATACCCTCAGTGTAAATCTTTATATACAGTTTGAAGCTCCCTTGGGTTTCTGTGCAAATAAAAGGACTTCACGCTCCATACTGATGATCATTTGTATTTATTCTCGTTCACCTTCAACTCCCTCAACACCATTGACACAGTGAAAACTAAAAATAAAGCCAGATAGAGAAAACTGCTCTGCTCTACATACATCACCTTTACAATAAATACAGAATACAAAAAGTAATATTTACCTTGTTCGCCAGCGGTAGTTAAGAAGAATTTCTTTTAAGTTTGACGTCATTTTACACTTTTTTTTTACACTTTTTTTGCATGTCTCTGAATAATCTTTTTCTCTCTTCTGCTTCTGCTTTTGCTGTTTACTTCTAGGGGCAAGGTAATAGGCTTTTTTTTTTTTTTTTTTTTTACAAATAAAACATATCAAATAAATAACAGTGGTGTTCTGACACATTGTAATATTTGAACATATAATAATAAAGGATTCTTCAAATATGTGTGCATGAAAAAAACACAACTCCAGGTATGTTTTTGATGAAGTTACATTATAACATTGCTAAAAGCTCATAGGAGTCCATTTTGTGTAATATAGGACATTTAATAACAATAGATTCCTGCTTGAAAGTTCCAAAACATCGTGAAGGCAAGAGAGAGCTGAATATCACAGTATCACCGTGTGGAACAGACCATGCAGCTGTACAGACCTCAGGCTCTCTTGGCTTTTAAACACAGTGTGCAGATTGTAAAAAACACTTCAGAGCCCAGGCTGGGGCTGAGCAGATGTGGAAACGTGGCCAACATATTTCTAGAATTTAAGGGACTTTTAATGTATGTAAACAACATCTGCATCGGCGTTCTGGAAACATTTGGAGAGTTAGGCGGATCATAATGCGTTATTCGGTCTGTAGGAATAGCAAGTTATACCTGAGCAAGACAATGTGGTGGAGTGGAGTTATATAATAAGCTGTGGATAATGTGAGAGTTTTAAAAAATTTAGTTTTGTTGCAAATTTTTGGTCATGAAAATTGCCATGTAACGCCAAAGTATTTTATTTTAGTTTGTTCATTTTGAAAATGTAATTCTATGGCACAAAGGCAAAAAAAGCCGTTATATGCAGTGTTATTTCATTTTAAATTTCAAAAGGGTTTTGTGGCTCCCAGTGTTTTCTTTACTGTGTGAAACGGGTCCAAATGGCTCTTTGAGTGGTAAAGGTTGCCGACCGTTGCTCTAGACTCTAGATCTAGTTTTACGATCGGGCTGGTTTATTAGGGTTAGGGTTTAAGTTTTAGGGTTTAGGGTTAGTCACACACGCTTGTGCTGTGAATTGATATTTATTGTTTTCTTTTACAACAGATGCCCTTCCAGCTACAACACATTATTTCTCCTTGATCAGCAATCACTCATTGCAGACCGTCGAAATAGTGAAGTCGACATCAGATTTGTATGTGCTTCGCCGAGGTTTGAACAACTGCCAACCCTGTTACCAAGGAAACAAGTAACATTTATATTTGTCATTAATGCTCCAGGCTTCTGCTGTTTTCTGCACCAGGCAATCAAAACAATATTATATTTTTTAACATAGATGGTATTTCTTTGTCTTGACTCACAAGTTTGTGCACTAGTCCATGATACAGGTCAGATCTTGAAAAGGCGATCTCGCTCACACTGACGAAGCAGGTCTTTTAAACGGGGTATTATGCAAAATTTACTTTATGGAGCTTTTTTCCATGTTATAATGTTGTTCCCTCATTAAAACATTCCTAAACAGAACCCAGGAGGTAAGGTGTAGCGATTCCTTACCTGGCCGGCGTTTCTGAAAAACTACAGAGGATTTTCAGACAATATGAAATCCCAGTTTATCTCAAACCCACAAACACTTGAAGACACAAACTAGTCCACCCAAAGGACAAAACACCGAGCCACAAACAAAGCAATGTGGTCTACTCCATTCAGTGTAGTGAAGACTGCAGTGAGTGCTACACTGGAGAAACAAAACAGACACTTCACAAGAGGATGTACCAACATCGACGAGAGAGCCAGAGTGGACCTCAGTCTGCCGTACATCTCCACCTAAAAGCCACAGGCCACTCCTTTGAGGTACAGATCTTAGCCAGGGAAAAGAGCTGGTTTGAGAGGAGAGTTAAAGAGGCTATTTTTGTTAAAAAAGTGAATCCTTCCTTGAACAGGAATGGAGGGGTCAGACACAATTTGTCTCCCATATATAATTCCATTCTCAAACCTAAATCAAAATAAACAAAGAAAACAATAGGAATAGCCAGGTCAGGCCCAGAGGTGTGAAAACACCCATTATGGTACTGAATGGGTATGCTAAACAAGACCCCAGACAGAAACTGAAAAACAAAGAGGTGGGGTAGTTTCATAGTAATTTTATTGTAGTTAGCTCCTCCCTGCAGCGAGATATAAGCAGCACTCTAGCCAGAACTGACAAAGTAGCTTGGATGAGTTGCGAAATGTCTTTGACCAAATAAACTTTGTCCATTTGGCAAATTGAATTTTTCTCTTTACCTAAACAGTAATCTAGTAATCTATTTGAACTCTCCTTATGGTTAGAAATAAAACTGTCCAATGCTCCACCCACAAGTCTACATCACCCATGGTCCCACATGAGAATTCTCCATAAATATACAAAAACATCATACAAAACAATACACTACAACTTCATGTGCAGTCGCTCTAGTACAGGGGTCGGCAACCCGCGGCTCCGGAGCCACATGCGGCTCTTTGATCCCTCTGATGCGGCTCAGTACAGCGGTCACTCGTTTATCACGGGGGTTACGTTCTAAAAATAACCCACGATAAGCGAAATCTGCAAAGTTATTCTCAATTATTCTCCATGTTTTAAGGCTGTAAACGCCTCACCACACACATTCTACACTTTTCTCAGACTGGAATTTTTCTCACATTTCTCTCGTAGATTTTCAATCTAAAAGTACAGTATTATAAAACGAAACCAAAGTGTATTTCGTGTGTATTTCACAGTTCCTCTGACCAAGCCTCTTCGTCCTGACACCGCTTCGCTGTGGCGGGTTTTGTCGGGGAGAAAACTTGTAAACATACAGCACTTCAGAGTCACACTGCGAGCGAACATTTATATAAATCTGGCAAACTGAACGCATTTTGTACAGGAGACACGGAGGAGAATGATGAATCGGCAAAGGTCTACAGTCCCTTAGCCAATCAGGACACAGAACACAATTGATACACTATAAATAAATATTTTAATAATTGGTGAAACAGCGAGGCCGCGAAAAGTGAACTGCGTTATAGTGAGGGACCACTGTATTTAATTAAAATGTATTTTATTTTAGTTCATTTTCAATGTAATTCTATGGCACAACATATACAGTGTTATTTCATTTTAAATTTCAAAAGGGTTTTGTGGCTCCCAGTGTTTTCTTTACTGTGTGAAATGGCTCTTTAATAATAATAATACATTTTATTTATTAGGCGCCTTTCTGGACACTCAAGGTCACCTTACAACAAGTATAATATACATTATAGGCAGTTAAAAGCAGTAAAATACAAACAGTTAAACATTTAAACAATAACACTTTTAAAAACAGTAAAACATGTAAAACACTTAAAAGGACAGTGCAGTTATGGTTGGAGTGAAAAGCCCAGTCAGAACAGATGAGTTTTGAGTGGTAAAGGTTGCCGACCCCTGCTCTAGTAGTTTTAATTAATGCAAACCAATTGTGTAGTGCTAACAGTCTGAAGGAGGAGTGTCTCAGCACAGAGAGCAAGGGGAGGGGAAACGAAGTGTCAAAAACGGAAGTGACTCATTAAACACTTCAGTGAATATAGCAATAAAAGGTATCATGATGATCTAAATATGTAATGTGCTAGCAATTAAAACCTCACAGAAACTATTTAAATTCCCATTTTATGCTATTTTCTGATTTATTATAATGTTTCCTCTTCAAAAACACACCTGGAGTTGTGTTTTGTTTCATTCACCCACATTTAACACACAAACCCTGCATTTTTAGTGATATCATAGTATCATAGTGTTTAAACTCCATCCACCTTCACGACAATAATTTGGATCATTTCAGTTCCTGAATTGCCAGTCTCTACTGAACTAAAAGTAAAAGGGTAGCTGTTGACTTGAAAACGACAAAAACATGACAAGAGAAGAGGCGCATTTTGAGCTTTGGAGATGTAGACAAACTAATAATAAAACGCAACTCCAGGTATGTTTTTGACAGCATTCATGACGTAAAGCTCTCAAGAGTCGATTTTGTTCAATATAGGACTTCTAATGTGTTTTCCACCAATAAAAACACCAGTTCAATAAAATACTACAGCCCTGGAAAAAAATAAAAGAGACCACTGCATTTTTTTCTGAAATCAGCATCTCTACATGTATTACAGCCATTCCATTCCAGCATCTGTTGAATTCCAACACAAACACAAAGCTGAGCTACTTCAGTTCTTGCACCAGGAGTGGAATAAAGTCACCCAAGAACAATGTGAAAGACTTGTGGAGATGAATTGTGGAAAATAAAATGATTTTGATCTTGTTTCTTTGCATTGTTTGAGGTCTGAAAACATGTATCTTTGTTTTTATTTTGTCATTTTCTGCAAATAAATGCTCTAAACCAGGGGGGCTCAGTACGTCGATCACGATCTACCAGTTGATTGCCAAGGTAGTGTGGGTAGATCAGTGTCGTAGTACTCAACACACTGGTCTTGGTTTCAAGATGAGTGCGATCATATTTCATTACAGCCGCTGTCGTTAGTAGGGTGACCACCGGCATGAAACAGGAAAGGAGGACACTTGTGTCCAAAAAGGAGGACAAAGGCCCTAAAGTGAGGACACCTTGTTTTTTTGTTTGTTTTTTCCCCTCGGGGGGATGGGGGGGGGGGGGGGGGATTATGATTATTATGATTATTATGATTATTATGATTATTAACGAGGTCCAACGTGCTCCATAAGCATAAGAAATCCAGGGATCTCTACAAAGGCGAATGGTAAGTCACTCATTACGATCATTTGTGCTCCTGGCTGTGTTCTCCTGGGCCTTCACACTGTCAAGGGGCATTTTTTTTGTCTCCTTTTCAAACTCTCCTACAGCGTGGGCTGACTCGTCTTTGGCCGGGTTGCCTGTAACTCGCTGTATTGTGTCGGGTGTTTGTTTTTGAGGTGCCGTATCGGTTTGTTGTGTTAAATGTCGCCCTTTCCTTTCCACCCATTGCAATCCCAAGTTTACATATCCCACCGTTTGCTATGTCAATGTTGGTGTCATCAACTTTATAGTATTTCCAGACCCAGACATACTCGCCAAACATTATAGCATTCTTATAGACCCTTTTTCTGTTAGTAAACAAAGGCGCGGTTGCGCGCGCAGCTGGCAACAGAAGCATGGCAGAACTCCGCTACTCCTCAGTGTATGCAAAGGGACTTTCGTCAAAAGATCGCGAATGTTACCTCAACAAGCTGACTTTGGCAAATGGTGTCCGACTGCCAGATCCTAATGCGATCAGTGAGTGGGTGGATGATGTTAGCAAGTGGCCTAATATACAGAGGCCAGATATTTATACTTATTTAATAGAGAAACCCAGTGTGTACACGAGGGAGAAATTGCGAGCCTATAAGTCACTGGACGCCTACGAATATGTTGTCTGTGGTCATGTACAGGACGTGAAATACCATGACATAGATTCAGAGTTTTGTGTGCTAAAATTCAAAGTTCTTCCTAGTCAAAGGAAAGGACACAGGACATAGGACGTAGGGAATGTCTGAGTTGAGCCGTTATGCTATGTTACTATGTTATGTTACAGTTATTTCCTTACCCATTTAGTCATTAAATCATATCCCCAATGCTGATTATTATAGATAAATCATGTCTTTGTCTAATGGTAACAACATGTATGGAAAAGGGTGTTCACATCATTAACTAAAATATGGAACAGCCTGAGTGATGAACTAAAACACTGTTCAAACTTTAAGCAGTTTAAAAAATTATACAAATCTAGTATTCTGAGTCGTTATAGTGATGCAATGTTGTAATGGTTAGTATATTAAATTAGTATAAATGGCTTATCTGTGGACATTGTAAATATAAGTTATATAGTAAAACCGGATGTGACGAAGATGAAACCGGACATTATTAATGTTTAAGTGACTGTAAGGAGTGGGATTCAAAAAGTTAACACTTCTTCCCATAACCCTTTGAGATATGTTTACTTCTGTAAAGAAATGATATTAATATGCCTACATGTACATGTATACGTGTAATGTATTATGTACTGTATATTGACTTTGTGACATACTCAATAAAAAAATCATCATTCATTCATTACAAATAAATGAGATACTGTACAGTTTATTACAAGTCATTACATGTTAAGTACTGTACAGCGGTGTAGGAAAATATAGATTTTTGCAGCTCCTCTTTTATCTTTAAATTTTCAGCTCGTAGAGCGTCACACTCCTGTCGCAGGTTGACATAGTCTGCCTGAAGTTGACTGTGTCTCAGGTTCAGATCATCATACACTGTCTTTGGAACTGGGAGATCCTCTTCACCTTTAAGATAGAAAAGTGAATAATTAGTACGTGGTGCAACCAGTGCAGTAAGTTTAAGTTGTAAGTGCATTCCAGGTAGTTATACGATTTAAGCAAAGAAAGAACATTCTTGGAAGGGATGGGTTTTCAAGAATTTCATCTTACAATCAATAAGTTGATTGTAAGATGAAATATATTAATACCGGGACAATGATCCAGGCTGCATTCTTGTTCTTCTTCTTGGTTTAGAAGAAACAGAACTTGCTGAAGTGTTAGCTCTGTCTGCTCACTTCATTTTCCTATGGTACCTAACAAACAAAATATCGGAAATTAAATTAGCAAACATTAAAGTGCAACACAGGACAACATTTATATGCACAAGGAGATTCATACCTAACCATTAAATAACCATAAATAAATAAATGAACAGTACAGTACAGAAGAGTCAAGTCAGAGTGCTAAGATAGCACTAAGATGCTTAGATAGTGTCAGTAATAAAAGCAGCAGATGTGTAGTGCTTATGCAAGAGAAAACAAACTAAAAGGGGAAAAAAATGAGAGGGGGATAACTTTAATTACTCTTAACCTGCCCATCTTTGAATGAGGATTCTGGCTTTGTTTTGTGTACGAAAATACAGAAGGCACGAAATCAGGACTACCTGCAAATGTACATGTTTATTTACTAGCCTAGCCTGCTAGCTGCTAACCAAGCCTAACACCAGCTTATCAAAATTCAGCTACATTTCATTATTAATTTACATCATACAGACACTCACTAATGTAAACCGGCTTTCCAGCTAAATAGACAACCTTACCTGATATAAAGTGGGCGCTGCAGACGCGAGCATTTCTGATTATTGTTTTCATTCCAGTCAACGCGTTTGATCGCCTGTAGCCACAGACGGCGCCTGTTGCTTTGAAATGGTCGTGATCCTCTTGGAATCCGGTAAAACTTTAGTCCGCCGGTAGAATATCGGTTTTGGCAACCATACACACAACAGCCAGACATTTTTCCTGGAATTGGAAGCTGGAATGTGCTCGAAAAGTTTGCGTCTCTATCTAAATGAATGGAGAATAACGCCACTTCTGTTGCCAACTGCGCGCGCAGCTTTTTTTGTCACCGCCCCCATAAAAGGGTCTATAGCGCTCATTATAGCGCTCTTCTGTACCCATGCTTTGCGCTTCGAGCTGCTTCCGTGTATTTAACCAATAGCATGTCATGCCGCACGCGTTGATGTTTCTGTATGAAGTCTCACTCTGTGCCACCGCATAACCATAGCTCTCATCTAGGATATGTTAAAAAATAATAAGAATACTTGCTACTAGCAAGTGTAAATAATGGGTGGGGATTTATGACGATTTATGCAACGGTGGGCGACGAGGGTCCGAAAGGAGG
The DNA here is from genome assembly GCA_036785185.1 of Paratrypauchen microcephalus. Taxonomy (NCBI): domain Eukaryota; kingdom Metazoa; phylum Chordata; class Actinopteri; order Gobiiformes; family Gobiidae; genus Paratrypauchen; species Paratrypauchen microcephalus. Next base: position 2,149,433 of record JAVJIX010000122.1, on the reverse strand, counting down.
ACAAAATGTAAAAAAGGAGGACACGTGACAAGACGGCCGGACAGACAGCTCTAAAACCGGACTGTCTGGATGAAATCCGGTAGCTCGCATGCTGAAAAAAGTGTGAGCACCCCTGCTCTAAACGATAATATTTTTATTTGGAATTTGGGGGAAATTAGGGGTGGGTATTGGCAAAGAAGTCACGATTCAATTTGAATCACGATTCATATGCCACGATGCGATACTATCACGATGCATCACGATACTTGAATTATTGCGATGCATTGCAATATATTCGACATACTTCAGTGAAAATGTACCAAAAAAAAAAGAGGATAACTTAAATATCAGTGGCTGTGTATCTGGGTAGTGTCTTCAATTGATACATAACTCTGAGCAACTCAATTCATAACTGAATTTATTGAATAACAAAAACAAATAAACCAAACCAATAACAAAAAAAGTGCATAGGATGTGTAGGTTTTTTCTAAAACAAAAAATAATGTTCAAACATTTGCCATTTACCCTTTCACAAAGAAAAAAGTGCATAGGATTTATAAAAAAATAAACTAATAATTGATTAATTTATGTATTAACTCTTTCTCTACCAGCCTGTTTTCAAAATCTAAGCCCCTGTCTACCAGAGATTCAGAGCATTTTCACTGATTTTTCAAGACTCACAGAATACTGAGTTCTTTCACTATATAAACGTAGCACACATCAAAATAAAGTGTTGACTCTCATCTTTCACCTGAAAAAAAAATTATGTTTCTCAAGGTTCTCAAGTAATTGATAGTAGAACATAGCAAAGTTTCAGCAAAAACACTGTTTTTTGACAACAAATTTGAGAAAATGAGCCTTTTGTGAAAGGAGGTATTACAAGCAGATAAGTGACTTTGACATCAATACTTATTGATTTAGTGACACCTCAAACATCTAAAATAACAGAGAAAGATTTTTGATTGCAAATTTGTTTTTTTTTATTTACAAATATAAGAAATAACTATATACAAATTGACAAAGAGAACAATCTTGAGAGAATAACAACAGTTACAATAACAACAGAACAATGTGTGCACGCGCGTGAACAATGTGTGCACGTGCGTGAACAATGTGTGCACGTGCGTGAACAATGTGTGCACGTGCGTGAACAATGTGTGCACGTGCATGTATGCGTGTGTGTGTGTGTGCGTGTGTGTGTGTGTGTTGTTGGCCTTCAGGGAGAGCGGCAAAGTACTGGCGAGCATAAAGGTTTGTCTGCTCAGTAATGTGTGCCAGAAGCTCATTTGTGATGAGGAGCTCAAAGAAGTCTGCTGGCACGTCAGACTTCAGCTCCGCTCCGAGTCCAGGGGTGGCCGTGAAGGGAATCATGTTGGGTTCCCAACCTTTTTGTTGCCACTCCACACTTTGTGTGGCAGATGCACCACCTGTAAAATGACAGAAATGTACAACATTACCTAATGTAATTTTTTTGTATTGCTGCAATGTAATGGGGAGAATGTATATATTTTTTTACCTTTCTTCTCCGCTTTGCGAGCAGAGGTCCCCACCCCTGCTTGCAAAGTAGGTCCTCTGCTGGATGAAGGCTCTGTAAATGGGAAATTCCTTCACATCAATAGTGGCATTTTACATATACAATTTTACATATACACACACACATACCCAAGCATAAACCTTTACATACACACACACACACACACACACGCATAAACCTTTATACACATAGCTACGCACGCGCACACACGCACGCGCACGCATGCACGGACACGCACACACACACACGCACGCCTGCATTCGTTCACACAGTAGCTCCCGGACATTTGGACAAGAGGGAAAAAGTGCATGCAGGCAGGGAGGAGATAAAGTAAGTTCATTCATTGATTCACCACACAGCACGTAAACTTAGTTCTTACCCATCTCTTCCTCTGGAGAGGGGGATCTGCTTCTCCCAGAGGATCCCGACGGCAGCCGCTCATCGGGCGGCTCGGGGTCTGGCTCGCTGGACTCAAATTCGCTGTCCTCCGGGTCTGAGACCCGAATAGACATGGCCCCTGCCTCGGACAGACGAGATCTCTTTCTTGCCGTCCTTGCCTGATCCGGCGTGTCTCCGCGGTCCTGTGGTCCGGGACCTTGGGTCCCAAGACCACTCCGACCGCTCGGATCACTCCGTAAAAAATGATCGATTGTTAGCTGCCGCTAGGCAGCTAACGCCATATTGCTCCACTACTCAGTACACACGGGTGAGCGCTTCTGGGCTCTCCGCCCCCGATCGCCAAACTAACACACACACGATCACCACCTAGGGGTTGGATGTGTGAATTACACCTTGAACTATGAATTACAAGTTGCTCCCGGACGTATCCTAGCAACCCCCGCTGAAAAACGGCTCTGACGTCAATCGACGTCTCGGTAGACTACGTCTGGAATCGCTCTGACGTCAAACGACGTCTCCGGTAGAGAAAGAGTTAATAATTAATTAATAAATTTTTAATGAAGAATCGATGCAGTATATTGTGAAAGTTAGTATCGCGATGCATTGTCATGACGATTATTTTGCACACCCCTAGGGGAAATGTTGTCAGTAGTTTATAGACTCAAACAAAAATGTTCCTTTTGCCCAAACACAAGTAGTAAAATCAGAAAAACTGATCATTTTGCAGTCATCTCTTATTTTCTTCCAGAGCTGTATGTATATTTTACACGATAAACCATGTCATCTCAAATCCATTAAATATTTACTCAGCTCTCAGTGTTACTTTACACTGTTAGCCCATAGACTATATCCTGAAATTTCCCTCTGGCCAAAACCTCGCTTTGATTAGACCTACAATGCCTGCAAGGAGGTTAGAGAAAGGTGAACCGCTCATGTTAGCCAGCACACGCTTCTCTATGGGGACCTGTTTCTTATCTCCGCAGTAGACCAAAACATATGCAGGAGTTTGTCAAAGGAGCGCCGGTTTGACGGTTCTATGGTCGTGACAGAAATCCCTCCCTTCTCTTGTCTCTCTGCCTCCCTGGCCTAGTTTGGTCTCCCACAAAATGCATTATTAAAAAGTTGTGACAAGGATTCTGTTTTCATAGCCGCCGCAATGTATTCAGACCGGTGCCTCCTGCAAAATCTGCGGTCAAATAAAAGTTACAATTCTGTTACGAGGTCTTGTAAACAGCCATGCATTGCTTAGATTGTTGGCCATGTCAGCGTTTTCCACGGTTTATGGCGGATGAGGTGAACCACAGCAGAAGAGGGGAAGAAGTGGTTGACTTCAAAAACAAACAAAGGAGAATATTCATATTTTTTTTACGTTTATTTCAGTAACTCGTGGGTGAAGAAGTTTTGGCTCGGTTTGAACCTGCAGTATTGGGCATTTCGGGCAGGAAAAAATGGATCGTTACTGTGGAAATCCGTCATGTTGATTGGCAGTAGTGCAGAACCCGCAGAGATAGATCAGCCAAAATGATGTTAAAAAGTGAACGACATGATAAACGATAAACAGCTTGGTCACTACCGTTAAATACAGCTCTGGAAAAAAATAAGAGACCACTGCAAAATTATCCGTTTTTCTGATTTTACTACTTATAGGTATGTGTTTGGGCAAGAGGAACATTTTAGTTTGAGTCTATAAACTACTGTCAACATTTCCCCCAAATTCCAAATAAAAATATTATCGTTTAGAGCATTTATTTGCAGAAAATGACAAAATGGCCAAAATAACAACAAAGATACACGTTTTCAGACCTCAAACAATGCAAAGAAACAAGATCAAATTCATTTTAAAACAACATAATACTAATGCTTACACTTAAGAAGAGTTCAGAAATCAATATTTGGTGCAATAATCCTTATTTTTATTCACAGCTTTCATGCGTCTCGGGAGGTTTTTTGAAGAGAAATTTGCCGCTGAGCACCCCGGTCATAGTCTTATCTGTCATCTTTGCATCGGCGTATGGATAGACCTGATCACCGACCTAATAAGCTGTGCCGCCTTTCAGGTCGCCATCCGCGCTTTCGATAAAGGAGCACGTGCGGTCAAAATAAATTGTGTGATTTAATTTGCATAAAAAAAAAAAATTACTGCGATTTTTTTGTGATTAATCACATGCGTTAACGTTGACAGCCTTAGATTAAAGTCTAACTTGAGGAACAGAACTTCAGACAGTGCAAAGTCTATAGTTAGCATCCATAAGCATAGCACAACAACAGCATTACCAACAGTTTCTTTTTTGTAAGAAAAAAGTAAAGCTGCTGTTGGGAATTTTTTGACTGATGGCTTTAGTTCAAGATGGCGCCGGAGAGGCCGGCTGCCTGTTACAGAGCTCCGACCCTACCTTACCTTTTTTTCCTCTTTTTACCTGTAAATAGACGTTTTCCTCGTTTTTTCTTTAGAGTAGGTAAAACCAGGTGCAGTTGTGCACCTGGGAAGCCTACTCTTACTACAGCTTTACCGTCAGCTGTAGTGTTTTTCTGCACTTTGTAAATCCGTACAAGGAAATGTGCAAGGGACTATCGCACTCAACCACGGAGCGCGATCAGCTGCTCAGTCTACGCGGGCCTTCTCTACTCTACGCCGGGAAACCTGAAGTACCAGCGGAGATACAGAGGAGGAAGAGAAGAGGATGCAGAGGTGGACGAAAGAAACGGGGTCCGGGTTTACCGAATCTACCTGCGGTAATCACGGGGAATGTGCGGTCCATCTGCAACAAGACGGAGGAGCTGATCGCGCTGACTCGGCAGCGGAGGGAATACCGGAGCTGCAGCATCATATGTTTTACGGAGACGTGGTTGAATGGGAATATACCGGACAATATAATTTCACTCAATGGATTTACCACAAAGCGCGCGGACCGGACGGTGTTGGGAAGCAGAAAAACAAGAGGAGGTGGCCTGCTTGTTTTTATTAATGAACGCTGGTGTCACCCCGGGAACGTACATGTGAAAGATCAGCTGTGCTCCCGGGACATCGAACTTCTTGCTGTGGGTATGCGGCCCTACTATTTGCCACGAGAATATTCACATGTCATCGTACTTTGTGTTTATATTCCTCCATCGGCGGATGGCGGGGCCGCATGCGAGCAGCTCCATACTGTAGTGACGAGACTGCAGACAGACCACCCGCGTGCTCTCGTTCTAATCACGGGGGACTTTAACCACAACTCCCTATCCACTACTCTCCCTACATTCACGCAATACATCACGTGCCCCACGAGAGACAATAAGACTCTGGACCTTTTTTACGCAAATGTCAAGGACGCTTACACCTCCGCCCCCCCCAAAAAAGGACTATGGGAGGAAGATGGAAGAGCAGCTGGCCCAAAACAACGCACGGGGCGTGTGGAGAGGACTGAGGAACATGTCTGGTTTCGGACAGAGTGGCAGAGGGACAGCTGATGGTGATCAGCGCTGGGCGGACGAATTAAACCGTTACTTCAACAGGTTTGACTCGCCCCCCACCCCCTCTGCCGACTCCCCCCTCCTCCTCTTCACACCTCCCCGGGCCAGTAGCCACATCCCCCTTCCCCTTCACACGGACCCAACCCAGCACCAGCCCCCCTCCAACCCCCACCTCCACCAGCCCCTGCAGTCCACCCCAGTCCCCCCTCACTCCCCCCTCTCCATCACACCAGACGAGGTGAGGAGGGAACTTAGGCGGCTCAACCAGAGGAAGTCCACAGGTCCTGATGGTATCTGCCCCAGGCTGCTGAGAACCTGTGCAGACCAGCTCTGTGAGGTTCTCTGCTACATGTTCAACCTGAGCCTCAGCCTGGAGAAGGTCCCCGTCCTGTGGAAGACCTCCTGTGTGGTCCCGGTTCCCAAAACAACAAACGCCAGGGAACCGGCCCACTACAGACCAGTCGCCTTGACCTCCCACCTCATGAAGACCATGGAGAGGGTGATCCTCAGCCACCTCCGCTCTGTGGTGAGCTCCACCCTGGACCCGCTGCAGTTTGCCTACAAGCCAAACGTAGGAGTAGAGGACGCCGTCATCTACTTGCTGCAGCGGGCGCTCACCCACCTAGAGACCGCCGGGAGTGCTGTGAGAGTCATGTTCTTTGACTTCTCCAGCGCCTTCAACACCATCAGGCCGGCGCTGCTGCGGGGGAAGCTGGAGGACGCGGGAGTGGATGGACATCTCGCTGCCTGGACCATCGACTACCTCACTGACCGTCCACAGTACGTGCGGCTGCGCGGCTGTGAGTCAGAGGTGGTAGTCTGCAGCACTGGGGCTCCCCAGGGAACTGTCCTCTCACCCTTCCTCTTCACCATATACACCTCGGACTTCACATATAACATGGACAGCTGCCATCTCCAGAAGTTCTCTGACGACTCGGCCATTGTGGGCTGTGTGTCAGAGGGGAAAGAGCTGGAGTACCGCTCGGTCATCAGTGACTGTGGACTGGTGTGGGCGCAACCACCTGAGCCTCAACACCAGTAAAACAAAGGAGCTCGTGATCGACTTCAGGAGGAGACCACTACCTCACTCACCGGTGAACATCCAGGGGCAGGACATAGAGACTGTGGACAGTTTCAAGTACCTGGGTGTTCACCTCAACAATAAACTGGACTGGTCCCACAACACCAACGCCCTGTACAAGAAGGGCCAAAGTCGCCTCCACCTCCTGAGGAGACTGAGTTCCTTTGGAGTGAGCAGGCCTCTGCTCAAGACTTTTTATGACTCTGTTGTGGCCTCTGCTCTCCTCTACGCTGTCGTCTGCTGGGCCCCGAGCAGCACAGAACGGGACAGAAAAAGACTCAACAAGCTGGTCAAGAGGGCCAGCTCTGTCCTGGGCTGTCCTCTGGACTCTAGAGGAGGTGGCTGAGAGGAGGGTACTGGCCAAATTCACGTCCATCATGGACGACACCTCTCACCCTCTGCACCGGACTGTAGAGGAGCTGAGCAGCTCCTTCAGCAGCCGACTGAGGCACCCCCAGTGCAAGAAGGAGCGCTACCGCAGATCCTTCATCCCCACCGCCATCAGACTGTATAATTCTACTGTATAGTCCTACCGTGCAATATCGTTTTCCCAATGTGCAATATTGTTGTTTTTTTTCAATACTCCTATCGTGCAATATAGTTTTTCCAATTTTTTTCAATACTCTCCCGGTCACTGTTTTTTATTATTATCACTACTATTATTATTATTCGATTTATTACTTATTTTTTTAATTATTATTATCACCTATCTTTATGCCTTTTTTTGCCTGCATGCACTTGTCTTCTTGTTCAAACTGTCCCTACCTGGAGCTACTGTGACAAGTAAATTTCTCCTGTGTGAGATCAATAAAGTCTTATCTTATCTTATCTTAGATCAAGCATTTATTGCAGGGGTGTCAATATCCGGCCCTCCAAGACTTTTAATCTGGCCCTTGGCTGATTTTCTATTAAAATATTTTTATTATATTTTTATTTTCTACGCTCTTAAAGGACCATTGTTTCTACTGTTGACTGAGGGTTGACACCCTCATCAGCAAAATGTCAAAAATGAGAAAAGTGGATGCCGAGTGTAGGATTTTCCAAGAAAAATTTACTAATTCCTATTTGTTCATGGAGGTGAATGGGAAACCTGTATGTTTGTGTTGAAATTGCATTTTTCTTAAAGTTTCAGTTTGTTCATAACATTAATAATGAACTGTAAAGCGCTTTGGGTGTCATGAAAGGCGCTATATAAATGCTATGAATTATTATTAATTATTATTATAATATTTTGTAAAAGAAAGAGTTCATCAATTAAAAAAGACTTCTGTATTAGATTTGCATTGCTCTGCACAAATATTTGGATTTATTGCTATTTTTGGGATAACAGGAGAAGTTCAATTTGTCAACTGGACCAAGTTTGTTTGGTTGAAAACGTTTCGCCGCTCATCCGAGAGGCTTCGTCAGCTCTAATAAGAATACTGGTAAGACACTTGCTTATATCTTGCTGTAGGGAGGAGCTACCTAGCTAACTACTTTCCGGAACTATCTCATTGGTTTCGGTCTTTTGTTTCTCTGGCGTCTAGCTTAACGATCCCTATTCATCCCTACACGCCTGCTTTTTCACCCCTCTGGCCCTGACCTGGCTAGCCCTATTGTTTCCCTGTTTGTTTGATCTAGGCTTAATAATGGAATTGTAGATGGGATGCAAATTATATCTTACGCCACCATTTCTGTTCAGAGAAGGATTCTCTTTTTTGACAAAAATAGCCTCTTTAACTCCCCTCTCAAACCAATTCTTTTCCCTGGCTAAGATCTGAACCTCACTGTCCTCAAAAGAATGTCCCGTGGCTTCTAGGTGAAGATATACGGCAGAAGACGGTCCACTCTGGCACGCCCGTCTGTGTTGGTACATCCTCTTGTGAAGTGGCTGCTTGGTTTCTCCAATATAGCGCTCACTGCAGTCTTCACTACACTGAATGGAGTAGACCACATTGCTTTGTTTGTGGCTCGGTGTTTTGTCCTTTGGGTGGACGAGTTTTTGTCTTAAAGTGTTTGTGGGTTTGAAATAAACTGGGATTTCATATTGTCTGAAAATCCTCTGTAGTTTTTCCGACACGCCGCCCAGGTACGGAATCGCTACCCCTTTCCTCCTGGGTTCGGATTCTCTATTATCTTGTTTCTTGCCCTTGTCTCTCTTGGTTTTGTTAACAGCCCATTTGGGATAACCACAAACAGAGAGGGCTTCTCTGTTTGAGAATTGGTTTGAGAGGGGAGTTAAAGAGGCTATTTTTGTCAAAAAAGAGAATCCTTCTCTGAACAGAAATGGTGGCGTAAGATATAATTTGCATCCCATCTACAATTCCATTATTAAGCCTAGATCAAACAAACAGGGAAACAATAGGGTTAGCCAGGTCAGGGCCAGAGGTGTGAAAAAGCAGGCGTGTAGGGATGAATAGGGATCGTTAAGCTAGACGCCAGAGAAACAAAAGACCGAAACCAATGAGATAGTTCCGGAAAGTAGTTAGCTAGGTAGCTCCTCCCTACAGCAAGATATAAGCAAGTGTCTTACCAGTATTCTTATTAGAGCTGACGAAGCCTCTCGGATGAGCGGCGAAACGTTTTCAACCAAACAAACTTGGTCCAGTTGACAAATTGAACTTCTCCTGTTATCATGGATTCTACCTGGACGACTGAGGGACTTTTCACGCTATTTTTGGGGTATATTTGCCATGAGTTTTCCGATCCGGCCCCTTTGGGATCAAAGTAGGTTCGATATAGCCCCCGGACCAAAATGAGTTTGACACCCCTGATTTATTGTGTCTTGAATCCTTTTTCTCTTGATTGAAATTTAGAGACTTGCATATATAAAATCCTGATGGAATGCCTATACATTTTCTGAATTTAGATTTTAAACCGATCCCAGAATGTTTTTTTTTTTTTTTTACTCAACACAAGTTGAGCTTTCTTTTTTATACTGTACATGACTTGGAACTTTACAGTTCTCTTGTCAAAAAGGAATAAATGCAGAAAAATATCAAATGTACCTGGAGAGGTTTAGTACTATCTTTTGGAGATACAGAGTTTCTCTTTTTTTAGACTATTGTATTTTAAGCTACTGTGTCTCAGTAATTTCCCTTGAGGATCAATACATTTCCCCAAAGTCTTAGAGGATCTACAAAAGCTAGAAAGAGTATGTTCACACACTAGCACCAAACCAAAAAGTGTGAACGTGAGGCTGTACCCTAAAACAGCTTCGGCTAGCACTCTGTCATCTCACAGCTAAAAGTTTCTAGGTTCCTACTTCATGAAATTCCTCCCTCTTGAAATGTGTCTCGGGGTTTTTCACTGTGGTTGCCCACAGCTCCTGACAGGTTTAAAGGGATAGTGTGTTGTTGTTGTAGTTTTTTTTTTTATGTGAATCTGTATGGCGTCCCCTTCAGCAGTGTCGTCCATTAACACTGACTTACCCCTGACAGTGTCCTCTGAGCCCAGTTTTGCCCCGGTTCTGGAGCTCACGAAAGTAGCTTGTTTTTCTTCTCAAAACAATATCTGTCCAAAAAGTGATATACAGGGTGTCCATAAAGTCTCTTTACAATTTAAACAATTTATTACAAAGGCAGTTGTTGAGATATAATAACTAGATTTATTTTATTTGAATGAGTGTTTATTAAAGTTTTTTTTTTTTCACTTCATTTAATAGACCTCTATATGGACACCATTAGTTGCACGAAGCACATCAAGACGGTACTCAATTGTAGGATAGGCTCATTAATGGTGGCAATGGCTTCACAAATCCTTTGCTTCAAGTCAGCAATGTCCCGTACCTTTGTTTGATACACAATATCCTTTACATAACCCCATAAAAAGAAGTCCAGAGGAGTAATATCAGGTGAACGCGGTGGCCATGGAATTGGCCCATCCCTACCAATCCATCGGTCTGGAAATGTTTGATTGAGGAAGTGACGAACATGCAGTCCCCAATGTGGTGGTGCACCATCTTGCTGGAAAACAATGGTTGGTTGTAAGTCAATCAGTTGTGGTGCCACATATTCAGTCAGAAGGTTGAGGTAAACATCTGCAGATATTGTTGCCTTGTGGAAGAAAAATTCACCATTTATTTGAAAATTTTTATGTGAATAAAAACTTTAGTAAACACTGATTAAAATAAAACAAATCTGGTTAAGATATCTCATCAACTGCCTTTTCAATATATATTTTTTTAATTGTAAAGGGACTTTATGGACACCCTGTATTTGCATCACAAAACAGTTGTCCGCGAAAAATTCAGCAGTCGGAATCGCTTGGTCCTATTTCCTCTCGAGTCATATCACTGCGCGCCTATTAGTATTACGAACAGGCTAATAATACTAATAGGCGCGGAGTGATACGACTCAAGAGGAAATAGGACCAAGCGATTCCGACTGCTGAATTTTTCTGTTTTGTGACACAAATATATCAATTTTTGGACAAATATTGTCCGGAACTACTTTCGTGAGCTACAGAACCGGAGCAGAATGGTAAGTCAGTGTTAATGGACGACACTGCTGAAGGAGACGCCATTCAGATTCATAAAAAAAAACAAAAAAAACAAAACACTATCCCTTTAACCCTGTGGCATTGAGCAATGGGTCAAATGCAGAGAACACACATCTATACTGCGCAAATAAACCTTTTCCTCGACCTTCACCTTGAGTTCAATCTGCATCTCTTATCAACATCAGACCCCTCACTTTCCCGGCGTCCGTCAGATGCTCAGGTCTTAACAGTTGCGTAATAAAAAAAGAGTGAAAAGTGGTGGAGGGCCAGACATCCGTTCAAATGTCAGGCCACGCTTCAAATAACAATCGTCGGGCTCTGAAAGGCTCTGCAAAGGTCATGGGTTTTCACTGAGCAAACCACAGCAGCCACGTGTTTGAATAGGAGGAAATCTGTTACATAAAACCACAAAGAAACGTCCAGACAATGTTAAAATAAAAGTGTGTTACTACCGACTTAAAGCTGTGCGGTGTTAGAATATATTGTTCGGATTAACGTTGGTTGCTTCATTGGCCCTATTAACAAGGCGTGGTATTAACAAGAGTTCTGATGACATTTTCCACAAAGTTCAGAGACTGTAAAAAGTATACTTGGGGGAGGTTAGAAGTTACACATCTATGAAATGTCAAGAAAGGCATAGGTGGCGATTTATGTTTCTTCAAGTGAGTGTTTTACTAACCAGCAGGTCCTCATAGTTTTACACTTAGGTTTGTCTGTTTGGACTCTTTCTCATGCAGTAGTTGAGTTGTAAAATTTTTCATTTATGTGACATATTTTCCAGTGGGGGGGAGGGGGGGGCACACACACACAGACCTGGTTTAGACTTGGTTTAATCCTGGTTTAGACCTGGTTTAGACCTGGTTTAGTCCTGGTTTAGTCCTGGTTTAGACCTGGTTTAGACCTGGTTTAGACCTGGTTTAGACCTGGTTTAGACCTGGTTTAGACCTGGTTTAGTCCTGGTTTAGTCCTGGTTTAGTCCTGGTTTAGTCCCCGTTTAGTCCCAGTTTAGTCCCGGGCCCCTGCTGTCAGCTAATATGTCCCCTTGATGCAGAAATATTATGATAATATAACTCACCCCATAAGAACACGATCAGCTTCGACTGTTTTTCCACCACCATGGTGAAGTCAGACATAGTTTGTCTCCCATCTATAATTCCATTCTTAAACCTAAATCAAAACAAACAAAAGAAACAATAGGGCTAGCCAGGTCAGGGCCAGAGGTGTGAAAAACAGTCGTGTAGGGGTGAATAGGTATGCTAAACTAGACGCCAGAGAAACAAAAGACAGAAACAAATAGGCGAGATAGTTTCGGAAAAATTGCAGTATAGTTAGCTCCTCCCTGCAGCTAGATATAAGCAGTGTCTAACCAGCACTCTAACCAGAACTGACGAAGCCTCTCGGATGAGCGGCGAAACGTTTTCGACCAAATAAACTTTGTCCAGTTGACAAATTGAATTTCTCCTGTTATCATTTTTAACCTTACTTTTATCAACTCTTTATCGTTTTTACAACATGAATTTGACATAAAATGATAAACATATTGGTTATGAACTAGTAAAGATATATACAAGCGATGCTTCTGCTGGGTGGATATCAAATGGAACTTTCCCCTTCAACATGTGCACACTGCATTGTCTTATTCCAACCCTCTACTTCCTATTTCCTGTTTACCCACTCCCAGACAGGAAGCACATCAAAATAAAAGCCTGATTTACTTCTACATGAAATATACATTAAATAAAAGTCCAAAAATGTTTCCAATTTGCCTGAAGGGCAGCATAAACATTAACAAACAACAATGTCAATAATCCAAAAAAAAAAAGGTTAAAAAAAAAAGATCTTATTTATAAATTCTATTGTTTGGTCATTTTGGATCAATCTTGTGGTCATTCTAACCCACACAAGTTGTAGTTCATCACTAACCCTCCCCAAAAACCATGTCTTTTTTTTTTTAAATCTCACCACACCAACCTCAAACCCAGCAGTAACTAACAAAATTCTCTGTATAACATAGAATAAAGGATTGGATTGACTGGGCAGGCTTTCAAATTGTCCAACGCAGCGTTCAATTCGAAACCAAAAGGTCACTTATTCAGCTAAAGCTAAAACGTACCATTCTATTTAGCACAGACGTTGACATGGCTGACAGCGCTTGACTCTGGCCCATTTAGAAAAGCAGCGAAGTGCTGTCGAGTTTCTCCTCCGAAAAAACCCTTTGAGTTTAAATAAGCAACCATGAAGGACGGGTTGAAAACACTTAGCTCTATATATATTTTAGGGGGCCAGGGATCCTAACATTGGTTTCGAAAGACCTTTTTGGGCGTTCAGTTCCACATAACGGGACCTACGGGTGGCGGTGCGACCCTACGCTAGATTACTGTGCTGTGAAATTACACACACAACCTTGAAATGATTCCCACAATGGCAGATGGTGTTGCTATAGACAGAAATAGGTTTGCGAGGAGAGGGAAGGTGAGGCTAAATGGGAGTTTGATTGGAAAAAGACACCACAGGGAGTTACAGGTGGAGAAGGAGCCAAGGCTGAATAATTGTGGAAATGGTACGACATAATAAATTTGAAGCAGACAGCGTGCGACATTGCTGTAATTGGCTCTAAGCACAACGGAGCTCGAGCTGGTTCGGGTCACTACAATGAGTTTTGATATTCATTAAACGTCCTATATTATGCCAAATTTAGTCATTTGAGCTTTTAGTCATGCTGGAACGTTGTTACATTCTCAAAAACATACCAGGAGTTCTGTTTTGTTTCTTTGATACATGTTTGAGTAATCCTGCGGTCTTAGGTTGTCTAAATCAACAAAGCTCAAGATCCATCCATCCATCTTCTTCCGCTTATCCGTGGCCGGGTCACGGGGGCAACAGTCTAAGCAGGGACGCCCAGACCTCCTTCACCCCGGACACTTCCTCCAGCTCCTCTGTCGGGACCCCAAGGCGTTCCCAGGCCAGCCAGGAGACATAGTCCCTCCAGCGTGTCCTGGGTCTTCCCCGGGGCCTCCTCCCGGTGGGACATGCCCGGAACACCTCCCGAGGGAGGCGGAACAGACGCCCGAGCCACTTCAGCTGGCTCCTCTCGATGTGGAGAAGCAGCGGCTCTACTCCGAGCTCCTCCAGTGTGACTGAGCTCCTCACCCTATCTCTAAGGGTGCGCCGAAGCCACTCTGCGGAGGAAGCTCATTTCGGCTGCTTGTATCCGCGATCTTGTCCTTTTGGTCATTACTCAGAGCTCATGACCATAGGTGAGGGTAGGAATGTAGACTCATCGGTAAATTGAGAGCCTCACCTTTCGGCTCAGCTCCCCCCTCATCACAATGGTCCGGTACAGCGACCGCATCACTGCCGACGCTGCACCGATCCGCCAAGCTCAAGATCAGGGGTGTCAAACTCATTTTGGTCCAGGGGCCGTCTAACCTACTTTGATCAAAACACATGGCAAATATACCCCACAAATAGCAATAAGTCCAAATATTTGTCAGTCCCAGCAATAATTCGTTTATCTTCTGTCTTCTCACTTCTCCTTTGAAGTTATTGTATTGTTCAAAATGCCGTGTCTCGTAGAGGGATTTAAGATTATATTCTTTGAGCACCGCCACTTGTTGCAAACACACCAAGCATACAGGTTTCCCATTCACCTCCGTGAACAAATAGGAATTTTCTTGGAAAATCCTGCACTCGGCGTCCACTTTTCTCATTTTTGACATTTTGCTGATGAGGGTGTCACCGTCAACAGTCAAAACGATGGACCCTTAAGAGCGTTTGGAAAGAGGCGAGTCTTCATTTGAGGTGCTCTGGTGGGAAAACATATATTTTAATCAAAAATGTAAATATAATTAAAATATTTTTTTATAGAAAATCATCTGAGGGCCAGATTAAAGGTCTTGGAGGGCTGGATCTGGCCCCCGCATGTTTGACACCCCTGCTCAAGATCGTTCCGCCTTGTGATGTCATCAAGTGGTAGTTGTAAGGTTAACAGCTATTTTAAAAGGTGCACTATGTAACCTTTTGGTTATCTGCTTGTTTTTTACGGAGATGCCACTGCTGGAATGGACTCTGGAATGTCCCACAGTATGACATTAAACAGCTCTACCTTACATTTATTCAATTGCAGGAACTTTTATAACTCAAAATTATCTAGAAAAACAGATCTGAGCTGTAACTTGGTCTGGTTTGGGCTCCGTGAAGATTGAAAGGTTTAATACCACAATGTAAACATACCAGACAAAGCAATAGCATCTCCATGGAGACAGAAAAAAAAAAAAAAATACAGCTCTGGAAAAAAATAAAAGACCACTGGATTTTTTTTTCTGAAATCAGCATCTCTACATGTATTACAGCCAATCCATTCCAGCGTCTGTTGAATTCCAACACAAACACAAAGCTGAGCTACTTCAGTTCTTGCACCAAGAGTGGAATAAAGTCACCCAAGAATAATGTGAAAGACTGGGACTAAACCAGGTCTGAATCAAGACTAAAGGAGGTCTAAACTAGGATTAAACCAGGTCTGAACCAGGACTAAACCAGGTCTAAACTAGAACTAAACCCGGTCTGAACCAAGACTAAAGTAGGTCTAAACTAGGACTAAACCAGGTCTGACCCAAGACTCAAGCAGGTCTAAACTAGGACTAAACCAGGTCTGAACCAAGACTAAACCAGGTCTAAACTAGGATTAAACCAGGTCTGAACCAAGACTAAACCAGGTCTAAACTAGGATTAAACCAGGTCTGAACCAAGACTAAACCAGCACTAAACTAGGACTAAACCAGGTCTGAACAAGGACTAAACCAGGTTAAAAAGGGGACTAAACCAGGACTAAACTAAGATTAAACCAGACCTAAACTTGGACTGAACCAGGGCTAAACCAGGATTAAACCAGGTTAAAAATGGGACTAAACCAAGACTAAACTAGGACTAAACCCGGTCTGAACAAGACTAAACCAGGTCTAAACTAGGACCCAAGAACAATGTGAAAGACTTGTGGAGAGCATGCCAAGACGCATGAAAGCTGTGATTAAAAATAAGGGTTATTGCACCAAATATTGATTTGTGAACTCTTCTTAAGTGTAAACATTAGTATTATGTTTTAAAATGAATTTGATCTTGTTTCTTTGCATTGTTTGAGCTCTGAAAACATGGATCTTTTTTGTTATTTTGACCGTTTGTCATTTTCTGCAAATAAATGCTCTAAACGATATTATTTTTATTTGGAATTTGGGGGAAATGTTGTCAGTAGTTTATAGACTCAAACAAAAATGTTCCTTTTGCCCAAACACAGACCTATAAGTAGTAAAATCAGAAAAAAAAATGTTAATTTTGCAGTGGTCTCTTATTTTTTTTCCAGAGCTGTTTATATTTTTGTTTTAAATCTACAATATCTCCTGGTGTAATAAGGAATGAAGACATTTCAACTAAACTTCAAACAATAGTTGTGGATTCAGAGTTTTGGCAATCCCTAGGCTCCAATTATTCAAATGATTCTAGTGAAGGTGTATGGGGTTTATCACCACTTAATGACATCACAAGGTGGAACAGTGTGTTTTCAGGTTGAATACATCCTAAATATGCAGGATTTGTGTGTTAAACATGCGTGAATGTAACAAAACACAACTCCAGATATGGTTTTGATAAAGACACAACGTTAATCAAAGAACTGCGTAATCTAAAGTCTTTAAACATCTACCTTCAATGTCGTCCAGTCACCGAGGCCAGTGACGTGGGGAATGAGCTGTGTCCTGGTTTTCCTCTACCTGGCATATAACCTCTTTTACATTTCCTCTGTGAAATGTACAGAGCAGATGGTCAAACGGACACCTACAGGGACATCTCCCAGACAAACAGCTGCGGATGGGGACGTACTCTCAAGTACATCTACAGCATGTTCTTTGCTTCGTGGTGATTATTTATTTATTTATTTATTTGATAGGGACAATGCACATTAATGAACATAAGTATAAAACAAATGTAAATATGCCGAATTTTAGCTACAAACCTAGTTTTCATCCGTAGTCCCTCGGCAGGCAAACACATAAAAATACAACATACAAAACAAGCAGCACAAACAAAAGTCTAGTGGTCACATGACTGGTTGGTTTTCAGCCATAGTTTGAGTTGTGTTTTAAAAGTGATCAGTGTAGGGCTCTCCTGTATGTGCAGAGGAAGACTGTTCCAGATGGTAGTGGCCCTCACAGCAAGAGGGTTCTGACCAAAGGCGGTTCTTCTGTGGGGGACCTCACATTCTCCTCTGGAGGAGGACCTGGTTTTTGGACCATTTGATGTCTTAGGTTTGAAAAAGACAGACATGGGGGATGGGGTTAGTCCATGTAGCGCTTTGTAAATGAAGCATACATACTTAAAATATATAAAATGTTCAAAATTTAAAAGATTGTACTTATTTAAAATATTACATACATGAAATGAATTAGGTTTTTGGTCAAAAACTTTAAGAGATTTTTTAAACAGTGATGCAGTTATTTTCAAATTGGTAACAGTGGTGAGAGACCAACTTGTGATGCAATATTCAATATGGGATCAAATCATTGAATGAAGAAACATTCTAGCAAGTTTTATAAAAGACTTGATTTTCAGTGATCTTATTGCCATGTGCTGCTAAAGGTAATGCTCGATTTCTAAAACCATAGCCGTAGAATTTGAGTCAAACATTATAACAAAAATATGCTGTCAAGAATCAAAATAATACCTGTTCTTTGAGATCTCCAGCTCCTTAAAAAGGTCTTTAAAACCTTTACACTGCAACTTTCTGTGATCTGGCCAAGATTTTACAACTTATATCAAGTTATTCATCTTGTTTTCAGATTTATTATCTACTTTCTAGACCAAAGAGTGCATAATTTGTGGCCATACCTGCTTGTCAAACCCTGATCTCGTTAGATCCCAAAAGCTAAGCAAGCAGGGCCTGGTTAGTACTTGGATGGGAGACACTGGGAATTCCAGGAGCCACAGGGGGGCGCCAGTGGCAAAAACTGTCATTGTGTCCTTAGGCAAGACACTTCACCCACATTGCCTAGTATGAAAGTGGAGTGTATATGAGTGTTGGAGGTGGTCGGATGGCATCTGATGGCACAGATTGGCAGCCTCGCTTCCGTCAGTCTGTCCCAGGGCAGCTGTGGCTACAAAAGTGTCACCACCAAGTGTGGAGTGAATGAACAATGAACTGTAAAGCGCTTTGGGTGTCATGAAAGGCGCTATATAAATGCTATGAATTATTATAATTCTAGTTTAGAGATAGTTTGTTTTAAGATAACTTGTCAAGTAAAATTATCTTGCTGCACGGACAGATAATTTCACTACTTTTAAGCCATTTTCTGATAGATTTAAGTGTTTAATTCTTACATTTTGGCCAAGCTTTTTTGTAGTGTAGTTCCACTGCTGTTTCACATCTTTTTTTTTTTTTTTTTACTTTCTACCATATTATAACGTTGTTCCCTCATCAAAAACATGCCTGAAGAAGTTTTAGGCTACATTTACACATAGCCGGGTATGTTGAGAAACGAATATTTCTTTCCCTCCGTTTTCCAAAATAAGGCCCAGTTTACACGTACACTGGTATTTTTAAAAACATTTCACTTTGTTTGTGCCTTTTGTTGTTTAGTATATACACATATATACAGTATATATACACATATGTACAGTATATATACATATATACAGTATATACACACACATTCACTAATCAGGTGGACTGGTTCTGACTGACCTGGCGACGACCCACCACCACCCCACAAGACATGACTCCACAAAATATATACAAGTACACAGAATATATACAAGTATATAGAAAATATACAAGTATACAGAATATATACAAGTATACAGAATATATACAGTACAGTATATTATATAAAATATCTCATTATGGTCCTGAATGGTTCTGCCCATTTTTTTTGGTTTGTACCCATTTGTTACATGCAAACAGCAAATTCACCTCTGAAAACGAAGGAGAGCGCATTGCAATCCAATCAGAATCACAGTTTTGGTGCGTCAGCTGCCCTAACTCTGTTTATCTCACTTTACACGCAAACGCAAAACCGTAGTTTTCCAGAATCTCCACTCTAGCCAGAGTTTTTAGTAAGTTTTCAGAGGCGAATTCTTCATTTCCGTGTAAAAGATGGATACAAATGAAGAGAAATGTCTCTATGTTTACTAATACCAGTGTACGTATAAACGGGGCCTTAGTTGTCATCCATGCATGTTTGAGAACCCTTCTAATGGTTGGTTGTAAAATTATGTCCAAAGCTCCGCCCACAAGCCTGTCACTCATGCTCCCACGCGATAATTCCCCATAAATATACGAAAACATGTATAAAACAATACATTACAAACTCCGCAAACCAGACGCGATGTGCAGTCGTTTCTTATACATGTTAATACCTAGTGTTCAGTGAATTTAGCATTTTCAAAACAATAAAAGGTGGTAAATATGGTATGTGTTAGCAGTTAATACCCCATACAAGTAAACTATTACCTCTTTAAATTGTACTGTTACTTTTTTTGAATTAAAAAAAAATGAATAGAACAAAAAAGACAGCACCTCACTCTCACCCTCCTCAATCACCAGCGCAATCCACTCACTGTCCTCCATCACCCGCTGAAAGGCCAAACTAGGCAAAACTAGGCCAGCTTCCACTATCTCCACCCTCATCCATCAATCACGTTATGTAACCGTCACATCTATTTGCATATGTCCCACATATTTGCTGCTTTGCCACTGCAACAGGTCAGGATGCTGAGTGACACGCTGAAGTTTTCCTGAGCCTCTGGTACTATACTCGGACTGTTCTGGGGATATGAATATAGCAGACTGAATTTAGACACAGACTTTTTGTAAGAAGCCTTGATGAGAGATGTGCGTTTGTCCCATTGGAATGAATGCAGCACCGCCACCGCTGCAGTGCTAAGTCCAAGGCTGCGTCCCATTTCTCTGTCTTACCCCTTCTTCTTACTCCTACCTCTTGGTTTTGCGCGTTCATGTGAGGGCAAGGGGTGTCCCGATTCTAATTTTGATCAAGGGCTCGGGCCACGACCTCGGGCTACATACCCCTTGAAACTGTGAGTTTTCAGAAAAGGGATCAGAAGAAGGGCATAGACTCAAGATTGAGGTTATTAGCATTTAATGTTGAATTAGGCAGAATACAAACGTAAATGGCATCAGACATCTTTCTGTTGTCTCATCGTGTCCCCACACTGGTCTTCCCTCGGCCCACACACAGGACACATACAACTGCTGACTTAAATATAGGTCTGTGGTACGCTATGACATAAGCTCCCACAGCTAGCCAACAGCAGGAGGGGAGTTTACCAATAGTTAACGTATGGGAGCAGATGGATATCCCATTACACCCCCAACCTATAGGAGGGTCTTTGAGTTACACAAACAGTTGAAATAGAAGGAGAAAAACAAGTGGATACAATTACACCCAGACAGCTAAAACCCATTTTAAAATGGACACAGCTCTCAGTACTTGAATTCAGAGAATATTATCAGGTACAGCGAATACCCTAATATCAGAGAATAAAATCTCACAAAACGAAGTAAGCTCTTGACCAGACTTGAAACGAAGGGGTACGTCTACAAGCTCAGGCAGGTTTTGGGATCAGGATGGCAGCATCACATCGACCAACCAAGGAGTCTCATAAATGTATTTTCAGCAGTTGTAATTATCGATTAACAGTTTAACACGGTTTACAACTATGACGCTTATGTTCTGCTTATGTTCTTTTAGTGAACTGTTGTTGTGGTTTTAATTGTAATGTCTGTTTAGCCGACGTTATGGTTTTCATCGAACTTTCATGTACGAGGGTCATTCAAAAAGTTCTAAGACAAATTAAAAAACAACTTTATTTTTGAAAGTAACAAAATTATTTTTCTACATAACATCCACCTAAGTCAATACACTTCTGCAAGTGATGTTTCCACCGAAAAATTCCTTCTTGATAGAATTCTGGAGCTTGTCTAGTCAACCAGGTCACAACCTCCCTCTTCGCTTCAAGTATGGACTGAAATCTTGTTCCTTTTAAATGTTCCTTCAACTTTGGAAATAGGAAAAAAACATCCATAAACATTGTGCAAATCTTCAATAATTTCTTTAGGTTTCCATTGAAGTTTTGTTAGAAATTTTATGTTTGCTCGGACTTCAGATTGGCTCATTTTGAAGGGTCAAAAAAGTGGGTTGTGCAATATGTAATGCAACTCTTTGAATAACAAAGCTAGAATGCTGAAACTTGTCAAATGTGTTTATCAGTCATCAGTGGTACGATTCAAGGTCATTTTGTTGAAATAGTTCAACTCATTTTGAATTTATGGCATTGGTCTTAGAACTTTTTGAATGGCCCTCATATAAACAAGCATTTTTTTTTTTTTTTTGTCGAGCTGATGTACCCGATAATCCTTGACATTTGTTTACGTTTGTTTGCGTCAGTTGTTGTCGCCTCTGTAGACGTAGCAGCTCAGGTAGAGGCAAGGGATGATGACTCAAACTGTAATCGAGTGGTGTCCCATTTCTTAGGCGAACATTCGTACCCCAAGCCCTCTCAACTCGGTATCGAGGGGCAAGACAAAGATGTAGATAAAGGGGAAGGGGTAAGGGAGAGTAATGGGACACAGCCTAAATCTTTATCTATTGCGTACATTGAAGTGTTTAAAGGGCCCATGTTATGCTATACAGTGGTACCTCACCTTACGAAAGACCCTACATACGAAAAATCCAAGTTACGAAATGCCTTCACGTAAATTTTGGTCTCTAGATACGAAAGAAAATTCAAGTTACGAAACGTGAAATCTCAAAAATTCGAATAATGCGCGCTCAGATGCACACGCCCTGCTGTTATCCCCGCTCAAAGAGCACCTTTCTCGGCCTCTTAGCTCTAGTGCCAAACACGCAAGATTTTCAACAAAATGTATTAAATAGTGAAGCGTGGGGGGAGACACGACTCCGGAAGCAGCGCGGAGACATGAACGCACCGCGCGAGGAGCACCCCTACTCCTGGTCTGCACGACCGGCACCGGGGCTGCCAGCACGAGATAGAACCGCGGCGCCCGGACCGCGTCCTCTGGAGCCCGAGCCACAAACCAGCCGCACGAAACCAGCAAAGAGCAGCACGTGGTAGTTTAATCCTGGTTTAGTCCAGGTCTAGACCTGGTCCAGTCCTGGTTTAGTCCAGGTCCAGTCCATGTTTAGACCTGGTCTAGACCTGGTTTAGTTCTGGTCTAGACCTGGTTTAGTCCACGTTTAGTCCTGGTCTAGTCTCTTAGCCAATCAGGACACAGAACCAATGTTACACTATAAAAAAAAAAAGTTATACTATAAAAAAACAACAACCTTGGAACGAATCAGGCCTTTTCATTTGAAATAGCTACTCAACTTACGAAAAATTCACGTTACGAAACCACTTCTGGAACAAATTAATTTCGTAAGGTGAGGTACCACTGTATTCCAATCTAAGTTTTAATCTTCTTTGCTCATCAAAACATACCTAGACTTTTGTTTCATTCACACATCTTTAACACATAAACACTTCATATTTAGGCTGAATTCTTCTCTCAAACAGAAGACAGTCTAAATTTCCATACACCTTCAGAATCATTTGGATGATTTCAGCCCTGGAATTGCCAATATTTACAGAAGAAAAAGGTGAAAGGAGCCGCTAACTTGAAAGTTACTGCTTCATGACATCACAAGGTGGAACATTTTGAGTTTGAGACATATACAGACTAATAATAAAGGATTACTTAAAACATGTGTGAATGAAACAAAACAACTCAATATATTTCTGAGAAGGTAACAAAATTCTGACATGGCTTAAATTTGATAAGAGTCCATTTGGTCTCAGAACAATAACGAGTAATAGGACCATAAAGAAGTGTTGTTGGAATTCTTAAAAAATAAAACAAACAGACAAACAAACAAACAAAAAATTGCCCATCACTTAATAGCGTCCTTGTGGAATCGTGTTCTTTCACTCTGAAGAATGCCCGAGTAGATTCTGACTTTTAACTCAGCAGTGAATTGCTGCTGCGATCGTGTTTTTGACCACAGCTATTAAGCTTGTTCAGATGTTTATTTTTAGGGGAAAAGAAACAAACAAGATCCCACATGTAATCCTTAAATAATGAAGAAATGATTGATCAGGCAACAGAAGCTCACTGTGTGCGGACCAAGGGATCAATGAATTATTTTTAATCAAAAGGGGGATATTATTATTATTAAAAAAATTGATTTATTGGAGCTTTCTACAATGCTATATTGCTGTTCGCTCATCACAGCGCTGATCGTTGTGACCGTGTTCTGAAGGGGGAGTGACTTAACACGTGGCGCAAGAGGAGGAAGGCTCAGAGCGTCAAAAACAAAAATGAAACTTCGTGTTAGGTCATTTTCACACCTGCCTTGTTTGGTTTGTTTAAAACGAACCAAAGTTCATTTGCTCCTTTGATTCGGACCTTTTGGGCTGGTGTGAATAAAAAACAAAATTCTCGATCCGGAGCAAACAAGCGAACCGAGACCACCTAAAAAGCTCGGTCTCGGCACGGTTCCATTCGAACTCTGGTGCAGTTCTTTTGAGGTGAGAATGCAGACCGGACTCGATCCGACACAAGTTGGATTTTTGCACAAGCTCCCGTCGTATGTTGAGCATTATGGGAAACCGAGGCTGACGAAACTAAACTAAACGAAACTAAACAAGGCTTACTTACGTTTTGCGTGAAGAGCAAGAGTCAGAAATTGATGCGCACATGAGCGCTGTCCTCCGTAGCCGTCTTGCCCTGTGTCTTCGTCGTTTGGAAATTGATTGTAAAATAGTGTAAACCTCATGATGCTGCTCAAACATTTGTGCGAACTGTAAAAACTGAGCAAACCATATCGCTAAGGTGCATGAAGAGTCCCTCAGTCGTCCAGGTAGAATCCATGATAAAAGGAGAAATTCAATTTGTCAACTGGACAAAGTTTGTTTGGTCGAAAACGTTTCGCCACTCATCCGAGAGGCTTCGTCAGCTCTGGTTCTCATGCTGGTTAGACCCTGTTTATATCTAGCTGCAGGGAGGAGCTACCTACACTGAAAAAAGCTCTGAAACTATCCCAGCTACTCTGTCTCTTTTGTTTTACGAATTCCTCTGGTGTCTAGTATTAGCATATCTATAAGCCCTAGGAGGCGCTCACTACACTGAAATAGCTCTGAGTTGATAGTTAGCTCTAGTTGATAGGCGCAGACTAGGCGCAGCTGAAATGCGTTAGTGGAACGGGTTCAAGCTTTTGTCTAAGTTGTGTCTCAGCCAGGCGAGAACTTAGCACTTAGTCACAGCTAAGTTTAGCCACGTTCGTGGAATACCCCTCTGCTGTTGTTCCTGTTGTTGTTCCTGCTGTTCCTGTTGTTGTTGTTGTTGCTGTTGTTGCTGTTGTTCTTGTTGTTGCTGTTGTTGTTGCTGTTGTTGCCGTTGTTTCTGTCATTGTTGCTGTTGTTGTTGCTGCTGTTGTTGCTGCTGCTGTTGTTGCTGCTGCTGTTGTTCCTGTTGTTGTTGCTGTTGTTGTTGCTGCTGTTCCTGTTGCTGCTGCTGTTGTTGTTGCTGCTGTTGCTGCTGTTGTTGTTGTTGCTGCTGTTGCTGCTGCTGTTGTTGTTGCTGCTGTTGTTGTTGTTGCTGTTGTTACTGTTGTTGTTGCTGTTGTTGTTGCTGTTGTTGTTGCTGTTGTTGCTGTTGTTTCTGTTGTTGTTGCTGTTGTTCCTGCTGTTGTTGCTGTTGTTGTTGTTGCTGCTGTTCCTGTTTCTGCTGTTGTTGTTGCTGTTTTTTTTTTTTCCTGGCGGCACGGTGGCTGAGTGGCTAGCACTCATGCTTCACAGCAAGAAGGTTCGGGTTGCCCGGGCCTTTCTGTGTGGAGACTGCATGTTCTCCCCGTGTCTGGGTGGGTTTCCTCCGGGTACTCCGGTTTCCCCCACCAACCTAAACATGCGCCATAGGTAAAATCCTCCAGCTTAGGGCCTGACCAAAGCCTAAATAACAAAACAAAATCATGGGGATGGTCCCCAGGTCAAATATAGAAACAACTTCTCCTGTGCGAGATCAATAAAGGTCAATCTTCTAATCCTTGACCACTGTAGGGCGCTTTGTGTTACAATTTTGTATGAAAAGCGCCTTATAAATATTGATTGATTGATTGATTGATAGTTTCAGAGCTATTTCAGTGTAGTGAGTGCCTCCTAGGGCTTATAGATATGCTAATACTAGACGCCAGAGGAATTCGTAG
Source organism: Paratrypauchen microcephalus (assembly GCA_036785185.1). Lineage (NCBI taxonomy): Eukaryota > Metazoa > Chordata > Actinopteri > Gobiiformes > Gobiidae > Paratrypauchen > Paratrypauchen microcephalus. The sequence goes on along the minus strand of JAVJIX010000122.1, from coordinate 2,124,241 downwards.
ATCAAAAGAGACAGAGTAGCTGGGATAGTTTCAGAGCTTTTTTCAGTGTAGGTAGCTCCTCCCTGCAGCTAGATATAAACAGGGTCTAACCAGCATGAGAACCAGAGCTGAAGAAGCCTCTCGGATGAGTGGCGAAACGTTTTCGACCAAACAAACTTTGTCCAGTTGACAAATTGAATTTCTCCTTTTATCACATATCGCTAAGGCTAGATTGAAAACAGCAACGTCATGATTCTCCTCCTTCACTTGTTTTGACACTGCTCATTTCTGTCCAATGGCTGAACGACCTCAGCACACGTGGTTTTTGTTTATAGATGTTGGTTCACTTACAAAAAAAGTTCAGTGTGAAAGAAGCAAACCGCACCAAAATATATATATATATATTTTTTTAATTTGGTCCGGCCCAAAGCAAGTGAACTATAGGACTTTCCTGGTGTGAAAATGACCTTAGTAAACATATTAATATGGAGTTGTGTTTTGTTTCATTTACACACGTTTAACATGCAAACCCTGCATATTTAGGCTGAGTTATTCTCTCAAACACAAAAGACTCTATAGCACATTGTGATGTCATCAGTGTGGTAATACTGTACAGAAAGTGTTCCACAGTGTTTTCAAACTCTGTACACGTTCACTAGAATTGGAATTTCCAATCCCTGCTGAACTTACGGCAAAAGGTAGACTGCATGACATCACAAGGTGAAACAGAGCATTTTGAGTTGCTGAGTTGCTCAAACATGTGTGAATGACACAAAACACAGCTCCAGGTCTGTTTTGAGGAGGTAACAAGTGTTCTAAGATAAGTTAAAGCTCACAAGAATACATTTTGTGCAATATAGGACCTTTACGTAAAGATTTGTTGTCATGGTTGTAATCCATTTTCTATTCTATTTCCATTTCAATGTGTTTCCTGGGGCCTGAGCGTGGGCATTGACAAACGAGATAAATAATGAACAGGCAATGGTAAAAAACACAGTCTACAATATAACACAGGATGGAGCAGGATGTATTTAACACCTCACACTGACATTATTTATGTCTATTGCCTTTTGGCCTCGTGGTTCGACTCTCAAGTGATCTGTGTTTGATTCTCAGGTCATAGTCAGAGCATTTTACTGGTGTGTGTGAAAAAGCAGAGCACTGAGCCCCCCCTGCAGGGCTGCCAGGGTAAATCTGCAGCAGTACACCAGAGCAGAGAAGGTCTCCAAGGAGCAGAGAGGCTCTCTGAGGAGCAGATCACCACAGGGTCTGAGCACACGGGAACATGCTGAATCAGAGGAGCAGTGATGGAGTAGAGCAGGATTTCCAGAAAAGAGCTTTAAGTGCACAGTATAACTTTCCCAGTGCAGGCTCTGTCGTCTGACCCACTGCGTGCACATGGACGAGTGTAATCCGATTGCAAACGGATTGGGATCGTATAGAATTCATGTGCACGGGCTAAGAATCGTATAAGGATTGATTTCCTGAATCCGATTGGAACCCCTGGTTTAGGCCGATAGTAATCCGCTTGGTGCCGCCTTGTGCACGATATCGGATCGGATTTGCATACTGCGCATGCGCGGGGAATTTTCGCAAGGGATTTGACCCAGGAGTGGCAGGAGGCGCCGACGCCGTCATAAGTAGCAATTGTTGCCAGAAAAGTCAGACGAAATCATGGCTGCGAAGAAAGAATGCACAACACGTACACCAATGCTGCTCCGTCAAACTCCTCGAGCGCCATCTTTGTATACCGCCACATAGTTTGTTGTGTTTTTATTGATTGGCCATCACCCGGAAGTAGTTGGACTACAGCGCCACATAGCGTAGCGGAGCCGGCCAGGTTGCTCACCATTATCCGATTAGTACATTACACATCGCACTTTTAACTTTGACGGTTATTCTGCCATCAGATGTTACCCTTGTGGGTATCACCTGATGGCCCCCAGATTACCAAACCAATAGTGCTACATTACATTACATTACATTACATTACTTTACATTACATTATACATTGCACTTTCAACTTGTAAATAGTTCTATTGTATTTTTTATTGTATATTTGTATATTGTATTTTCATTGTATATTTTGTATATTGTATAGTTGTGTTGTCTCCCCTTCCCAGGACTACAGATGAGCTACAATCTGGTACAAACATCTCTGCCACTGTGCTTAATGTAATTGTACACTGTCCTAATAAACCAATAAAGAAAGAAACATGAGCTTCATGTGCACTTGGATCTAAGGACAGACCACCCGCCGAGTAGAAATCCAATCCGATCGTACCATGTGACCGCAGTGATCAACATATAAATGATCATGGTCACATCTTTATATAGCGCTTTTCCACCTTCAAGGCACCCAAAGCGCTTTACAACAAGGAACCACTCACACATGCACACACCGGTGTACGCAGACACTGGGGGCGAGGTGGGTTAAGTGTCTTGCCCAAGGACACAACGGCAGCATTCATCTGTGAGAGCTGGGATCGTACCAACCAACCTGTGGGTCAGTGGATCTGACCGCTCAACCACTGATGTTTCTTATGTCAAAAGCGGGATTTGAACCGCCAACCTTTGGATCAGTGGAAATGCAAATGCTCTACCAACTGAGCTACTGCCGCTCCATATACACAGTAAAGATAAAAAATAGATAAATAAGATCAAGAAAAGCATGTAAAAATCCGATCCTACCATGTGCACGCAGTGATTGTCTCCTGCATTTAACTTTGCTCCACAGAGACCAACAGGTAGCACAAAGAGCGAAGTCATGTATGTGGGATGGTGAAAGAACTCACAGAAACAATCCATGTTTTTCAATGTTTTACAAAATGGAATCAATACAGATTCAATCCAATATGTGAAACATTGCAGGCAAAATAATACAGTACACCTCTATGAAGACAGTTAATAATGACAACACATCAGTCTTATGTAGCACTTTTCCAGATTCTCAAATTTCGTGCATTATTCATTCACTCCACTCTCGGTGGTGGCGAGCTCCCTGGGGTACAGTGACGGAAGCCAGGCTGCCAATCAAACCTGCCCAAGGCTCACACACACACACACCATATTCATACTTTTATATTTCTATTATTATTTTGCCACTGGCGCCCCACTGTGACCCTTGGTATTCCCAGCGGTCTCCCATCCAAGTCCAGGATCCAACTTCTACCAGAAATATTACACAGTGCACCAGTAAAAACAGTATAATAGCAAAATATCAAACCTGGTTTATTATTTTACATTACATATGTGTTACGTAATTACCCTAAAACAGAACTAAAAGACAGGTTTTTGTACTCCATCAGCAGATTACTTGATTAGTTGTTATCAGTTGGAAATATCTTGAAGTGAAATAAACTATAGTACTAAATAAATGCATCTAAACAAGGCAAAACTACTCAGAAATGTGGATTATTTAGAAGTCAAAATAATTTAGTAGTTTTAAACTTTTTTTTCTTTTTTTTCCTGCAGTGTCGGGAAACACAATCTTCAGTTACTGTTACTATAATGTGGTTGAATCAGGATGAGCATTTGTCTTATAAATCCATCCATGTTCTTCCTCTTATCCGGGGCCGGGTCGTGGGGGCAACAGTCTAAACAGGGACTCCCAGACTTCCTTCACCCCGGACACTTCCTCCAGCTCCTCCGGGGGGACCCCAAGGTATTCCCAGGCCAGCCGGGAGACACAGTCCCTCCAGCATGTCCTGGGTCTTCCCCGGGGCCTCCTCCCGGTGGGACATGCCGGAAAACCTCCCGAGGGAGGCGTCCAGGAGGCGTCCGGAACAGACGCCCGAGCCACCTCAGCTGCTCCTCTCGACGTGGAGGAGCAGCGGCTCTACTCCGAGCTCCTCCCGTGTGACTGAGCTCCTCACCCTATCTCTAAGGGAGCGCCCAGGCACTCTGCCGCGGAAACTCATTTTAGCCGCTTGTATCTGCGATCTCGTTCATGACCATAGGTGAGGGGAGGAATGTAGATCGACGGTAAATCGAGAGCTTTGCCTTTCGGCTCAGCTCCCTCTTCACCACAACGGTCCGGTACAGCGACCGCATCACTGCCAACGCTGCACCGATCCACGAGTCAATCTCACGCCCCATCCTCCCGTCACTCGTGGACAAGACCCCGAGATATTTGGACTCCTCCACTTGAGGCAATGTGTCTTATAAATCATTTCATTATGTGACTAGTTTACAGTTGCAGCCCTGATGAAAAAGTAATAGTAACATGCAGAAAACTAACAAAATAAAATAAATAATAATAATCCAGTCCAATAGCTTGAGAAACATTATGAGGAGATGGCCGTCATCGGGGAAGTTAAGATAGGAACAGAGGAACACGAACAGAGCCCGGCCTCTTCTGACGCCACAGCGAAGTAAACAGTGTGATTGATGTTAACGCTAATGAGCAGCACGTCGCAGCGGTGAATGTGAAGTGCAGATGGACAGTGAGCAGCGGAGATGACACCCCGGTAATGGATGAGTCTGAGGAGCACAGTCTGAGACCCAGTGAACAATGGAGATTTACCGTTTGATGGAAATAGTGGCAGATTTACATTTGATGGAGAGCTTCGGGGCGTGCTGTTGATGACAATATGGATCGAACACGTCAACAGAATTTAAACCTAACTTTGTACACTTTTTAGAATTATAAATGATCAAATGATTTTGAAAAATAGTATGCATTAAAAGGAATACGAGGGTCATTCAAAAAGTTCTAAGACAAATTAAAAAACAACTTTATTTTTGAAAGTAACAAAATTATTTTTCTACATAACATCCACCTAAGTCAATAAGCTTCTGCAAGTGATGTTTCCACCGAAAAATTCCTTCTTGATAGAATTCTGGAGCTTGTCTAGTCAACCAGGTCACAACCTCCCTCTTCGCTTCAAGGATGGACTGAAATCTTGTTCCTTTTAAATGTTCCTTCAACTTTGGAAATAGGAAAAAAAACATCCATAAACATTGTGCAAAGCTTCAAGAATTTCTTTAGGTTTCCATTGAAGTTTTGTTAGAAATTTAATGTTTGCCCGACTTCAGATTGGCGTATTTTGGAGGGTCAAAAAAGTGGATTGTGCAATATGTAACGTAACAAAGCTAGAATGCCGAGACTTGTCAAATGTGTTTATAAGTCATCAGTGGTACGATTCAAGGTCATTTTGTTGAACTAGTTCGACTCATTTTGAATTTATGGCATTTGTCTTAGAACTTTTTGAATGGCCCTCGTATGTGGGAGGGTATGCGTAGCCCTCTCAACTGGCTTCTACTTCTGGGATGGCTCTCGAAAGCGATCGGAAACTGGAAAGTTCAAACAAATTCTTTACGCTGATTGGTCAAAACGACACAAAAACAGAAAAAAATAATAATCAAACTTTAGTTAAATCCAATTGAGAGAAAAGCATAGGCATCTTACCCGTCCAGAAATGCACACAGCTCTTACCTCTGTGTGTTTTCAATCAAAATAGTCTGTATTTGTGCTAAAATAACCCTAAGTATGTTTGCAGAAATCACTGTGTTTATTTTAGTTGCTTCGGCGCAAACCGCAATGCTGCCAACACACATTCTCAAGTGTTTGTCTGCTCATACAAATCATGAAAATTCATCTTGCTGGCGAGGCTTGGGGTTTTAGACTTCTCTGGGGTTTTAAATGTGAACACAATTAGTTTCAGTGCGCCTCCAGTATTGAATCTACTACATATGACATCAGGTTTGTGAAGTTATAGCATATAGGGTGTTTTCACGGACTCGAAAAATCCGACCTTGACCCAGATGTGCGGCCATGTTGGAGATATTGCTCACTCAAACTAAACACGCTTATAAAGCAACCGTACAGAAAAAAAAATTTTAAATTTTGCGATAAACCTTCCACATCTGAATCCAAAACGTCTGATACAGTTGACCAGTTGTATAGAGATAAGTTGGATGCCAAAGAAAAGCAGCGTTATATGAACAAACTCAAATTAATTGGGCGAGAAGATCCACATGAGATGGATTCGAGTTTGTTCAGCGACAGTGGCCATTTGTTGATTCTGCTGCTGTAAGCGTTCCCGATATTGTCGACTACCTGGTCTTCTCCCCAAGCCCTGATACAGCACAAGACCTTCAGAGCTCTAAAGGTCTGGAGGCAACAACCAGTTTGTTTGTGGCTGGTACGAGAGCATAAAGTGCAGAAAATTGGAGGCAAACGTATTGTGACGGCAAAGGTCGGCATACTTATATTACATGTGTAACGTGTTTAAGTACGAGTATATTGCTTTTATTATTCACGTTTTGCAAAGATTAAAATATGAAGATCGTCTTTTCGTCTGTCACCTTGTCTGTCCCCTCCTTTCCTTTGATAATCGCTCTACCTGTTCACCCTGGTTTAGACCTGGTATAGTCCTGGTTTAGTCCTAGTTTAGACCTGGTTTAGTCCTGGTTTAGACCTGGTTTAGTCCTGGTTTAGTCTTGGTTTAGACCTGGCTTAATCCTGGGTTAGTACTGGTTTAGTCCTGGTTTAGTCCTGGTTTAGTCCTAGATTAGACCTGGTTTAGTCCTGGTCTCCTTTCCTTTGATAATTGCTCTATTTGTTCACCCTGGTTTAGTCCTGGTTTAGTCCTGTTTAGTCCTGGTTTAGTCCTGGTTTAGTCCTGGTTTAGTCCTAGATTAGACCTGGTTTAGTCCTGGTCTCCTTTCCTTTGATAATTGCTCTATTTGTTCACCCTGTTTTAGTCCTGGTTTAGTCTTGTTTAGTTGTGGTTTAGACCTGGTTCAGTCCTGGTTTAGTACTGGTTTAGTCCTGGTTGGTCACTACGTTAGGTGAACGATAGAACTGCAGGTGTTTTTCTCTGTCTGATCTATTGTGACGCCGAGGACCCGACAACAGTTGACCATTTTGCTTTTTTTTTTTTTGTCTGTTCACCCTGGTTTAGTCCTGGTTTAGTCCTGATTAGTCCTGGTTTAGTCCTAGTTTAGACCTGGTTTAGTCCTGGTTTAGTCCTGGTTTAGACCTGGCCTAATCCTGGTTTAGTTCTGGTTTAGTCCTGGTCTCCTTTCCTTTGATAATTGCTCTGTCTGTTCACCCTGTTTTAGTCCTGGTTTAGTCTTGTTTAGTCCTGGTTTATTCCTGGTTTAGACCTGGTTTAGACCTGGTTTAGACCTGGTTTAGACCTGGTTTAGTCCTGGTTTAAACCTGGCTTAATCCTGGTTTAGTCCTGGTTGGTCACTACTTTAGTAAACGATAGAACTCCAGGTGTTTTTCTCTGTCCGATCTATTGTGACGCCGAGGACCTGACAACAGTTGACCATTTTGCTTTTTTTTTTTTTTTTTTTTTAGTCCTGGTCTCATTTCCTTTGATAATTGCTCTGTCTGTTCACCCTGGTTTAGACCTGATTTAGTCCAGGTTTAGTCCTAGTTTAGACCTGGTTTAGTTCTGGTTTAGTCCTGGTTTAGACCTGGCTTAATCCTGGTTTAGTCCTGGTTTATTCCTGGTTTAGACCTGGTTTAGACCTGTTTTAGTTCTGGTTTAGTCCTGTTTAGTCCTGGTTTAGACCTAGTTTAGTCCTGGTCGGTCACTACTCTAGGTGAACGATAGAACTGCAGGTGTTTTTCTCTGTCCGATCTATTGTGACGCAGAGGACCCGACAATAGTTGACCATTTAGCTTTTTTTTTTTTTTTTACTTGGTGGCATAAGTGCAATGTTCGCTTTCTTTCGAATATCTCTAACATGGCCAACTTCCGGATTATGACGTCACGTGAAAACGCCCGATTGTTTTGTGTCCAGCTCTTGTGTGTTTATGGAAAATGGCTTATGGGCGGAAAACCGAAAGAAAAAGGCAGGTTGAAATAGGGTCCAGAAAAGATGGCAAGATACTCAAACATGCCTGGATGACATCTAAAACCTCTTCAGGCACGTTTTTGATGAGGAAACGATGTTATGACATGGTAGAAAGCTCCATATAGTTGATTTTGCACAGTACCCCAGTTATACATTTAGATCTAGATAAAAACATTACAATATTTTTGATATTTTCCCCCCTTAGATTTATAGAAACCACCTGCGTCTTTGTAGTCCCACATATTTCACTATGAGCTCTCTCTGCTCTCTGTTGCTTGTTCTACTTAATTACCACATGGAAAGAAGTAAGCTAAACGTAGTGTAAATATATCTGCGTTTAGTGAGAAGTTTGCAGAACATTTGTGGGACAGCGGTAATGGAGGGAGTGATGCGAGAAAAGCGGCGCTTGTCAGGATCGGCCAGGTCAGCTCTAATGACGGTCGCACAGCTCGGGAAGGTAAAGAAGGACACTATTTATATCAGTGCCTACAGGGACCAGAGAGCACCAAGAGGAGAGCAGGACGGAGCGAACAAGAGAACAAATAAAGGAATAGGAGAGTTCATTATGTGTATTGTACAAGTTTTATTTAGAATACTGCAGCATGTTAACAAATGCATGCTCTATATGGGTGATTCCAGCCTATTTTACACAGTGCACCTCACCACAGTGCACCTCACCACAGTGTCGTCATTTTTTTTTTTTTTTTACTTGGTGGCATAAGTGCACTGTTTGCTTTGCTTCGAATATCTCCGACATGGCCGACTTCTGGATTATGACGTCACGTGAAAACACCCGATTGTTTTGTGTCCAGCTCTTGTGTGTTTATGGAAAATTGCTTATGGGCGGAAAACCAAAAGAAAAAGGCAGGTTGAAATAGGGTCCAGAAAAGATGGCAAGATACTCAAACATGCCTGGATGACATCTAAAACCACTTCAGGCATGTTTTTGATGAGGGAACGATGTTATGACATGGTAGAAAGCTCCATATAGTTGATTTTGCACAGTACCCTAGTTATACATTTAGATCTAGATAAAAACATTACAATATTTTTGATATTTTCCCCCCTTAGATTTATAGAAACCACCTGCGTGAGATTCTCCAACTACAGTCAAATTTGGTCATGTATAATGTTGGAGATTTACCTGTGATGTAGGTTTGTGGGAATCGTACAGCAAATATAAGGAGGGTTCAAAATAGTGACACAAACATGCATGGATGATGTATAAACTCTCTCCAGACATGTTTTTGATGAGGAAACATTGATTTTTCAGGGCAGCTGGTCTCAAACTACAAGAAAAAAACAAAACAAAACAACTTTTCAGTCCAGTTCAAAACTAGTGATCTCGTGAATCTTGTAAAGTAGAAGTAAAAAGTATTACAACAACGCCACACTGTGTATTGTGTTCCTGTCAGCGGGTCCAGCACTGGTGGTAAGTAAACTTGCCTTAGACATACAGAGTTTCACACTCTCAGCTACTTCTTAAATTATTTATTCTTCGACTTAGACAAACTTTATTGATCCACAAGGAAAATTGGGTACAGTAGCTCACACATCAAACACAATATATAACAGAGGGGAACAAAAAATAGATGGAATCGCAACAAAAAGAGAGTGTATATGTTCAAATCAATATAAAATACAAAAATAAGTAATAAAATATCAAATAAAATACAAAATCACAGCTATAAACAGGAGACAAGACTGAGTGACGGACGGAGCATAACCCTAACCCCCGGGAGATGCTTCCTAACCCTAACCCTACACAATAGAGAAGGCCACTTATTTTAACAACTTTTTATTAACTTAACTGAGTTCTTCAACATTAAACTTTAAAATTAAACATAAACTTTAAATTAAATTAAATTAAATTAAACATGAAATTATTAAATATTAAAATTAAGTTAAAAATTAAAATTAAATATGTTATTTGTGTTTAAACATTTAAAATATATGTGCATGTTTGCATAAAACACCTGTCACCAGCCTATTTTACACACAGTGCACCTCACCACAGTGCACCTCACCACAGTGCACCTCACCACAGTGTCGTCATCTTTCACCCTCATCAGACCGGGATATATTTTAGTTTATTCTGCCGTAAAATGTGTTTTATATTTTCGTTTTTTAGATTCTGCCATCTCGCTGCGCTAAATTATAACTTCTGTGAGAAAGTAAATTGAAGCCCGCCCACACTGAAAGCTGATTGGCTAGTTTTGCTGAGTGTAACCAATCAGAGTGTTCTCTGGCCAGCGCTCGCTTAAACACACACACGCAGGTTCCACAAGTGCAAATTCTCTCTCTCTCTCATTCCATTTGAAGTAGTCCGTGTATGATACAAGAGTTATTATCTTGCGTGCACGCTCTGCACAGTCCAAAAAAACAAAAAAAACAAACACGTCTAAAATCCGGGATATTTTATCTGACACGCGGGCATCAGGGAGCCACTATAATTTTCCGGGAGACTCCCGGAACTTCTGGGAGACTTGGGATGTCTGCAGTGTCGTCCATTAACACTGTCTTACCGATGACAGCGTCGTCTGGGCCCTGTTCTGCTCCGGATCTGTATCTCGCAAACGTAGTTCCGGTAAGTTAGCGGGGACATTTAATAAAGCTTGTTTTTCTTCTCAAAACAACATTTGTCCAAAAAGTGATATATTTGCGTCACAAACAAATTCATCCGCTTACAAGTGAACAGGCTAAGAATAAGTAATAGGCGCGCAGTGATACAACTCAAGAGAAAATAGCACCGTGCGAATTAGGCTGCTGAATTTTTAGCGGACAACTGTTTGTGACGCAAATCTATCACTTTTTGGACAAATGTTGTTTTGAGAAGAAAAACAAGCTTTATTAACTCATTCACTGCCGGCCTGTTTTCAGAATTCTATCCCCCAGACTGCCGGAGGTTTCAGTGGATTTTCACTGATTTTACAAGACTCACAGAATACTGAGTTCTTTGACTATATAAACAGGGCAAACAAAATAAAGTGTTGACTCTCTTCTTTCACCTGGAAAAAAAATTATGCTTCTAACCTTTTCGGTTCTCAAGTAATTGATAGTAGAACATAGGGAAGTTTCAGCAAAAACGCAGTTTTTTGACCACAAAGTGGAGAAAACGAGCATTTTGTGCAAAGAAGGATTTTGAGCAGAACGGTGATTTTGACGTCAATACTTATTGATTTAGTGACACCTCAAACATCCAAAACAACAGAGAAAGAGATTTTTGATGACAAAGTACATTTTTTAATTACAAATATAAGAATATAAGGCTCTGTGAATTGAAAATTCCTTCAAATCAATAGTGTCAAGAGATGTTTACAGGATATAATAATATCTTTTCATATAAAATAGAACTTTGTTGAGGCTTTGTCTGAGGCTCAGAGTACAGACCCATAATAACAACTAATATACACACACACACACACACACACGTACATACACACAAGCCCATGCATAAACCTTTACACACACACAGCTATACCCACACACACACACACACACACACACACACACACACGCGCGTGCACACACGCACGCACACACACATATAACTTTATTCATTACAATTACCACACAGCAGCATCATGTAAACTTAATTCTTCTCATTTCATGCCTCTCTGGAGACGAGTATCTACTGCTCCAAGTCAGTACTCGTCTTTTTTGGCGCTGTCGTAGTTCTGATCAGAGTTCCTGCTTCGCACAGTGCGAGCACGGCACGTCCACTGCCTCAGGTAGAGCAGATCTCGGCCCCGACCTCGCTGCTTGATCCGGTGTGTCTCTGCGATCCTCTGATCCAGGATCCTGGGTCCCAAGAGCGATCAGATTGCTCCGGAGGCGCTGATCAACAGTCCTCTGCTTTTCCGGGTTCCCCTTGCCTCGCCATCTTGCTTCTCTCGCCACAGTAAACACGCTACACAGTAAACACGCTACACTCTTCCTCTCTTCCGCGTCTCCGATCGGCAAATAATGATACAAGATCGCTACCTACAGGTTGGGAGGTGTGAATTACACCTTCAAAGCTGCTCCAGGTCGTATCCTAGCAACCCCCGCTGAAAAACGTCTTTGACTTCTTTATCCGTCACGGCAGTCAACGTTTGGATTCGAGGGGACGTAAAAAGACGTCTCCGGCAGTCAATGAGTTAACTGTCCCTGCTAACTTACCGGAACTACTTTCGTGAGCTACAGAACCGGAGCAGAACTGGGCCCAGACGACGCCGTCATCTGTAAGTCAGTGTTAATGGACGACACTGTTGAAGGGGACGCCATACAGATTCACATAAAATAAAATAAAAAGCACTATTCCTTTAAGACTGAGTTGTAGGGAGTATTATCTGTTACATAAGGGTGAGTTGTTGTACAGTTGTAGGGAGTATTATAGTATGTATGTCTTCCTGTACCTCTCATTGTTTGAGTGGAGCGGTAGGAGCCTGTTGGAGAACACTACTAATATCGAAGCACTTTATTTTTCTGCTGCTTTATCGTGTCTGCTGAAATAAAGTTGCATTATGTCATTTTAAAGCACATATTTTTACTCTTATTTATAGTTATTTTTGAATGCACATACAGTATTTGTTTGAACATTATGTGTATGACCCTGCAGTATACTGTTAGGGACGTAATATTTTAGTAATCCATGATTACTAAAATATACATGCTAAGGATGACAGAAAAAAAGTTCAAACATTACCTCTTCTCCTATAAAGGTATACTAAAGGTAAAACATGGCTGGCCAAGTGGGGATAAAAACTAAGGAGAAACTAAATGCAGTGCTACCTATTCTTAACAAGAGGCTAAGAACTTGCTAAAGGCTAAAACCGTTCTAAAGACAAGTGAGTAGTTTAAAAAAAAACATAATGGGAACAATAAAATACATTTACTTGTAAAATAAAGCAATAAATAAAGTAAAACTCCATTGGCCCAATGATAAAAATACTAAAAAACTAAACAAAAAAATTGATTGTGGAAAAACAGAGGAGTGGAAAGCCAGGAAAGGGCCCTAGATGTCAATCTCTCTACTTCAGACGACCGAAGAGCATGGGAGAAGAGCCAGTTCCACGTCTCACGGCTCACACAGGTCCTGCCACAGCGCCTCACGGCTCACACACTGACCTCCACCGCTGCCGTTGCCTCCGGCGTCTTGTCCAGTTGATTCTCCCGGTGGGCTGCAGGCTCCTCTCTGGCTCTCCCGACTCCACTGCTCTTTCACATGGTCAGGTCCTGCTTTTTCAGTCTGTTTTTCCTCCAAATCGTCCTCCTTTAGAAAGCCAGTCTCTTCCTGATTGATTAAAAGTCTCCACCAGGTAATTAGGTAAAATACACAGTAAAATAACTTCCAGAATAAAAGCACAAAAATAAAACAATAAAACCATTTTCAACCTGTTACACTAGGTTGCTTTTCTAGCAGGATCCATCATCTGCTTGTCTTCACGATGTTGTTTTGCCTGGAATATTTCACAGAGTGACTAAAGTGTAATGCCATACAATGGAACATTCCACGAAAAGCAATTACAAGTAGAGATATTTCCACTTTTTAGAGTATTGGCTATCGGCCTTAAATTTCCAGCCAAGGCCAATAATTCGTTTTGGCTGATTTACTGCTTAAAGGATATACACAAAGCCACACAGCTCTCCTATACAGCTCTGGAAAAAAATAAGAGACCACTGCAAAATGATCAGTTTTTCTGATTTTACTACTTATAGGTATGTGTTTGGGCAAAAGGAACATTTTTGTTTGAGTCTATAAACTACTGACAACATTTCCCCCAAATTCCAAATAAAAATATTATCGTTTAGAGCAGGGGTCTCAAACTCAATTTACCTAGGGGCCGCATGGGGTAGAATCTGAATGAGGCTGGGCCGCATCAGGATTTCCACAAGAAAAGTGCAAATAAATCATTCCAATGTTCTCAAATATATTTATTTTTAATACAAATGAAATAAATGAAAAAATGATAAAATAATAAATCAATCAGTAATAAATAATTTAATAATAATAATGGTCATACAGTAGATACAGACGACTAAAGAAACCGCATATTGACTGGCTGGCTGGCTAGTTATTTTTTATTCAGTTTTAAATGTATATATTAACAGTTTTTTAAACGTTAATTGCCTGAAATGGAACATTGAACATAAACTGTTTTAAACATGGATTCTCTGGTTTAGTCCTGGTTCAGTCCTGGTTTAGGCCTGGTTTAGTCCTGGTTTAGTCCTGGTTTTAGACCTGGTTCAGTCCTGGTTTAGTCCTGGTTCAGTCCTGGTTTAGTCCTGGTTTAGTCCTGGTTTTAGACCTGGTTCAGTCCTGGTTTAGTCCTGGTTTAGTCCTGGTTTTAGACCTGGTTCAGTCCTGGTTTAGTCCTGGTTCAGTCCTGGTTTAGTCCTGGTTCAGTCCAGGTTCAGTCCTGGTTTAGTCCTGGTTTTAGACCTGGTTCAGTCCTGGTTTAGTCCTGGTTCAGTCCTGGTTCAGTCCTGGTTTAGTCCTGGTTTTAGACCTGGTTCAGTCCTGGTTTAGTCCTGGTTCAGTCCTGGTTTAGTCCTGGTTTAGTCCTGGTTTTAGACCTGGTTTAGTCCTGGTTTAGTCCTGGTTTAGTCCTGGTTCAGTCCTGGTTTAGTCCTGGTTTAGTCCTGGTTTAGTCCTGGTTCAGTCCTGGTTTAGGCCTGGTTTAGTCCTGGTTTAGTCCTGGTTCAGTCCTGGTTTAGTCCTGGTTTAGTCCTGGTTTAGTCCTAGTTCAGTCCTGGTTTAGTCCTGGTTTAGTCCTGGTTCAGTCCTGGTTTAGTCCTGGTTTAGTCCTGGTTTAGTCCTGGTTTAGTCCTGGTTTTAGACCTGGTTTAGACCTGGTTCAGTCCTGGTCTAGTCAATATATGGATTATCGCAGTATCGCCCGGGTCTCACGCGCGCGCACATCAAACAACACGTAGCGCGAGTGAGGCCGTGACACTATCTGCACGTGTGGGAACAGGGCCGCCCGCCGCCTCTCCACAGATCTGACAGGCTCTGAATGGAGTCAGAGACGGACGAAGACGCGTCCCTCCCGCCGGAGCTGTGCGCGCAAAGCGGGAGGGAGGAAGAGAGGAGCGAGCGAGCACTCTGTGAAGAAGGGACACACAAATGCACCACTGTCTGCCTCCCTCGTGTCTAAGAAATGGATCAATCACTGTCCCTGTCTGATGTCTGCCTGCCGCAACCCCCAAACACACAAGCACACAAGCACTAAAAGCACTGGGACCTCACCCTAGCCCCGCCCACATTTAGAGAAAATAAGCACGACCGATGTCCCGCCCTCCAGAGCCATATACCACATCGTGATTGGTTCATTCTGCGTCGCACACAAGAAATGAAATTCATATTAATCTTGCGGGCCTCACTTATATTAATCTTTCATATTAAGACGAGGGCCGCAAATTATCGTCCCGGGGGCCGCAGTTGGCCCGCGGGCCGCGTGCCTGAGACCATTGGTTTAGAGCATTTATTTGCAGAAAATGACAAATGGTCAAAATAACCAAAAAGATCCATGTTTTCAGACCTCAAACAATGCAAAGAAACAAGATCAAATTCATTTTAAAACAACCTAATTAGTGCTGTCAGGCGATTTAAAAAAAAATCTAATTATTTACATGATTTGTAATTAATTAATCTAATTAATCACATTTTAAGAGTGTGTGTGAGAGAGAGATGGAGCAAATGAATCCACTTTGCGATTGAGTTCGTCAGTTTTCATGTGGCAGCTTTGCTCATTTGTTTCCCAAATTCTGCGAGCGTAGTTTGTTGGTTTGTTGAAGTGCGCTCTATCACCGGTAGGTGCTTTGTGTTACATTTTGTATGAAAAGCACTTTATAAATAATGTTTGATTGACTGATTGATTGATTGACTGGTAACGATGGAACTTGTCCGGATGTGTTTATCGTTGAAATGATCCTTCAGGCTCAAGCAGCTTCGGTGATCGGAAAATTATTTTTGACAAAAGCTACAAATCACTGCGTTCTTGTTGATCAATCAATCAATCAAACCTTATTCATAAAGCGCTTTTCATACAAAATGTAACACAAAGCGCTTTACAGTGATTAAGGATTAGAAGACTGACTTTTTATTGATCTCACACAGGAGAAATTGTTTCTACATTTGACCCGGGGACCATCCCCATGATTTTGTTCTTTAGTCTTGGTCAGGACCCAAACTGGAGGATTTTACCTATGGCGCAAATTTTGGGTTGATGGGGGAAACCGGAGTGCCCAGAGAAAACCCACCCAGACACGGGGAGAACATGCAAACTCCACACAGAAAGGCCCGGGCGACCCGAACCTTCTTGCTGTGAAGCATGAGTGCTAGCCACTCAGCCACCGTGCTGCCAACAATCAAAAAATAAAAAAATTAAATAAATAAAAATGAACAAACAAACAAAAGAACAACAGACAAACAAATTCACTCAAAGGCCAAGCTAAACTGGTGAGTCTTGAGCCCACTCTTAAAAACATGAACATTCTCTAGTCCCGTCTTCATTCTTTTTACAAATAAACTTGCCGTTCAAAGGCCCTGGCAGCGATTCGCTCGTCGCACACCAAATTTAAAATGCACATTGAATTGCCGCTTATAATTAATCATATATAATTGATCTAATTAATGCGTTAAACTGACCTAAACATAACACTAATGTTTACACTTAAAGGAAAAGTAACGTTATTTTACAATCTGAGCCTTCTTTCGGTAATAAAACAAGTCGTTTGACTCACCCATATCACGTTCGTGTCATTTGGAGCTGTTTGAAGAAAGTTATATTGTAGCGTATCCGTTAGCATTTGTATTCGGGGCATTACTTTGCGGTCTCCAAATAACACAAACTTTAGCACTTTTCAAATCATAGAAGCCCGATGTCTTAATGTAAGATTTCGTTTGAAGCAAAAGTGGCCTGTAATCCGAGATTTATCCATAGTTTTCAGCTTTGCGTTTCATGTTTGGGTCCCGGGAGCTGAGAGCACACTCCGCACATGCGCACTGGCGTCCTCATCTACTCGAAACTATGGCTAAATCTCGGATTACAGGCCACTTTTGACCACACGAAATCGTAGACTAAAGACATCGGGCTTCTATGATTTGAAAAGTGCTAAAGTTTGTGTTATTTGGACACCGCAAAGTAATGCCCCGAGCATATGATACAGCACCATGTTAACGGATACGGGATCATTAGTAGAACAGAACGGCTCAACATAAGTTCTGAGATACTGCTCCAATTGACAGAAAAATGCTATGGGTGAGTAAAACTACTTGTTTTATTGCCGAAAGAAGGCTCAGATTGTAAAAAAACGTTAATTTGCCTTTAAGAAGAGTTCAAAAATCAATATTTGGTGCAATAACCCTTATTTTTAATCACAGCTTTCATGCGTCTTGACATGCTCTCCACAAGTCTTTCACATTGTTCTTGGGTGACTTTATTCCACTCCTGATGCAAGAACTGAAGTAGCTCAGCTTTGTGTTTGTGTTGGAATTCACCAGACGCTGGAATGGAATGGCTGTAATACATGTAGAGATGCTGATTTCAGAAAAAAATGCAGTGGTCTCTTAATTTTTTTCCAGAGCTGTAGGCTTATGGTAAAAAGACAAAATATCTGCTTTTTTTTCCCATTTGTTGCTCAGGATTAAAAAAAAACTGCTATTGGCCATGAAAAAATACATAACAGTTGATATCTAATCACATAATGGAGGATTAACTACCAGAAATGTCCCATAATTCAGCTTTAACAACATTTTTGAGTCGATATGGCCAGAAAAGGCCTATCGAAAAAAGATCAAATCTAAAGTGGACGTGGCCTCTATGGTCTGGACCTGGTTAACTGCGTCACTGTAGCAACTTCTGAGTCTGAACTGGAGCTGGCGAATAGGTCACGGTACGGCGAGCCAACAAGGTCACATTCAGACTGCAGCCGAGCGTCGGGAGCTGTTCAGAGACTGCACAAAGTGATTCAATTACTCTGGAGCTCAGGCACGAGCACTGAGCCGACAGGAGCAGACAGGAGCACAGCCGAACGTGGCGAGGTGTGGAAGGCGGTTATTAAGGCTGCACATTATATCGCAATCAAAACAAAAACACAAATTGCAAAGGCAGCAGTTATTGTTCTCTGCAAAGAACAAAATGTCTCAGTTCAGATGGTCATGTTTCTGGAGGTTTTTGCAACGTGCATTCTGAGTGCCAACTAGTGTTACCGCAACACTAACATTTGAACTTGATTCGATATTGAAGAAATGTTGATTTAATAATGTTTTTTAGGTTGAAGGAATGTTGACTTAATTCAGTTTTTTTCTTTAGGTGCATGCATATATTTAACCCTAGAACACTTTATCTATAAAAAGTAACACCATCACTTTTGCCGGGTCATTTTTACCCGATATAATATACGCAACAAAAAGTCATGAAAAATAGATCAAAATATGACAACACATGATAAATTAGAGTGGTTTTCTTGTGGTATGTGTAACAAAATGAAAACAAAAACATAGGAAGACCCTAAAAACATGCTCCAAAATGACTGAAAAAATTAGGAATTTGAGAACAAAATAATAATAATAATAATAATAATAATAATAATAATAATAATAATAATAATAATAATAATAATAATAATAATGATGATGATGGAAACTTGGTGTTTGGTCCACCCATTCCTGGGACATGTGAGACTTCCCTGCTGAAGCACAGACTCCTCGACACACGAACAGTTGCAGTAGAGAGGAACAAAAAATAGTATTTTTTCAGTGGGTAAAAATGACCCGTTGACTAAAATATTGTTTTCACCATAAGAATTCTCTTTGAAATCGCCACTTTGTGACATTTATTCATAACCACTGCACTAAATAAGGATAGATACACATTCCAGGACCACTCTTACTTACCTATTCTTTACATCCTCTTACATTAAATTCATTACATTCTTACATTCCTCTTTCACTGTTGCCGGGTGAAAATCACCCAAAAGCCTGTAGGAAAAAGTGGGCTTTAGGGTAGGGAAACACCTACACCTTCAAAGATGTCAAAAACAATGGTGAAGCTCCCCAGGGACCCATGACACTCAGAAAAATGCGACATATTGAAAATGATGTAAATACTTTTGCTCGGGTGAAAATCATCCGGCGATAGTGCACTAGGGTTAACAACAAAGTCCTCCCACATGTTCATATTGCCCTATTTATTTGTACGTAATTCACTACAACCATACTGTCTATACTGTATATACTGTATATATCACACTTGCTGCTTCTTGCACTTCTGATTAGATGCTAAACCTCATTTTGTTTATACATGTGTAATGAAAATAAATTTGAATATAAACTAATCTAATCTAATCTAGTCGTACGCACCAGGGCAGAAATTTGGACCCAGAGCTCTTTATTATAATTTTTTTGTTCGGGGGATAAACTTTTGGTAAATTTGAACCTTTTTGAATCTTGGTCGTCTCTTGATAACAATGTGCAATACACAACAGTACTAAAGTACCCCTCAGTGGTCCATGGGCGTTTGCTAGTCTATGTGCTCTTATACTTGTTCTGATACAGCTCAAGATCTTTCTCATGCTACGTCCACATGACAACGCTCCTGGATTTTTTTTCATGCGGGTTGAAAAAAATTCGCATCCACACACGTGTCAGATCAGTAAATATTCGCGTCCAGAGGAAAACGGAGCGCTTAATGAAAAGATGTAATACATATGCCACACCGATATGTGGCGCTGTAAACAGGAAACCAGAGCCACCGGAAACGCAATACTACAAAGAGCGCATGAAGTCCTTTCTCTTCCGCAAACAAACAAACACAAGAAGATAATAATGATGGCGAACATATGCACGAAAGCCGACTCTCTTGTTTGGACTGACGACGAAGTGGAGTTACTTCTACGAGTTAAAGGAGAATGAACGTTTTTTACAATATGAGCCTTATTTCGGTAATAAAACAAGTTGTTTTACTCATAGCACTTTGGTGTCATTTGGAGCATTTCCGGAGATGTTTTAGTTTAGCGATATCCGTTAGCGCGAGTTAACGTGACTGCACGACGTTGCAGTCACCAAAATAACACAAACTTTAGCGCTTTTTAAATCATAGAAGCTCAATGTCTTAGTCTACACTTTCGTTTGAGTCAAAAGTGGCCTCTAATCCGAGATTTATCCATAGTTTCGAGTAGATGAGGAGGACAGTGCGCATGTGCAGAGTCACAGCTGTTTTGCAGATAAGAAGACGCTCATAACTTTTCTGTTGCGAACGACACATGGCAGAAGATTGGGACTTTGAGGCTGAAGAGGACTTCTGGAGGACTGAATGGATATGGAAAGAATGAAGTGGAGACAGTTTTACGAGCAGCGCAGAGAACACCCATCGGTATCGCATTACTTCTCAGAATCGTGCGGTAAATCCGCTGGCCTTCTTTCTTTTCCTTTGCTGGTAAAAAATCGTCCTGACTGAAGTGGGTACTGCAAACACGATGGTCCAAACGTCTTACAGCTTTGCCTTTCATGTTTGGGTCCCGAGAGCTGAGAGCGAAATCAGCTGTGACTGAGCGCATGCGCACTGGCCTCTTCATCTCCTCAAAACTATGGATAAATCTCGGATTACAGGCCACTTTTGACTCAAACGAAAGTGTAGACTAAGACATTGAGCTTCTATGATTTGAAAAGTGCTAAAGTTTGTGTTATTTTGGTGACTGCAACGTCGTGCCCCGAGCACTCACGTTAACGGATATCGCTAATCTAAAACATCTCTGGAAATGCTCCATATGACACCAAAGTGCTATGGGTGAGTAAAACAACTTATTCTATTACCGAAATAAGGCTCAGATTGTAAAAAAAACGTTAGTTCTCCTTTTAAATGTGACAAAATGCATGGGGTTCTCTTCTGGTCACTTGATGATGACGGCATCGCGACGTCATCATTTTCCAAAAGCTGCATTTTGCTCGTCCACACGACAATGCGTTCTCAGATTTCTCCACTCTGGAACCTGTTTTCAAAAAATACCGTTTGGGCCCACCCAAAACGACGGCGCTGTATGGACGAAAGGCCAAAACGAATAAAAACTTCTCAGTTTATGGTCAAAAATATGGTATATGGAGAGTGTCTAAGGTAATTTCATCACTGTCTTCTGCAAAACTAGTTCTGCTGGAACATCTCTTATCATTGTATGTGCTTTTCCTTACCTTATGGTACTTTTGGTACTGGTATGCACTTTTTTCTACCATTGCTGGTACTAGTATTCAGGTCCTGTATCCGTAACTATATGGTTACCTGTCTCCAAGTAAAAAAGAAAGAAGTGCACATAACAGATAAGAATTACCATGGGAAAATGGAAGTGATTTTTCCTTTCTTTACTTATGTTATTATGTATAGATGTAATGGGGGTGGGGTTAAATAAGTTTTCTTCCCCCCACTCCTTCTTGGACTTTACACTTTTGATTGTTCTTTTGTATATTTGTACTACCTTTTTCATTTGACTTTGATATTGTACATCTTGACAATCTTGAAAAAGAAAAAAAATAAACCAAGAAAAAAGAAAAAAAAAGTTTCCACCAAAAAACGTGTGGACGAGCCCTAGAGCTTCAGGAAAGGTTCATTTCTTTCTGTGAATGTGGCATTTTTTTGTATCTGTACCTGCTCAAATGATAACAATTTTCTGTTATCAGTTAGTATCTGATGTTCTGTACTTTCAATAAACCTTGAGGAAACAACATTATAGCACAGATCTGAAAATAGCATAATATGGGTCCTTGAAAGAAATACAATGGAAAACATGATGGCAGCCGCTCCATCAGGAAACACATGGTCAGGGAAATCTTAGCTTTTTTAGTGAATTCTACTGGAAAAATGACTGAACAACTCGAATACCAAAGAATACATAAAGAACAATACAAACAAAGACGATGCTTTACAATAGAGCAAAATAAATGACTGCAATTGTTACAAGTACAGAAAAACATAGAAATGTTGTTTATTTTACACAATGACTAAACAAAAGCCTGCTTGTTTTATTCCTTTTTGGGTGTTCATTGTTGCTTCGTGGCGATCTGCGCCTCCGCCTCTCGTGCTCGCTTTCACACCGCATGACTTCCACAGATGGAGTGACTAGAGGCGCTGGTGTTATGCAAAACGTTGTTCAAATGAATGCGAGCGCCCACAATGAGAAAGGCCATAAAAAGCTCTGTTTAAACCCCCGAACGCGCCGAATCTCAAACTAGACTCGGCATACATTAAAGATTTCACTAGGAAAAAAAACCCAGCAGATAATATTCTTAGGCACGCTCTAAAAGGATACCATTTATAAGAAGAAATATTAGTACTGAATTTAAGAAAAGGTTGGGAAAAGTATGCAAATGTGAAGAAATAGCAGATTAGAAGCCCCTGGTCGAGCATAGATTAAAGTGTCAAGGAGATTAATTTTAACGTCGGCATCTGGAGCCAATGTATTAAGAGAATTTTTCACTTTTTCTTCTTCTTTCTAAAGGGAAATGAGCTAAATGAAATCTATTAATGCCCGTGCTTGTCAATCATGAGAGTATACACTGTGCATGTAATTACTGGGTCTGTCTGACAGCCCAGATGTATGAATAAAATTGAAATATTAGAACTTTAGCTTTTAAGTAGCAAGTTCAATTTATTGCATTTACTTAAAAGGATGAGATGGCCCTGTTTCTATGCGTGGCTCACACAGATTGTTTAAGATGAATATATAGCAGCACTTACATACATACAATGAATCATTCATGAAGTAGTTTTACACAGGAGGCCCTTCCAGTCGCAGTCTGAACACAGGTAATGACTGCGGCGGGTGCTGAGGGGGATGTTTTCCCTGGGAACACAGTCTGCATAAATGGACATCGCTCGCCCCTGCATTCTAAAGAGCAAGTGAGCACGGGCGCGTCTCCGCTCCATTGACTCTGAGTACAATTCAGTTTCTATTGAAAAACTGTCGTGCTCATCATTCCAACCTTAAAGGGATAGTGCAGTGTTTTTTTTTATGTTAAAGGTCCCATGACATGGTACTTCTTGATGCTTTTATATGGCTCCTTAATAGTTCCCTAATACTGCAAATTAATCCTTCTTCAAAATGTGTGCATCAGTGCATGAGAAAGAGGGATAAGATGAGAAAGAGTCATAAATGTCACTCTGGAACAGTCCATTATGGGCGTTGTTGCTTGAATGCAAATGAGGAGGACAGAGATGGCCTATAGTAGCGGGTGGGGGCGTGGCCAAACTCTCCACTCTTTCCTTTTCAGCTGTGCCCTGTGCGCTCTGACCCACTTCTGTGGGTCAGAGCGGAAGGAGAGATGAGAAGCATTCCATTGAAAAATAAACACATTTCCACAGAAAATAAAATTAAACCACTGCTGTTTCAGATATCCACAGGCTCAGATAAAGGACTTCCGAGCCTAGAAACACTCGCAAGTTCCTCCAGGCAAATAAAAAAAAACGCATTTCGCATTGCGTAGCTCCTCCGCAGTCCAAACTCTCTGGGCGTGATTTACAGAGACGCTGAGTAGAGACAGACGGGGGTGGAACTGCATTTGCATTTCTTTTTTCGAGCTGACGTCAATAAGTTTCCTTGTTCAAAATCGCCCGTTTGAGCTCTGATTTTTTCTAACACAGAAAAGGATCGCAAATCCTCAGTTTAGACATTTCGCAACTTTTAACCATGGGGGTGGCCTAAACAGGGTAGGGGAGCTCACATTAACGTTCAAAAACCTCAGAAAGTGAAAATTTCATGCCATGGGACCTTTAATGTTAATCTGTATGGGTTTCCTTCCAAAAGTTACGTGTGTTGACACCGGCTTACCTCTGACACTCTCAGCTGATCCCGGTTCGGCTCGCTTTCTGGAGCCCGCGTAAGTAGGTCCGGTAACTTCCCTGGAACATGAAATAAAGCTTGTTTTTCTTCTCAAAACAATATCCAAAAATGAGAACTTCGCATTTCAATCTCTTCAGACGGGTGCGTTGGAGGCGAGGGAGCAGACCCAGAACACAAGGAGAAAATCATCCCTCCGCTCAGAAGAGAGGACCACGACTGCCTTCTCAAACAAAGGGAGGCATATTGGATCCATACCCTCCAAACTTTAGCTCCAAAAGGACTCAATGATGACTTTAATTTGAGCATTTTTTTGTAAATATTGTATTGTAAATAATCATTATGTTCTTGCTTCTGTTGGGTTGTATGTGGGCTGTATTATAAGATTCACTGTGTATATGTAGATACAGTATGTATATAGCACGCCAATCTCATTCTATAGTTGGGTGCAGATCTACTATATCTATATATATTCAAATATTCTCCAGCTTTATTTTTCAATTATTGTTTCATGACTATTATTACTATTATTATTATTATTAGTTACATTACACTACAGTGGTACCTCACCTTACGAAATTAATTCGTTCCAGAAGTGGTTTTGTAACGTGAATTTTTCGTAAGTTGAGTAGCTATTTCAATGGAAAAACCCTGATTCGTTCCAAGGCCCCGTCCCAAGTTTTTTTTTTTTTTTATAGTGTAACTTTTTTTTTTATAGTGTAACACTGTGTTCTGCGTCCTGATTGGCTAAGAGACTGTAGACCCAGGACTAAACGTGGACTAAACCAGGTCTAAACAAGGTCTATACCTGGACTGGACCAGGACTAAACCTGGACTAAACCAGGACTGGACACCAGGATTAAAGCGCCGCGTGCGGGTCTATTTCCTGGTTTCGTGCTAGCTCTCCCGGTGTACCTCACGAGTCACGGCTGAGGTGAGCAGCGAGGAGGGGAGGAGATGTGCTCCCCTCAGGACCGCACGCAGTCCGAGTGCATGAACAAACGCAGGCAAGAGCCGCGGTGGTTTAATCCTGGTTTAGACCTGATTTAGACCTGGTTTAGAGGAGGCACGGTTTGAGCACGGGTCTCGTCCTCGCAGCCCCGCGCCGGGTCATGCTGCGCTATCACACACGTGTCCGCGCGCAGTCTTCTCCCCCCTCCCCCTTCCCCCCACACTTCACTATTAATAAATTTTGTTGAAAATCTATGAAAGTCTGAGTGTTTAAACGAGAGACAAATGTGAGAAAAGTTTAAATCCAGTCTGAGAAAAGCATATGTGTGTGGCTGAGCGCGCATTATTTGAATTTTTGAGATTTTGCGTTTCGTAACTTGAATTTTCTTTCGTATCTAGAGACCAAAATTTAACGTGAAGGCATTTCGTAACTTGGAATTTTCGTTTGTTGGGTCTTTCGTAAGGTGAGGTACCACTGTATTTTGATTGATTGCCTTTGGATTTTGAATTATGTTGTTTTGGGTGCACTGTTCATTCACGACCTGTCACCCTAGGGTGCTCGCCACACCCTATTTAAGATGGCCACCTTTAGCTCTTACTCCATTTTGCCTGATGAAGGCCTAGGGCCGAAACGTTGCATGTCTTAATAAACTTCTCATTTTGCAAGTAAGACGGAGTGCGGGATTGTTTTCTCCTTGTGTCTTCTCAAAACAGAACATTTGTCCGAAAGGTGATATATTTGCGTCCGAAACAGTTGTCCACGAAACAGCAGCGTATTTCGCATTCGCGTATTGACTCTCTCCACTCATATCACTACGCCCATGTTAACTCTATCAGCCTGTTAACTCTATCAGCCTCTATCAGCTCTATCATGTTAACCTTCAGCGGATGTCTACAAGTGAACACGCTGATAGAGTTAACATGGGCGTAGTGAAATCTCAGGACACTGTTGAAGGGGAAGGCATACAGATTAACATAAAAAAAGAAAAAAAAAAAATGCACTATCCTTTTAAAATGTTGAGCTGTCTCAGGAAGAAGAGTCTGCTCATGCTCTTCTTGTACACAGCATTACAGTTGTCCCTCCAGTCCAGCCTGTTGTCCACATGAACGCCGAGGTTCTTGTAGCAGTCCATGATCTCCACCTCATGACCCTGGATGGTGATGGTATGGTAATAGTTTATCTAATTTTTGTATCTGTCCTTTGAAAACACCAGATTTCATTTACTCAACCACAACTTCCTTGAGTACTAGTTTTCTCTTTTTTTTTTTGTTTTTTTTTTTTTACATTTTTTCTTACTTAAAGGCAAATTAACGTTTTTTTTTTTACAATCTGAGCCTTCTTTCAGCAATAAAACAAGTAGTTTTACTCACCCATAGCATTTTTCTGTCAATTGGAGCAGTATCGCAGAACTTATGTTGAGCCGTTCTGTTCTAGTAATGATCCCGTATCCGTTAACATGGTGCTGTATCATTTGCTCGGGGCATTACTTTGCGGTGTCCAAATAACACAAACTTTAGCACTTTTCAAATCATAGAAGCCCGATGTCTTAATGAAAGATTTCGTTTGAAGCAAAAGTGGCCTGTAATCCGAGATTTAGCCATAGTTTAGAGTAGATGAGGACGCCAGTGCGCATGCGCGGACTGCTCCTGGGCCCCAAACATGAAACGCAAAGCTGAAAACTATGGATAAATCTCGGATTACAGGCCACTTTTGCTTCAAACGAAATCTTTCATTAAGACATCGGGCTTCTATGATTTGAAAAGTGCTAAAGTTTGTGTTATTTGGACACCGCAAAGTAATGCCCCGAATACAAATGCTAACGGATACGCTACAACATAACTTTCTTCAAACAGCTCCAAATGACACGAACGTGATATGGGTGAGTCAAACGACTTGTTTTATTACCGAAAGAAGGCTCAGATTGTAAAATAACGTTACTTTTCCTTTAAGCAATTTGTTTGGCCACTGGGTCCTCCTCCAGAATTGGAGGACATTTTATGTCCCACCCATCAAATATTAAATAATCCAAATACCAAATACTAAATACTAAAACATACAGTTTCTGAGTGAATTTATTTGTCCTGAGACCAAATCTAAAAAAAACAAAGAGAAAAGAATGCTTGAATATAGTTTTTAAAATACCAAATAAATCTGGAGTACCAACAAAATGCAATTTTTCTCTTGTCCCACCCCTCTAATGACCAAACTGAATCTCAAATAAACCAGTTAAAATTGAATCGAAATTTCTTGTTTTTTGTATTATTTGTTTCATTTCCATCTCTTGTAACTGTGGGAACATTTGTTTTAAGAGACATAATATTTCAAATAATAATTATTATTCATGGAACATGTGTCCCACAACATGCACCAACCCTGTTACCAGAACATTTTTAGCCTGGTAGAAGAAGAAGAAAGCACATGATCAATCAATCAACAGTGAACCACATGATCCCCTGGACTTGACGTCATCAGTTTTCCAAAAGAATGGGCAGAGCAAAGGTTTGTCTTCTCTTCTATTTTTCATATTTTTATAACATCGTTAGCCTTGATTGAATGTCTCACTCTGCCTCATGCAACCCTGTTATGCAAATGATCAGAATAAGACAATTTTTTTCCCTTTACTTATTTGCATAAATAAGTTTTTCCTCTTGATTAGCAGTAACAGCTAAACAGCTTCTACTCCTGAGATAAAGTGAACATTAGTGCGGATCTGCAACCCTGTTACCTGCAACCCTGTTACTGTGATTAGAGGAAATCAATAAATAAACCAAATAAATCATGTAATAAAAAGTTTACTATTGACCGTAAGCTGAGCTAATCAAGCATTTGGTAGTTTATTACCTATTATTGATGAATATGTAGCAGAAAATCAGAAAAGAGAAGGTTTATTTTTCAAGAATTTTAAAGCCAAAATGTCCTCCAATTCTGGAATGACCCCACTACTTTGTACTTTTAACATTATTTTTAAGTAACATTACACTTACTTGAGTACAGTTTTTACCTACTCTACCACCTCTGGTATTAACACAACACATTTCAACTTTCTTCTTCTTCTTCTTCTTCTTGGTTCATTCTTTCCAGCGCACCTTAAATGCAATGCGAATCAGCAGTACTTACCGCGCTTTGAGACAGACAGTAATAACATTTGTCCTTTTATGGAAAAAAATCATCCCAGCGCTGTTACACCTAATGCGTAATTGCACCCAAGACCTGTGCAATGATCACACCATTTTGTGAATTTATTTGATCTCCTCCTCCTTCTCCTCGCCAGCAGCCCGAGCTAAAATCGCTCTCATTTGAATATCGCTGACGGTGTAATCTTGCCTCTTTTATTGTCCAGATTTTATGTTGGAGAAGTAGCTGTGTGCGACGCTTAACGCCATCCCGGGCTGCGCGGGTCAATCAATACAGCGCGCGGCCCGTCCTTTTGGCAAATGCAGATGTGGTCGGGGATCGATATGGGTGTCATCGCGCCTCCTTCCTCACCGGGCTGGTTGGATATGACAGTGGGGGGGAGTGCAGGGGGAGGGGGACGGTCCTGAGGGAGAAGGTGGCTGAGCTATGGGGCGAATCTCGATGGGCCGGCCTACGTTTTTTAAGATTTCATCTACGCCTCTGCGGTCGCTGAGCTGACACGCAGACTTTAGTGGACTCTGCATCATTTCAGCTTAAGGTCAAAGACTTCACGTAGATGTACAGGAGGTGTAATGGAGATGCTGTGGTTTATAGCGTTATTCAGCAAAAATTTAGATGTCATTTTTGAGAGTTTAAAGTTGAAGGGTAAAAAACCTGATTGCAGATTTCTTACAAAACTTTGCATTACATATGCTTTAAATTGTCACTGGACAATTAGTAGATGGCCCATACTATGCATTTTCTGATCTACACTGACAAAAGTATTAGGACGATGGCATAATTTGTGATGCTGGGGTACTGAGCCAACTTTTCAATGTATCAAGCATTATTTAAATGTGGTGTACTTAATACTATTTCATCACATTTATTCAATTATATTATCACACGTTCTCATATTTTCAGATCATTGTGCACAAATCCATTTGTGGATGAATATTACTCATGTTTTCAAAGCATCCTTTCATTATGAAAATAATAGTTTGAACACTCAATTAATAATACAGTCATACCTCACATTATGAAAGACCCAAATAACGAATAATCCAAGTTACGAAGCGCCTTTACGTAAAATTTTCGTCTCTGAATACGAAAGAAATTTCAAGTTACGAAATGCGAAATCTCAAAAATTCAAATAATGCGCGCTCGGCTTCGCAGCCGCCCGAATCCCCCGAAACATAAATACACTTGTAGTAAATACACTCTCCAACAGGGTTTAGGGGGTAGTATTGGGGGCCTTGTAACGAATCAGACCTTTTACAGTGCGACACTGCTTACGAAAAAATCACGTTACGAAACCACTTCTGGAACAAATTAATTTCGTAAGGTGAGGTATGACTGTATTTTAAAATCCACTCATATCATAGTTCTTGTATCAGTAGTATCAGAGTTCTTGAATCAGCCCGTATGCATGATGGAAAGGACAGAATTTGTAAAGCTGTGATTAAGGCCAAAGGTGGTTATTTTCATGAAAAAGCTATTTAATTTAATATTGTTACATTTTTGCAATAATATGCCTTTACACATGATGAAATTTGCTTTAATATATCAATAAGTTGATTCGTTGTCATTACCAATACATCTTGTGATCATTATTTATGAAAGTTCAGAAATACACAATTCTACTAAAGAAGTGTATGTTATAATTTTAGCCATGTTATAATGCCAAAGGAGCTAACTACAATGAAATTAGTTTGAAACTACCACACCTACTTGTTTACAGTTTCTGTTGGTTAGGTAAGCCTATTAGATCTGCAGTGGGAGTGGAGTGTGGGTCTTGTTAGCAGAACCATTCAGGGCCATAATGGTGTTTTCACACCTCTGGACCTGACCTGGCTAGCCTATTATGGCCCTGAATGATTCTGCTAACCAGACCCACACTCCACTCCGAATGCATATTTAATAAGCCCACCTAACTAACAAAAACTGAAAACAAATAGGTGTGGCAGTCTCAATTTCACTGTAGTTAGCGCTCCCTTCAGGCAGAAATAGGCAGTGTCCACCAGCGTCTGACCAGAACTGAAGAAGCAGCTTGAATGAGCTGAGAAACGTATTCGACCAAATAAACTTTGGTCCAGTTGACAAATTGAATTTCTCCTTTTGCCATTAATACGGAGAGCAAAGGAAGGAGAGTCTTGTCTGTTATTAATTAATCCCCCAGAGAAGTAATATCCTCCTTCTTTTAGAAACTCTGGCTATTTTGCACTGAAAATTGTCTTACTTTTTAAAATGCTGCTGGCGCGTCTCCTCAAAAGCAGTGGGAGCGCAGTGCTGTGCCTGGGGACCCACCTTTGTGATCTTCTAGCTCGTCTTGGTCAGGACTACCTTAGCTGGACGATTTGAGCTATTGTGCATGTTTTTAGGGTAGATCGGGGAAACCGGAGTGGCCACAGAAACCCACCAAGACACAGGGAGAACATGCAAACTCCACATGGAAAGGCCAGAGGATCGAACCTAGAACCTTCACGCTGTGAAGCTTGCAACTCAGCCACAGTGCCGCCAAAAGTGTGTTGTGGTCATCATCATCGTTGTGGTATCAGGTTTTGAGTATCAAGTCTATTCCTCAGAATCAAAATCGAGTTTGAAATGTTAGTATCGTGACTAACCACTGCACCACTGTTTCACGAACTAACGCAACACACCAAACGAAAAGAGGAAAAGAGTGAGAGTGGGATAAGAAAAAAATCCAAAGTTGTACACGATACTAAGGCTGCGTCCAATTTCTCTGTCTTACCCCTTCTTCTTACCCCTACCCCTTGGTTTTGCTCGTTCATGTGAGGACAAGGGGTGTCCCGATTCTAATTTTGATCAAGGGCTCGGGCCACGACCTCGGGCTACATACCCCTTGAAACGAAGTAAGCTCTCGACCAGATTTGAAACGAAGGGGTACGCCTACAAGCTCAGGCAGGTTTTGGGATCAGGATGGCAGCGTCACATCGACCAGCCAAGGAGTCTCATAAATGTATTTTCAGCAGTTGTAATTATCGATTAACAGTTTAGCAGGTTTACAATTATGACTAGGGATGGGAATCGATGGGAATCGTTCCAGTCAGACATGGGACCAAGTCACACATGTGCAAGTCTCAAGTAAGTCTCAAGTCTTCACCTTCAAGTCCCAAGTAAGTCCCAAGTATTTTTTTCTTGGGCAAGTCATGTCAAGTCAAGTCACAGGCTATGTCAAGTCAAGTCAAGTCAAGTCAAGTCCTGTAATAGGTCAAGTCAAGTCCAAGTCAAGTCACCTTTGGCGTATTGTTGTAATTTTAGCTGCAGAATCTGATCTTAAAGTGAAAGGCAATATATAAGAAAGTGTAAGTAATCATCACTGGCTAATGTGCCCAACCTGTTATAAAATATTTGTATTGTAAATACTCATGTTCAGTAAAACACATCATAGGCTCAAACAAAACAGTGATAATGTAATTATTGGTTATTTATTGGCAAAAGTGATCTGTACATCGAAAACCAAACTGTTTCACAAGTTTTCAACATTGTTTCAGCATTGAGTTGAAACCAGTAACAGCTAAAACAAACTTGTATTAAACTTTGTTACACTCCCTAACTCACTCTGTCACTCACACACACACACACACACACACAATTCATTAATCTATAGTTGATTGACCTTATCAATCGACTTACGATTAATTGGTAAGCTGCGTTTTTCACCTGAATTTTAGTGTTTCAATAGGGTCTTTAAGAATATAAGCTATAGTAACATAACACTGAGTCATAAATATATCATAGTATTATTATATTGTATATTCCTCAATGAATTATTCCTTTAGTAAAAAGCAGACAAATGTATTGATGCAGAATAACAAAATACAGTAATCCCTTGCTCTATCGCAGTTCGCGGATTTATTTTTATTTATTTTTTTCAATTTTCTTTTTATAGTGTAACATTTTTTTATAGTATTTATTTATATTATTTTTTATATTTCATGTAAGCTGAGCTGAGGTATCCGATAACCCTTGACATGGCAAGGGATGATGACGCAAATGAGTAATCGAGGGCTTCATACCCTGAGCCCTCTCAACTCAGTATCGAGGGGCAAGACAAAGGCGTAGATAAAGGGGTAGGGGAAGGGGTAAGACAGAGTAATGGGACGCAGCCTAACTGACCTTACAACCGTCCCTCCTAAGATCTGAGAAAGCCGCCGCAGCAAATCTCTTATTATCTACAATCTTTGTCCTGGTCTGTGGTTCAATTCCCTGTAATGAACCGTGGGGGTAATCTCAGTATACCTCTATCTATTTGGTTGCCATAGTGAGTCTTTTGTGTGTTCCGTGTTGGGCTTTAAGGTTCATTATTCATTTAAACGTGTTTCTGTCGCAGGTGAACAGATGTAGTTTTGGGTCAGTTCTTCCACAGTCACGGTTTTCAGCTCCGTTCAGAAGACGCACGAGCGAGCACGGCGGAGAGACGGCAGCTGCTCTGAGCGAAGTGAGAGAAGGATGGAGAGAGGGATGGAGGGAGAGGGAGGAAAAAGGTTGTGATGTGACGTTTGTGAAAAGTCAGCTCTTTGGGACGGTTCCTGAAAGAGCCCATATAACCGTATTTTCTGTTTCCTCTTCAAAAAGACACCTGGAGTTGTGTTTTGTTTCATTCACACATGTTTATCGCTAAATTTTAACACTCTCAAGAAAACACTGTTCCAATTAGGGACGAGAATTGATAAGATTTTTATGATTCCGATTCCATTATCGATTCTCTTATCGATTCTAATTTGGGGAAAAAAGGAGAACAAACTGTTTGATTAGCACCAAGATTAGCACTAGTCCTGGTCTAATCCTGGTTTAGTCCTGGTCTAGTCCTGGTTTGGTGCTGGTTTAGTCCTGGTCTAGTCCAGGTTTAGTCCTGGTTTAGTCCTGGTTTAGTCCTGGTCTAGTCCTGGTTTGGTGCTGGTTTAGTCCTGGTCTAGTCCAGGTTTAGTCCAGGTTTAGTCCTGGTCTAGTCCAGATTTAGTCCTGGTCTAGTCCTGGTCTAGTCCAGGTTTAGTCCTGGTCTAGACCTAGTTTAGTCCTCTTCTAGTCCTGTTCTAGTCCTGGTCTAGTTCAGGTTTAGTCCTGGTCTAGTCCTGGTCTAGTCCAGGTTTAGTCCTGGTCTAGTCCAGATTTAGTCCAGGTCTAGTCCTGGTCTAGTCCAGATTTAGTCCTAGTCTAGTCCTGGTCTAGTCCTGGTCTAGTCCAGGTTTAGTCCTGGTCTAGACCTGGTCTAGTCCACGTTTAGTCCTGGTCTAGTCCTGGTTTAGTCCTGGTCTAGTCCTGGTCTAGTCCAGATTTAGTCCTGGTCTAGTCCTGGTCTAGTCCAGATTTAGTCCTGGTCTAGTCCACGTTTAGTCCTGGTCTAGTCCTGGTTTAGTCCTGGTCTAGTCCTGGTCTAGTCCAGATTTAGTCCTGGTCTAATCCGGACCTAGTCCTGGTCTAGTCCTGGTTTAGTCCAGGTTTAGTCCTGGTCTAGTCCTGGTCTAGTCCGGGTCTAGTCCGGGTCTAGTCCTGGTCTAGTCCAGGTTTAGTCCGGGTCTAGTCCTGGTCTAGTCCAGGTTTAGTCCTGGTCTAGTCCTGGTTTAGTCCAGGTTTAGTCCAGGTCTAGACCTGGTTTAGTCCTGGTCTAGTCCAGATTTAGTCCTGGTCTAGTCCTGGTCTAGTCCAGATTTAGTCCTGGTGTAGTCCAGGTTTAGTCCTGTTCTAGTCCTGGTCTAGTCCTGGTCTAGTCCAGGTTTAGTCCTGGTCTAGTCCTGGTCTAGTCCTGCTTTAGTTCTGTTTTAGTTCTGTTTTAGTCCTGGTTTAGTCCTGGTCTAGTCCTGGTCTAGTCCAGGTTTAGTCCAGGTTTAGTCCTGGTCTAGTCCTGGTCTAGTCCTGGTGTAGTCCTGGTCTAGTCCTGGGCTAGTCCAGATTTAGTCCTGGTCTAGTCCTGGTCTAGTCCAGATTTAGTCCTGGTCTAGTCCTGGTCTAGTCCTGGTTTAGTCCTGGTCTAGTCCTGGTCTAGTCCAGGTTTAGTCCTGGTCTAGACCTGGTTTAGTCCTGTTCTAGTCCTGGTCTAGTCCTGGTCTAGTCCTGGTTTAGTCCTGGTCTAGTCCTGGTCTAGTCCTGGTCTAGTCCAGGTTTAGTCCTGGTCTAGACCTAGTTTAGTCCTGTTCTAGTCCTGTTCTAGTCCAGGTTTAGTCCTGGTCTAGTCCTGGTCTAGTTCTGGTCTAGTCCAGATTTAGTCCTGGTCTAGTCCTGGTCTAGTCCTGGCCTAGTCCTGGTCTAGTCCAGGTTTAGTCCTGGTCTAGTCCTGGTCTAGTCCGGGTCTTGTCCGGGTCTAGTCCTGGTCTAGTCCAGGTTTAGTCCTGGTCTAGTCCTGGTCTAGTCCAGGTCTAGTCCTGGTCTGGACCTGGTTTAGTCCTGGTCTAGTCCAGGTCTAGTCCTGGTCTAGTCCTGGCCTAGTCCTGGTCTAGTCCAGGTTTAGTCCTGGTCTAGTCCGGGTCTAGTCCTGGTCTAGTCCGGGTCTAGTCCTGGTCTAGTCCTGGTCTAGTCCAGGTTTAGTCCTGGTCTAGTCCAGGTTTAGTCCTGGTCTAGACATGGTTTAGTCCTGGTCTAGTCCAGATTTAGTCCTAGTCTAGTCCTGGTCTAGTCCAGATTTAGTCCTGGTCTAGTCCGGGTCTAGTCCGGGTCTAGTCCTGGTTTAGTCCTGGTCTAGTCCTGGTCTAGTCCTGGTCTAGTCCAGATTTAGTCCGGGTCTAGTCCTGGTCTAGTCCAGACTTAGTCTGGGTCTAGTCGTGGTTTAGTCCTGGTCTAGTCCTGGTCTAGTCCTGGTCAGTGTTGTATAGTAACGAAGTAATAATACTTCACTACTGTACTTAATTACATTTTGGGAGACTTTGTACTTTACTTGAGTTTTTAAAAAAATGATTACTTTTACTTTTACTTCACTACATTTCCGAATTTAATTGCATACTTTTACTCCGATACATTTTCAATGTGCCGTTTAGTTACTCGTTACAAAAAAAACCTCTACTGATGCAAGGAAGTCAGGACGTGCCTGGGCTTGTTTGCTACTTTTGCGCATGACAATCAGCCTACACCTGTTGGTTTCATGCAGCTAGTTTAATCAATCAACATCCCTGATGGAAGAGGAGACAGCATCCACGTCGGCTGCAAATGAAGGGGGACCTGACGATGAGCATCCCTGGCCGTACTTAAACACAATGTTCTTACGCTGATATGAAGGATTCGTCCTATCGAATGAAGTGCCTCTTGTGCCTTCCAAGAAACGTGGAAATCCTATCTTACAGAAACTCCCCGTCCAACCTCAAGAAACACATCGAGGTAAGTTCTAGATTAATGAAATTGTTAGCGTCTATATTCCAATTTCAGTAACCATAGCATGAACATTCTAGACACCGTTGTGAAACCTTGAGCATAACATGTAGAAATTAACTTTGTGTGACATTGTTTCGGTTACACAAAGCGTATTTGACGATGTTGGAGCTAACAGGCTACATAGCTTTTCCGGCTCAAGGGAAGGCATAGCTGTAGGCTAAGTGTAACGAATGAGAAAGGCACACGAGTTCAAAAGGACAAAAAATAACATTAACATGTGCCTACTTTTAAAAATTTAAACAAGCGCTGTGTGTGTGTGCTATCTAAGTAACAAAGCGAGGGTTAGCTTCAGACTGCCTTTGCTTGATACTTTTACTTGTACTTTTAATTACATTACTTGAGTACATTTATTTTTACATTACTTGTCATACTTAAGTACAAGAAGTTCCAGATACTTTATGACTTTTACTCAAGTAACATTTCAGTCAGTGACTTCGACTTTTACCAAAGTCGTTTTTGAGAGGGGTACCTATACTTTTACTTGAGTTTGATTTTCCAGTACTTTATACAACACTGGTCCTGGTCTAGTCCTGGTTTAGTCCTGGTTTAGTCCATGGTCAGAAAGACAGATATGAGAGAGTGTGAAAGAGCAGGAAAGATATGGAGAGAGGGAGATGTGGACAGAGACAGATATGGAGGGAGAGAAAGACAGATTTGTAGTGACAGAAAGAGAGAGCGAGAGAGAGAGTACGACAGATAGGGATAGAGAGAGTGGGAAAGAACAGAAATGAATAAAGAGCTGGGCAGGTATGAAGAAAGAGAGAGAGAGCAGAACAAATCTGGAGAAAGAGAGAGAGTAGAGAGGGAGATAAAGAGATAGAACCACAGCACACACCTGGATCATATTATTTCCAGAGATGCTTTGCTCCAAACGGTCATTTCACTATTTTCAGCTTGACTGGAGCTCTGACGGCAATTATACCGCCACACCAGATTATCCCCACCGAGCTCCCGACGTCGGAGCCAACGCTTACGGAGCCAACTCGAAGGTCAGAACGGTAGATGTAGTTTTCTCGCAGACGGAGGTGGAGATTTTGTGGAGACAGATATGAAGAGAGAGAGAGACAGAGGAATATTATGTGGAGAGAGAGAGAAAGACAGGTATGAAGAGAGAGAGAGACAGAAGGACATATATGGAGAGAGAAGGACAGATATGAAGAGAGAGTCTGAGAAGGACAGATATGAAGAGAGAGAGAGAGACAGGACATATGTGGAGAGAGAGACAGATATGAAGAGAGAGAGAGAGAGAGAAGGACATATGTGGAGAGGGAGAGAAAGACAGATATGAAGAGGGCAGAAAGAGCAGGGCAAATATAGAGAGACAGATCTGTAGAGAGAGAGCAGGAAAGATGTGGATAGGGAGAGTGGGAAGACAGAAGGAGATTTTGCAAATGCCCCGTCCAGCACTCAATGGATCAATGAAGTTATGTCCTTTTTGAAAGTAGAGAAGATTAGGTACTCCAAGAAAGGTAAAATAAACATTTTTTACAATGTGGCAACCATTTATTGACATTTTTGAAACAGTCTAAGGGTTTGAGTGATTTGTTTTTGTTCGATGGTTTTGTGGTTTTGCATAAATATTAAAAAGATGTTTGTACACGTGTTGTCTGAATGACATATCAATCAATCAATCAATCAATCAATCATTAAACATTATTTATAAGGCGCTTTTCATACAAAAACATAACACAATGTACCTAATAATCTATCTATAACTGTTAACACATGAATAAAAATATATGAAACTAAAAGATGTAGATTTTGTTACCGAGTATTAAAGTCCGAGAGAGACATTTTAGGTTCATTTCGCACTGGTTTTAGTCACAGGATCTGGCAACCCACCGCGAGGGGTTCATTCAGTTAACAAAAACGGGCCTGCTCGATCTCAAATCATTCACCGTCTGGTGACTAAAATTGAAACTGAGCAGTTAGAAAAAAATGAACTAAAACCACTCAGCACCACTCTAAAAACGAATTAAAACTAACTCTACAGCTGCATCATCGAGTCCATCCTGACCAACTGCACCACTGTGTGGTACGGCAGCACTACTGCGAAGGACCGCAAACGCCTGCAGAGAGTGGTTAAGACGGCCACAAAATCACCAGGACTCCTCAGCCCTGGCGGTCTACCACCGCAGAGTCCGCAAGAGAGCGCCTCCATCATCAAAGGCCCCACCCAACCCCAACATGGAATATTCACACTCCTACCTTCAGGCCGGAGGTACAGAAGTGTGAAAAGCAGGACTACTAGACTTAAGAACTCTTTCTTCCCAACTGCTATCAGACTCTTGAACCGCTGAGCAATACCCCCCCCTCCTGGACACTGATTGACCGATACTTTGCACATGAGTAATTTGCACTATTATTGACCAACTGTTAAGATAATCTGTCAGATTACAGCTGCACATGTAACTGCTCGAATGTTTACACTTCCTGTTTGGACGATATCAACCATGTTTATACTTCCTGTTTGCACTATATCAACCATGTTTATACTTCCTGTTTGCACTATATCAACAATGTTTACACTTCCTGTTTGCACTATATCAACCATGTTTATACTTCCTGTTTGCACTATATCAACCATGTTTACACTTCCTGTTTTCACTATATCAACAATGTTTACACTCCGTTTTTACGACTGACAGTTGCACATAAAACCACTGTTGCACATTATCTGTAAATATGTACATAGTACCTAGCCTATATTTTTCATAGTGTATATTCAGTAAAGATTGTTTCTATTTGATCATACTTTTTATATACTTCTCATTATCTTATTTTTATTTTTTATTTTTATTTTTGCATGCTCTTGGCATCCAGAGTGGGCAGCAAAGTAAGAATTTCATTGTACAGGGAAACGTGTTTCTTTACTGTGCCTATGACAATAAAAGCTTTGAATCTTGAATTTTGAATTAGAGGAAAAAAGTCAAAACTAACTTAAACTAAACTATAATGAAAAATCCAAACCTATTATAACCTTGGCAGAGCCTATAGCTGGGCCACTGCACTTGGTTGAAATAATTTCAGGCTGAAATAACTTAACGTTTAGACTCTAAAGTGCAAAGTGGGTTTGAAAGACATTGACTTAAACTTTTTATTAAATTTCCATGACAAGGTGGATAATAGCCATCATTCATCCACTGTTGACAACATCATTCTTGGGCAGTAATAGCTCCATTAGTTGTGGCGTCTTTGTCCACACTCGACAGGTGTCATACTGCAGGTGTATTATTATTAATATTATTTTCTCGTTGATGGAGACTCAAACTCTACAGACTTTCACCTTTTAGATGTGGCTATGGAACAAATGCAAACTTTATTATAGCTGGGCGGTATTTTTTTCTTTTCATGTACTAAGTGGTCTCATGTCTTTGGCTAAGTGGACAGTAACAGCGTTGGAAATATCGTTCCACCGTTTGCTTTTCTTGTCGTAGGCGGTCCCCTTAGCAAACGCGTCTTTGAGTGATGTCTGAGTGGCGTTTTGTGTCGCGGCGCCGACTTGAACGTTCCCTGCAGACGTGGAAGTGGATACAGATCTTAGTTTCGTGCATTCTTCATATTCCAGGACGGTGGTGAAGCAGATCGCTCGTGTTGCCTCCTGCAGCTACGACTTTAGCCCGACGACATTTACAGAATACGATTGTTTGATCAGCGTCAGATTTTTTAAAGCTGAAGTACTTCCACACGACTGACACGGCTCCTCTTTTCGGTTTAAGTTCCTCTGTGTCTAACATTTTGTCCGTCCATGTTGTTCACCGTTCAACACACGCTGAGCTTCCACCGCTCTCACGCCACTGCAAAACAGTCCCCCTCTCAAACAATGTCCTGGGGCGCCATGTTCCGCCGCTCTGTGTTCCCGACATTTTGTACGCACACACTCACCGGGATTGGGACATATGAAAAATCCATATCATTAAAAAAAAAAAAACATAGGATGAAGCATATACCACCCAGCGCTACTTTGCATTTTAATCTGTTTTTTTTGCAAAATGACTTTGTGCACAACAGCGCCTGCAGTCTCACTAGCGTCACTTCTTCCTGTTCGATTTTTGTCAAATTTTTATGAGGTTTTTGCTGAGGCGTGCTAAAATGAATCAATATTTAATGCTAACGCTAATGTTGAGGAATAATAGATGTTAAAACAATGCCACAAGCTGTAATATTCCACATTTAAAGATAACTATTTGAGTTTTAATACTTAGACTTAGAAAAACTTTATTGATCCACAAGGGAAATTATTTGGGTACAGTCGTTCACTCATCATAATATAATATATAACAGAGGGTAACAAAAAATAGATGGAATAGCAAAAAAGAGAAATAGACCGGTCAAATGAGACATAATTATAAAAAATAGTAATAAATGTATATTTACAAATCAGAATAAAACTGAAAAATAAGTAATAAAATATCAAATAAGATATCCAATCACAGCTATATACAGTTGTAGGGAGTATTATCTGTCCCTCTATAGTCTGGTGCAGTGGGTGAGCAGGAGTGTCCATCACTGCATGCATGTGGTAGGATCGGATTGGATTTCTCCAAATCCGATCCCTTTACTCTGCGGGTGGTTTGTTCGTGGCACGGAACCACCACCTCCATGACGGCCGCGCAGCAGACCACTGGCCTCTCTTCACAGCGCTCCTTAGCGCCCACATTCACCACCTCCACTCCGCAAAGGAAGGGGAGTTTCGCAACACCTTCATCCCACACAATACACTTTTCTCCATCTCCCGAAACGGTTCCCCTCAGTTGGACTTCTGACCCCTACCCTCCTCCGCTGTTCCCTCTGGACCCTCACTCCCCCTGTTTTCCTTCTCGGCCCCCCTTGTACTTCCCCCAGGTACCTTCAAGTCCCTTAGCCCTTGCACCCAGTGGTGTTTGTTCCCATGCCCACGTCCCCTAATGTGCCTTCTGAGTGCTTTGTGAATGTTATTGTGGTTTTGAAACATGTAACTTTAATAATAAAAGAAAAATAAATAAAATAATAATAAATAAAAAAAACTCGGATAATGGTCAGCGCCCTGGCTGGCTTCACTACCCTATGTGGTGCTGTAGTCCGACTACTTCCGGGTGATGGCTACTCAATAAAAACACAACAAACTATGTGGCGGTATACAAAGATGGCGCTCGAGGAGTTTGACGGAGCAGCATTGGTGTACGTGTTGTGCATTCTTTCTTCGCAGCCATGATTTCGTCTGACTTTTCCGACAACAATCGCTACTTATGACGGCGTCGGCGCCTCCTGCCACTTCCGGGTGCAATCCCTGCCGAAAATTCCCGCGGATGCGCAGTACACCAATCCGATCTGATATCGTGCACAAGGCGGCACCAAGCGGCACCAAGCGGATTACTATCAGACTAAGCCAGGGGTTCCAATCGGATTCGGGAAACCAATCCCTATACGATCCTTAGCCTATGCACATGAATTCGATACGATCCCAATCCATTTGCAATCGGATTACACTCGTCCATGTGCACGCAGTGTT
Organism: Paratrypauchen microcephalus; assembly: GCA_036785185.1. Lineage (NCBI taxonomy): Eukaryota > Metazoa > Chordata > Actinopteri > Gobiiformes > Gobiidae > Paratrypauchen > Paratrypauchen microcephalus. The sequence goes on along the minus strand of JAVJIX010000122.1, from coordinate 2,083,697 downwards.
TGATGGAGAGCAGTTTGTCCAGTGTCCTCTTGTCCCTCACTGTGACAAACGTCTCCAGCTCACAGCCAATCACGTGACCAGCTTTACCGATCAGTTTGTCAATCCGTCCAATGCCTCTTTTACTGCTGCTCTCCCAGCAGACCACACTGAAGTCCAGGGTAATATGTTGTACAGTTTTAATAAAAGTCACTGTTAGATTTGAGACACAGTGAGCTAGCTAGCACCCCCATAGGCCCCCAGTGAACATAAAGAGAATATATTTCTTGGTTTTCCACCACCCCCCCTAATTGTATTTCCAACCAAAAAAATTACGTATTGTGTGTTTGTGACTACTGTTATTGTATATACATTTTCTAGTCTGTTCATGTTCTGCTATCGCTGATGAGAGGTGGGATGTTAGCACACCAGTCTGCTGCTTTAAGATCATCTCGTTGTAGAAATACAATGATAAATAAAGACCTGTGTGAAGTTGGCCCAACATCAAACGCACACCTACACAAAAAATGTCAATCGTTTGTGCTTCGTTTGCACTGTTTTGTACTGCAAAAAGTTTCGTTTGTGCTGCTTTAGTATTTGAGATATTAATGATTCTTTTATAGGTCAATTTGGGGTCAGCCAGCCCCCCCTCACAAAACACAAAACAGCACAAACGATTGACATCGTTTTTGTGTAGGTATGCGTTTGATGGGGGGCCAACTTCACGCAAGTCAAATAAAGCTTCCAATTCCAGTGAATAAAAACATCTGATAAACAAGACACTAAACACCATGACTAAAACATCACATATACCTGTAGCAAAAGTACAAAAGGCTCGTATATAATACAAATAGGTAAAACGCATAATGCGCAGCGTAATAAAGTTCAAATTGTGTAATTTAAGCACCAGTGTCATTGTCATTTATGCAGCAGTGTCAGTGTCATTTAAGCAGCAGTGTCATTGGGGGAGGGAGGGCAGGGAGAGAGCTGAGCATCCTGACAGCTTGGTGGATGAAGCTGTCTTTCAGTCTGCTGGTCTTGGCCCTGAGGCTTCTCAGTCTCCTTCCTGATGGCAGCAGACTGAAGAGGAAGTTGGATGGGTGGGTGGATCACCCAGAGGGCTTTGCGGGTGAGGCGGGTGCGGTAGATGTCCTGCAGGGAGGGGAGAGAGACACCCACGATTCTCTCAGCTGCTCTCACTACTCGGTGTAGCTTTTTTCCGGCAGGACACGGTGCAGGTACCATACCACACAGTGATGCAGCTGGTGAGGATTAACCTGGGAAATCCGAGGCTGTCTTTCATTCGTTCCGATCTGAAAGACAGCCTGGCGACTATGGCAAGCGAGCTCTCCCGATTCTGGGAGCCAATCAGAGAGCGGGGAGGGGTGGAAAGACGGTGACGCGTACTACGTGACAAATGGAAGCTTGTAGTTTGAACTGACAACTGACATGATTGGCTATGGGCTATGTATACGCTCAATGATAGACATTCGTAACGCCCAATAAACGGCCGTTGGTGATCGTAAACCACACCTCCGGTACGAGATATTTCGAAGGTGGCTTTCAGACCATATATGGTCAGGTGATATGGTCAGGTGTAAACCAGACAAGGTGAGGATGCTCTCTGTGGTGCCTTTTTATTATACTCATAATATACTAATTTTATCCTCATTACTCATTGTTTAGCTCATTGCTTACAGTTTATATTACCTGCCTTATTGCATGAAAACAGAGTATAAACTTAGTACAGAAGGGAAATTTAGTGGTTTAGTCAGGAAGGGGGTGTCTACTCATTATTTTTTGAGAACTTTTCACAGGCGAACCAGTTTGCACCAGTGACAAAGGCCTTGACCGCCGCTACACTGTGTTCCTCTTATTTACGAGGGAGAAGCAGATAACGGAGGAATGTCGAGGAGGCTGACCGGGTAATGCACCTGGAGTCACATATTATTCACATGCTGTGGTGTTATAGTTGGGTCGAGGGAGAGAGAGGCCATCAGAGTACCTGGTGTAAGACATGCATAGACGGTAGTGCGACCAGGGACAGTCTGACCCAGAGCTCTGCATTGTTTAGCGACTCTTGATTCAGGGAAATACATTTTTGTGGAACTGTAATCGTCTGACTCTTGGTGATATTTCAATCTGAACCTGGTTGTAGTACTGAGGCAGTATTTTACAACAGTAGCCGTATTTGTTTTGATACAAACACAGATACAGACCATTTGCAGGCATGAAAATCCCTCACCTTTTGGCGAAATTTGCAGTTTTGAAGTCCCGCTGATCGCACTCCCGCCAATCATGACAATTAGCGCTGTTGTGTTTGCGCTTGTTCGCCAATCAGCTGTGAGCGAGCCTCGTGAATATGTTTGCGGTATTTCATGAAACTGGAGAAAATCCTTAATTTGCTACGTAAATGCTACCTAAGGAGGAACTCTTGCCTCAGGACATGGGATACGTTGGGGATTATGTCCGTTTCTCCGGATAATTAAAGTCCGTGGATATACGCGACACACGCATACATGTGGATACCCGAACTATCGGACAACACAGCAAACTGTTACAACGGAGTGACCGCATTCTTATGGGGTAAGTCAGATTATCAGATTATTTCTGCATCAAAGGGACAGATTATCTGACAGCAGGGGCCTAAATCGGGACTAAACCAGGTCTAAACCGGGTCTAAAGCAGGACTAAACCATGACTAAAACAGGACAAAACTGGGACTAAAACAGGACTAAACCAGGTCTAAACCAGGTCTAAACCGGGACTAAACCAGGTCTAAACCGGGTCTAAACCAGGTCTAAACCGGGTCTAACCCAAGACTAAACCGGGACTAAACCAGGACTAAACCAGGTCTGAAACAGGACTAAGGTGTGTGTGTGTACGTGTGTGATAACATATTATCCTGTGTATTATTGAATTCTTCAGATGTTCTCAGATTTCCATATGTAAGGCATTGTTGGACAGCTTAGAATCTACACTTTCAGAATCTGGGGGGGGATTAGGGTTAGGGTTAGCGCACCCTTCTCACCTTTTTCATCCCTGACCCGTTTTCATGCCTGCATTTGTGTCCCTGTCAGCGGTGACCAGACTCAATCTTCGTAAAGTACTGAATAAGTGCTCATTCTATATCCCAGGCGAATGTATGGTTTTCATTAATCTGCAGCCCTAATCCACAAAAGTCAAACAATTCTAGCTAACTATAGCTTCTGTGCCAGAAAGGCACAAGAGGTTAAGGACTAAAGGCCGTGGGTGAGGAAGGAGATCAGTGGACTTGATGTCTTAGAACAAGTGAGTCATAAAAAGACAAGTGAACATAAATCAAGCTCTTTTGTATAGCATCTGTTCCTTTGATCCAATGAGAAACGTCACTTATTTTAAATGCAAATTGGGATCAGAGGTGAAACGTTTTTTACTCAACGCACTACAGCACTACTACGCTCCATACGCGCGTTAATTAGCTTGATTGTGTTCGTCAGTGAGAAAACCGTACAGTCTTTTTAACTTCACAGCGGTTTTCCCTCATCACATGCGCCGCTCCGTTCTGCAGTCTCTTAATTCCTTAGCATGAAATCATTTAAAGTCTCCCCAGCAGTGTCTCCTGACACCGCTTTGCGGGAAGTGTGTTGACGTAAACAAGAGCGTGCCTGTCAGTTCTGTCTGAATGAGTCCCAAAGCGGAGAGGTTGTTTGTTGTCCCGGTGTATGATGGAACAGCTGGTCCGACTGGCATTAGAGAAAAATGAGGAAATAAGATGGAGTCCTGTGGCTGCAGGTTTGGAAAAGTGATTGACGACTTTGTACTGCCAGTTACCGGAGGCAGAATCAAACGAGGCATTTTTACTTATGCAAGTTAACTTAAAGAACCTGTGTCATGTAGTCTTTACTTCCCCTTTAAACCTGCTTTTGGGAACCTTGGGTTAAGTGTTTTAAATATTATACTTTGTAAAATTCACTTCAGTTTTTTAATGAGGCACTTAGGCACTGGAGTTTCTTTTGCTGTCAGCAAAGAGAATGCACAATGAGAAAATAAACAAATGCTATGCTAATTAGTGACTTTATTGATCTCACACAGGAGAAATTCTTCTCTGTATTTAACCCATCCTGTTATTAGGAGCAGTGGGCAGCACATTACTGCACCCGGGGACCATCTCCATGACCTGACCTAAGCTGGAGGATTTTACCTATCGTGCATGTTTTGGGTTGATGGGGGAAACCAGAGTGCCCGGAGGAAACCCACTCAGACACGGGGAGAACATGCAAACTCCAAACAGAAAAGCTTAGGCAACCCGGTGATCAAACCCAGACCATGCATGCAAACTCCACACAGAACACACACAGAAAGGCCTAGGCGACACGGTGTGAAGCGTGAGCGCTAGCCACTCAGCCACCGTGCCGCCAGTAAATACTGTAGGCTGAACAGGTCCGGTGATTACTGTACTTATGGGCTTAAAACTGTAGAAGTCCAATGGCGCAACAATTTGGGCAAAATGTGAACTTTTGAATGCTCAAAGACAACTCTGGATTAATAGAATAATTAAACAAGTATCAATGATGCAAAATACAACTTGACGAGGGGGCAACAGTCCAAACAGGTCTGCCACCTAGATCTCAATGCACCAGCCCCCATGGATCCTCCTGCGGGTGGTGGGTCTACACGCGACCCCACGTTGCTTGATGCAACTAGCCTTGATGTATCTCATGGGGGCTCTCTACAAGTGTGCACAGACGCGGCAAGGTGGTGTTAAGTGTCTTGCCCAAGGATACAACAGCAGCATTCATCTGTGGGAGCTGGAATCGTACCGCCGACCTGTGGGTCAGTGGATCTGACCGCTCAACCAAAACTGAAACTGACGTACAGTATGAGCTTGTAACCATGCTATACATTAATTTCCCCATTTGCATTTGATCCATCCTTCAGTGCCACTGGCTCTTGAGCTAGTCTTGGTCTGGAGGATTTGACCTATGGTGCATGTTTGAGTTGATTGAGAAAACCAGAGGAAACCAACCCAGACACAGGGAAAAACTCCAGCAGGGAGTCGAACCCCTCGTTCTTTCAGGTCATTTTCACACCTGCCTTGTTTGGTTCGTTTAAAATGAACCAGAGTTCCTTTGCTCCTTTGATTCGGACCTTTTGGGCTGGTGTGAATAAAAACCAAAAATCTCGATCCAGAGCAAACAAGCGAACCGAGCCCACCTAAAAAGCTGGGTCTTGGCACAGTTCCATTCAAACATTGGTGCGGTTCGTCTGAGGTGAGAATGCAGATCGGACTCGATCCGACACAAGTTGGCTTTTTGTACTTAACGAGCTCCCGCCGTATGTCGAGCATTATGGGAAACCGAGGCTGACAAAATGAAACAAAACGACATGAGACGAAACTTACCAGGCTTACTTACGTTTTGCGTGAAGAGCAAGAGTCAGAACTTGTTGCGCACATGAGCGCTGTCCTCCGTAGCCGTCTTGCCCTGTGTCTTCGTTGTTTGGAAATTGATTGTAAAATAGTGTAAATCTCATGATGCTGCTCAAACATTTGCGCGAACTGTAAAAACTGAGGAAACCATATCGCTAAGGCTAGACTGAAAACAGCACATAACGCCATGACTCTCCTCCTTCCGTGTTTGGACACGGTGTTTGGACTGGGCTCATTTCTGTCCAATGGTTGAACAACCTCAGCACACGTGGTTTTGTTTATAGATGCTGGTCCGCTTGCGAAAAAACTACAGTGTGAAAGCGAACCGCACCAAAATAAAAATTAAAAAAAAAAATTTGGTCCGGACCAAAGCAAGTGAACGATCGGACTTTCCTGGTGTGAAAACGACCTCACTAACACTAATCGCTCCACCACCTGGCCAAATGGGTTAAAGTTTTGTTGTTGCTTTTTTCACTATATAACACAATATGAAAGCAGTTCAGTGTGAATTCATAGTTTCATGTATCATTTATTGTCAGTCTGTCACCCCTCATCCAGGTAGAGTTCAGAGCAACAGAAAGTTGAAATGCCCTGTAGCTGATTTTAATACATGTATTTACATATATATAGTCCAAGAGCTCTGGAAATCAAAATAAGTCAGCTGTGTTCTGTTTGCATCTCATCTCTGCGTCTTCTAATCAGGAAGTGATTAGCTTGATAGTTGCTCTGTGCCTTATCATCAAGGCAAAACTTTCCACTCTTTTGTTGGGAAAGGCTCGTATAAACTCAGGTATAATTGGATAAATATGTAGGGTGTTCAGAATGCATAAGGTTGAGGAATAACCTTGGACCATTGCAAACCCAGAACTACCCTAGAAATAATTCAGTTTGATGTTTTTAAGACTGTTTCTGTTAACTTTTTGAAGGGGACAAAACTTTTTGAGTGAATACATTTCACCACTCAGCCAAGCAGCTTCAGGATTATGGGAAGTCACTGTCTTCAATATCTGTCTGAATTTACAGACATCTTGAAGTCGCAGTTATTCTTGTACGCTTGCGGTAGTGCATTGATGTAAAGCTGTTTTTCATGTCACATTTAGAGTCCTTTTTTCTGCATTATTAATTTGCTTCTCTCTGTTGGCGGCCAAACTGAAACAATGTGGTGCGATGAAGACATTTCAGGGTGAACGTGACAGAGCCGCGTGGGTTCAACTTCAAACACGTCGCTCAGAGGAGCTTTGAAAACGTTTGTGTGGACTCCTGGTGAACTGTCTGTCAGCTCAACGTCTGTGGGACCAGTCAACACTTGTTTTCAGAATAGACCTTGTTGCCTGCCAAGAAAAACGAGGGTCATTGCTTTTAAACATTTCATTAAAATGTCAAGGGTTGCATGTTGTTCTATCCAACTAGGATTACTCTCCGTCATGCCAGGTGCTATTGTCTTTTACTTAGTTGTCTTTGTTTGAGTGTTGTGACAATATTTTATTTTTTTAGTAATTAATTTTTTTAGTAACAGAGCATAGGGCAGCTTAGACTACTCCTGGTTAACATTAATACAGCGCCCCACTGTGTTTTTAAACTCCACACACCTTCACTAGAATCATTTGGATCGTTTCAGCCCTGGAATTTTCATTCTCTACTAAACAAAAGGTAAAAAGGAGCTGTTAACTTGAAAACTACCACCTACATGACATCACAAGGTGGAACAGAGCAGTTTGAGCTTTGGAGATGTAGGCAGACTGATAAAAAAAGGATTGCTCAAACGTGTGAATGAAACAAAACACAACTCCAGCTATGTTTATGAGGAGGAAACAACATTATAACATGGCTAAAAGTTCACAGGAGTCAATTTTGCGCAATGTAAGACCCTTACGTTAAAAAGGAATCGCTCAACATACAAAAATAACCTGCAATTTTAATGCCATAATAATATCTTTTTGCTAGGCTTCAGATAATATCACAATCATATTTAATACAGAATTGGGCAGCTAACATTTTGATAAGATGCAGATTTTCAGAGGAGTCTAGCTGCAGACCTCCAGCATGGGACCTCTTCCGGTGCAGGCTCCAGTGTCAGGTGTACCTCCAGTGTGAGGGCCGGAAATAACAAACTGTTTCGCCCAACCAGTGAGAGTCCGGCCAACGCAGAGGGGAAGAGCAGCGAAAAATAGTTTCTCTTCTCCGCTGTTTTGCCGATCATAGTCCTGGTCGTGTGCATTATCTCGCTGTTGATAAATCATTTATGATGTTTATATTTGTTTATCTGACCAAAAATCAAGCCGCACTTTAAGGTCGAATAACCAACTTCTTTTGGGGTGATGGAGCTTTCTCTGTGGTTGGTCCCAGACTGTGGAACAATCTGCCATTTGAGCTTTGCAACATCACTGATTTTAACCTTTTTAAATCTAGACTCAAAACACATTTAATCAAAATGGCTTTTAATACTTAGTAGTTTGTGGCATGTAATTTTTCTGCATTGTGTATTTTACTGTTTATTGTTTACATTGTTGTATTCTGTATAATGTTCTGTCTTTTGTATCGTTGTATTTTCTGTATTTAATTGGAAAGCACTTTGGTCACCACTGGTGTTGTAAAGGGCAATATAAATAAAGATTGATTGATTGAGATTGATAGTGGTATTAAGTTTTACGAGGCGTGTTTGTGCAGTGGTGTTACTGAGGAGACACTTTTTGCAAAGTTAGTGTAGCAGGATTAGTGTAGCAGATCTTAGCCAGGGAAATGAACTGGTTTGAGAGGGGAGTTAAAGAGGCTATTTTTGTCAAAAAAGAGAATCCGTCATTAAACAGAAATGGGGGAGTGAGACATAACTTGTCTCCCATTTATAATGCGATTCTTAGACCAGTCAAACAGAGCCAGGGCAGAGGGGTGGAGAGGGTCGTTAGACGTTGAATAGGGGGTCGAAACCAGCCGTCAGAGTAATTTGAAAAACAAAGAGACAGATTAGGGGGATCGTTTTCAGAGCTTTTGTCATTGTAGGACGCGCCTCCCGGCAGCTAGATATAAGCAGGGTCTAACCAGTACAATAACCAGAGCTGACGAAGCCTCTCGGATGAGCGGCGAAACGTTTTCAACCAAACAAACTTTGTCCAGTTGACAAATTGAACTTCTCCTTTGATCTTAGTGTAGCAGGGTTAAATGTGTTCCCTCTTCAAATGCCACAAATGAAGGACTGACATCAAAAGTGTAGAAACTAGAAACATTGATTCATTAAATATAAATGCACAAAGTTTTCTCTTCATTAACCTGATTTTATTTTGGTTCCAACCGGCCTCACACTGGAGGTTCGCCTGACACTGGAGCCTGCACAGGAAGAGGTCCCACGCTGGAGGTCTGCAGCCAGACCCTCTTAGCAGATTTTTGTATTATTGTGAGTTCTTGAGTCTAGTCACCAATAGATAGAACTCTGGAAAAAAATAAGAGACCACTGCATTTTTTTTTTCTGAAATCAGCATCTTTACATGTATTACAGCCATTCCATTCCAGTGTCTGTTGAATTCCAACACAAACACAAAGCTGAGCTACTTCAGTTCTTGTGAAAGACTGGGACTAGACCAGGTCTGAACCAGATCTAAACTAGGACTAAACAAGGTCTGAACCAAGACTAAAGCAGGGATGAACCAGGACTAAACTAGGATTAAATCAGGCCTAAACTTGGACTGAACCAGGGCTAAACCGGGACTAAACCAGGTTAAAAGGGGGACTAAACCAGGACTAAACTAGCATTAAAGGTCTCATGACATGGTACTTCTTGATGCTTTTATATGGTGCCTTAAAGGGATATGCCACCCCCAGGTCAAATTTGGGCATCTCCCCACAGTCTAGGGACTAAAACAAGTGATGAAAAGCGTTTTCCTGGTCACCCAGCCATTGTCCGAGTCTGTCAGCACTGACCGCCGCGCGAGCTGCTGCTCCTCCGCGTTAGACTGGAGTCTAACGGCGCCAGAGAAAGATCTCGGCCAAAAGGAATTAATTTGCTCGATGCGTTTCCCAATTACTTTCTGTGTAGTGTGCATTCATATCGAGTGCAAATAAATGTGCAAATCAACACGGAGAACTTGCCTTGGTCATTTTGGGTGGGAACTATTTTTCAGTGCGGAAAAATAAAGGCGAAGCACAAAGCACGCAGCGTAACGGGGGAACTCCCTTCCTGGTGCGTGAACAGGGATTCCCCTGTCCGCGTGGTGCGTGCTTCGCCTGTCTTTTTCCGCACTGAAAAATAGTTCCCACCCAAAATGTCCAAGGCAAGTTCTCCGTGTTGATTTGCACATTTATTTGCACTCGATATGAATGCGCACTACACAGAAAAATTGGGAAAAAGCATCGAGCAAATTAATTCAGTTTGGCCGAAATCTTTCTCTGGCGCCGTTAGAACTCCAGTCTAACGCGGAGGAGCAGCAGGCAGCGGTCAGTGCTGACAGACTCGGACAATGGCTGGGTGACCAGGAAAACGCTTTTCATCACTTGTTTTAGTCTCTAGACTGTGGGGAGATGCCCAAATTTGACCTGGGGGTGGCATATCCCTTTAACTCATTCACTGCCGGCCTGTTTTCAGAATTCTATCCCCCAGAGTGCCACAGGTTTCAGTAGAATTTCACTGATTTTCCAAGACCCACAGAATACTGAGTTCTTTGACTATATAAACATGGGACACATCAAAATAAAGTGTCGACTCTCTTCTTTCACCTGGAAAAAAAATTATGTTTCTAACCTTTTCGGTTCTCAAATAACTGATAGTAGAACATAGGGAAGTTTCAGCAAAAACACTGGTTTTTGAGCAAGAAATGGAGAAAACGACCGTTTAGTTCAGGGAAGGATTTCGAGCAGATCAGTGACTTTGACATCAATATTTATTGATTTAGTGACACCTCAAACATCTAAAATAACAGAGAAAGAGATTTTTGATGACAAAGTACATTTTTTATTTACAAATATAAGAATATAAGGCTCTGTGAATTGAAAATTCGTTCAAATCAATAGTGCCAAGAGATGTTTACAGGATATAATATCTTTTCCTATAAAATAGAACTTTGTTGAGGCTTTGTCTGAGGCCCAGAGTACAGACCCATAATAAAAACTAATACACACACACACACACACACACACACACACACATATATATGTACATACACACAAGCCCATGCATAAACCTTTACACACACACAGCTACACACGCGCACGCACACGCGCGCACGCACGCACACACGCACACACGCACGCACACACGCACACACACACACACACACACACACACAACTTCATTCATTACAATTACCATACACTGCTCACTGCTCCAAGTCAGTAAACTTCTTCTTTGGAGCTGTCGTAGTTCTGAGGAGACTCCCTGGTCCGCGCAGCGCACACAGGACACGCCCCCTCCTCGGGCACAGCAGATCTCTGCTCAGAACTCGCTGCTTGATCCGGCTTGTCTCTGCGATCCTCTGATCCAGGATCCTGGGTCCCAAGAGCAATCTGATCGCTCCATAGGCGCTGATCAACAGTTGTCTGCTTTTCCGGGTTCCCTGGCCTCGCCATCTTACTACTCTGGCCAATACACCATACACACGCTGCACTCCTCCTTTCTTCCCCGGCTCTGATCGGCTAATAATGATACAACATCGCCATCTACAGGTTGAGAGATGTAAATTACACCTCAAAAGTTGCTCCATGCCGTAACCTAGCAACCCCCGCTGAAAAAAGCAATTGACGTCTATAGACGTCACGGCACTCAACGGTTGGATTCGAGGGGACGTCAATAGACGTCTCCGGCATTGAATGAGTTAATGGTTCCCTAATACTGTAAATGAGTCCTCCTTCAAAATCAAGACTCCGTGCATGAGAAAGACCCATGAACACAGGTAGGGTCAAAAAATCTCTCTCTGAACACCTCATTATGGGCGTTGTTGCTTGAATGCAAATGAAGAGGACAGAGACAGGCCAGAGCGCGGGGGGGGGTTCCTCGTTTTAGCAGTGCGCTGGCTCCACTTCCGCGTTTTATGCGCGAAGGAAGAAAGGAGAGGCATTTCAATGAAAAAAACACATTTTCACAGAAAATAAAATTAAACCACTGCTGTTTCAGAGGTCCAGAGGGTCGGATAAAGGACATCCGAGCCTGGAAACATTCTCACGTGTCTCCAGGCAAATGAAAAAACGCATTTCGCATTGCGTAGCTCATTCGCAGTCCAAACTCTGGCCGTGACGGTGGGTAGATATCCAGACGGGGGTGGAACTGCATTTGCATTTTTTCTTCAATGTGACGTCACATAGTTTTCTTGTTCAGAATCGCCGTTTGAGCGGTCTTTTTTTCAAACGCAGAAAAGGACCGCAAATGCTCAGTTTACACATTTCGCAACTTTTAGCCATGGGGGGGGGCTAAACAGGGTAGGGGAGCTCACGTTAACGTTCAAAAACCTCAGAAAGTGAAAATTTCATGCCATGGGACCTTTAAACCAGACCTAAACATGGACTTAACCAGGACTAAACAACGTTAAAACAGGTACTAAACCAAGACTAAACCCAGTCTGAACCAAGACTAAACCAGGTCTAAACTAGGACCCAAGAACAATGTGAAAGACTTGTGGAGAGCATGCCAAGACGCATGAAATGGTTATTGCACCAAATATTGATTTCTGAACTCTTAAGTGTAAACATTAGTATTATGTTGTTTTAAAATGAATTTGATCTTGTTTCTTTGCATTGTTTGAGGTCTGAAAACATGTATCTTTTTTATTATTTTGACCATTTGTCATTTTCTGCAAATAAATGCTCTAAACGACAATATTTTTATGTGGCATTTGGGGGAAATGTTGTCAGTAGCTTATAGACTCAAACAAAAATGTTCCTTTTGCCCAAACACATACCTATAAGTAAGGTCATCAAGAATTCGAGTTCTGTCCTGGGCTGTCCTCTGGACTTAGTGCAGAAGGTGGGGGACAAGAGGGTCCTGGCTAAGGTCACCTCTATGCTGGACCATGAGTCTCACCCCCTGCAGGACGCTCTGTCTGCTCTGGAGAGCAGCTTCAGTGACAGACTGATTCACCCTCGCTGTGTGAGGGAGAGGTTTCGCAGGTCTTTCCTTCCTGCTGCTGTCAGACTGTACAACGAACACTGTTAACATGTCATTCAACGTATCTGCACTTACAAATATTCAACTATAATCCAGAGTCTATTTTTAGGTCTAGTTTTAAATTATCCGAGGCCATTATTTATTTATTTATTATATTGTTCTGTTGCATGTTACTTTTTCGTGCTGTTCTTGATCTGTGCGTTGCAACACTGGAATTTCCCCACTGTGGGACTAATAAAGGCATATCTTATCTTATCTTATCTTATCTTATAAAATCAGAAAAACTGATTGAATTTTGCAGTGGTCTCTTTTTTTTCCAGAGCTGTATGCTCAGGTTTAGTATTTGTGAATTTACCTTTTGTAAAGTAGAACGCAATCAATAGGAAAATCTGTCACATTCGCCCCATCTGGGAGTATGTATCATCGTATTCTCGAATCTGAAAACCACCAATTAATTTAAATTAATACATCAAGATCCAGCTAACATGCACATCCACACAAAAATATTCTAACTGAGGCGTTAAAAATACAGTATATGCTTAACTCTGTATTCTCCTCAGCGGGTCTGCCATAACACACTGGCAATAACAAATAAGAATGTGACAGAGCTGTGCATTAGACGGCTTCCCGAAGCTGGGGCTTTGTAACAGGGCTGACGGCTCTGTGCTGGTTGCCAATTACTCTACCTCCGTGTTGGTGGCAGTAATGAACGATCCGATGGAGAAGTGATCAAGACATTTGAGAGCGAAACATGACTGACAAGGCAGCATGGGCCCCCAGCTTCAAACCAGCTTTCCGCTTTCTGAAGGAGAGTTTTGACAACAATCGCGGGTCTTGTGTTGACTGCAATGTTCTTTTACCGGGTTCTTGATTGAAGTGACAGTGTGAAACAATACAATAAAAGTGGCGAGGAAAGATAGACACACATCACGCGATTCATTTTCTCTCATATCGAACGGAAAACTCTATTAACTCCGCAAACTGACCGCGGAGCCAGCACACACATCCGTAACCCCGGGTCGCTAATACGTCCTTCGGGCTCAAATGGCGGCGATTGTTGTTTGGTATTTCTCACAAGCGTCAAAGTATTGATTTGTGTTGTTGTCTCAGTCGTTGGCGCAGTCTTTCCGAGAAATTTCTTTGATCGCTTGGTTTTTGAAGATCTAGGAGGTTGCGTTGGACTAGAGATCGACGAGTTTGATCAGACCGAGAAAACACAAAACTAGCGTTTAAGAACCAGATGTGTTGAAGGAAGTCTTGGAGGTAAATTTAAATTTAAAAATTTCGATCAAAGTTTCGATGTCCAGTGAATGTGACATTTTTAGTACCAATACCTGCTCAAATGAGGATTTAGTTTTGATACTTGTTTTAGTATTGACTAGTGTCTAATAAAGTATTTGCATTTATGTGTAGAATCCTTCAGTCATCCAGGTAGAATCCATGGCAAAAGAAGAAGATTGACTTTATTGATCTCACACAGGAGAAATTGTTCTCTGCATTTAACCCATCCTGTTATTAGGAGCAGTGGGCAGCACATTACTGCACCCGGGGACCATCTCCATGATCTTGTTGCTTAGGTTTGGTCCTGCTTGCTTAGGTTGCTTAGGTTTGGGACCTAAGCTGGAGGATTTTACCTGTGGTGCATGTTTTGGGTTGATGGGGGAAACCGGAGTGCCCGGAGGAAACCCACCCAGACACGGGGAGAACATGCAAAACTCCACACAAAAAGGCTCGGGCGACCTGAATCTTATGGCCATACCAATGTGCCACATGGGGATTGAACCTGGAACCTTCTTGCTGTGAAGCGTGAGTGTAGGAGAACAACTATAAGACCAAAATAGACTAGAATACAGTAATCCCTCGTTTATCGCGGGGGTTAGGTTCCAGAAATAGTGAAATAAGTGAAATCCGCGAAGTAGGACAACTTTATATTTTACAATTATTATACATGTTTTAAGGCTGTAAACGCCTCAACACACACATTATACACCTTTCTCAGACTGGTATGAACATTTTCTCACATTTCTCTCTTGTTTAAACACTCAAACTTTCGTAGATTTTCATCAAAATGTATTAATAGAAGCGGGGGGGGGGGGGTGGTGGTGGTGGTGGGAAGGGTGTGCGCTCGGACACGTGCACCGTCACAAAACAAGGCAAAGATTTAATCCCGGTTTAGACCTGCCCTAGTCCTGGCCTAGTCCTGGTTTAGTCCTGGTTTAGTCCTGGTCTAGTTCCGGTCTAACGTGTTTACACATTAGACCATTATTCTACATGTTTTAAGGTTAAAAACGCCACACACACACACATACACACACACACACACACACATTTTCTCACATTTTTCTCTTGTTTAAACACTCAAACTTTTGTAGATTTTCAACAAAATGTATTAATAGTGACGCGGGGGGGAGACACGGCCCCGGAAGCCCCGCCGGACGTGCGAGGAGCACCGCCACGTCCCTGGACACGATGCGACGCGCACCAACCCCTTGGCGAAGCTCCACACGTGCACCCCTGATCGTGGACAAATCCGTGACAGAGAAACGTGACCGGCGCGACGCCGCGAGCATGATAGATGGATGGCGCCTGTGACTGGCGTGGCCATGGCTAGGCTCCTGTTGTGGAGACTGTTTTTGGTCATTTTGTCGACATACGTGATCATATCAGCCCGACTCGCAAATGGATGTGTCTTGGTTTTACGGACTTACGATCGCGAGTCTTTGTTCCGTATCAGAGAGGAAATGGAGGTCTTGTTTGATACTCGGGACAGGTACAAATGACAGTTACCTCCTCCCCTCACCATTGACACCGGCTTACCTGAGTATTGGTTGGTGTCCCGGACGCCGGCTAGAGTCCGTAACAATTCGAGGAAGAGAGGTTCGCGGGCCAGCGAAGGTGGACTGCAGCACGCCTGGGCTCAGCGAGCGTCGGCTACGGAGGACGCACTCGTTACCTTCGCTACATCCCGCTTCTTGATCCATGTGGCGGGTCGTCCACGCCACCGCGTGCTCGGATTACAACAGGTGTCCCTTCGCAGTGTTGGAGTTATGGTCATTGATTTTCTTCGCCGCCGCGTACTTCCAGCAAAGAGTGGTTTAGACCTGGTCTAGTCCCGGTTTAGTCCAGGGCCAGTCCAGGTTTAGACCTGGTCTAGACCTGGTTTAGTTCTGGTCTAGTC
This sequence comes from Paratrypauchen microcephalus, assembly GCA_036785185.1. Taxonomy (NCBI): domain Eukaryota; kingdom Metazoa; phylum Chordata; class Actinopteri; order Gobiiformes; family Gobiidae; genus Paratrypauchen; species Paratrypauchen microcephalus. Next base: position 2,068,049 of record JAVJIX010000122.1, on the reverse strand, counting down.
TCTTAGCCAATCAGGACGCAGGACACAATGTTACACTGTAAAAAAAAAATGTTACACTATAAAAAAAATTGGGGAAAAAAAAAAAAAAATGAAAAAAAAAATCCGCGAAACAGTGAGGCCGCGAACAGTGAACCGCGATAGAGCGAGGGTTCACTGTACACCCATGGACCACAGTAGAACCTACGAGGTCAACTAGGGTTTACACAGATATAAGTCCTTTAAATCATTTATTGTTGAAAATCACATTCTGTTGTATAATAAAGTGTTTTTAGTAGGGCTGTCAGTTTAACACGTTAATTAGATTAATTAATTACACTGCAAATTAATGCATTATAAAAATTAACATAATTAATTATGAGTGGCAATTCAATGCGCATTTTAAATTTGACGTGCGGCGAGCAATTCACTGCCAGGGCTTTTGAACGGTAAGTTTATTTATAAAAAGAACGAAGACGGGACGATCAACAAGAACGTGGTGATTTGTAGCTTTTATAAAAAAGAATTTTCCAATCACCAAAGCTGCTCCAGCCTGACGGATCATTTCAACGATAAACACGTCCAGACAGGTTCCATCGTTACCGGTGATAGTGCGCACTTCATCAAATCACCAAACCATGCTCGCAGAATTTGGGAAACAAATGAGCAAAGCGACCACATGAAAACTGACAAACTCAATCGCAAAGTGGTCAATCTTTCTCAATCTGCCATCTGACAATCTCTCTCACTCTCACACACTCTTAAAATGCGATTAATTAGATTAACTACAAATCCTGTAATTACATAAAAATATTTAATCGCCTGGCAGCACTAGTTTTTAGTCATCATATAATAGTGGTATCAGAATCAGTATTGAGTATTTAGTTTCCTTTTTGCACTGATCTGTTTTTTTTTTTCTTGTGTGTACTTTTTGTTCTTTTAAATGTTGGGTGCAAACATTAGTAAATAAATAAATCAAATAAATAAAGTATTTAGTTTATTCCTTAGTATCGAAGTTAAACATTTTTGTATCGTGACAACACTGCTGTCTTCCATTGCCTTGCCTGGAATGTATCCACAGTAACATCAAATTTCTCCCAAGGGAGACAATAAAGGCTAATCTTAATCTTAATCTTAATCTTAATCAGGTCATTTAAACATTATTTGTGCTCCAACAATGGCGATTATTTTTTTCGTATTTCCCACAAGGGTCAAAGTATCAATTTGTGCTGTTGTTTTAGTCATCAATGCAGTCTTTTCTGTTTGGACGCCTTGTTTTTGGAAGATCCAGGAGGCTGCGGCGATACGATGGGCCTGAGATCAATGCGTTTGATCAGAGGGAGAATGATGAGGAGAGAATGTGTCAACTGTCTCTCCAGTAGACGTGATGAAGTGAAGAGGAAGTGTCTAATCTTTTCGACTGAAATGGACTGAAACCAATAAACCAGGATGTGGGAAAGCACTCACTGTCTGCAATCTGTGGAGATCTACAGTGACAGAAAACTAGCATTCAAGAAGCAGATGTGCTGGAGTAAGTCTCAAAGGTAAGCCTTGTAGGGAGGTTACTAAAAAGTTAACGTTAAAACCATATCTAACCATGTAGTCTGTTCAACACAATTGGTTCTTAAAGTTTGTCCAATCTCTACTCCAGCGTTTTTCAACTTTCAGGTCGCGACTCCATGTGGGGTCGCCTAGAATTCAAATGAGGTTGCCTGAAATGTACGGAGCAATGCAGTCGCAATAACTAGTGAGCTCCGGAGCATGTCTCGTTTCTCGTTCTTTCTGAAACTGTCTCGCAGCGGCCGCTCACGTGACCAAAGTGTCGAAGTGTCGGTCCCAACCCGCTGCTTTGCTCTGTGTGTCAATCGCTTCGGTGAATCAAAGTGTTTTATTGGCTCAGCGAATGTTCCGCTCTGCGACTGGTTCAGAGTGCTTCAGAGTGTTCAACGCGCTTCCTTGGTTTTGACAAGCGCTAAACTGCTACAAAATGTTTGGTAGAGAGGAGTATTCTGTGACGTTAGTGGTGATTTTGGTGACTTTTGGCATTTGTTTCATTTTCAATGGCATCTACAAGTGGAAAAAAGCGATCCATTCCCATCCATTTGGGAACTTCCCAAATCATGCGTTGTGTGTTGGTTTGCAATGGTTAAATTTGTCCACTAGAGGTCAGTGTTTCTCCCTGGCCTCAGACACATCGAACCATTTGACACAATATTGTGACTGAGGCTGAGACTGAAACATGATTTTTTTAAAAAGTCTACGGGGTCGCTAGAAATGTGTGATGTTAAAATGGGGTTACAGGCCAAAAAAGGTTGGGAACCACTGTTCTACTCTATTAGACATGACGTAAATAAATATATTTTATATAAATACTTATTTTAAAGATGCATTGAGTGAGTTTTTGTGAGTGAGTCTGTCACCTGCTTGTCTCCATAGAGATTCAAATATTTAAGAACTTTATTTTGACGTCCACAGTGAAAACAAGTAAACATTCAACGAAATTCTTACTTGCTTGTTTCCCTTAGAAATAAATGAGATGTTATTGCTCTCCCTGGAATGTTTCACAGTATGACAATTAACATATCTATCTCCATGGTAACAAAGAGGTGGCATCACCAAGCTATAATACAGGTCAGATCTGTGTAGAGGCGGCTTTGCTAACAATAACTACTCCTGTAATAGAAAAAATGTAAGATTTTAAGAGTTTAATGCTATACAGTGGAACATTCCAGGCTAAAATGTGTGTAATCCCATGTCCACATAGGTTCCATTGCGAAAGAAAATTGCGAAAGAAAATTGAACTCTCAGCTTTTGAATGAATGAATGCCTTTTGAATACTTGAATGAGTCTGTCCAGTTGACAGAGTTCAATTTTCTTTTGCAATTCCAGGCCGAGCAATAAATTTAGGATGAAGACAAGCAGGTGACAAACCTCCTGACAGCAATTTAGAATTTTGGATGTGATAAAATATGACATTCCCCTGAAAATAATAGAAGTCAAATGAACAGTGTCTATACGGCTTCAATCCCCAGACCGTAGAACTGAACCAGGCACCTACCACTAAAATATAAACTACAAAAGGGCTAGAAATCCTATACAGAGGATTCAAAGTGGGATTTTCCTGGTCAAAGTGCTCATGACAGGCTATTTATTGTTTATGAACAGAGACAGCTACAACAAATATAGTTTAACAGTTAAGTAATGTGATGCTGGTATCAGAGTGTTTAAGGCCAAGGCTGATTTGCTACGCCAGTCCCTAGCAGGGCTTGAAACCGTTAAGATTTCTCTCAAAAGCAGTGGGATTTGTAGAAAAAACGTATACGGTGACTCAAGAGAATCAATAGTACAGCCCTGCATGAGATTCACAATTAAGATCAGTATTAGGGCTGGGACGAGACAATTTTTACATGACAAGACACACCATGAGAACATAAAATGAGATTTTGACATAATGTGTAATAAATAAGTAGTGCAGTCCATTTCACAATTTTGGATTCACTATTTTTATTTATTTGATATACATCTTTAGCGGTCATTGTAGTATTTTTTTTGGAAGTACAGCTTTTCAAATTCTATCTAACTCACCAGCTCTTTACCATAGATTAAAAAAAGAGTTAAGGTAAATTCAGAACAGAATTCTCCCTTGTGTGAGATCATGTTTCCTTATTCCCAGTTATTTCCAACATATTTTTCAACTTTTCTTTGCTTCTCGATTTGTATAATTTCTATTTACCATCCGTCCGTCCATTTTCTTCCGCTTATCCCCGAGGCCGGGTCGCGGGGGCAACAGTTTAAGCAGAGACTCCCAGACTCCCAGTGAGGGCAGGAACGTAGATTGACTGGTAAATCGAGAGCTGCCTGCGCCTTATTCTGTCCATAAATACAATGAACAGAACCGGTGACAAAGGGCAGCCCTGGCGGAGTCCAACATGCATCAGAAACAGGTCCGACTTACTACCGGCAATGCAAACACCGCTCCTGCTCCGGTCATACAGGATCCGGACATCCCTTAGCAAAGAGACCCCATTCTCCCAGAGCACTCTCCACAGGACCCCACAAGGGACACGGTCGAATGCCTTCTCTAGATCTACAAAGCACATGTGGACTGGTTGGGCAAACTCCCATGAACCCTCGAGCACCCGATGGAGAGTATAGAGCTGGTTCAGTGTTCCCCGGCCGGGATGAAAACCACACTGCTCCTCCTGAATCCGAGGTTCGACCTTCGGTCAGATTCTCCTCTCCAGTAACCTGGAATAGACCTTACCGGGGAGGCAGAGTAGTGTGATTCCCTGATAATTGGAACACACCCTCCGGTCCCCCTTCTTAAACAGGGGGACCACCACCCCGGTCTGCCAGTCCAGAGGTACTGTCCCCCACTACCAGGTGATGTTGTGCAGAGACATGTCAGCCAAGACAGTCACATCGCCTGGATTGGCGTTATCGGGACCCCACCCTAAAGCCAGACCTGGGGTGGGTGCTCGACAACAAGTGTCTGTCCCCCATTGGGGCCCGGATGGGCACAGTCCGAAGGAGCGACGTGGCTCTATCCTCCCATGTACCCACCACCCGCAGGAGGGTCCATAGGGGGCCGGTGCAGAGAGATTTGGGCAGCAGTCGAAAGCAGGGGCCTCGACGACCCGATCTTCGGACATGGAGAATTTATATTTACAACATGCCTTATCTCACCAAATTAAGTAAAACATTGCAAATAAAAACCCGTCATATGCGCTCTAACGTAAGTGAAACAAATTGCATCGTGGTAACCCAGCCTGATCTCTGCAGATGTATTGTTCTAGCATTGGTATTGATGCATATTAGACCAACTCATTCCAAATCTAATCTTCCATTCGGCTGGTGACAGAACCGCTCCCGGCATTATTTATTCCAATATAAATTGAATTAGTTAACCTTTCTGTTACTTAACATAATTGTGCTGATTCTCATAACTCATGTTTGTGTTGAACATGTCTGCGGGTGCCAGAAAAGGCTCCCAAAGTCATTTCATCTTTGCTCACTTAGTGTTGTTCCAAATGGGCAAATCAGTCACCATGACGCGCCATATTTCAAACAGCTTCATTATTTCAATCAATTAGACGCGGCAATTGAACGGGTATCTGGCGGAGGAGCAGCAGATGACATTTGGGAGGCTCAGTTTCGGAGTATGGTCATTATTCTGAAGTTGGTAATAGCATTAGAAAGTGCCAAACTAAACTTGGAATAAAACAGGGTGTCAGTCACAGGACATTCCAGCCTCGAATGTGTGAAAATGTTTCTAATGGCGGTGCATTTAGTTGTAATTATAAAACAATCACAGACATGCAGTTCTGATTTTCAGGCTAATTGGCTGTGATTGACAGGGACAAGACAAAGTATTGGTCCATCACCAATGAGTGTCTAAATGAGTCTGTCATCTGAAATATGTCAGAACAATACACAGATTCTTTTTAAAAACACATTTGACAGGTTTACTTCAGTATCAGTCACATATACAAATTTATTTTATTTATATATATTTGAACTGAAACTAAAGAATAATGGTAGTCCTCTGCTCTTCATTTCTGATTCTTAAAATTCACAGATTAGTATGTTATCAAAAATATCCCACAGTCATACCTCACCTTACAAAATTAATTCCTTCCAGTAGTGGTTTCGTAACGTGATTTTTTCGTAAGCAATGGGGGATTTGGGCTGCTGCGAAGCCGAGCACGTATTATTTGAATTTGAGATTTCGCGTTTCGTAACTTGGATTATTCGTTAGTTGGGTCTTTCGTAAGGTGAGGTATGACTGTACTTTAAACAACTACAATTGTTTAAAAATGTGTTTTATTGCTATTTATTAAAGTTTCGCCCCCCCCCCCACCTGGGAATTTTTTTTTTTCCCCGGTGGGGGGGGGGACTTTCCGCTTTTTTCATGATTGGCCACTTTCATCCCTGAACAATGGGATTCAACGGAATTGGGAAGATAAAGGCTCGTGCCAAAAAAAGCCAAAAGTTCATGAGCATTGCAGGACAATTTCAAATTACAAAAAATTAACATAAAATCCAGAATAAAAGTACAAGAAGAGCACACAAGCTCGCGCAGCCCCGCACACATGTACAAGTTTAATACAAGGCATGTACTTTTGTTTCTGAATACGGGACGATTACATTTTTCAACGGACGGTTGGCAACCCTAAACACAATTATACATATATAATACACACCCAAAATTTCAACGTATTTGAAAAAAAAAAAAAAAAAAAATTACCACGCGGCTAAAAAAAAAAGCGGAGATCCGCTAAAAAGCGGAACTCTTTCATCCCTGCATTGTTATCCCTTGGGATTCTTTAGTTTCAGTTCAATTAAATATATAGGGGTACATAGGGAAAACAACAGAATTGGGAAGATGAAGGCTTGTGCTAAAAAAGCCAAAAGTTCATGAGCAGTGCAGGACAATTTCAAATTACTAAAAATGACAATTTCCAAACATAAAATCTAGAATAACAGTAGCATGTTGTCAAAAAATATTCCAAACTGTGAATTTTAAGAATCAGAAATTAATTTTCACTGATTAAAAAGAGCACAGGACTATCATTTGATCTGTGTGATTCTGGTTTTCTGGATTCTGGTGGATTCATTTATTTATATTTATTTGAACTGTAACTAAAGAATTCCAAGGGAAAACAATGGGATTCAGCAGAATTAGGAAGATAAAGGCTCGTGCCAAAAAAGCCAAAGATCATGAGCAGTGCAGGACAATTTCAAATGACAAAAAACGACAATTTCCGAAAATAAAATCCTGTCAAAAATATCCCAAAGTGTGAATTTTAAGAATAAAAAATGAAGCCACTTAAAAGAGCACAGGACTATCATTTGCGTAAATAATGGATTTCGTTGTGATTCTGGTTTCTGATTTTATTACTCTTTTATTAAATGGGCAAAAGATATCAGACAGGGAAGTGAGTGTTCAAGTCCTTGGAGGCAGTTGTTATTTTTGCACTTTGTTAGATTTATTTTTTATTTTGTCCATCCATTTTCTTGTTTGTCCGTGGCTGGGTCGTGGAAGCAGCAGTCTGAGCAAGGAGGCCTAGATTTCCCTCTCCACACAAGCTTTTTTACTTTGATTCATTGCAACTTGGGTACATTTCCCTATGCTTCAAAATGCAAATACATATGCAAACTGAAACCATAACTAACTATATATAATAAAATAACTGTAGAACTGCAGAGGTTGTAGCTTTGTTCACACTGTTTACACTGATATCACCAGAAAATATAATTTCCTGCCTTTCAAAAGACAAACATGATGGGTTGTATGTCTTATATATATTTTAAAAAAAGATGTTTTAAACAGCCCGTATTATGCTTCCTGATCTATGTTATAATGTCGTTCCCTCATGAAAAAAATACCAGTTGTGTTTTGTTTCATTCACACATATTTAACATTCAACAATTTCAGGTTGAGTTATTCTCTCAGAGTAAACACTCTCTTCCACCTTGTGATGTCATGGTAATACAGAAAGTGCTCCACCGTTTTTAAACTCCATACAACTTCACTCCTCAAGTGGAGGCGTTCAAGTATCTCGGGGTCTTGTTCACGAGTGAGGGGAGGATGGAGCGTGAGATTGACAGGTGGATTGGTGCAGCGTCGACAGTGATGCGGTCGCTGTACCGGACCACTGTGGTGAAAAAGGAGCTGAGCAAAAAGGCGAAGCCCTCGATTTACCGTCAATCTACGTTCCTCCCCTCACCTATGGTCATGAGCTCTGGGTAATGACCGAAAGGACGAGATCGCGGATACAAGCGGCCGAAATGAGTTCCCTCCGCAGAGTGGCTGGGCGCTCCTTTAGAGATAGGGTGAGGAGCTCAGTCACAAGGGAGGAGCTCAGAGTAGAGCCGCTGCTCCTCCCTGTCGAGAAGAGCAGCTGAGGTGGCACGGGCATCTGTTCCAGATGCCTCCCTCGGGAGGTGTTCCGGGCATGTCCCACCGGGAGGAGGCCCCGGGGAAGACACAGGACACGCTGGAGGGACTATGTCTCCCGGCTGGCCTGGGAATGCCTTGGGGTCCCCCCGGAGGAGCTGGAGGAAGTGTCCAGGGTGAAGGAAGTCTGGGAGTCCCTGCTTAGACTGTTGCCCCCGCGACCCGGCCCCGGAGAAGCGGAAGAAAATGGATGGACGGACACCTTCACTAGAATCATTTGGATGATTTCAGCCATGGAATTGCCAATGTTTACTGAACAAAAGGTAAAATGTGAACTTGAAAACTACAGCTACATGACATCACAAGGTGGAACAGAGCATTTTGACACTTGAAGTAGACAAACTAATAAAAAAAGTGTTATTCAAACGTGTGAATGAACTCCAGGTATGTTTATGAGGAGGTAACAAGATTATAACATGGCTCAAGGCACACAATAATCAGTTTTGTGTAAAATAGGACCTTTGAGTGTTTTGGCTCTGGGGGAATTACCACTACATCATAGTACTAGTATATTGAGCTTTTTTTGTGTGGCATTTTTATTTTAAATAAAAGCAAGTGTACCCAAGGCTATGTTTAAAGGACAATAACAATACAAGTAATAATATTTGTTTTTTAGTTTTGAATAAAGGCTATTAAAAGAGTCCTGCTGACGATGGGGTCACACTCTCTTCAGGAGGTTTTGATGTCTAGCTGCCAGCTATTTCTAATGAAGCAAACAAAACATTTCGTGATTCAATTTTAACAGAGAAAAATCCTCTCCTTTAAGACCATGACAACAGCACTTTTCTATATACGCATTTCCCATTAACTTTAAATACTTCCATTTCATGTTAATATGATCCAATACCAGCCTAATAACGGAAGGCAATGATAGAACGCTTAATGTCAGCGCTCTCATTATCAGATAAAACCAGCTCAAAATATGAACTAAAACCGGGGAGAAAAACGAGCTCTGCATTTCGAATCGACAGAGCGCGAATAAACCAGGGCTTATTCAGTCGTGTCAGATTTACGACCAAACGTGCGCGGCTTTAGTGGGCTCGCTCCCGTTCCAAAGTTCCCCATGGCGGAGCTCGCTAACTGCCATCAACATCCTGCCTCCATGTAAATTCGCACAAATGGCTTCCGAGCTCATAATAAAATTTATGGCCCGGACAACGCTCTGCGAGATTTGGGTTAAAAAAAAAAAAAAAATTGCTGCGAAAATATTGATTTATGCGTCGGCGCGCTTTTCCTGGCTTTAAATCATGGATATTTATTCCCCCTAAATCTGGAAATGAAAAATAAGTACAGCCAGTCAATCCGTGATTCATAGCAGCTCAAATGATTCGCAATGCATGGTAATATCTATGAGTGAGTCTTAATACGGCCGGCATTGATTAAGAAATACAACGGAATTGGAGGGAGAGTAAAGCACTGTTTGTCATCTTCAAATGACTTTCCATTAACGATTACAAAGTTAAAGAGGTTTGGTCCTCTGAGGCTTCTGTCATTTTCAGAGAATGCAATCTAGAATACCATAGTGCAGGGATGTCAAACATGCGGCCCGGGGGCCAGATCCGGCCCTCTAAGACCTTTAATATGGGCCCTTGGCTGATTTTCTATTAATGTATAAAACATTTTTATTAAAATATTGGTAATTTTCTGCCTCTTTTCTGTGCAGTTTAGCATAGCAGCATCTCCAGCGCCTCTGTGCGTGGCCCCTCCCACCAGAGCAGCACAAATGAAGACTCACCGCTTTCCAAACGCTCTTAAAGGACCATCGTTTTGACTGTTGACCGTGACACCCTCATCAGCAAAATGTCAAAAATGAGAAGTGGAGCAGGAGTGCAGCATTTTCCAAGAAAAATTGACTAATTCCTATTTGTTAACCTGCTTGGAAACTTGTATGCTTGTGTTGAAATAGCATCAAGTTTTAGGTTGTTCATAATATTATAATATTTTGTAAAAGAAAGAGTTGTGTATTAGATTCTGTAATAGATTTGCGTTTCTCTGCACAAATTTGGACTTTTTTGCTATTTTTGGGGTATATTTGCCATGAGTTTTCTGATCCGGCCCCTTTGGGATCAAAGTGGGTTGGATACGGCCCCCGGACCAAAATGAGTTTGACACCCCTGCCATAGTAAGATCATTTAACTGTAAATTTAAATTAAAAAAAAGTAGTTAGCTTTTAAGATTTTACAGTTTTCTTAAACCCTTAACATTAAAACAGCAAAGTGATAAAGACATACAAATAAAATATAGCTAATGAAAATACAATACAATTAAGAAAAGTAGTTGGTAGTAGCCTAAAATGTAAAAGTGATGCTTCTGTTTAAGCTTAAATTTCAATTAGGACTATTATAGGCCTGTTTTTTTTAATTCATTAAAAGAGTAGGTTTTCAGGCCTAAATGTTGCCCAGTTTTTGATTATCAGACTTTGTATTAACCCTTTGTCATCAATAATACCACCTGTCCCCACAAATAAGGCCCGTTTACCCTGCTTACGAGCTTCTTCAACCATTGGCCAGAGTCTGCTGTGCTTCTTTGTTCTTTGAGGTCAAGTCCTCTCCAAACTTGAGCTTCTGGGCACGAAGAAAGCTGCTGTCCTTTGACGTTCACCGTACCACATCCCTCGTCGATCTGGTAGTGAATCTGGTGATCAGTGGGCGGATTTTCCTTGCCACTCTTTGAACAACCCTGTGAATTGTGTGGTAGAGCAGTCCCTCCGATCCAGGGACATAGACAGTGCTGCAGATGTCAATCATGTGGAGTTTTACGTCCCGTCCCTCTTGCTCTGACAGGTCATACAGCCGCAGGTTCCATCGGCTGTGATAGCTCTTCATCTTTGTTAAGCTTCTCCATCTCTGCCAGTCTCTCCTCATGGTCATTAGTGGCACTCTTTTTACCATGGTTATGTCTTTTTTGATGTCCAGCACTTCAAGAGAAAGTGCCACAGATGATGCTTTTAAATCCTTGAGGTTGTCCATGTCCGTTTTATTAAAATTTTCAAAGATCCGGTCAGAGTTCTCCTTTTATCTCCTTCAGACAGTGAGGGTTCTTCATTGACTGTAGCTTCTTTTGAGTTCTTAATTAAAAAAAAAAAAAAAACTGCTGCACCACAGGATAGGACTTGTTCATTCGACAACGTCAAGCCTTTCACTTGAATGAGTTTGACATGTCAAGGGTGACGGTGTTGGTGATTTAGCCTTTTTACGTCCCATTGTGACACTATGTGCAATACGAAATCCACATGCAACACTTATACCACACCATATTATGTGCAATCTGAAATACCTTATTTGATCTTTGATTTAATCCTACCTGCACATTTGTACATTGTACCTTGTATTTTTATTACATATTTTTATTATATTGTTTACTTCTCCCCCTGCACTTTTTGCAACACTTTTTTACCATGTACTATTATTGCATGTTATTAGTACTTCTGACTTCTTAGCGAGTCAACGGTTCTTCTGATCTTAAGCATTTCATTGCATTGTTGACCCTGTGTTGATTCTATGACGAATAAACAATCTTGAATCTTGTGCTTTGTAATAAAATAGCTCAGCTCTTGCAGGTAGCTTGTTGAACTGGCAGCTGGTTGCGAAGTTCAATACCCAGTTTTCTCAAAACTACGCTTTTTCTTGCGTTTCAATGTTTAAAAAGTATAAAAAGGCATACAGTAGAGGCAAAATCTCTTGATTTGTTTTCTTAGTAAGCTGACTTTTTATGGTGGGAAATGGACACAGCCATCACTAACTTTTCTGCTTTTGTACATACATATTGATGCGTTGCAGTGACATGACACATTTACCTGTAATGGTGGAATGTTTAGGAGTCACCACAGTGATACAATGCAAATAAGTTTTAACCTAAAAAAACACCACCATATGGATTTAAAACAACACATTTTTAGGAGATCAATACGAGTTTTCATGGTCCTGATTGAGAGAGGCTAACTGTTGGCTAATGCTAGCTAACTTGTGACTGTATTAACAGGAGAAGTTCAATTTGTCAACTGGTGACTGTATTGTTATTTGAGGGACTTGTTTAACAGCACATAAGTTTGCATGTTCTCCCCGTGTCTGGGTGGGTTTCCTCCAGGCACTCTGGTTTCCCCCATCAACCCAAAACATGCAAAATTGGTAAAATCCTCCAGCTTAGGTCCTGACCAAACCAAAGCAAGAAGATCATGGAGATGGTCCCCGGGTGCAGTAATGTGTCGCCCACTGCTCCTAATAACAGGATGGGTTAAATGCAGAGAAGAATTTCTCCTGTGTGAGATCAATAACGTCACATCTTTATATCAGCTCACCTGTTGTAATTCAGTCAGATTAGTCTCAGACAGAGCATGCCTATAGATAGCATCACACCCCAAGAGATTGCTGATGACATCAGCTGCAAAGTATGACTAAAAAGTTTCATAGTATGGCATTATGTGTAGCAGACGTCATGGAGACAAAGCAGATGACAGATCTGTGAACAGGTGAGCACAATCGTTTTATATGCATAAAAAAATAATTGTGTTAAAACGTTTAATGCCATACTGTGGAATATATCTCCATGGAGACCCCACCAGAGTAACCCAGTGCACCTTTACAATCACTTGGATTTGTTTATCTTAAAGCAGAAACTGATTTCAAATGGCATTTTCAGACAGGTATATTCATACATGATGAAAACAATGAAATTACTCAAAACTAAAATCTAAAAAAAAAAAAAAAAAAAAAAAAAAAAAAGGTGCTATATCCGATTTTTACTGTGTTTAAAGCCCCAGTGTGTAGGATTCGTGGCGCATAGGTGGATGGTGCTAGTGCACTTTCTGTTTTAGCTACGGCAGACCTCGAGGGTCACCCGGGCGTGCGCACGAGCCGCGCGGTCACGTTTTTTTTGTTTTTTTTTTCTCATGAAAACACACATTCCCAATCATGTACCATGACACTCTACACATCAAATGAAACCTTACAGTCTCCTCTTTTTCACTATGCAATTCATTGCCCTGCACAACAAACACTCCCCGAGCACATGGGGCTTTTATATGGAAAAGCACAAAACGAGGTTAGCTTACCTTAGAATGCTTTGCACAGGTCAAACTCTGTATTTCACCATAAACTTGCTCTCAAATTGTCCGTAAGGATCCAGCGAATAAAATCCAGTAAAACAATTTAGTCCAAAACACGTGTTAGATCCATTACGACGTCTGATCCGGCAGCATGCTTGTGTTGTTTACCCAAAAACACAAGCCTTGCCGAAGGTGAAGGCGGAGCCCAAATGTCCTTCTGCGGCTCTCGTATTCAAAATGGCTGCCTCTGCATGGGGAAGATCCCCCTTTTATGTGACTATATCTAAGTCCAAAAGAATACTTTGATTTCATGATGGAAGTGAAAAGGCTTGGAAAACAATGTATTTTTGAATGGGTATCTTCAATTTCAGTAATTAACGGGTAAAAATCTTACACACTGTCCCTTTAAAATGTGAAAAACAGAACGAGTTCATTTTAAACAGAGTAGTGGTCCAAAGTTATTCATCACTTCAGCAAGTTTATGAGCACTTTTCACAGCCTTCAGAGTTCAGAGTGGAGTTTCACCGTCACTGTAATTCTAGCATGTTAACTAAGCACATTCTGATTCTGACAATAAAACGCTTTGTAATTAGATGCAGACAGTACACAGTGGACTTATTTTGACCACATGTTTTAAAAAGAAAACTGCCTGTACATTCAGATAGCGCCTAAAAAGGGTCAGATCTGGTGCTGGGGCGTACGAGACCTTTAACTCTTCATGTACTGTATGTATTCTGTTTACAGTGCACGCGCTACAATGAGAGCTGATGCATAGTTTGAAAAGAACGTTTGGACTGATGAAAGCACAGGACAAAAAAAAAATTGTTTTGGTTTTGGTCTGAATTGCAGATGGAAATTGTGGTCATAAAGATGTTTGGAAGCGATTGAGGAGATAGAGGCGCCATTCACTGAATTGATTGATGCAGAAGTTGCTTTTTTTGTGAAAGCTATTTCTTTCTGAAAGCAAGTCTTTTGCAAAGAAGAAATTGTACTTTTTGTCCTTGGGACTCCCATTTCAGTTTGGAGCAAGAAAGTTTGGAAATATGAAACCGGGTCAAAAGAACGGAGTGACGAGGGAGACTAATATTATGCAATATTGTGTTTTTCCTCGAAAAGCCGGCGTATGACGCAAAATAATGTACCGGTATTTATTTTTTTCTTTCAAACATGATCACTTTGTTCCCTCATCAAAAACATGCCAGAAGAGGATTTTGATGTATGTATGTTTGAATATTTTAGTGATCTCTTCTGGGCTCTATTCAAACCCTCCTTACAGTTAGGTGTACGAGTATGTGCCATGGTCTGCCTACAAGCCTACATCATCCATGCTCCCTGTAAGATTATAGATGTCATAGTCATAGTTTGCTTTATTGTCGAAAAACAATCATGTACATGTACATAGAATGAATTCGAAATTTCGTTTCCCCACTAACCAGGCAGGACAGTGATAGAGTGGGCTAGGGGAGGGGCCGCTGCACTTGCGCGGGCCGCCGACTGGGAGATGCAGAGCAGAAAAGATGCAATACAAGTACAATCAGTGACAATTTAACAACATGTAATGACAGAAAAACAGTTGGAGGTATAACATAAGGTGATCTTTTTAGTTGGTAACATAAGGAAGGATGTGGGGGGGGTCAGATTGGAAATCGATGAAATTGATTGAACCGAGAGCAGAGGACAGACCTTTCTAAAGACAGGGAATTTCTACTATTATTTCTATTTTCAGTGACAGTGTAAGAGTGGGTGCCATGTTTATGTAGAGTCCCGATAACAAAACACATCTGTGGCCTTGGAAGTGTTCATGCAGGGAGGCGAAGTCAAAACACAGATAACCATTGGAGCCAGATTTTCACAGGAGAGAATTATCCAGGGGGGTTGATTTAGCATGATGAATTACATTTTTAGAGACCCAGGTAAATAATTTAGACTGGGCTCGAGCTGTGCCAGACCCCCATCTTCATATCGCCATGAAGATTCATGAGAGATCTCATTAGTTCCTCTTGGCGCACAGACTGCGCTGCGTTGGCTTTACACAGTTCTGTCACCATCCCCGTGATGATATCCAAACGTCGAGATGTTTCCTTCGGTTGAAATCCTTCCAAAAGGACCTCAACCTGTCCCACTTTCTGATGTAATCCTTTCACGAGATCTCCAACGGCTTCACAATGGCTCGAAATTTCTGCAGACAGCTTAGGGGATTCTTTACTAGCTGCCAGCTTACAATTTATGCGATAGATCATGGACAATCCCAGGCCAATTAACAGATGTCCAGCTATCAGAAATCCAAATACGTAAATATCCTCCACATCCTCCAGGTACATTGGTGCCAAACATACGACTTGCCACGCACGATTCGAGTCCCTCGCATATCCAGCAGCAAAAGTACCATCTGGACACACCGCTTCTCCCGGAGCAGCACTCTGGCCTCTTACTAGCCCAGGAAAGCCGTAGCACCCGAAGGGTCAAACAAAAAAAGGAAGAAATGAAACTTTGAGCTCTTCACCTTTTAATTTGGCTACACTAGTGATGTTACAAGATGGGCTGAGGCTGGGAAGCGTGTGCCGAGTAATGAAGGCGGCGTTTCCGCGAAGTGCATTTCGAGGCTCGCTCCATTTGGGGGAGGAGTCAAAATGATGACGTTCGAAGCCTCGCTGCCCACCTGTACCACGTGATTACTTCGGGAAGCGGTTCAGATTTTGCCGTGAGATTTTCCAGCTGTATAGACCCACAGGCTCCATTCAAAATGTGGGGATTTGAAGGAGAGTTGCATCAGTTGAGTTTGGAGAGTCTAGATACTAGAGTTGCATAGCGTTTATATAGTTTGGAGATATTTTGGAGAGAGATTTAGGAGAGTGAGGAGAGTAGGATAGGTGATAGGATGGAGCCAGCGAGGAAGAGGAGGTTTTCCCCTGTGTGGGAACACTTTGATCTGAAAAGATGCGTGAAAAGTCCCTCAGTCGTCCAGGTAGAATCCATGATAAAAGGAGAAGTTCAATTTGTCAACTGGACAAAGTTTGTTTGGTTGAAAACGTTTCGCCGCTCATCCGAGAGGCTTCGTCAGCTCTGGCCCTCATGCTGGTTAGACCCTGTTTATATCTAGCTGCAAGGGAGGAGCTAACTACCCTGAACAAAGCTACTCTCTTTTGTTTTACGAATTCCTCTGGCGTCTTGTATTAGCATATCTATAAGCCCTAGGCGGCGCTCACTACACTGAAATAGCTCTGAAACTATCAACTAATCTGTCTCTTTGTATTTCAAATTTCTCTGGCGTCCAATTCCCTATTCAAGACAACGACCCTCTCCACCCCTCTGCAATGGCTTGTCTGTCCTAATGTTTCTTTGTTTGAGAATCGAATTATAGATGGGAGACAAGTTGTGTCTAACTCCCCCATTTCTGTTTAACGACGGATTCTCTTTTTTGACAAAAATAGCCTCTTTAACTCCCCTCTCAAACCAGTTCTTTTCCCTGGCTAAGATCTGAACCTCACTGTCCTCAAATGAATGGCCCGCGGCTTCTGGGTGAAGATGTACGGCAGATGACGGTCCACTCTGGCCCGCCCGCCTGTGTTGGTACATCCTCTTGTGAAGTGGCTGTTTTGTTTCTCCAATGTAGCGCTCACTGCAGTCTTCACTACACTGAATGGAGTAGACCACATTGCTTTGTTTGTGGCTCGGTGTTTTGTCCTTTGGGTGGATGAGTTTTTGTCTTAAAGTGTTTGTGGGTTTGAAATAAACTGGAATTTCATATTGTCTGAAAATCCTCTGTAGTTTTTCCAAAACGCCGGCCAGGTACGGAATCGCTACCCCTTTCCTCCTGGGTTCGGATTCTCTGTTGTCTTGTTTCTTGCCCTTGTCTCTCTTGGTTTTGTTGACAGCCCATTTAGGATATCCACAAACAGAGAGGGCTTCCTGCACATGTTGTTCTTCTTTCTTCTTACCCTCTGTGCTTGTGGGAACCACTTGGGCCCTGTGTTGCTGTGTTGTTTAAATATTAGTTCATATATCAATAGTTGGTTAAAACCATTTCCCCAGATAAACCTCCCCTCCCAAAGCAGCACTTGGTAGAGTCCAGATCAGGATGATGGGGTGCACCTGAACTGCATTGATAAGGGCACGCCTCCAAATCAATGCCTCCACCAATCACCTCGAAGGAAAAGGAAAAAGAGGAGTGAACAGTGAAAACTATCATGGCAACTGAATGACTCAACTGATTATATAACTGCATCAAATTAAGTATACTATATAAAGATAGAAACATGAAGGTATACACCTGATAAGTGAGGGCGTGGTCTACAACTCCCTCACACTCCCACACAACAATTCTCCATAAATATACAAAAACATGACACAAAACTGTAACTTGACAAGCCTGATGCGATGTGCAGTCGTTTCATAAACAGGATGCACACTGATTTTGTAGGAAGGGAGAGGAGACTCAGCGTCAGAAACGAAACTGAAACATGAATGTTATTTACGGCAAATATAGCATTTTCGAAACACCCATCCATTTTCTTCCGCTTATCTGGAGCCAGGACTCCCAGACTTCCTTCACCCCGGATGCTTCCTCCAGCTCCTCTGGAGGGACCCTGAGGCGTTCCCAGGCCAGCCAAGAGACACAGTCCCTCCAGCGTGTCCTGGGTCTTCCCCGGGGGCCTCCTTCCGGTGGGACATGCCCGGAACACCTCCCGCGGGAGGCATCCAGGAGGCATCCGGAACAGATGCCCGAGCCACCTCAGCTGACTCCTCTCGACGTGGAGGAGCAGCAGCTCTACTCTGAGCTCCTCCTGTGTGACTGAGCTCCTCACCCTATCTCTAAGGGAACGTCCAGCCACTCTGCGGAGGAAACTCATTTCGGCCGCTTGTGTCCGCGATCTTGTCCTTTCGATCATTATCCAGAGCTCATGACCATAGGTGAGGGTAGGAACGTAGATTGACGGTAAATCAAGAGCTTTGCCTTTTGGCTCAGCTCCCTCTTCACCACAACGGTCCGGTACAGTGACCGCATCACTGCCGACGCTGCACTGATCCGCCTGTCAATCTCACGCTCCATCCTCCCCTCACTCGTGAACAAGACCCCGAGATACTTGAACTCCTCCACTTGAGGCAAAGACTCTCCACCCACCCGGAGAGGGCAAGCCAACTTTTTCAAAACAATAAAAGGTATTATGGTGATCTAAAGAGGCCCATATTATGTGTTAATGAAGTTAACACCCCATAGAAGTACCCCCTCTTTAAAGAAATATTAGGCAGTTGTTTTGTTAGTGGCCTTTAAACATGTTCTTGAGTACCTTGGGCAGTGGCATTTCATGTTTTACAACGTGAAATAATGCCTGATTAAAGAACTCCACATTATTTCACAGCATCAGTGCTCCCCATACTGGGAACTGGTGCCGCAGAGAGAATTTCCATGGGGAAAACAATGACACTAACCAACATGTAAACATAGAGAAAATACAACTGGAGAATGAAATACAGAGCAGTGGGCGTATGCCAGTGGCAGTAAAAACAGGGTTGATTGGCAATATGGCATCTTGTAAATAAGGGATTAAAGATTACTCGGATATTCACGAACCACTCCAAATATAATGTTGAGAGGGTCATGAGAAGGGGAAACAAATATTACATGGTTAAAGGTCCCATGACATGGTACTTCTTGATGCTTTTATATGGCTCCTTAATGGTTCCCTAATACTGTAAATGAATCCTTCTTCAAAATCAACACTCAGTGCATGAGAAACAGAGATAAGATGAGAAAGAGTCATAAATATCTCTCTCAAACTCTTTATTCTGGGCGTTGTTGCTTGAATGCAAATGAGGAGAAAAGAGATGGCCAATAGTAGAGGGTGGGGGCGTGGCCAAACTCTCCGCTCTCAGCTCTCAGCTGATCCATTTCCGCGTTTTTGCACGGGGGGAGAGATTTGAAGCGTTCCATTGAAAAATAAACACATTTCCACAGAAAATAAAATTAAACCACTGCTGTTCAAAGGTCCAGAGGCTCAGATAAAGGACTTCCGAGCCTAGAAACACTCGGACGTGCCTCCAGGCAAATAAAAAAAACGCATTTCGCATTGCCTAGCGCATTCGCGGTCCAAACTCTCTGGGCGTGATTTACAGAGACGCTGAGTACAGACAGACGGGGGTGGAACTGCATTTGCATTTCTTTTTTCGATCTGACGTCAATAAGGTGCCTTGTTCAAAATCGCCCGTTTGAGCTCAGATTTTTTCTATCGCAGAAAAGGATCGCAAATGCTCAGTTTAGACATTTCACAACTTTTAACCATGGGGGGGGGGGCTAAACAGGGTAGGGGAGCTCACATTAAGGTCGTTTTCACACCAGGAAAGTCCGATAGTTCACTTGCTTTGGTCCGGACCGAATTTTTTTTTTTTTTTTTTAATTTTGGTGCGATTTGCTTTCACACTGCAGTTTTTCCCCAAGCGAACAAACGTCTATAAACAAAAGCATGTGTGCTGAGGTCGCTCAGCCATTGGACAGAATGAGCCCTGTCGGTGTCCAAACGCGGAAGGAGGAGAATAATGGTGTTACGTGCTGTTTTCAATCTAGCCTTAGCGATATGGTTTGCTCAGTTTATACAGTTTGCACAAATGTTTGAGCAGCATCGTGAGGTTTACACTATTTTACAATCAATTTCCAAATGACGAAGACACAGGGCAAGACGACTACAGAGGACAACGCTCATGTGCGCAACAAGTTCTGACTCTTGCTCTTCACGCAAAACGTAAGTAAACCTCGTAAGTTTCGTTTTGTTTCGTTTAGTTTAGTTTCGTAAGCCTCGGTTCCCCATAATGCTCGACATACGACGGGAGCTCGTTAAGTACAAAAAGCCGACTTGTGTCGGATCGAGTCCGGTCTGCATTCTCACCTCAAACGAACCGCCAGGATTCGTATGGAACCGGACCGAGACCGACCTTTTTAGGTGGGCTCGGTTCGCTTGTTTGCTCCGGATCGAGACTTTTGGTTTTTATTCACACCAGCCCAAAAGGTCCGAATCAAAGGAGCAAACGAACTCTGGTTCATTTTAAACGAACCAAACAAGG
This sequence comes from Paratrypauchen microcephalus, assembly GCA_036785185.1. Lineage (NCBI taxonomy): Eukaryota > Metazoa > Chordata > Actinopteri > Gobiiformes > Gobiidae > Paratrypauchen > Paratrypauchen microcephalus. The sequence continues at coordinate 2,048,013 of JAVJIX010000122.1, read as the reverse complement.
CAGGTGTGAAAACGACCTAACGTTCAAAAACATCAGAAAGTGAAAATTTCATGCCATGGGACCTTTAAAAGCTCTGAAAAGAATAGGCCTGTTTTAAAGTGATGGGTGTTTTGTTTCATTCACACATGTTTAACACACAAACCCTACAATCCTACACATTTGGATGATTTCATTGCCGATCTCTACTGAACTAAAGTTCAAAGATACAGTAGCTGTTAAGGTGTAACCTACCACTTCATAACACCAAAATGTGAAACAGCATTTTGAGCTTTGGAGAAGGAGACAGACTAATGAAAAATTATTATTCAACTCCAGATATGTTTTTGAGGCGGAAACAGCAATATTAAATGCTCACAAGAGACGATGATACATAATACAAGACCTTTTAAGCGAGCGCAATTAAACTTTTCTGGTGGGTGGCAGCTACCTGGAGATGTTATTGCTTTGCTTAGAATGTTCCACAGTTTGACATTCAACTTTATGTGCATCATTTGGATTTTATAACTAAAATCATAGCCTACATTTAAAAAGACATTCGTTCTGAGGGCAATCTGACCTGTAACTCTTCCTGGTGTCGCCGTCTGCTTGTTTCCATGGAGACAGAAGCTAAAAAGTCTGCACTGAGGAATATTCCAGGCAAAACAACATCTCCCGCAGTGTGAACTGATGACGGCAATTTGAGAATTATGTAATATTTTACATAAAAAAGGTACTTGGGCATATTCAGAAGTCTGTACAATTTAACTGTGTTTATGTACCGTACTTTTCAGACTATAAGCCGCTACTTTTTTTTCGCACTTTGACCCTGTGGCTTATAGTCAGGTGCGGCTTATGCATGGATTAATTCTTTATCAAGACAGCGAATGTAGCGCGTAACCCGAGCTCCGCTTCTGGTAGGTGAAAATACCTACGGTGAATAATTTCAGGAGAGTTCATGAATTAATGAAACCTTGTTTTTAAAATCTCCTACAGGTATCAACAGTTCCATGAGATTGAGTTCAGGGGGTTTACCCTTAACGTTAAAGGTCCCATGGCATGAAATTTTCACTTTCTGAGGTTTTTGAACGTTAATGTGAGCTCCCCTACCCTGTTTAGGCCCCACCCCCCATAGCTAAAAGTTGCGAAATGTCTAAACTGAGCATTTGCGATCCTTTTCTGCGTTACAAAAAATCGGAGCTCAAACGGGCGAGTTTGAACAAGGCACCTTATTGACGTCAGATCGAAAAAAGAAATGCAAATGCAGTTCCACCCCCGTCTGTCTGTACTCAGCGTCTCTGTAAATCACGCCCAGAGAGTTTGGACTGCGAATGCGCTAGGCAATGCGAAATGCGTTTTTTTATTTGCCTGGAGGCACGTCCGAGTGTTTCTAGGCTCGGAAGTCCTTTATCTGAGCCTCTGGACCTTTGAACAGCAGTGGTTTAATTTTATTTTCTGTGGAAATGTTTATTTTTCAATGAAACGCTTCAAATCTCTCCCCCCGTGCAAAAACAAGGAAATGGATCAGCTGAGGGCTCAGAGTGAGAGCGGAGAGTTTGGCCACGCCCCCACCCTCTACTATAGGCCAGCTCTTTTCTCCTCATTTGCATTCAAGCAACAACGCCCATTATGGAGTGTTCAGAGAGAGAAAAATTACTCTTTCTCATCTTATCTCTGTTTCTCATGCAGTGAGAGCCAGGTGAGTGTTGATTTTGAAGAAGGATTCATTTACAGTATTAGGGAACCCTTAAGGAGCCATATAAAAGCATCAAGAAGTACCATGTCATGGGATCTTTAAACTTGAAACTTTATTTTAAGGCTTCCAGAGGCTACAGGCTGGCCATTTTACAGTTGTTTTACTGCCGTGTTTCTGCCGTGTTACTGCCGTAGACGCTATTCGAAAAAAGCATGCACCAGTATTTATGTCAATTAAAATAAATCCTTTTGTGTACCATCTTTCTGTGTAAATATCACAAGTTACAATGTGGACACCTGCGGCTTATATATGTACAAATCTTAATTTTTTTAAAAATTTGGTTGGTGCGGCTTATAGTCAGGTGTGCTCTGTAGTCCGAAAAGTACGGTATGTACATGTATATACATAAATACAGTATATAATGTATTGAAGAAATGCAACATTGATGGGAGACAACCTAAAGGTCCTATATTACACAAAATGGATTTGTTTTAGCTTCTAGTCAATAATATAAACAAATCTGTCCCAGTATCTTTTTTATGAGAATAAGATATAATTGAAAATCTGGTCATTGCCCTCCATCTGGGAGGAACATCACATTAGGTTTCCAAGCTTTGAGGGGACTTTACATTACACACATCCTCTTCCAAGAGACTAAACTAACCTTAACCTTATTTACTACTCAGAAACTAATCGATACAAAAGCGAGTATCGAAACTATACTCGTATGAGTGGGTATCAATACCAAACGTACCATTAACCAAATAGAAATGAACCTTTCCTGAATAGTTTTAGAATGATCTCGAACAAGTATAAGAGCACATAGACTAGTATACGCCCATGGACCACTGAAAAATTCCACATGGGAATAGAAAATTAAAAAGTATAATTTAATATCAAAAATTGCATTCTATTGTCTAAAGCAGGGGTCGGCAACTTTTACCACTCAAAGAGCCATTTGGACCCGTTTCACACAGTAAAGAAAATACTGGGAGCCACAAAACCCTTTTGAAATTTAAAATGAAATAACACAGCATATAGTTATAGAATAATTTCAGTGTAGTTAGCTCCTCCCTGCAGCTAGATATAAGCAGTGTCCATCAGCACTCTAACCAGAACTGACGAAGCAACTCGGATGAGCTGCGAAACGTTTTCGACCAAATAACAAATGTACAGTGGTACCTCACCTTACGAAAGACCCAACAAACGAAAAATCCAAGTTACGAAATGCCTTCACGTTAAATTTTGGTCTCTAGATACGAAAGAAAATTCAAGTTACGAAACGTGAAATCTCAAAAATTCAAATAATGCGCACTCAGCCACACACACACACGCTTTTCTCAGATTGGATTTAAACTTTTCTCACATTTGTCTCTGTTTAAACACTCAAACTTTCATAGATTTTCAACAAAATGTATTAATAGTGAAGCGTGGGGGGAAGGGGGAGGGGGGACACATGTGTGATGCCTCCTCTAGACCAGGTCTAAACCAGGTCTAAACCAGGTCTGAACCAGGTCTAAACCAGGTCTAAACCAGGTCTAAACCAGGTCTAAACCAGGATTAAACCACAGCGGCTCTTACCTGCGTTCGTTCATGCGCTCGGACTGCATACGGTCCCCTCCTCGCTGCTCGCCTCAGCTGTGACTCGTGAAAAACCAGGAAATAGACCCGCATGCGGCGCTTTAATCCACCTGGTCTAGTCCTGGTTTAGTCCACGTTTAATCCTGGGTCTACAGTCTCTTAGCCAATCAGGACCCAGAACACAGTGTTACACTATAAAAAAAAAAAGTTACACTATTAAAAAAAAATTGGAACGGGGCCTTGGAACGAATCAGGCTTTTTCCACTGAAATAGCTACTCAACTTACGAAAAATTCACGTTACGAAACCACTTCTGGAACGAATTAATTTCGTAAGGTGAGGTACCACTGTACTAAATTGACTAATGTCTGCTACTGCAACATATTTTCTATTGTATGCTATATCTTTATGTCTGGGACTGCGGATGGAAATTAGCACTGTGCTAAATCCGGCATATTTACGTCAGTTTGTGTGTCTTCTTATACAAATTTGTGTGTTCATTAATATGCATTCCCACTTCCAAATAAACAAATAAATAAATAAATAATGAATAAATAAACGTTGTCCAGTTGACAAATTGAATTTCTCCTTTTACCACTGCATATTTTTGTTGCCTTTGTGCGATAGAATTACATTTTGAAAATGAACGAACTAAAATAAAATACATTTTAATGAAATACAGTGGTCCCCTCATAATGACACGGTTCACTTTTCACGGCCTCGCTGTTTCACCGATTTTGTTTTTTCAAATTTTTTTTATAGTGTAGCAACGCGCATTGTGTTCTGGGTCCTGATTGGCTACAGGTCTGTAGACCTTTGCCGATTTGTCCGTCATTCTCCTCCGTGTCTCCTGTACAATACAGAATGTGTTCAGCTTTGCCAAATTTATATAAATACTCGATCATCCGCAGTGTGACTCTGAAGTGCTGTATGTTTGAAAGTTTTCTCCCCGGCAAAACCCACGACAGCGAAGCGGCACCAGGACGAAGAGGCTCAATCAGAGGAACTGTGAAATACACGTGATATGTTTAGGGCCTGAAAACAGGTTTGGATCTTTGGTTTCATTCTATAACACTGTGCTTTTTTTGTTGAAAATCTACAAAAGTTTGAGTGTTCAAACAAGAGAGAAATGTGAGAAAATGTTAATGCCAGTCTGAGAAAAGTGTATAACGTGTGTGGTGAGGCGTTTACAGCCTTAAAACATGTAGAATAATTGTGAAATATAAAGCTGACGACTTCGTGGATTTCTCCTATTGCGGGTCTTTAGAACGTAACCCCCGCGATAAACGAGGGACTGCTGTACTTTCCAAAAACTGAGCCACATCAGAGGGATCAAAGAGTAAAGAGTCTTTTCTTTAAGTCTTGAAATAAGTTTGAAATTTTAGTATCGTGACAACACTAGAAGTACCCAAATCCATTCACTATATCCTCCTGGGACCCGAAGAAAAAAGTGTATTTCAATTTTTTTTAATTTTTTAATTTTTGTGATTTTCTATTTGGAGGTAAATGAACACCTTAGCATTTACATTCCGATAATTGTATTTTTATTAATAATGTTGTAACGTCCTTTGTAATGGACTGTAATCGTGTTAAATCCATGTGTCAACCTAACAAAAACTTTTTTTTTTTTTTTTTGATGACCAACATCTCTGACGAGCTTCTACAGTCGCCTCCAAAAGTTTTTAGACTCCCTTTTAATTTCTTATTTATTTATGTATTTATGTACTTATTTATGCATTTATTTATTTTTATTTTTTATGTATTATTTTTTATTTTTATGTATAATTTATTTATTTTTATTTTGTATGTATTATTTATTTATTATGTATTATTTATTTTTTATTTTTATTTTTTATGTATTATTTATTATTTTTATTTTTATGTATAATTTATTTATTTTGTATGTATTATTTATTTATTGTTTTTGTATAATTTATTTATTTTTATTTTTTATGTATTATTATGTATTTATTTCTTTATGTATAATTTTTTTAAATGTATTATTTATCTTTTTTATGTATTTATTACATGAATACATTTGTATGTATTTATTTTTATTTATGTATTTTTTATGTATTATTTACTTGTTTATTTTTTAATCATAGTGCAGCCACAAACTAGAGTCTATTTAAAAAACACTTAAAAGATCGACTGGTTAACTCAATGTCCACTATAAAGGACACAAATTAATGGGCCGGGTCTCAGGAGGATATTAGGTCAGTAGGTCAAATGCTTTGCTCAATGACACAACAGCAAATTCTCTGTGCAGCCTCTTGAATCAACAATCCAAATGTCAAGAAGCTGTTTGTTTTTTTTTACTCCGACACATTTACTCCCAACAATGTCCCTGTTTGCACCTGTTCATTCTGCATTTTGAAAGCACAGTCAAAAAAAGCCTTCCTGCGTGGATGCTTTTTTTCCCTGTCCTTTGGCATGGGCGCCGCATCGCTCCTGCCATCATGTTCCCTGGCACGCTCGCCCAGGTTTGTACGAGAACACCGTGCCAGCGTCAGGCTTCTCATCGTTTGGCCTTTGGAAGTGCCAGCGCAGGAACAGTGTCCAAAACGAATCCAAAAACTCTTATTCAGACCCGGCTAATGTTTAAATTAGACCAATGAGGGAACGTCTCGCAGCCTCTGATGGATTATGCGGTTCGGAGAGAGATGGAGCTGCTTAGAAGTGAAATTAAAATGCCTGTGGGAATGTTACAACAGAGCATGACTTGTTTCTACGCAAGTCAATTTCCATATGATATAAAGCACTTAGTGAAACATTAAATAGTCCAAACATCTTGTGAACGTCTAAAAATAAGATGGAATTGTTTATGTTAGTGCTTAAAAGATCAGAACTGCAATCACTACTGAACCTCGACTGACAGTATACGCAAATGCACATTTAAAACAATAACAATTAATGAAACAAGTGCGCTGACTTCCAAGTTAGAAAACTGCGGTGCCCAATGGGAGCTGCCATCGCTGTAAATGTCATCACAAAAAAAAAGCCAGCACCTCTGATGGATGGCTGCACATAGGGTGACCACTGGCATGATGAAAATTAGGACACTTGGGCCCAAAAGTGAGGACAAAGGCCCAAAAGTGAGGACACTACTGGAACCGGGGGAGAGGAAGGCAACAACAGAGCACAACACAATGGCTAAAAACATTAAAAACTATTATTATTATAAAATTATTTTTGTCATAATTGTGTCATCTGTTGTGTTGTATGTTGGTGGGGCAAAAAAGACCTTAAAGGAATATTAATGTTTTTTACAATTTGAACCTTATTTCGGTAATAAAACAAGTTGTTTTACTCACCCATAGTACTTTGGTATCATTTGGAGCAGTTTCGTAGATGTTGTAGTTTAGCGATATCCGTTAACGTGAGTGCTTGGGGCAGGCGATTGTAGTCACCAAATAACTTTATCACTTTTCAAATTACAGAAGCTAAATGTCTTCGTTTGAGACAAAAGTGGCCTCTAATCTGAGATTTAGCCATAGTTTCGAGTAGATGAGGAGGCCATTGAGCATGCGCTCAGTCACAGCTGATTTGCAGATAAGAAGACGCTCATAACTTTTCTGTTGCGAGCGACACATGGCTGAAGATTCGGACTTTGAGGCTGAAGAGGACTTATTTGAGTATGATGGCCGTCTCTATCGTTTTGTGTCTGAGTATACGGATGAGGAGACAGAATGGATACGGAAAGAATGAAGCGGAGACAGTTTTAGCAGCACCAGAGAACAGCCATCGGCATCGCATTACTTCTCAGAATCGTGCGCTGAATCCGCTGGCCTTCTTTCTTTCCCTTTGCTGGTAAAAAAAAATCATCCTGACTGAAGTGGGTACTGCAAACACGATGGTCCAAACGTCTTACAGCTTTGCCTTTCATGTTTGAGTCCCGGTGTGAATGAGCGCATGCGCACTGGCCTCCTCATCTACTCGAAACTATGGCTAAATCTCAGAATGGAGGCCATTTTTGACTCAAACTAAAGTGTAGACTAAGACATTTAACTTCTGTAATTTGGAAAGAGCTAAAGTTTGTGTTATTTGGTGACTGCAACGTTGTGCCCAACCCAACTGGTATGGGTCTAGGGTGGGGGGGTGGTGGATTTGATGTGTGCCATGACTAGCCGTTCAAAGCACTGCACTGACCCCCATCATCATGAAGTGCTTTGAACGGCTAGTCATGGCACACATCAAATCCATCCTCTCCCCCACCCTAGACCCAGACCAGTTTGCATACCGGGCCAACCGCTCTACCGAGGATGCAATCTGTTCTGCACTTCACCCGGCTCTCACCCACCTAGACAATAAAGACTCGTATGTGAGAATGCTGTTCATAGATTTCAGTTCAGCATTCAACACTATAATCCCTCAGCAGCTCATTATCAAACTAGACCACCTGGGGCTTCAGACCTCACTCTGTAATTGGCTGCTGGACTTCCTCAGTGAGAGGCCACAGGCAGTGCGGGTCGGCAGAAACACCTCAAGCTGCATTAGACTGAGCACAGGAGCCCCACAGGGCTGTGTGCTCAGTCCGATGCTCTTCACTCTGCTGACCCACGACTGCTCACCAGCGTTCAGCACCAATCACATAGTGAAGTTTGCGGACGATACGACTGTGGTGGGTCTCATCTCTAATAACGATGAGACAAACTACAGGAGTGAGGTGAGCCTTCTGACCCAGTGGTGCAGCAATAACAATCTCCTTCTTAATGTTGAAAAGACCAAGGAGATTGTTATTGACTTCCGGAGAGGCCCCACCCAGCACCCCCCACTGTCCATCAATGGTGCTGCTGTAGAGAGGGTGAGCAGCACCAAATTCCTGGGGGTGCACATCAGTGAGGACCTCTCCTGGACAGTGAATACTGTATCACTGGCAAAGAGGGCTCAGAAGCGCCTCTATTTCCTCCGCAAACTGAGGAGAGCTGGAGCCCCTCCACCCATTATGACCACCTTCTACCGAGGCACCATTGAGAGCGTCCTGACCAGCTGCATCACTGTGTGGTACGGGAGCTGCACTGAACAGAACAGGAAAGCCCTGCAGCGCATAGTGAATGCAGCTGGGAGGATCGCTGGTGTCTCTCTCCCCTCCCTCCTAGACATTTTTAACACCCGGCTCACCCGCAGAGCGTCCAGCATTGTGGGTGACCCGAGCCACCCCGCACATAGCCTGTTCAGCCTCCTGCCCTCGGGGAGAAGGTACCGGAGTCTCCGGGCCCACTCACTAGCAATATTGCCGTGATTTCACGCGGGAGATAAAAAGGCCGGCACTTCAGAATCATAAACTCCACTAGGGGTGAACAGTGTCTACATACCACCACAGCGTCCCGACAATAAGTGTCCCGAAGAAAAATTATTAAACCCCCTCCGCGGGATTTAACTCCGGGGACACCGCTAGCTCGGTCCGAGCGGTAGCATGTTAGCTCGTCCAGGCGTATCGCTGAGTCCGGGATGTTGTCATGGAGCCATGTTTCCGTAAAAACAAAAACACAGCACTCCCTCACGTCGCGCTGGGCAGCCCTCAGTCTGATGTAGTCCATTTTATTGTATTCTCTAGCATTCTCCTTGTGGCGTGTCGCTCTAACGCATCTTTACCTCAGTGTTACAGAAGGCACAGTATTCTCCTTTGGTGCTCTTGCTGGCAAAGCAATGCCAAGCATGTTTGAAGGATGTTTTCCTTTTTGGCTTTTGCTTTTGTTGAACAGCAGACAGCTTCAAACATTGCTATCGCAGCATCGCAGGTGCAATATGGGCGGGGATTTGCGGTGATGCAGCGGCAACGGTGGTGGCCGAGGGTCCGAAATGAGGATAAAATGTCAAAAATGAGGACACATGACAGAGGTCTGGACAGAAGGCTCTAAAACCAGACTGTCCAGCCGAAATCTGGACAAATGGTCACCCTAGCTGCACATTATTTTAGCAAGTAGCTAGCATTTAATTTGTACCAAAATGACAAAGCGAGGCAAAAGCGCCAATAATTCAGTAGAGCGGGTCAACGAACATTTTGAGACCAACATGACGAGGCTCATTGCAGCAATTCCTGAGAGAGGGGTCAGAATATTTGGATGTAAGTCAATGGGAGCCAGAGTCAGAAGGAGCCGGAAGAGCCATATGCGAACTTCCTGTTTGGAACACGCTGGCTCGCGGGTGAGCTATGTCCATTTATATATATAAGCGCTTTGGGTGTCATGAAAGGCGCTACATAAATGCTATGAATTATTATTATTATTATTATATACCAGGGGTGCTCAATACGTCGATCGCGATCGACAGGTCGATCGGGGGCCAAGTGTCAGTCGATCGTCAGGGCTTAATGCTCAATTCCGATTTTTTTGTGAAATCCGATTTTTTGCACATGCTCCCCGGAGGACACGACGAGGTCACACGCAGCGAGCGTGCTCAATGTTTACAGAAGTGACCGCAAGTCAAGTTGCTCTAGTACTTGCTTCGCCGCTTCACTGCAGGCATGAAAATCCCTCACCTTAAGGCGAAATTTGCCGATATGTTCGGGATATGTCCCTTTCTCCGGAGCTCCGGATAATTAAGGTACAGCGTGATACACGTGGATACACAAACTATCGACAACACGGCAAACTGTTACTACCTGTCCGCGTTGTTATGGGGTGAGTCATATTATCGTGTTATTTCTGCATCAAAGGGACAGATTAGCTGACAGCAGGGGCCCGGGACTAAACCGGGACTAAACCAGGTCTAAACCAGGACTAAACCAGGTCTAAACCAGGTGATAAAAGAAGAACTTCAATTTGTCAACTGGACAAAGTTTGTTTGGTCGAAAACGTTTCGCCTCTCGTTTCGCCTCTTCGAAATAATGTCTGACTCCACCATTTATCTCCACCATTGTCTCCCATCTATAATTCCATTCTTAAACCTAGATCAAACAAACAAAAGATACAATAGGGCTAGCCAGGTCAGGGCCAGAGGTGTGAAAAACAGTTGTGTAGGGATGAATAGTCATGCTAATCTAGACGCCAGAGAAACAAAAGACAGAAACCAATAGGCGAGATAGTTTCGGAAAGTAGTTAGCTAGTTAGCTCCTCCCTGCAGCGAGCAAGCAAGCAAGTGTCTTACCAGCACTCTAACCAGAACTGACGAAGCCTCTCGGAGCGGCGAAACGTTTTCCACCAAACAAACTTTGTCTAGTTGACAAATTGAATTTCTTCTTTTATCATGGATTCTACCTGGACGACTGAGGGACTCTTCACGCGTCTAAACCAGGTCTAAACCAGGTCTAAACCAGGTCTAAACCAGGTCTAAACCGGGACTAATCTGGGACTAATCTGGGACTAATCCGGGACTAAACCAGGACTAAACCAGGTCTAAACCGGGACTAAACCAGGTCTAAACCAGGACTAAACCAGGTCTAAATCAGGTCTAAACCAGGACTAAACCAGGACTAAACTAGGTCTAAACCAGGTCTAAACCAGGTCTGAACCAGGACAAAACCAGGACTAAACCAAGACTAAACCAGGTCTAAACCTGGACTAAACCAGGTCTAAACCAGGTCTGAACCAGGACTAAGGTGTGTGTGTGCGTGTGTGTGTGTGTGTGTGTGGGGAAGGGGGGTTAGGGTTAGTCACCCCCCCACCCCCGGTAGATCTCAGCACACCATCAACCTCAAAAGTAGATCCCGGTCAAAAAAAGTTTGAGCACCCCTGATATATATAGTCTATGGTGTGGATGCTCAACTTAGTAGAATAACTAAAGATCCAGAGAGTGCAGTGACAACCGTGACAACTCTGGCTTTGTTTACTCTGCAGAATTATCCGTGTGCTGCGAGGATGAATGTCTTTGTACCGGCCTCACTTTGTTTTTGATACACGCTGTGGTAGAAAGTGACCAAGCAGAAAAGTAAAAGTCCTTAAATCAGCACTACTTATAGTCAAGACCAGTGTACGTTTAACTAACACTTCAGTCCTCCAAATCTAATAGTCTTGCAGATTTTCTTTAAAAAGCCTATTTGAAGATTTATTTTTTGCTCTTGTACTGTAACAAAACTTCCCACTATGCGGTACAGTGGTACCTCACCTTACGAAATTAATTCGTTCCAGAAGTGGTTTCGTAACGTGAATTTTTGGAATGGAAAAGGCCTGATTCGTTCCGAGGCTCCATTCTTTCCGTTTCAAGTTTTTTTTAAATAGTGTAACTTTTTTTTTAATAGTGTAACTATACTGTGTGTTCTGCGTCCTGATTGGCTAAGAGACTAGACCAGGACTAAAAGTGGAATAAACCAGGTCTAGACCAGAACTAAACCAGGTCTAGAACAGGTCTAAACCAGGTCTAAACCTGGTCTAAACCTGGTCTAAACCTGGACATGACCTGGACTAAACCAGGACCGGACCAGGTCCAGACCCGGACCAAACCGGGACCAGACCAGGGTTAAATCACCCCGCGGCTCTCCGCTGGCCTCGCGCGGCTCCTGCGCTTGCCCGCGCGTACTCGGCCCGCTTGGACGCGGCCCCAAGGGGGAGGCACGGCCTGGGCGCCGCGGCTCCATCCCGCGCGGGTGCACGGCCTCGCACTGTGTCGCGCACCTCTCCAGGGATAACTGGCTTGTGGCATCCAAGCGTTCATAGCGACGTCGCTTTTTGATCCTTCGATGTCGGCTCTTCCTCTTGTGAAGCAGAATTCACCAAGCGTTGGATTGTTCACTCACTAATAGGGAACATGAGCGGGGTTTAGACCATTGTGAGACAGGTTAGTTTTACCTTACTGATGATGTGTTGTTGCGATAGTAATCCTGTGTCTCCGCTCCTGCGTCTCCGCTCCCCTCGCACGTTCGGCGGTATATTGAGCCGTGCCCCCCCCCCCACGCTTCACTATCAACATATTCTGTTGAAACTCTATGAAAGTTCGAGTGCTCAAACAAGAGAGAAATGCGAGAAAAGCCCAACTCCAGTCTGAGAAAAGCGTAGAATGTGTGTGGTGAGGCATTTACAGCCCTAAAACATGTAGAACAATTGCAAAATACAAAGTTGTCCTACCTCGTGGACCTCTCCCACCGCGGGCCACCTCTGGAATCTAACCCCGTGTGTGTTGATAAAGTGTATTTACGTTTCGGGTCGTGCATCTGAGCGCGCATCTGAGCACGCATTAATTGAATTTTTGAGATTTGTTGTTTTTAAAGTGCTTTATAAATAAAGTTGGATTGGATTGGAGATTTCGCGTTTCGTAACTTGAATTTTCTTTCGTATCTATAGACCAAAATTTTAAAGGGATATGCCACCCCCAGGTCAAACTTGGGCATCTCCCCACAGTCCAGAGACTAAAATAAGTGGTGGAAAGCGTTTTTCTGGTGACGCAGCCATTGTCCAGGTCTGTCAGCAATTCCTTTTGGCCGAAATCTTTCTCTGGCGACGTTAGACTCCAGTCTAACACGGAGTAGCTGCAGATACCACGGCGGTCAGTGCTGACAGACCTGGACAATGGCTGCGTCACCAGAAAAACGCTTTCCACCACTTATTTTAGTCTCTGGACTGTGGGGAGATGCCCAAGTTTGACCTGGGGGTGGCATATCCCTTTAACGTGAAGGCGTTTCCTAACTTGGATTTTTTGTTTGTAGGGTCTTTCGTAAGGTGAGGTACCACTGTATTATTATAACATGATGATCTAAGTATGTAAATATGTTAATTGTTAGCAATTCATACCCCATAGTGTAAGTGTAATACCCGCTCTTTAGGTGAAAAGCTGGTATCACACCCCCCTGAGAACTGTTTCTGTCATGGTTCAACATCAGCTGAAAGGAGGGACTAAGGGCCTGGCCACACTTGCACGCATATTTCGCCCGACGAGAGCATAAAAATTGCAACTTCTGGACAAGTATTTTTTTTAGAATGCTTTAAAAGTGAATGCGGATGGCCACACTGCAGGCACTAGGTATGTGTAATGCATACATTTCAGAAAATAGCGCGAACCCGGAAAAACAGGACGATTACCTGTATGTGCGGCCATCTTGGATGCATTACACGCTCAAAATTACATGTGTTTATATAGCGACCATGCAGAAAAAAATATCAACATTTCGCGGTTCTGACACAGTGGACCAGCTGTATAGGGATAAGTTGGATGCCAAAGAAAAGGATATGCAAAAACTCAAATTAATTGGGCAAGAAGATCCGTATGAGATGGATTCAAGTTTGTTCAATGACAAACTGACAAAATGACGATCCCGACATTGTCAGCTACCTGGTCTTCTCCCCTGATACAGCACAAGACCTTCAGAGCTCTAAAGGTCTGTTTGTGGCTGGTACGAGAGCGTAAAGTGCAGAAAACTGGAGACATATTGTGATGGCAAAGATAAGTAACAAATTAGTTGAGATAGTTTCAGAACTATTTCAGTGTAGTGAGCTCCTCTCTGCAGCTAGATATAAGCAGTGTCTAACCAGCACTAGAACCAGAACTGACGAAGCCTCTCGGATGAGCGGCGAAACGTTTTCGACCAAACAAACTTTGTCCAGTTGACAAATTGAATTTCTCCTTTTATCATTGCTTTTTATTATTCACATTTTGCAAAGATACGGCTAAGATACGGCTACTGGCTATGAAATCAGCTGAGCATATACGAATGTTGTTGTGATTTCTCCCATCCACTGTGTAAGATTGGCGATCCACAATGTCCTTTCCTTTGATAATTGCTGTCTGTTCACCCTGTTCAGTCCTGGTTTAGACCTGGTTTAGTCCTGGTTTAGTCCTGGTTTAGTCCTGGTTTAGACCTGGTTTAGACCTGGTTTAGTTCTGGCTTAGTCCTGGTTTAGTCCTGGTTTAGTCCTGGTTTAGTCCTGGTTTAGACCTCAATCAATATCAATCAATAACAATAGCAGACCTGGTTTAAACCTAGTTTAGTCCTGGTTTAGTTCTGGTTTAGTCCTGGTTTAGTCCTGGTTTAGTCCTGCTTTAGTCCTGGTTTAGACCTCAATCAATATCAATCAATATCAATCAATATCAATATCAGACCTGGTTTAGTCCTGGTTTAGTTCTGGGGTTTAGAACTGGTTTAGTCCTGGTTTAGTCCTGGTTTAGTTCTGGTTTAGTCCTGGTTTAGTTCTGATTTAGTCCTGGTTTAGACCTGGTTTAGTCCTGGTTTAGACCTGGTTTAGTCCTGGTTTAGTGCTGGTTTAGACCTGGTTTAGACCTAGTTTAGTCCTGGTATAATCCTGGCTTAGACCTGGTTTAGACCTGGTTTAGTCCTGGTTTAGACCTAGTTTAGTCATGGTTTAGACCTGGTTTAGACCTAGTTTAGTCCTGGTTTAGTTCTGGTTTAGTCCTGGTTTAGTCTTCGTTTAGTCCTGGTTTAGACCTCAATCAATATCAATCAATATCAATATCAGACCTGGTTTAGACCTGGTTTAGTCCTTTTTTAGTCCTGGTTTGGTTCTGGTTTAGTCCTGGTTTAGTCCTGGTTTAGTCCTGGTTTAGACCTGGTTTAGTCCTGGTTTAGACCTGGTTTAGTTCTGGTTTAGTCCTGGTTTAGTCCTGGTTTAGACCCGGTTTAGACCTAGTTTAGTCCTGGTTTAGTCCTAGTTTAGACCTGGTTTAGACCTAGTTTAGTCCTGGTTTAGACCTGGTTTAGACCTGGTTTAGTCCTGGTTTAGACCTGGTTTAGACATGGGTTAGACCTAGTTTAGTCCTGGTTAATCCTGGTTTAGACCTGGTTTAGACATAATTTAGTCCTGGTTTAGTCCTGGTTTAGACCTGGTTTAGACCTGGTTTAGTCCAGGTTTAGTCCTGGTTTAGACCTGGGTTAGACATGGGTTAGACCTGGTTTAGTCCTGGTTTAGTCCTGGTTTAGACCTGGTTTAGTCCTGGTTTAGACCTGGTTTAGTTCTGGTTTAGTCCTGGTTTAGACCTGGTTTAGTCCTGGTCGGTCACTACTTTAGATAAACGATAGAACTGCAGGTGTTTTTCTCTGTCTGGTCTATTCTAACAGCCTAGAACCCGACAATAGTTCACCATTTTGCTTTTCTTTTTTTTTTTACTTTTGCGGCATAAGTGCACTGTTCGCGGTGTATCAAATGTCTCCAAGATGGCGGGCTTCCGGATTATGACGCAACATGAAAATGCTCTATAGGGCCTTATTGTTTGACGGGGCTAACAGTTAATTCTCAAATAAGTTCTTCACTCACAGTTCACCACAGGCTCTCTTAACTTCTCCGTAGTGTTCATATAACTGTCTGTTAGGGACTTAACTGCCTGCAGTGTTTGTTTAGCCTGTAAATATCCTGATCCTGTCTAAATGCGCTTAGTCACCCCTGAGTCTGCTCATTACATATCTTTCCTCACTCACCTTCAGTGGTGTGTGACTGGGGCCTGTGGTGATTTATGCACATTCTGTTATGATCCGCTCAATATCAAAGTGCCAATAAACACAGCGGCGCTCTGGATCCCTGAAAGGCCAGCTAATAAGCTGCTAAGCCTGGCATTAGCCGGCTCTTCGCGCGCTGCAAATGCCAAGAGGAAGAGGAGAAAACTCGAGTGAGAGCTTTGGGAATGAGCAGAGGCCAAGGCAGGTGAGGAACACGCTTCTAAAACCTGCCCAGTCCGGTGTACTGTGTTTGGGAGAAAAGGAAACATCTTCAGGACAGGATGTGTGCAAAGGTGGAAGCAGCCAAAATTGTACTAAAATACAAGTTATGTTAGGAATAAAATGTATAGATGTGTGAGTAAAAAGCATGTGAGAAAACGCTATGACATGACATCTTAAACTGTTAATTTTTCATTAATATTCCACAATAAAAAACTTCAATAAATGTCCCTAAAAAGGCTTTTAGGCAGTTTTTTTAAAATTGTGTTTAAAGTTAAAGGTTAAATTGAAAGAACACTGGCTTGCGCTTGTGTCTGCTATATCCTCCTGAGACCCGACCCATTCATTTGTGTCCTTTATAGTGGACATTGAGTTAACCAGTCGATCTTTTAAGTGTTTTGAGATAGACTCTAGTTTGTGGCTGCACTATGAAAAAAAAAAAAATAAATAAATAAATAAATAAATAATAATAATAAATCCCAGTTTATTTCAAACCCACAAACACTTTAAGACAAAAACTCGTCCACCCAAAGGACAAAACACCGAGCCACAAACAAAGCAATGTGGTCTACTCCATTCAGTGTAGTGAAGACTGCAGTGAGCGCTACATTGGAGAAACCAAACAGCCACTTCACAAGAGGATGTACCAACACAGACGGGCGTGCCAGAGTGGACCGTCATCTGCCGTACATCTTCACGGGCCATTCTTTTGAGGACAGTGAGGTTCAGATCTTAGCCAGGGAAAAGAATTGGTTTGAGAGGGGAGTTAAAGAGGCTATTTTTGTCAAAAAAGAGAATCCTTCTCTGAACAGAAATGGTGGAGTAAGACATAATTTGTCTCCCATCTATAATTCCATTCTTAAGCCTAGATCAAACAAACAGGGGAACAATAGGGCTAGCCAGGTCAGGGCCAGAGTTGGGAAAAACAGTCGTAGGGATGAATAGGGATCGTTATCTAGACGCCAGAGAAACAAAAGACGGAAACCAATGAGAACCAATGAGTTGTGTAGGGATGAATAGTCATGCTAATCTAGACGCCAGAGAAACAAAAGACAGAAACCAATAGGCGAGATAGTTTCAGAAAGTAGTTAGCTAGTTAGCTCCTCCCTGCAGCAAGATATAAGCAAGTGTCTTACCAGCATTCTAACCAGAACTGACGAAGCCTCTCAGATGAGCGGCGAAACGTTTTCAACCAAACAAACTTTGTCCAGTTGACAATAATGAAATAATAATAATAATAATAATAATAATAATAACATACATAAATAAGTAAACAAATAAAGTACAAATAAACATTTAAATAAAAATAATAAATAAACATGCATAAATAAGTAAATAAATAAATAATTAATAAAAATATAAATAAAATCAAAAATACATAAAAAATACATAAATAAATACATAAATAAGTAAATAAATAAATAAATAAATAAGTAAATAAGAAATTAAAAGGGAATCTACAACTACTTTTTGAGGTGATTGTAGAAGCTTGTCAGAGATGTTGGTCATCAAAAAAAAAAAAAAAGTTTTTGTTAGGTTGTTAACGTCACGTGGATTTAACACCATTACTGTCCATTACAGAGGACATGTTACAACATTATGAATAAAAATAAAATTATCCATCCATCCATCCATTTTCTTCCGCTTATCCGGGGCCGGGTCGCGGGGGCAACAGTCTAAGCAGGGACCTCCAGACTTCCTTCACCCCGGACACTTCCTCCAGCTCCTCCGGTTTAACAAAATGTAAATGCTAAGATGTTCATTTACCTCCAAATAGAAAAGTTAAATAATAATAATAATAATAATATTATTATTATTATTATTATTATTATTATTATTATTATTATTATTTATAATTTTTTTATAGTTGGATCATTCTTTATTTCATTTCGACATTTAACATTTTTATATTGATCTAAAAAAAAAAAAAAAAAGTTCCTGGTTTCTAGTGATGGGAATTTCAGCTCTTTTTAGAGAGCCAGTTCTTTTGGCTCTGCTTACTATATAAAGAGCTGGCTCTCAAATGGGCCCTGAGATTTACTGATTTACTGCTTCTTAAATCAAGTGCTACAAAATAAATTATAAAGTATTAAAAAGTATAAAAAGACCCATCTCATTTAGACAAACTTTTGACTATTTACATTAAAGCAACCTGCACAAACAAAATGTAGATGCCGCCACACATCTTGACCAATCACGTCTGGCTTTAACAAAAAATAGTGGAGGAAAAAAAGTAGAAAGGCACTCTAGAGACTTTTTCAGATACTTACAACTGCGGCACTATGTCAGTACAAAGAGTAAAAATGTAACAGAAACTAACCACAACTTCTTAGAATTGTTTAGAAAAGCATATACAGTGGTACCTCACCTTACGAATGACCCAACAAACGAAAATTTCAAGTTACGAAACGCCTTCACGGCAAATTTTGGTCTCTAGATACGAAAGAAAATTCAAGTTACGAAACACGAAATCTCAAAAATTCAAATAATGCACGATCAGCCACACACATTATACGCTTTTCTCAGCCTGGATTTAAACTTTTCTCACATTTGTCTCTCGTTTAAACACTCAAACTTTCATAGATTTTCAACAAAATTATTAATAGTGAAGTGTGGGGGGAAGGAGGAGGGGGGAGAAGTGTGCGCTCTGACACGTGTGTGATAGCGGCATGTGTGACAGCTGACCCGGCTGCCAGCAGGTCTAGACCTGGACTAAATCAGGATTAAACCTGGACTAAACCTGGACTAGACCTGGAGAGCAGGTCGAGACCGCGGACTAAATCAGGATTAAACCTGGACTAAACCTGGACTAAACCTGGACTAGACCAGGACTAGACCAGGTGGATTAAAGCACCGCTCGTGGGTCTATTTCCTGGTTTTGTTTCGAGTCACAGCTGAGGCGAGCCGCTGCTCGCATGCAAGAGCCGCGGTCTAGACCTGCTCTCCAGGGCCACTCCAGGTGCGGAGCCCCAGACATCCAGGGACCCAGGGGGACACTGCCAGCCCGCCTTAAGAGTTTCCTAAGCGGGCATGGGTCCGGGGATTGTCCCGGTCACCGGCCTGGAGGTCTTGAAGAGGCCGACCTCACGGTTCTACCCATGCCGCTCTGTGAGCACCTTACGCGGGCAGGTCTAGAGCAGCGGCTCGCCTCAGCTGTGACTCGAAACGAAACCAGGAAATAGACCCACGCGCGACGCTTTAATCCACCTGGTCTAGTCCTGGTTTAGTCCTGGTCCAGTCCAGGTTTAGACCTTGGTCTAGACCTGCTGTCAGCTCCACGCCGGGTCATGTGCGCTATCACACACGTGTCAGAGCGCACTCTTCTCCCCCCTCCTCCTTCCCCCCACACTTCACTATTAATAATTTTGTTGAAAATCTATGAAAGTTTGAGTGTTTAAACGAGAGACAAATGTGAGAAAAGGACACAGAACACAGAACACAATGTTACACTATAAAAAAAAGTTACACTATAAAAAAAAACAACTACTCAACTTACGAATTTTTCACGTTACGAAACCACTTCTGGAACGAATTAATTTCGTAAGGTGAGGTACCACTGTAATTCAGAACTCAATAAAGGTATTACACTCAACAAAAATATAAACGCAACTTTTGTTTTTGCTCCCATTTTTCATGAGATGGACTTAAAGATCTAAAATTCATTCCAGATACACAATATTACCATTTCTCTCAAACATTGTTCACAAATCTGTCTAAATGTGTGATAGTGAGCACTTCTGCTTCGCTGAGATAATCCATCCCACCTCACAGGTGTGCCACATCAAGATGCTGATCTGACATCATGATTAGTGCACAGGTGTGCCTTAGACTGCCCACAATAAAAGGCCACCCTGAAATGTGCATTTGGACACTTGGAACGGGGCCTTGGAACGAATCAGGATTTTTCATTGAAATAGCTACTCAACTTACGAAAAATTCACGTTACGAAACCACTTCTGGAATGAATTAATTTCGTAAGGTGAGGTAACACTGTATGTGGTTTTTAAATTCCTTCTTTATTGTCAGTCTCTAAACAAATACTTCAAATGTATCATTTGCAGTTTAAATCCCTACTGAATGAATCATGTTTTTACACTTGCTCAGCTGGCGTCTGGTTACTTAACAGTATTTATTTGAATTATTAAACATTTTTGCACAGATCCGCACTGTTGGTGTGGTAGGGACAGATTTCTTTACATATTAATTACACCAAACAGCTGGCGAGAGGAGGGCTGGGGATGCATGGCCAAATGCACCCTCTGAGGTCGGGACAGAAGCCTCATCTTTACATTGGGGAAAAACAAACAAGTTCATTGAAAGTTTATTTTAAAGCACTATTTTCAAACAGCGAATGAGGTAAGTAGCTATTTAAAGGGACAGTGTGTAAGATTTTTACCCGTTAATTACTGAAATTGAAGATACCCATTCAAAAATACATTGTTTTCCAAGCCTTTTCACTTCCATCATGAAATCAAAGTATTCTTTTGGACTTAGATATAGTCACATAAAAGGGGGATCTTCCCCATGCAGAGGCAGCCATTTTGAATACGAGAGCCGCAGAAGGACATTTGTGGCTCCGCCTTCGCCTTCGGCAAGGCTCATGGTTTTGGGTAAACAACACAAGCATGCGTGAAAAGTCCCTCAGTCGTCCAGGTAGAATCCATGATCAAAGGAGAAGTTCAATTTGTCAACTGGACAAAGTTTGTTTGGTTGAAAACGTTTCGCCGCTCATCCGAGAGGCTTCGTCAGCTCTGGTTATTGTACTGGTTAGACCCTGCTTATATCTAGCTGCCGGGAGGCGCGTCCTACAATGACAAAGCTCTGAAAACGATCCCCCCTAATCTGTCTCTTTGTTTTTCAAATTCCTCTGACGGCTAGTTTCGACCCCCTATTCAACGTCTAACGACCCTCTCCACCCCTCTGCCCTGGCTCTGTTTGACTGGTCTAAGAATCGCATTATAAATGGGAGACAAGTTATGTCTAACTCCCCCATTTCTGTTTAATGACGGATTCTCTTTTTTGACAAAAATAGCCTCTTTAACCCCCCTCTCAAACCAGTTCTTTTCCCTGGCTAAGATCTGAACCTCACTGTCCTCAAAAGAATGGCCCGTGGCTTCTAGGTGAAGATATACGGCAGATGACGGTCCACTCTGGCACGCCCGCCTGTGTTGGTACATCCTCTTGTGAAGTGGCTGTTTTGTTTCCCCAATGTAGCGCTCACTGCAGTCCTCACTACACTGAATGGAGTAGACCACATTGCTTTGTTTGTGGCTCGGTGTTCTGTCCTTTGGGTGGACGAGTTTTTGTCTTAAAGTGTTTGTGGGTTTGAAATAAACTGGAATTTCATATTGTCTGAAAATCCTCTGTAGTTTTTCCGAAACGCCGGCCAGGTACGGAATCGCTACCCCTTTCCTCCTGGGTTCGGATTCTCTGTTGTCTTGTTTCTTGCCCTTGTCTCACTTTAAGACAAAAACTCGTCCACCCAAAGGACAGAACACCGAGCCACAAACAAAGCAATGTGGTCTACTCCATTCAGTGTAGTGAGGACTGCAGTGAGCGCTACATTGGGGAAACAAAACAGCCACTTCACAAGAGGATGTACCAACACAGGCGGGCGTGCCAGAGTGGACCGTCATCTGCCGTATATCTTCACCTAGAAGCCACGGGCCATTCTTTTGAGGACAGTGAGGTTCAGATCTTAGCCAGGGAAAAGAACTGGTTTGAGAGGGGGGTTAAAGAGGCTATTTTTGTCAAAAAAGAGAATCCGTCATTAAACAGAAATGGGGGAGTTAGACATAACTTGTCTCCCATTTATAATGCGATTCTTAGACCAGTCAAACAGAGCCAGGGCAGAGGGGTGGAGAGGGTCGTTAGACGTTGAATAGGGGGTCGAAACTAGCCGTTAGAGGAATTTGAAAAACAAAGAGACAGATTAGGGGGGATCATTTTCAGAGCTTTGTCATTGTAGGACGCGCCTCCCGGCAGCTAGATATAAGCAGGGTCTAACCAGTACAATAACCAGAGCTGACGAAGCCGCTCGGATGAGCGGAGAAACGTTTTCAACCAAACAAACTTTGTCCAGTTGACAAATTGAACTTCTCCTTTGATCAAACACAAGCATGCTGCCGGATCAGATGTCGTAATGGATCTAACACGTGTTTTGGACTAAATTGTTTTACTGGATTTTATTCGCTGGATCCTTACGGACAAATTGAGAGCAAGTTTATGGTGAAATACAGAGTTTGACCTGTGCAAAGCATTCTAAGGTAAGCTAACCTCGTTTTGTGCTTTTCCATATAAAAGCCCCATGTGCTCGGGGAGTGTTTGTTGTGCAGGGAAATTAATTGCATAGTCAAAAAGAGGAGACTGTAAGGTTTCATTTGATGTGTAGAGTGTCATGGTACATGATCGGGAATGTGTGTTTTCATGAGAAAAGGAAAAAAGAAAATAACCGGGACCGCGCGCCCGGGTGACCCTCGAGGTCTGCCATAGCTAAAACAGAAAGTGCAATAGCACCATCCACCTATGTGCCACGAATCCTACACACTGGGGCTTTAAAGAATATACAGTCATACCTCACCTTACGAAAGACCCAACTAACGAATAATCCAAGTTACGAAACGCGTTTACGTAACATTTTTGTCTCTGAATACGAAAGTAAATTCAAGTTACGAAACACGAAATCTCAAAAATTCAAATAATGTGTGCTCAGATGCGCGCTCGGCTTCGCGGCCGCCCGAATCCCCCATTGCGACTCTACTTACGAAAAACATCACGTTATGAAACCACTTCTGGAACAAATTAAATTCGTAAGGTGAGGTATGACTGTAAAATAATATACAACTCTGGAAAAAAGTAAGAGACCACTGCATGATCAGTTTTTCTGATTTTTCTACTTGTAGGTATGTGTTTGGGCAAAAGGAACATTTTTGTTTGAGTCTATAAATTACTGACAACATTTACTCCAAATTCCAAATAAAAATATTATCGTTTAGCTCAGGCATGGGCAAACTACGGCCCGGGGGCTTTTTAATCCGGTCCGCCAAACTTGAAGAAATTATATTAATAAACCTTGTTAATGTTTAAATGTTTTAATTTCCCTGCAATTCTGGCGTTTTCCAATAGCTGGCGCACTAGATACATTGACCTTTGTTGAGGTGCGGCGTTTTGCTTCACGTTTGTGCTTTACTCTTTGACCCCTCAGCCCTCCTGTAAAGACGAGCAGAGCTAAGAAAAGAAAAGTGGACAGAGAATGTCAAGTGTTAATAAGGAGTGGACAAGTAAATATTTTTTCACCAAATACTTCACCTGCTGTATGCCTGATATGCCAAGAGACTGTAGCGTTTTTAAAGAATATAATATCAGCCTTCACTTTGCCACAAAACAGTCAACGAAAGAACAAACGAACCTGAAGGAGAACAGAACTTTCAGAGCTTTAAAGATCCCATGACATGGTACTTCTTGATGCTTTTATATGGCTCCTTAATGGTTCCCTAATACTGTAAATGTTCTTCAAAATCAACACTCAGTGCATGAGAAACAGAGATAAGATGAGAAAGAGTAATGTTTCTCTCTGAACAGTCCATTATGGGACTTGTTGCTTAAATGCAAATGAGGAGGACAGAGATGGCCTATAGTAGAGGATGGGGGCGTGGCCAAACTCTCCGCTCTCAGCTCTGATCCAAGAGGTGAGAAGCGTTCCATTGAAAAATAAACGCATTTCCACAGAAAATAAAATTAAACCACTGCTGTTCAAAGGTCCAGAGGCTCAGATAAAGGACTTCCGAGCCTAGAAACACTCGGACGTGCCTCCAGACAAATAAAAAAACGCATTTCGCATTGCCTAGCGCATTCGCGGTCCAAACTCTCTGGGCGTGATTTACAGAGACGCTGAGTACAGACAGACGGGGGTGGAACTGCATTTTTCGAGGTGACGTCAATAAGGTGCCTTGTTGAGAATCGCCCGTTAGAGCTGTGTTTTTTTCTAACGCACAAAAGGACCGCAAATGCTCAGTTTAGACATTTCGCAACTTTTAGCCATGAGGGGGGGCCTAAACAGGGTAGGGGAGCTCACATTAACGTTCAAAAACCTCAGAAAGTGAAAATTTCATGTCATGGGACCTTTAAAATAGTAACTGATAGTATTTAAAAAGCTATATTTTATTAATTAAATTTTCTGTGTTTTAAGAGTCATTTCAATAAATAGCTAAATACCGTGGAACTTGAAAGATGGACATTTTGTTGTAATGCTTTTGTTAATTTTTAATTGAAATAAAGCACATGTTTTCTACATATCCCATGTTATTTTTTGCTCTTATGAGGTGGATTACCAAAACACTAAATCCACCTGCTCCTGGTCCGGCCCTTCTGTCAAATTTTAGAACCCTTTGTGGCCCACGAGTCAAAAAGTTTGCCCACCCCTGGTTTAGAGCATTTATTTGCAGAAAATGACAAATGGTCAAAATAACAAAAAAGATCCATGTTTTCAGACCTCAAACAATGCAAAGAAACAAGATCAAATTCATTTTAAAACATCATAATACAAATGTTTACACTTAAGAAGAGTTCAGAAATCAATATTTGGTGCAATAACCCTTATTTTTAATCACAGCTTTCATGCGTCTTGGCATGCTCTCCACAAGTCTTTCACATTGTTCTTGGGTGACTTTATTCCACTCCTGGTGCAAGAACTGAAGTAGCTCAGCTTTGTGTTTGTGTTGGAATTCAACAGACGCTGGAATGGAATGGCTCTTTGGAATGGAGTGGTCTCTTATTTTTTTTCCCAGAGCTGTATGTTCCACACTTTTTTTGTTTTCTTGATGTTTGCCTCCTACAAAGATATCTAAGGATTTCTACTGTGACGGTGTCTGCTTGATTTCATATTCAAGTGGCGTCACTGAGCTGTCAGTCAAACCTGGTGCCAACACCAGCTGTACTTGACCTCATCTCTGAGGAAAGAAGGCACTTGATTTCATATCTTTATTCATAAACAAATTAACAAATTAAAAACACCAGTATCATTTGGAGTGAGCCTGACTGCAGCGTTTACAGCAGGGTGCCAATTTTTCAATAGCTTATAGTCAATTAGAACCAGGCTCGATAAAGCCAATCCATTAGATAATATCTAACCCCCATTCACCTCTGTACAGTGTATGGTACAAATTAAACATCAAGCAGGGTTGTTGATGTTTATAAGTATTAGTGTGTATCAGCTCTTTCACATTGTAGATGTGTTTGGCGCTCTTGCAGGAGAAAATGTCATAACTCATGCCACTCACTGCTAAAACACCAAATGTGATATCATCTGTATTACTTCAATGCGTCTGGTTAATAAACTCCATATGATTTGCTTGCCTGACAAATCCAGTAGGCTTTATCTCTGTATTTTTATACAGAGGGATATCAGTCTGGGCTTTCATTAGCTTTCCAGTGAGCCTTGAACACTGGCTATGTCCACACTGCAGGACAAATCAGATTTTTTTTTTACCCATATGTGACTTGTATCTGATTTGTTCATGTCAGTGTGAACAGTTCAGTTCTGAATTTTTCAAATTCGGAATTTCAAAAAGCCTTCGTCAGATCATTTTTCTTGCTTTGGACCGGGGTGTCAAACTCATTTTGGTCCAGGGGCCGTATCCAGCCTACTTTGATCCCAAAGGGGCCGGATCAGAAAACTCATGGCAAATATACCCCAAAAATAGCAATAAGTCCAAATATTTGTGCAGAGAAACACAAATCTATTAAGTATTTTTTTGATGAACTCTTTCTTTTACTAAATATTATAATATTATGAACAACCTGAAACTTTAAGAAAAATGCAATTTCAACACCAAGCGTACAGGTTTCCCATTCACCTCCATGAACAAATAGGAATTAGTCCATTTTTCTTGGAAAATCCTGCACTCGGCGTCCACTTTTCTCATTTTTGACATTTTGCTGATGAGGGTGTCACATCAACAGTCAAAACGATGGTCCTTTAAGAGCGTTTGGAAAGAGGCGAGTCTTCATTTGTGCTGCTCTGGTGGGAGGGGCCACGCACAGAGGCGCTGGAGACGCTGCTATCCTAAACTACGCAGGAAAGAGGCACAGAAAATTACCAATATTTTAATAGAAAATTAAAATATAATTAAAATATGTGAATATAAAATCAGCTGAGGGCCAGATTAAAGGCCTTGGATCTGGCCCCCGGGCCGCATGTTTGACACCCCTGCTTTGGACCATAGTAGACAAAATAATTGCCCGTCCATGTGCTCATATCCCTCAGGGGAGGAGGAGGACCTTGGGAGGTCTCAAAGTGAGGTCATCCAGTGAGATCAGCCCACTCTATAACAACAAAAAAACATAAAAACATTCTCATAAAATAAGAAAATACAAAAATAGTTTGACCATATCACAGAAGCATCTTAGGTCAAAGTCCACATTAAGTCCGTGAGGAGCGAGAGTCTTAAGTTGGTGAATCCAGAAGTGCTCTCTTTTTGACAGGAGCTTTTCCAGGTTCACACCTCTAGGGGGCAGTTTTAAACGTTCAATTCTAATATATCTTAAAAGGATAGTGCGTTTTTTGTTTTATGTTAATCTGTATGGCTTCCCCTTCAAAAGTGTCGTGAGATTAACACTGATTTACCCCTGACAGCGTAGTGTGGTCCCGGTTCTCCTCTGGTAACGTACCTCGTGAACGTAGTTCCAGTAAGTTAGCCTGGACAGTTAATAAAGCTTGTTTTTCTTCTCAAAACAAAACATTTGTCCGAAAGGTGATATATTTGCGTCCCAAACAGTTGTCCACGAAAAATCCAGCATCATATTTTGCATTTGCATATTTTCTCTCTAGATATGTATCAATGCGCCCACGTTAGCTCTATTAGCCTGTTCACTTGTAAACATTCGCTTATGGCGGACCGCATCCGTTCACGTCGTTCACTTCCGCTAATAATAATAAGTAACAGGCGCGCAGTGATACCAATCGAGACGAGATATGCAAATGTGAAAATACGCTGCTGGATTTTTTGTGGACAACTGTTTGTGATGCAAATATATCACCTTTCGGACAAATGTTTTGTTTTAAGAAGAAAAACACGCTTTATTAACTGTCCTGGCTAACTTATCGGAACTACGTTCACGAGGTACGTTACCGGAGGAGAACCGGGACCAGAGCACGCTGTCATGGGTAAGTCAGTGTTACTGCACAAAACTTTTAGAAGGAAACCCATACAGATTAACATAAAAAAAAAAACCACACTATCCCTTTAAGAAAGAAATAGGATGGTTGAAATCTACAAAATTAGCTGCCACAGGATAGTTTATTTTTATTTTTTTATTTTTTATTTTTTTACATCTGATGGTACTCCTACACTCTGCAATATGTTTTTACCCACAGAGGCTTTACCACAGGGGCAGGTGATATAAACGACAGATTTAGTATTGCAGGATATAATTCCTCTGATGAGTATTCCTTGCCCAATGTGAGGATGCTTAAAGCTCTTACAGCGATAGGTGTAGTTGCACCCACCACAGCGGCGATTACCCTCAGGGAGAGGAGTCAAAGGAGTTTGGCCTGGTGTAGTCTGGTTTGGAGGGAGGTAAGAAAGTACCAGTCTGTCTCTAAAGTTTCTTCCTCTTTTATATACCACTAGAAGGGTCAGTCTGTAATATATGCCAGTGTTTAGTTATGGGGTTTTGAATACATGCCTTTTAGGGGGGTTGACGTTAAAGGGACAGTGTGTAGGATTCATGGCGCATGGGTGAATGGTGGCATTGTAATTCCGTTTGTAGCTACGGCAGACATCGAGGATCAACATTAATAAGAACCAGTAGGTGGCGGTATGCGCAAGCAACGCGTAACCCGCCTTTTACCCGAAAGAAGAAGAGGGTCGTACACAATACTTCTTCCTGTTTTCGTGTTTAAAGTACAGCCGCGCGACACAGCAAGATGTCTTCAACTTCCACGACAGATCATGTTAGTTTTGTGCTGTTTATTCCAAAACTTAACCACAACTAACTTTATTATAATGTTATGCTGCTTATCGTTTGCTAATACTACCCCTACAGATGGCAATTCTGTTATATATCCCGGTAATCGATAACAAAACTGCGCCTCTCTGAGCCTAATGCATGGTGAGTGTCTGCTAACAAAAACTTAGAAGCGCTAGAAGTAACAAAAGTGATGCTCACACAAGGCTAAAATAGTGTATATTGTAGCCGAAAAGTACTACAAGAAGTTAGTGATATGAAACTGGAGCCACAGACGTTTCGGACCTGACTAGCTGCTAGGTCAGAAATGTTGCTCCAGTTTCATATCCACAGACTTCTTGTATTACATTTCGGCTATAATGTACACTTTTTTCGATTAGAGCCTCATTTGTTATTTCTAGCGTTATATGTTTTGCGGTATAAATTTGTTGTGAACTTGTGATTCTGGTAATAACGAATTACCTATGCTACAAAAAGAGTCAGCGGACTTCTTCCACTTCGGATGATTCTATCACAGCACATGCAATCAGAGGACACTTTCGTGGTCGGGGACGAGGTCGGGGATGTGGTCGGGGACGAGGAAGAGGAGGTAGAGGGAGAGGACAGAGCAACCTAACGGAAGTAGTGGAACAAGGTGCGGATGCCGGCAGACCCATTCCTCCCGCACCGACAGGAAGGAGGCGAGGAAGGGCGTCTCGACAATTGGTTTTGTCAAGAGAGGACGAGGAGAGGATTGAAGAACAGCGACGTGAGAGGGAAGAGGAAATCGATGTACGTATAAGCTTTGGCTAAACAGTCGAATTTATGTTCATCATACTAGATGTATTACAATCACATTCACTGTAAGCCTACAGTGAACAAACTTTGGCTAGTTTACCTCCAGGACACATCCTGTCCAGTCTGTCACGGATGTTTTTATATCCTCCAGTAATGTGATGGCTGTCATAATGTAATATTACAATGAATGATCATGTGTGAATTTACTCGCCTTTGTCCTGTGGGCATGTATATTTACCAAGACAATTATGCTCACCCATTACCATAGCCTGTAGTACAATTGATTTAATACAGGGGCACTGCTCGTGAAACAATGTATGTAAACAAGGCCAGCTTTGCATGGTTAACAATTACATGAAATCTCTTACTTCCACTGGTAAAACCTTCAGCATATACAAAGTACATTTTTCAGTCTACATTCCAGCCTACATCTGCATGAAACCATTAACCTTTCCATTTTTTCCCCTTTTAAGCATCTTATAGAGGGCATGAGCCTGGAGGACCATGTTCAAGTCACAAGACTGATGATGACAAGACAGCCAGGTGTGCTGTTTGACATCTTGCTTGAGTTTCAACACCAGCGTGGTCATTCTCCCCCTGCCACTGCCCCTGCCCCTGCTGCAGCCCCGCGATGGTGCATCTGTGGCAACTGTGTACAGATGCCAACCATGTTGGAGAATAAGTGTTGTGGCCAAGTTCCTTCAAACTGCACCAGCCTGCTGACCCACTTCCGACATTTCTGCTTGGATCCAGGATATCTGCGAATCCACCGGCAGTACAGGGAGGAAATAACAGTGCTAGGCCAGCTAAGGGAACCAGGAGATGACAACAGGGAGTTCCGTTATGCCGCATACCGGCACTACATCTTCTGGCAACATGGGTCACTGGGTGCGGGAAACCGAAGGGTTATCCCAAGTTGCTGTGTTTTGAAAATCAGGGAGACATTTCCAGACCCACATGGACAATACACAGGTTACAATCCTGGACTATAATTTTCTCTGCCCCAGTTTTTCAGCATTGCCAAGATTTTTTTTATATACCAGGCTGTCAGGAGGCTGAACTCTCACCTTACCCGTCTCCCACCCCCCATACTGGCATAACCTGTATTCCATAAAAAGACATATCACTCTAGACACTTTAAAAAAACTGCTGCTAAGGACTACTGTTTACACATTTACATTCACTATTAGAAATTTACTATTGTTGTACTGTTTTTTACTACTGTTATTGCACTAGAACTACTACTGGTTATCTTAACTTCAATGCACATTACCATCTCACTGCTGTATCTTCCATTACACATTTTTTTGCACACTGCACATTTTGGACATCTGTATATTAGTTTTTTTTATTATGTATATTAGGTTTTTTTATTATGTTGCACTGCTTTTAGATATTAGACTTTAGTTTTTCTGTCTTAGTTTTTGTTGTGTTTTGTCTTTATTGTCACGAGGAAACAGGAGGGATGACCCAAAATGCAGGACTACTGTTTAAATACTTTAATAATAAACCAAGAACTGACCAAAATCCAAAAATCCAAAGAGGCAAGACATGACTACTAATGACAAAACGTGACGAGACATTGACGATGGACCAACAAAGGGCAGAGGAGAACATGGGGTATAAATGCAGACAGACACAGGTGTAGCACATCAGGGCGGGGAAAACAATCAACAGACAGGAAGTAAAACTAAAAGTAACAAGCTGACCAGAAATGTCAAAATAAAACACTTGAGGACACGCCAAAGGAATAAAATACACACAATATGAAATAACAGCCAAAAGAAAACATGAACCATGACAGTACCCCCCTCTCAAGGGACGGCTCCCAGACGTCCCCAAGAGCCACAATGAACTTGGGAGGGTGGAGGGGGGCCTGGAGGAGGGACAAGAGATCTGAAAACAGTCAGAATGGTCTGGGGTCATGAAGGCAAGGGCAGTTCACAATGGAGATGGCAGTGAAGTTAGGTGGGATATCTGGAACTTAACTTGGATGAGGGGCAGGGCTGAGATCTGGCGGCAAGCTCCCTGGACGGAGAGCGATGTCCAGCGAAGCTACCGCAGGGGCTTGGGAGAACGACCACCCCAGACGGAGATGTGTCCAGCGGTGGCTCAGGAACAGAAGCAGGTAAGCTCCCTGGACGGAGAACTTTGTCCAGCGAAGCTGCTGCAGGGGCTCGGGAGAACGACCACCCCAGACGGAGAGATGTGTCCAGCGGTGGCTCAGGAACAGAAGCAGGTAAGCTCCCTGGACGGACAACTTTGTCCAGCGAAGCTGCTGCAGGGGCTCGGGAGAATTACCACCCCAGACGGAGAGATGTGTCCAGCGGTGGCTCAGGAACAGAAGCAGGTAAGCTCCTTGGACGGAGAACTTTGTCCAGCGAAGCTGCTGCAGGGGCTCAGGAGAACGACCACCCCGAACGGAGAGATGTGTCCAGCGGTGGCTCAGGAACAGAAGCAGGCAAGTCGAGGTCAGGAATCTCCAAAAAAAAAGCTCCAGCAAAATAGAATTCAGGGATGGTGGGCAGTCTGTAATGGCATTGGGCACCAGTGACTCTTGAGCAGGAGGTGGGAGCTGAAGTGGAGGAAGGAGGACTTAACAAGCAGGGCTGGGCTACCATCTGCAAGCCCCATGTCTCCTCCTTGTGACTCTTCTGGAGGTAGCAGACTCATTGCAGGCATAGTCCCGGGCCTGCTGCAGAGCAGCTGCAGGAGACAATCCACTTCCCACACATTAAGAAAAAAAATAAAATAAAAAAGGAGTAGTCTGCTTGGGTCTGATCTGGTTGGTCCATCCTGTCACGAGGAAACAGGAGGGATGACCCAAAATGCAGGACTACTGTTTAAATACTTTAATAATAAACCAAGAACTGACCAAAATCCAAAAATCCAAAGAGGCAAGACATGACTACTAATGACAAAACGTGACGAGACATTGACGATGGACCAACAAAGGGCAGAGGAGAACATGGGGTATAAATGCAGACAGACACAGGTGTAGCACATCAGGGCGGGGAAAACAATCAACAGACAGGAAGTAAAACTAAAAGTAACAAGCTGACCAGAAATGTCAAAATAAAACACTTGAGGACACGCCAAAGGAATAAAATACACACAATATGAAATAACAGCCAAAAGAAAACATGAACCATGACATTTATATTGTATTTTGCACTACTTGGTCAGAGAGAAAAGAAATTTCGATTCACTGTATGTTGAACATATATGGCAGAATTGAAAATAAAGCTAACTTTGATCTTGATCTATATCCTTTACATTGTGTATAACAGTATAAATATTTTTATGAAAAGATCTTGAACAACACTGACTGTTCCTTGTCTCGCATTATGACACAGGCCTACTTACTGCACCTGTCTCCCCAACAAGTAACAGTCTAATTGTAAATCTTGCACAAAGTGTAATTGAAGACAAACAATTGACAGATGTATAAAGCAAATCAGATTTACTCTTATTTACACCCTATTAACAGTGTATTTACATTCACTCCACAGCCATTTTGATGGACTTTGCAGGTCCCACATTGAGCAGTGAATAGTCATCAGAGGTCTGCGTCTGTATTTCCAGCAGGTTCTGTAAAAAGTGAAGGAACAATTAGACAAGTATATATCAAATTTTTGTTCGTTCTAGTGTGCGCATATCTATGCGAATGAACAGAACAATTGGACTATTCCATATAGATGGGTGGGTCAGTGTATGATGAATGGACTAGATCTTCAAGACTAAGAAGCAGATATGGAGTGAAAGAGGATGGAAATTCAATTGACATGCTGATAGCTGTCTGCCGACAGCAACAAATTACTCATTAAAAGTCTGACTAAAGTTTTTTTCGCGGTTTTAATTCAAAATGCCTCTTCTCTCTGCTATGGAAGCACTGGTCTAGTCAAAGCTTACATAGCTGATACATACCTAGACCTCTGCTGACTTGTGTCTGTTGGAGTTCTGATATAGATGGTGCAGGAATGGGTGGAACATGACCAAGTCTTCTCGGATCATCATCTCTCATGGTCCTTGTACGGGGCATACCACCTTCACTTGCCAGTCTTGCTGTGATTATTTTTGCCTGCAGGTCTGGAATATAGTTGTAATCCTTCGCACATTTCAATGCATGTAGACTGTATCTTCTTGCATTTTTGTTGAATTTCCGCCTGAAACTGAGGGAAATGGGGGGGGGGGGTAAATAAATAATAACCATTTGCAAGACAGTAATTTATGACCGTGACAAACTGCAGAACTGACATTTGTTTACTTAAAAATTGCATTTGATAGAAAATGGATGGATGCTGGCATGCTTTTCAGTGACATAAAAACTAATTCACAGTCACATGTTCATACATACATTTGATTGCCCTCTGCATTCCGCCATGAAGGTCTGTTGCGATGAAAATTGTAATCCAGTGCTGCCAAGAGAACCCTTGCTTCATAAACATGATACGTAAAGGCATGACGCTTGCTGACATACATCAGGATATGGTTCTGAAATGACTCTAGGTGTGCTGTTGATCTGTGTAATGACAATGAAAAATTTGCATGAGAGAAGTCACAAAAACCACGAGGCCAATAGCTCAGTAAAACAATGCGAAAAAATGCATGTCTATATATTTTACCTGAAGCGCAGATATTTATGCACATCTTTCTGCCAGCGTTTGTTCCAGAGGATGTGATATAGGGTTTTGTGGGCATCCGAGTCTCTCTCTATCCACCTTTTCCCCTCCTGGTCTTCCAGATGACCATGTTGACAGCTCCCTGTTGTCCATGAGTGGATGTTGCAAACGTGGTGTAGAATCCCAACCCAAAGTGCCTGTACAAAATACAGTAAATTCAAAACAAGAGAATTACCTGACAGCATGTTGCATGTAACTACATGTATTAGCCAACATGTGCAACTGCAATGGGAATGTATGTCCTTACAAGGAAATGCTCAATTGTGCTGGCTGTCTTGCAACACCACCAAAAATGGTTGACGATGTCTTTCAACCAGTCCAGGAGAACAGAGTGTCCTTTTATTTTGGCTGCCTGAAAGAGATAGATAAACCACTACAAATGTATTAAATGAATAAAAAGGTTGACCAAAACATTTCTTCAGAGCTGGACAAAACGAAAACTATTGTTTGATAATTCGACGCCTAGAGATTGGTTAGACTGAGCACAATACTTACAGCGGAAATTTTTTTAGCAAGGCTTTTGGCACCATGCCACATGTCAAAGCTGTGGAATATGTCAAGGTCCTTGTATTTGCCTTTCTCAGGGTCTGTGGAGTGAAGACATAGCAAGGCATTAAATCTGTTATTATAGACATTATTACTCAACAATTCCTATTTGGTCCTTTATGTGATCAAATGACAACTTAGGAGGGCTGAGATTTGAACATGAGCATCTGTGCAGATCTCAACCACCCTGACTTCTTTGGAGAGCTTGTCCACAGTTTGGATAAAAGCCTCTTTCTCCATGATGTTGGAGTTCCAAGATGTCTGGCGTTTGTCAATGGTTGCAACATGGATTATTGCTTTGCTGTCCAGGTCCATAGTGGTGTAACTGCAGTACTGTGCACTGTGTCCGGGTGAGTCGTTTCTCCCATCCCCTGTGAAACACAATGATGATACAAAACGCATGCTTGTAATAAAGGTCATAGACAATGATTATTGCCATGAAATTGTGCCTTGACACCCATGTAAAAAAAATGACAAAAAAAAATATCAAATACCTAAAAGAACCACATCTTTTCCCTGTAGCTGACTGATGGTGTCAGACCTCCTCTCTTCCCAAAATTCTTTCACTGCCCCGACACAGTACGTGTCCTGGATTGTGAAGAATGTGTTGCGATTCACCATGCCAATGTTCATGAATTTGAAGAGGAGTGCAACCTTTGCATAGTTGTTCCCAGACAGCAAAATGTTGGTGGCAAGAAGAAAATCCCCAGCCTGCATGCCAAACCTCAACGTTGGTTGGGAACTCCAATTCCACAGACAATGTCCGTTGGGGCAGACCTAAAAGCCAGAAAAGACATTTCATATAAAAGCCACATGCGGCTGAGTTTGTCAATCACGGCACTTCTTACATGACAATCATTGGTCGATGCTTACCCATTCAACAGCGATTGCTGTGCCCTTGAAGGAGATACTTGGGCGAAATGGAGCAACACTACTGCACACTTCACCAGTAGAGAGAACACCAGTGCATCTGTCCACAGGCAGGGCTAAGAACTGGACAAGCTGCTTCAGGCAATTCTCATATATCACAGCTGCCCGGACACCGATAATGTCTTTTTCACTGTCAACCTTCTCCTGACATGGCAAATCCTCCACCACAGCACTGGGCAACTGGTCATCTGGACAGTCCTTGTCATCAGGCAGGTCATGTACAGTCTCATCTAGGCCAACAATAGTGAGATGGTCGATGGAGGGAGCCCCTTTCAGTGCACCACCCAATCTATGAAGGAAGAACATTGAATGCCTTAGATTACAGTCTCTGCAATCCTACAGGGATAATCATTTTCACATCAAACCAGCCAATCATTCCAGTATATACAGGAGCTGGAGCTGCGCCTTTTGTCTCTGCACCTGGATATAATTAGGCTTCACCCACCAGGTTTCCTCGTATCACGCCTTTCCCTCCCGCTCAACACCTTTACCCATTCACGCTATTAACTGAGAATGCCGGCTGTTAACGGAATTACAACAGCCATCTTTGTTGACATTGTGAGCACCCACATCTAGTAGCCTCACGCAAAAGAATAAACCTACACCACCATGTGCATGATACCCCTCCTTTATCCAGCTGTACCACGACACATACAGCCCACATGTGATGTAAAACATAAAAAGAATGTCACAAACAAAAAGCAATTACATTACAGTTGCTGACTCACCGTATAGATATTGGGGGAAGATACTCATCATCTGAGCTGTCATCCCTTTCTCCGCCATCACTGTCAGGATCCTCATCTGCCCAGTCAATTCTGGATTGGGGCAAACATAATTTATTTTGGTAACCTACACTGCACTGACAATGCACAAGCATCAGTATGAACAAGTTGTTGGTGTTACTTACGTGCTGTTCATGGGGTCATTGTGGGCATCCTCATCCATCTCTGAATCTTGAAAGCTCATGGAATGCAAGCTTTAGAAAAACAAATGCATGTCATCAAAATGAAAATTTAGGTTTTGAGATATAATATAGAGAAATAAAATACAACAACTTAGAGTAAGTACTAACATGTGAATCAAGTTTTATCATTGCTTACCTTTGCTCTAGACTCGCCATTTCTTCTGCCTCAGTTATTGCAGTCAAGCGTCCATCGCTATACAATAAGTAAGGAGATATATTTTAGTTGTCATCTTCATTTATACCAAGATATAACACAAAATGCGTCAACTGAATGCATCATGCTACAACTTACTGTTCGGCTCCACTTGAAATGCTAGACACTGGCAGATCTTCACGCACTGGGGGCTTTCCCTTCATCGGAGTTGATGAGATGGTTGCAAGACTTCTCTCGTAACTTTGAAACAATACGAAAAACTCCTTAGCCACATTCCCGTATGTAATGATGAAATACAGTTCCCTCATCAATTGCCTACACAAGTCTTGTAAGAATTAAAAGTTGACTTTATTGGGAGTTACCACGTTTTTTTACTGCTAATTCCAGTGCTAATACGAAGTAAGCAGCTACTAGCAATTCAGCACATCACGTGGGTATAACAACAAACAGGGAATATGAAACGGGATTAAAAGCCATCTATAATGGCTTTACGAAGCAAAACAAATCCGTATTTCAAAACCGTGGAAGAATGTACATCGTCCAACATAGCAAACAAGATCGAGAAGCCTGATTAGCCAAAGCTCGCTAATAATTTGTCATTGCAGCCTAGCCTAACCCATGTAAACAAGCCTATTATGCTAGACAATGGCAGATCTCTCGTAACTTTGAAACAATACGAAAAACTCCTTAGCCACATTCCCTTATGTAATGATGAAATACAGTTCCCTCATCAATTGCCTACACAACTCTTGCAAGAATTAAAAGTTGACCTGATGGGGAGTTACCACGTTTTTTTACTGCTAATTCCAGTGCTAATACGAAGTTAGCAGCTAGCAAACAAGATCGAGAAGCCTGATTAACCAAAGCTCGCTAATAATTTGTCATTGTGGCCGTGTAAACAAGGGTATTGTGGCGTAGCACGCTGGATAAAACTGAGTCTCAAGTTTATTCTCCAACATACACAACACTATTATATTAGTATGATCATGCAATGACAATAGAATTTTAGAATTCAGACTGATATACAAATCATGTAAACTTACTTGTCCAGGAGCAGCGCCGCAAATTCGGCATGTCTTGTAACCCCCCTTTGTTGCATCAGGTTTTTCCACCTTTTGAAAGAAGTCCCTATATTAATCCTGTTTTTATTACTATGTCGACTTCTCTCCGTGTTACCAGTCCGTTTTCTTTTCTTGTTACATGAAGTTGCTTGCTCCTGCGATGTACTTGCGGAGTAAGAGTGATCCGGCCACATGCTTGCGTTGTTCTAATCCAAACGCGCACTATTGAATGGGGAGACCAAAATGCATGTCCTTCTGCGGCTCTCGTATTCAAAATGGCTGCCTCTATATGGGGAAGATCCCCACTTTATGTGACTATATCTAAGTTAAAAAGAATACTTTGATTTCATGATGGAAGTGAAAAGGCTTGGAAAACAATGTATTTTTGAATGGGTATCTTCATTTTTGGTAATTAACGGGTAAAAATCTTACACACTGTCCCTTTAAGAAAACCAGACCTTGGTTTACATTTAACCTTTGTGGCAGCATCATTGAAAATCCATTTCTTATAACCTCTTTGTTCAAAGTTTGTTTATTACTTAAATTCCTTTCAAAATCATCATTTTTGTGGCATATTCTTTTAAAGGGACAGTGTAAGATTTTTACCCGTTAATTACTGAAATTGAAGATACCCATTCAAAAATACAATGTTTTCCAAGCCTTTTCACTTCCATCATGAAATCAAAGTATTCTTTTGGACTTAGATATAGTCACATAAAAGGGGATCTTCCCCATGCAGAGGCAGCCATTTTGAATACGAGAGCCGCAGAAGGACATTTGGGCTCCGCCTTCGCCTTCGGCAAGGCTCGTGGTTTTGGGTAAACAACACAAGCATGTCCCGGATCACACGCTGTAATGGATCTAACACGTGTTTTGGACTAAATTGTTTTACTGGATTTTATTCGCTGGATGCTTACGGACAGATTGAGGGCAAGTTTATGGTGAAATACAGAGTTTGACCTGTGCAAAGCATTCTAAGGTAAGCTAACCGCGTTTTGTGCGTTTCCGTATAAAAGCCCCATGTGCTCGGGGAGTGTTTGTTGTGCAGGGCAATGAATTGCATAGTCAAAAAGAGGCGACTGTAAGGTTTCATTTGATGTGTAGAGTGTCATGGTACATGATCGGGAATGTGTGTTTTCATGAGAAAAGAAAAAAAAATAACGAGGTCTGCCGTAGCTAAAACAGAAAGTGCAATAGCACCATCCACCTATGCGCCACGAATCCTACACACTGGGGCTTTAAGCTTACAGAATTGGCTATATGGGAGACATTTTTTCAGTGGAAATGGATGATTCGAGTAATGAGTTTCTAGTTGTAGGCCAAGTCCATATACAGCTGATTCCCCTCTCTGATGATCCACAAATCCAAAAAGAAATAGATATAAATGGGGAGCACGAGTTCAGATAAGCAAAAAATGTCATCCAATTATCTCTTCCACAAACATAAGCTTTCTTTGAATTAATTTTCATGATAAAGAAACTTTTCCTCAAGCAGACCCATGCACGAGTTACAGAATGATGGCGACCCATAGGTACTCCCTGTTTCTGAAAGTAAAACGTGGCTTGAAAAACCCAATAGTTTTTCCAATATAAGTCAAGTCATATCCAGGGTGGAAGTCAAAGAGAGGACTTCAATATTCTTTTTGGAGGCATAATCCTTCCCAATGCCCCCATCATGTGGAATGTGGAATGGAGGTGTACATAGAGTTTATATCAAAAGAGACCAAATACCCTTCCTCTTCACTGCGCTGTCCGTGTGGTAAATGGAAGTGGATACAGAGCCCACACAACCCTATATTTGTACAATTAAAAATTAAAAATTTAAAGAATTGGTAGAATATAACTTACTCAAAATTATGTAGAAAGCTCATCAAATAATATTACCAAACAACTTGCAAAATAGATTCAAAAAGAGAGAAACTAGTTATAAATTAAGAGGAACTGATGTTTTTTTTTTTCTAAACCAGTATTCAGAACAAAACCAAAGGAAAGATGTGTCTCAATACAAGGAGTCAGTGTATGGAACCGTCTTGGCCATGAAATTAAATCTTCAAAGTCTATTCAGGTTTTTAAGAAAAATGTGAAAATAGCATTAATTAAAAGATATAATACTGCTCAGTAAAAAGAGTATGTTTTATTATTAGGCCCGAGCGCTAAAGCGTAGGGCCTATTGTTATTATTCTTATTATTATTATTCCCCCCCCCCCCTTTTCAGGTTTTGGGTACTTCCCACCGACGAAAACTCAGGAAATTTTCCACAAAATTCAAGAATGCCAAAAAATGAGTTTACAAATAATCTGTATTAAAATGAAAAAATGGCTCGACAGCGCCCCCTGGAAAATAAAAATACATTGCACCTATGGCTATACCCCTGTTTATTTATTTTTTGGGTTAAACACATTGGAGTTGTAATATAATTTCGAGTTGATAAGGGGCAGATGTTATAAGCTTATGCTTCTTTCTGTACTCTTTCATTCATATTTAAAGGTCCAGTGTGTAGGATTCGTGGCGCATAGGTGGATGTTGGCTATTGCACTTCCTGTTTTAGCTACGGCAGACCTCGAGGGTCACCCGGGCGCGCCGTAACGCGGACAGCTCCCGGCGCTATGCGAGCCCTCGCCGACAACTACGGTATAAATAAAACGCGGTCCCGTTCGCTGTTTTTTTTTTTTCTTTTCGCATGAAAGCACACATTTCCGATTGTGTACCATGACAATATACACATCAAATGAAACCTTACAGTCTCCTCTTTTTGACTATGCAATTCATTTCACGGCACAACAATCACTCCCCGAGCACATGGGGCTTTTATACGGAAAAGCACAAAACAAGGTTTGTTACTTAGCTTACCTTTGAAGGCTCTGGACAGGTCAAACTCAATATTTCACCATAAACTTGGTCTCAATTTGTCCGTAAGGATCCAGCGAATAAAATCCAGTAAAACAATTCAGTCCAAAACACGTGTTAGATCCATTACGACGTGTGATCCGGCAACATGCTTGTCGTTGTTTACCCAAAACCACGAGCCTTGCCGAAGGCGGAGCCCAAATGTCCTTCTGCGGCTCTCGTAATCAAAATGGCTGCCTCTACATGGGGTCAATCCCCCTTTTATGTGACTATATCTGAGTCCAAAAGAATACTTTGATTTCACGATGGAAGTGAAAAGGCTTGGAAAACAATGTATTTTTGAATGGGTATCTTCAATTTCGGTAATTAACGGGTAAAAATCTTACAAATTGTCCCTTTAAGTTATGATTGTTTAGATGCAAGTATTTTGCATCTTATTTTTGTTTTGTTTTGTCTTAACGAATGAAATAAATAAAGAAAAAGAAAAGAAACAAAGTCTATAGATTCAACACAGTTTATGATGTGACCTATATATTTTATGAAAGACGGCAAAGTTTCAGCTGCAGGTCTGATAATACTGTCTATAAAGGTAGACAGATTGGATGTAAGGGAGCCAGTGCTGGATACAATGGGTCTCCCTGGTCTCTCATTTCTCTCTGATCAGAGTTTGGTGCTTCGAATTTATTCTGCAGAATTCTACATTTTTTTCAGTCCCCTTTGATATTAGTTTTTCTTTACTTTTTCCCTCATTAGCAGCCATATTTGTTTCGATACGGCCAGTCCCTGATTGGCTAATTCACCTGACAATCACACCCACCTGAACACAGACATCTTCGTTAAGTATCGCAGAAGTGTGAATACTGGATCACGAATATAGAATTCCACATATTGACTTCAAAAGCTAATAAACAGCCCAGGCGTTCTCTTTTCAAAACTACATTTATGTGTTTCTTTCTGGGAGATTTTAAACAAAACAGCATGAAGAGCTTCCTCACAAAACATCAGGGAGAATATAGCAAAAATACAATATCGTTTGACTTTTCACATCCAGTGTTTGTTATTTATCTGAAACTTTTAAGTGCAAACTTTTAGAAGTAAGACGCACATGAAAATAAAAGAAAATGACATAAACAAGCCCACACAAACAAACCCAAACTAACTTTAATATAGTTTTTAGAGGAAATTTAGATACTTTTGAACCACTACTAGAAAACATATGAAGGATATAGAAACTGACAAAGTATTGTAGAAGTGAGTGTAATATTTGGTCTTGGATCATTGGCAGGGGTGGGTAGCACTCAGTTACATTTATACAGTTATAGTTCATAGCAGAGCTCTCAAGTCTCACGCATTGAGAGTGTGACACACGCAATTCGACGTGTTCACACGCTCACACGCCACACATGGCATTTCTCACGCTGAAATTTTTTTAAGCAATTCAAAACTGTAGCCACTGTTCACAGCGCTTCTGTGCCCAGAATATCGGTAAGTTAATGCAGGCACCGTGCGATTTCAGCGAAAAAAAGTCACTCACACACCAGTACTCGAGTTGAGCGATCAGCTGTGAGGCCGATCGCTCACAGCTGTGAGCGAGCAGCGTGAATGTTTACGCGGCATTTCCAAGAGAAGAAGAATCCTTAACTTGCTACGTTAATGCTACGTAAGAAGGAACTCTCGCCTCGGGACACGGGATAAGTTCGGGATATGTCCTTTTCTCCGGAGCTCCGGATTATTAAAGACCGTGACACGTGCATACATGGATACGAGTGACCGCATTTTTATGGGTGAGTCATATCAGATTATTTCTGCATCTATTTTGGCACTAAACCAGAACTAAACCAGGACTAAACCAGAACTAAACCAGGACTAAACCAGGACTAAACCAGGACTAGACCAGGACTAAACCAGGACTAAACCAGGACTAAACCAGGACTAAACCAGGACTAAACCAGAACTAAACCAGGACTAAACTAGGACCTAGCCAGGACTAAACCAGAACTAAACCAGGACTAAACCAGAACTAAACAAGACTAAACCAAGACTAAACCAGGTCTAAACCGGGTCTAAACCAGGATTCAACTGGGACTAAACCAGGACTAAACCAGAACTAAACCAGGACTAAACCAGAACTAAACCAGGACTAAACCAAGACTAAACCAGGTCTAAACCAGGACTAAACCAGAACTAAACCAGGACTAGACCAGGACTAAACCAGGACCTAGCCAGGACTAAACCAGAACTAAGCCAGGACTAAACCAAGACTAAACCAGGTCTAAACCGGGTCTAAACCAGGATTCAACTGGGACTAAACCAGGACTAAACCAAGACTAAACCAGGTCTAAACCAGGACTAAACCGGGACTAACCCGGCACTAAACCAGGACTAAACCAGGACTAAACCAGGTCTAAACCAGGACTAAGCCAAGACTAAACCAGATCTAAACCAGATCTAAACCGGGTCTAAACCAGGACTAAACTGGGACTAAACCAGGACTTAACCAAAACTAAACCAGGTCTAAACCAAGACTAAGCCAGGACTAAACCAGGTCTAAACCAGGACTAAGCCAAGACTAAACCAGATCTAAACCGCGTCTAAACCAGCACTAAACCAGGACTAAACCAGGTCTAAACTAGGACTAGACCAGGTCTAAACCAAGACTAAGCCAAGACTAAACCAGATCTAAACCGGGTCTAAACCAGGACTAAACCGGGACTAAACCAAAAACTAAACCAAGTCTAAACCAAGACTAAGCCAGGACTAAAACAGGTCTAAAACAGGTCTAAACCAGGACTAAACCAGGACTAAACCAAGACTAAACCAAGACTGTGTGTGATAACATATTATCCTGTGCATTATTGAATGATAATATGGACTTTTAGTTATAAAAGCATTTCCATATTAACAAAGTACCTTCTAATTCTGCCCTGCCCTTCCACCATCCCCCCTGGTTTCATTTTATCCCCCCCGCTCACTCCTAGCAATCTTCAAAACTTGAGAGCCCTGTTCATAGTTCATAGTTTGCTTTATTGTCGAAAAACCATATGTACATGTACATAGAGCAGTGGTTCTTAACCTGGTTCGATCGAACCA
This sequence comes from Paratrypauchen microcephalus, assembly GCA_036785185.1. Classification (NCBI taxonomy): domain Eukaryota; kingdom Metazoa; phylum Chordata; class Actinopteri; order Gobiiformes; family Gobiidae; genus Paratrypauchen; species Paratrypauchen microcephalus. The sequence continues at coordinate 2,005,203 of JAVJIX010000122.1, read as the reverse complement.
TAGGGGTTCGGTGAGTCAGTCTCAGGGGTTCAGCGGAGGTCAAGACACGCACCCGACTCATATGATTTGTGAGAAGAAATCACACTGATTTGCAGTAAATATTAATTATTATTGTCGCCTCATGGAAATGTTAAAAACAATAAATAGCATAAATATAATAAGTTCATTATTGGAAAATATGAGGTTAAAAATTAAAACCGTTTCAGTATGGTAGTGTTAAAAAAGGTCATGTCTTTGTGAAAAGGTCTGTAATTTGTTGTGAGTTCATGCATTTTATTGGTTTTGTTCTTTAAACACAGTGATGTTAATGCACGGCTCATTTTGTGCACCAGTAAAACGTATACCTGTCTTGAATTTGAAAAATAAATAAAAATCATATTTTATTTTTCAATAAAGAAGGGTTTGGTGAATGTGCATATGAAACTGGTGGGGTTCAGTACCTCCAACAAGGTTAAGAACCACTGACATAGAGTAATTCGAAATTTCGTTTCCCCGTGTTATAGCGAGGGACCATTGTATTTAATTAAAATGTATTTTATTTTAGTTTGTTCATTTTCAAAATGTAATTCTATGGCACAGAGGAAAAAAAGCCATTATATGCAGTGTTATTTCATTTAAATTTCAAAAGAGTTTTGTGGCTCCCAGTGTTTTCTTTACTGTGTGAAACGGGTCCAAATGGCTCTTTGAGTGGTAAAGGTTGCCGACCCCTGATCTAGAGGTATAAGGAACAGTGTGATTGGTCTAACAGGTATGCACACTTCAAACTCTGCTATTCAGTGGCACAGTGTAGTTGCTCAAGGCCTCAGTGCAAATCTGGCACTAGCCCCCCTCCCTCCAACGAGAAAATTGTGAACCTGGTTGGAGAAACGCATTTCAGAATGGTCGTTTATGTTGATAGTTGTTTTATACTTTACTAGTTTGTACAGAGTTTATCCTAGGGAGGGGGGTCAATCGTAGCCTGCAATGGGTCCTCAAAGTGCCGTGAGTGAAACAAAACTTGAGATGGAGAGAAATACATTTTTGTTTTTCTAAAATTTCTCAGGTCATTGTCTTTCACAAAAGTCAATGACACCCATGTCATATTTTTCATGGTGATGACTGAAATTATCCATATTATTCTAATAGTAAACTCACCAGATTGAGCAAACTTTGGCTGATTTCACTCAAACTTGAATCGTGGATGGACACCCCAACCCTAAACAGATAACACGTAACTAGCCACAATGGCGTCATATTCGGTGATGCAGCCTCCACTATGTTTTCCCTCTACAGTGTCTACAGGTCAGTGCCAGGTGTGTTTGGATTTTTGACAGACATGTGCAGTAACAGCAGGAAAGGACCACAGTCTGCCATTAGTCCACAGGTCTGTAGTCAGTGACACAAATATTTGGGCATCCAGCTTTTCAGAAATTAGTTTACCTTGTTTCATCAACAGCAAGTGTTGGTTGTTCTGGTTGTTGGTGTATATCTGCTGTCCATACACTAAGAAAATGTGTGAAATGTTTATTTTCATGTTTATACCTGTCAGGGGTAAGATGTCGCCAATGACCAGGTCCTGGATAATGGCATTGTTTATTTCTTATTGCCTTGAATAAGTTGAATGGTAATTTTGTGGCTTTTGGACAGACGATTGAATGCTGAGTGGCCTTGTACTCCAGGAAAAGAGAAGTAATTAGTTTATTTTGTTGTTGTTTTTTGGTTTGTTTGTTTTTTTCCCAGAAGAAAATGAGACCAATTGAACAGTGCTTGAGTGAAAAGTAAGAGAGTAGGAAATGAAATACTGAAATCACAAATCTGTTTTGTTCTAGTGTAATATCAGTAGTTTTACAACATTGTCATATAAATACTCACTAACTCTATGTGCATAAACATACATGTATGTGACTGAAGAATATACAAATGTAACGCGCAACAAAGAGTCAGAAATTATGTATTCGAAGTAAATATTAATGCTAGCATAACATGGTACCAATGCCCTTGAAAAAAAAAAATAAGCAAAAGTGCAGTTTACCTGGAGGACTGGTCAGGGAGGGATTTTCCTTATTTTAAGGAAAATCCTCAACACTTTATGTAATACAATAATGAAGGTGTATTAAACATTTACAGGTAAGTTTTACGCATACTGCACTTTCCCAAGCCCTGGTAGCTTACCTTTCTCAGGGGGGAAGAAGTTTGAAGTAGGGCCAGCAACTTTGCTTAACTCTTGCTCAAAAAATATTCAATAGGCCCGGTGCTTCTTCTTGCCATTTCCCTTACAAATAAATTCATGGTCTGAATACCCAAATTTCACTTTTACTTTTACTGACAGTAAAAATTTGGCGTTATAGCTGATTCATTTGGCATCTGTTTACATCAGCGCAAAAGCCAATACTGCCAGTGGCATTGTGTCCGACCACGCTAAAACCAGCAGCAAAATTTGTGATTTTCGGGGTTTTTTTGCAGAATGTGCTAGTTGAGATCATGAAGAAGCCACTCCATGTTTCAGATAACAGCATTAGTTACGTTAAAAACATACATTTTTAATTTCAAATTGGCTTGTTTTTCAGAAAGAAACGGGGCGTGTATAAATCAACATATTTTCCCATGCTCGCGCGCCAGCCAATCCCATTGTGAGAAGCGCCGAAGGGGTTCGCCTATCAGCTGTGAGGAACTCGTGAATATGTACGCGGCATGTATGCAGCATTACACTTTCACAGCTTTTAACTTCTACTTGGACACATGACACGTTCGGGAGACCTTCGGGACAAGTTCGGGACAGGTCAGTTTCTCCACAGCTCGTGTACAGAGTGCGGTTGGCGAATTTAGCTGCAGACCGTGGATACACGAGCATACGCAAATACATGTGGAGACACGGGAATTATCTGACAACACGGCGACACGGGGTGAGTCATATTACTATCATATTTTTTCTGCATCAAATGGAGATATTAGGTGAAAGCAGTGGCTTGTGTCAACATTAGCGTATGTGTACGTGTGTGTACAGGACTAAACCGGCACTAAACCGGGACTAAACCAGGAATAAACCAGGACTAAAACGGGACTAAACCAGGACTAAAATAAGGGCTAAATTGTGTGTGTGTGTGTGTCCTACACTGTTTTGTATTGTATTAAATTGACAATACAGGTTATTTTTAACTTAAAGGGATAGTGCTTTTCTACTTTTTAACCATGCCTGCAAATGTTTTTACAGGGAGCCATCTGTACACCATGGCAACGGACAACAGATGAAAACTAGCCTCTTGGCTAATTCTGGCATGTTAAACAGTTACTGTTGGTCAACTTGCACTGTCCGCTATAAATAAATAAATAAAAATAAATTAAAAAAAAGTGGAAAAGGCCTGATCCGTTCCAAGGTTTTTTTTTTATAGTGTAACATTTTTTTTATAGTGTAACATTGTGTTCTGCGTCCTGATTGGCTAAGAGACTGTAGAGCCAGGACTAAAGGTTGAATAAACCAGGTCTAGACCAGAACTAAACCAGGTCTAAACCTGGACTGGACCTGGACAAAACCAGGACTGGATCAGGTCTAGACCTGGACTAAACCGGGACCAGACCAGGTCTAAACCAGGATTATCCCGGGACATGGCAGTGCCGTTGGATGAGCGCGTTGCTCGTGTCTCTGCGCTCCTTGCGCGTTCCGCGCTAGAGCTAAGAGGCCAAGAAAGACTCTGGTTCTATCTGACCTCCAGAGCCGGGGCGCTGACACTGTGAGCTAACAGGCCGAGAAAGGTGCTCTATCGGCGGGCAAGACCACGGGGTCTCGCTCGGGGCGGGCTCTGGTTCTATCTGACTTCCAGGTCTAGACCAGAACTAAACCAGGTCTAGACCAGGTCTAAACCAGGTCTAAACCAGGTCTAAACCTGGACTGGACCTGGACTAAACCAGGACCGGACGTGGTCCAGACCCGGACCAAACCGGGACCAGACCAGGATTAAATCACCCCGTGCTCGCCCGCGTGTGCTCGGCTCCAAGGGGGAGGCACAGCCCGGGCGCCGCGGCTCCATCCCGCGCCCGCAGCCTCGGTGTAAGCGCGGCCTCGCACTGTGTCGATGTTGCTTTTTGATCCTTCGATGTTGGCTCTTTCTCTTGTGAAGCAGAATTCACGAAGTGTTGGATTGTTCACTCACTAATGGGGAACGTGAGCGGGGTTTAGACCGCCGTGAGACAGGTTAGTTTTACCCTACTGATGATGTGTTGTTGCGATAGTAATCCTGTGTCTCCGCTCCCCTCGCGCGTTCGGCGCTATATTGAGCCGTGTCTCCCCCCACGCTTCACTATCAACACATTCCGTTGAAAATCTATGAAAGTTTGAGTGTTCAAACAAGAGAGAAATGCGAGAAAAGCCCAACTCCAGTCTGAAAAAGCGTAGAATGTGTGTGGTGAGGCATTTACAGCCCTAAAACATGTAGAACAATTGCAAAATACAAAGTTGTCCTACCCCACGGACCTCTCCCACCGCGGGCCACCTCTGGAACCTAACCCCGTGTGTGTTGATAAAGTGTATTTATGTTTCGGGGCGTGCATCTGAGCGCGCATTAATTTAATTTTTGAGATTTCGCGTTTCGTAACTTGAACTTTCTTTCGTATCTAGAGACCAAAATTTAACGTGAAGGCGTTTCGTAACTTGGATTTTTCGTTTGTAGAGTCTTTCGTAAGGTGAGGTACCACTGTACATCTCTCACTAATGAAAGAAATAATAAAATAAAATGTAAATGTGATGGAAAATATAATAAAACAAGGTTAGCAGGTCTGTCTGGAACATCACATACAAAGCAATCTCCATGAAGACTAGCAGATAACGGACCCTGCACCAGAAAAATTCTATCTGTAGTTCTACTTGAGTAAATACAGACGCTAAGCTGTTTTTAGTGCTTTACAGTGTACCTTTTGGATCATTTTGAGAACCTGAAGTGAACCATGGAAGTTAAAGTGCCTCAAATAGTCGGCCTACCTGATCTGTGGCGCCTTATGCGTTCCAAGTCATTCTGTGAAGAGAGATCAGCAGGTTTCTCATTTGAATGGTAATGCTACGCTGAGCTTTTATGAATATATATTAGAGGAATTATCATAAATATAAAGCCCTATTAACGCAGGCCTATTGTTAAGCCGATCACATAGCCCAGATTTAAAGATTAACCAGTGTTTTTTGTTGACAGTTTGAATATTGGTTAGAAAAACAAGAATATTTTTAATGGCTATTCAACACACACTAAATAATATAAAACATAAGAACATCTGGATTGAATTAGTTCATACTTCTGAAGCTCGGCATACACTACAGGATAATTTGCTCTAATTTAAGATTTAAAGGGACAGTGTGTAAGATTTTTACCCATTAATTACCGAAATTGAAGATACCCATTCAAAAATACATTGTTTTCCAAGCCTTTTCACTTCCATCATGAAATCAAAGTATTCTTTTGGACTTAGATATAGTCACATAAAAGGGGGATTGACCCCATATAGAGGCAGCCATTTTGATTACGAGAGCCGCAGAAGGACATTTGGGCTCCGCCTTCGCCTTCGGCAAGGCTCGTGGTTTTGGGTAAACAACGACAAGCATGTTGCCAGATCACACGTCGTAATGGATCTAACACATGTTTTGGACTAAATTGTTTTACTGGATTTTATTTTACTGGATCTTTCGGACAGATTGAGCCCAAGTTTATGGTGAAATACAGAGTTTGACCTGTGCAGAGCCTTCAAAGGTAAGCTAAGTAACAAACCTCGTTTTGTGCTTTTCCGTATAAAAGCCCCATGTGCTCGGGGAGTGATTGTTGTGCCGGGAAATGAATTGCATAGTCAAAAAGAGGAGACTGTAAGGTTTCATTTGATGTGTAGATTGTCATGGTACACGATCGGGAATGGGTGCTTTCATGCGAAAAGAAAAAAAAAACAGTGAACGGGACCGCGTTTTATTTATACCGTAGTTGTTGGCGAGGGCTCGCACAGCGCCGGGTGCGCGCGGGTACGCGAGCTGTCCGTGTTACGGCGCGCCCGGGTGACCCTCAAGGTCTGCCTTAGCCAAAAGAGGAAGTGGAATAGCTACCATCCACCTATGCGCCACGAATCCTACACACTGTACCTTTAATTTTAGATCTTCGTATGTTTGAACTGCGTCTTTTGAGTGTCAAGGAAAGCGCTATACGAGAATTATGTATTATTAGTATTATTATGTGAATTTTAATCCACTGCGCCTAGTATTTCCTTCAAAACTCCATGGCGTCCACAAAACACAAATAATCCAGAAAAGAGCATACATACATCCAGAGTGAGGATCAGGGGGTACACTGCAACAAAACTTGGCCAAAATTTAAGATGTAAACACTTAAATCTATCCGAAAATGACCTAAGATTAGTGAAATTATCTGTCCATGCAGCAAGATTATTTTACTTGACAAGTTATCTTCAAATAAACTACCTCTAGACTACAATTAAGCAGTGTTCATGGGCTGGAAATAAGTTTATGGATGCTACGTTTTAGATAATCATACTTAAAATTTGTTTATAACTAGTGTTCATGGCCCGATAATAAATTCTCAGATGCCAAATTCTGCAAAATTCTAAAATAAACATGCTTAAAACAAGTTTATGATTAGTATGAATGGCATCACTGAATCTAAAAACAAGTCAAGTGTCACAGGGGAAAACTAAATTTGCCTAAACTAAACTAAAATTGCCTAAGTTTAAGATTTTCTTACTAGTTGAGTCATGGAAGAAATATATGAAATATGTGACTTTTTTTTTTAAGATTATACAACCAATTCAGAACTAGTAAGTAGAAAATAAATCTGAAAACAAGATGAATAAGCTGATATAAGTTTTAAAATCCAGTGTATGAAACTGCTGCAGATAATAGTAAATGACCGGCAGATTTTTGTGCAAAACACTTTTAAAAAATGTAAATATGTACGTGCAAACATTGTATTAAGAAACTGTACTACCCCTCCCTTTTTTCTAAACCGCATTTACTTTATTTTACTTATTTATATTTCTTATGTCTTGTTATAGTAATAATAATTAATACCCTCAAAATGACATATTATAAATAATAATAAAATAAAAATATACTTTTGACTTATATATATTCGTGATAAGTGCAATTCTCTGATCTCTTTGAACAGGTGAGTCGAGTCTCAAAGTGAGTTGATTTACTCTAGACAAGAACCAGCCCGTAGGCGTGTGCTCACCTTCATGACTTTTATCTTGGAGTATGTGGTTTCTTCGCTGTAGTCTTCGCACTCAGAGGATCGTAAAATTTAAAATCTCATGTCTGTGGTGTGCTCTTTTTCCCTCACATTTAAAAATCACTGAAGACTCAAAAATCACCTAGTGCGAGGCAAACTTTAAACTAGCTGAAACTAAAATAAATAATTTAATTGAGCAGATTTTACTGTCTTCAAAACGTGCAAACCCCCACCCAGTTTGCGTTCCTCACTGAGGCTGACCTTGCGTATCCCAATCAATCGCTGCAATGAGTTTATAAGTGTTTTTCACAACGTTCAGAGGCCAGATCGGCGTTTTGGCGTCGCTGTACAACTGAAAACAACAAGCATGCTAAAACTGCACTTCCTGATTCTTTGACAATAAAACGTGTCTACCATTGTCTTGATTAAATGTGTCTTGCTCTAGTACAGGGGTCGGGAACGTATGGCTCGCGAGCCAGGTGTGGCTCTTTTGATGATCGCATCTGGCTCGCAGATAAAACATAAAATATTCTCACTTGTTTTAATGATTTAATCCATCCATCGATTTTTCACTGCTCATGTCCTGTTCAGGGCTGCAATTGGCTGCAGGAGCAATTGTCCATTATTTTAATTGGATGATAATAGCCTACGTTGGCTGTTGCTGGGTAAATTGGTAAACGCGCCCTTTTGGCTCAGTCTGCTCGATCAATAGCTCAAAACTAACCTGACGACCAAGAAGATGGCGAAAAGAAAAAAAGATGACGAGTATCGTACATTTCAGGACGAATGGACCGAAGAATTCGCCTTTGTGGAGAGAGCGGGTACTGCGGTGTGTCTAATTTGCAATGACAAAATTGCATCTATGAAACGGTCGAACGTAAAGCGGCGCTTTGACACACGCCATGCTACCTTTGCATTAAAATACCCTGCGGGAGACAGCAGAAAGAAAGCGTGCCAAGAGCTACTGAGCAGGGTGCAAGCTAGCCAGCAGCAACTCCGCGTATGGACCCGGCAAGGTGACTATAATTCCGCTAGCTTTGCTGGATCTTTAGCAATAGTGAGGAACGGAAAACCATTCACAGATGGCGAGTATGCTAAAACGTTCATGCTAGATGTAGCCAATGAACTTTTTGATGATCTACCGAACAAAGACAAGATAATTAAACGGATAAAAGACATGCCTCTGTCGGCAAGAACTGTTCATGATCGTACCATCATGATGGCAAACCAAGTGGAGGAAACACAAGTGAAGGGCATAAATGCAGCGCCGTTCTTTTCCCTGGCTTTGGATGAGTCAACAGACGTAAGTCATTTGTCGCAGTTCAGTGTGATTGCAAGATATGCTGCTGGTGACACACTGCGCGAAGAAAGTCTTGCTGTTCTGCCAATAAAAGGGTCCACAAGAGGTGAGGATTTATTCAAGTCTTTCATGGAGTTCGCTCAAGAAAAAAAACTACCAATGGATAAACTTATTTCAGTGTGTACTGATGGGGCTCCGTGTATGGTGGGGAAAAACAAAGGATTTGTGGCGCTTCTCCGTGAACATGAAAATAGACCCATCCTAAGTTTCCATTGCATTCTACACCAGGAGGCACTTTGTGCTCAGATGTGTGACGGACAGCTTGGCGAAGTGATGTTGCTGGTCATTCGTGTGATCAACTTTATTGTTGCCCGAGCCTTAAATGATCACCAGTTTAAAACACTGCTGGATGAAGTCGGAAATAACTATCACGGTCTGCTTTTGCACAGCAATGTGCGTTGGTTGTCAAGAGGGAAGGTGCTTAGCCGCTTTGCGGCTTGCTTGAACGAAATCCGGACTTTCCTTGAAATGAAAGGCATCAAGCATCCTGAGCTAGCCGAAACTGAGTGGCTCCTCAAGTTTTACTATCTCGTGGATATGACTGAACATCTGAACCAGCTGAACGTGAAAATGCAAGGCATTGGAAATACAGTGTTATCCCTTCAACAAGCCGTGTTTGCTTTTGAAAACAAGCTGGAGCTCTTTATCACGGATCTTGAAACGGGTCGTTTACTACATTTTGAAAAACTGAGACAATTTAAAGATACATGCACGGCAAGTGAGCCCACTCAAAACTTTGATCTCCACCAGCTAGGTGGCTTCACATCCAGTCTCCAACAGTCATTCAAAGCACGCTTTGGAGAATTTCGTGAGCACACTCGTCATTTTAAGTTCATCACCCATCCAAACGAGTGTTCACTGAACACAGCCGACCTGAGTTACATTCCTGGTGTCTCTGTCAGAGATTTTGAAGCAGAAGTGGCTGACCTGAAGGCCTCAGACATGTGGGTGAATAAGTTCAAGTCACTGAATGAAGATTTGGAAAGAATCGCACGACAGAAAGCGGAGTTGGCGAGCAAGCACATGTGGACAGAAATGAAAAAACTTCAACCCGAAGACCAGCTGATTATTAAAACTTGGAACACGCTTCCTGTCACATACCACACACTGCAGCGTGTGAGTATTGCTGTATTGACCATGTTTGGATCTACGTATGCATGTGAGCAGTCATTCTCACATCTAAAAAACATCAAGTCCAACCTACGATCACGTTTAACGGATGAAAGCCTCAACGCTTGCATGAAGCTTAACCTCACCAAGTACCAACCAGACTACAAAGCCATCAGCAAATCCATGCAGCACCAGAAGTCACATTAATGGTGAGTGTTATAACAACATTATTTTATAAGAATAAATTCAGAGGCTTATTATACTCACATTTACTTGAATTCAGGCTTAAAATATGGTATATGGCTCTCACTGAAATAAATTTACAAATATTTGCTTTCATGGCTCTCTGAGTCAAAAAGGTTCCCGACCTCTGCTCTAGTACAAGGGTCATCAAACTAAGGCTCGCGGGCCGACTCTGGCCCCCCAGCCCCTCTACCCCACCACTTGAACTGGCCCCATGAGGCAAACCTCAAAAATCGTCGCAGCTTCTTTTTTTTTTTTTTTAAGTCATTTTTGGCAAACATGTCTGGATCTTGTATTTTTACAATAATATCTGTGGTAAGTACTTACTACTTTTACAAACCGTAGTAGCGATAAACAAATGTGTAGTAGCGATAAACAAATATGTTCCAGGATTATGTGTTGATATAGTTTTGTGGATGGCTGTAATTTCCAGGCTCGTCATTTCTATTCCACAATGAGTCCTGCTGCTGGTCAATTCTGTTCTACAGCCCCGACCCCGGCTCCCATCACAGTCAGGAGTGATGTGGCCCCCAGAGAAAAAAGTCTGGTGACCCCTGCCCTAGTACATCTAATTAGAAAGCATTTTATTATCTGATAATCAGGAAGTGTGCATTAGTATACTTGTTGTACGCTTACCTTCACTGCAAAACTCCACTCTGATCTGGAGATGGTGAATAACTAGGACGCTCTTAATGCATAAGGTAAGTGGGGAATAACTTTGATTGCAGCTACAAGCGGCCGAAATGATTTTCCTCCGCAGAGTGCCTGGGCGCTCCCTTAGAGATAGGGTGAGGAGCTCAGTCACACGGGAGGAGCTCGGAGTAGAGCCGCTGCTCCTCCATGTCGAGATGAGCAGCTGAGGTGGCTCGGGCATCTGTTCTGGACGCCTCCTGGACGCCACCCTCAGGAGGTGTTCCGGGGAAGACCCAGGACACGCTGGAGGGACTATGTCTCCCAGAGGAGCTGGAGGAAGTGTCTGGGGTGAAAGAAGTCTGGGAGTCCCTGCTTAGACTGTTGCCCCTGCGACCCGGCCCCGGATAAGAGGAAGAAAATGGATGGATTTAAAGAATAACTTTGGACCACTGAAAACTGTTTCCAATGAACTAGTGTTTTTCACATTTTTTAAGACAAAAATCATTAATTTATTCTAAACAAGACCTAACTTAAAGACAGAGACAAAAACTTTAATGAAAATACTTGAAATTAAACAAACCCTAACCCTAAAGAACTTCAGTGGGCTTCAACATATACAAACCTTTCTTCGGAGTTCATATCTGGTGCATATCTCGCAGGTGTAGCGGATTAAAAACTACATAATTATCATCTTTGTCTCTTCCGGAGCTTTCCTCTTCCTGCTGCGTAGGTGTTTTGAAGGGGCTCACTTAATCCCCCAGAAAGCTGCTTCAGGTAAGGTAATGCAATGATATGCTTTTCTGGGATTCAAGAAAATTCACAATCTCGCAGTTTCCTCTGTAATGTCATGTATATACTTTGTAAGTTGGATTGGAAATGTCCATGGGGAGACTCTGAATAATGCATTTTTGTATTTATAAGCATCTTTAAGAAATACCCAAGGACACTGTACAGGTATGAGACAATAGAAAGGGCTTCAACCATACAGCTGAGCAAACATAAAAAAAACACAGGCCTTTTGCTAGTTGGAAAAACAATAAAACAGTGTGTACATTTGAATAAAGGGACTTAATTTATTTTTGTTGCTTTGTCCTTTTTGCCTGGTAAATCCAGACTGATATCTCTGTATTTTTTATGCAGATGGATGTCAGTCTGGTCCCCACACCCTGCTTAACCCTAGAGCACTAGAGATTTTCACCCGAGCAAAAGTACATGATTTTTTTTGTGTGTCATGGGTCCCTGAGGAGCTTCACCATTGTTTTTGATATCTTTGAAGGTGTAGGTGTTTCCCTACCCTGTGGGATTTCATTATTTAATATATGTAGATTTACATATGTACAGTCATACCTCACCTTACGAAATTCATTTGTTCCAGAAGTGGTTTCGTTACGTGATTTTTTCGTAAGTAGAGTCGTGTAACAAGTACGCAGGCTAATTAAATAATGAATAGGCCGTTAGCGTAACGTTTGTAATTTAGGGCTGATCAGAAGACTGGTCCGACTCTGGGAGGAAATGGACAGTAAATAACTACAGACACAAGAGGATTAAGGTGCGGTTGGTACCATGTATTAATAGTGAAAGGAAAAAACTTTACAAAACACCCATAGAACCCTTAATATTTACAATATTTACAATCTGCAGAACTGATTTTGACATCTTCACAATCTGTCTTGATTGACCATTGATATTGTTCATCCGGAATAGTTCAGGGTTTAATATTTGTCCAATAATGATAACCGTGCACACAGTACACTCATCACAGTGCGATGACTGGACGAAATAACCCTGCCCAATGTCCAGCAGGGTCCCAATGTCCATAAAAGTTTTAATTGTCCTTTGGCAAGTATTGTCCATAGGCGTGATGCCTGCGTGATTGTGTTTGTATGGATAAAAGAAAAGAGGTGGAGGACAAGGCTGCCAGAGCCTCCTACCAGACCAGCAGGGGGCGCTCTGGAGCAGATGTCCGGCTCCCAGCCAATACTTTAGCTCGCCATCCGGTCTCCAAAAAGGAGAACCTGGCCTGTACAATATAAACAGGACCATGTCTTAGTAAACATCCAGTGTACACATAAATTCTAATTCCAATTATTCCATTTGCAATAGTAAAATGCATTTCATTTCAACAATCATTAATAAAGTGCATTGATCTAACACATTAAATAAAATATCATAATTTCCATAATAATTATATGGTGCATAATAAAGTGCAAACTACAGATACTGCACCTTTAAATGACACATTAAGATTTAAATACAAAACAATAGGGTTCGATTGCCAGCATTAGCATAGAGAAGCTAGTTAAGACACAGCCAGTCCATAGTAAATGGCTAATGCTAACACAAACAACAGACTCACCAATTCCCCTTAGTTTCTGACGCACAGCTCAATCAAATGCGTTCAGCCCCGCGCTGGTTGGTCTCTACAGGCAGATAACGTAGCGACGGCATAAGATTGCGATAAACCAGTATAATACACGTGAAAATGACATTTATTTGCGCAGACCGACCTGTTGCAGCTGTCCCGTGCTCCTTCCCCACGCTTCTGATTAGGAGCCGCACAAACAGCTTGTAACACGCGCTACGAGTGTTATGATTGGTTTGGTGTGGTCACGCAGGTACGTACGTGCGGCCGCAGCATTACGTAACCCGGTGACGCTCACCGGTGACGCGCACGTAAAGAGAACCGCCGCCAAGTATTTTAATATGTTTAATAGCGGATTTGCAGTGAAGTTGATGACAGATTTCCACCCTGGTTACACCCTCCCCACCTTAGACCATGCATGTCCCATTGCATGTACAACTAAATAACTTGAATAGACGGAAGACTAGGATCAGGGGAGACTGAAACACCTATAACGTCAGATAGTCTGTGTAGTAACGTTTGCACTACGGAACCGAGAGGTTTACCTAGAGCGGTATACTGCAGTCTATCAGGAGGTAACCTTTGCCGAGTTGAACGCCTAGGAATAGGGTCATTGTCAGCTACGTCAGTGGCATTATATGGCTCAACATCAGCAGCAACTGGATGGATTGATTCATCAGGTAGGTCTTCATCCACTGGAGTCACGGTAGACGCATCTTCTGCTTCAGGTAAGTGTACTGGTGAGTCGACAGGTAAGGTTTCAGGTAAATTTTCAATGCTTGTTTCCACAGATATACTCTCTTCCACGCTGGATTCAACTTCAGATTCCACCTCTGAAATAACAGGACTCACAGAAGGTTGAGTTGGAGGACTGCTCTCCTCAGAAAATGGGGTGACAGGAACTGGATATTCTTTCTCCACTGTGAACTGAACTGCAGGTGAGTTAACATGGAGTGGGATGACAGTTTCAAATTCCTCATCAAGAGCATCACAGTCTGAGGGGAGCAATGAGATCAGGATTGTGACGACGTGTATAGGGCCTAGCAGCAGGAGTTCCTCCACAAGGTGGTTCAATGTCTTCACTGGCTGGAAGAAACCCACATGGAAGGAGGAGATCTCTATGGAGTGTACGCAGAGGTCCATCTCTGTTCTCTGGTTTCACTTTGTATACTGGGAGTTCACCAGCCCTGCTAACCACCACAAAGATGTCATGTTCCCACTTGTCAGAAAGTTTGTGTTTTCCTCTTAGTCGCACATTTCTCACAAGGACTCTGTCTCCTACTTCCAATGCTGCCGGTATTATACGCTGGTCAAAGCGTGTTTTGTTTCGTTCAGCTGATTTTAGAGCGTTTTCTGAAGCAATTTTAAAGCTCTCTTCCAGGCGTGATTTCAAATATTGCACATACTGTGAGTGATTCTTGTGCTTTGCTCCCTGCAGTGGCAGACCGAAAGCCATGTCAACAGGAAGACGTGGAGTTCGTCCGAACATCAATTCATATGGTGGATAACCAGTAACATCATTTTTAGTACAGTTATATGCATGAACTAATGGTTTCACGTAATCTTTCCATTTTGACTTTTGTTTCTCCTCAAGTGTTCCAAGCATATTTAACAGGGTCCGATTAAATCGCTCCACTGGATTGCCTCTGGGATGATATGGCGTTGTCCGACTCTTCTGAATTCCGGCAACTTCACACAGCTCTTTTATCAACTTGGACTCAAAATCTTGTCCTTGATCAGTGTGGATGCGTTCAGGAATTCCGTAATAAACAATGAAATTGTCCCACAAACACTTGGCCACTGTTCTGGCTTTTTGGTTTGACGTTGGAATGGCCACGGCATATTTGGTGAAGTGGTCGGTTAGGACAAGAATGTCTCTGGTGTTACTTGAGTCAGGCTCGAGACTCAGAAAATCAATACAAAGTAACTCGAGTGGACGTGAAGTGGTGATATTGACAAGCGGCGCACTCTTTTCTGGCAGAGATTTCCTCCGGACACAGCGGCCACACGTCTTAATCTTTTGCTCCACATCAACCGCCATTCTGGGCCAGTAGAACCGGGCACGGACAAGGTCAAGGGTGCGATCGATTCCAAGGTGGCCCATATCATCATGGAGACACTTGAGAGCAAAAGCCCGAAGTTTCTCAGGCAGAACAAGCTGGTAGGACAATGCGTCATTGTCGTGACGTTTGCGGTATAGAATACCGTCTATCAGCTCCAACTTTGGCCATTCTCTCAGTAGCAGAGGGAGCTCGGGCAGCTCTGCTTTTAAAGTTGGCGGAACCTTTTCTCCGGTCTCAAACTGATGAATCAACTCTCTGATGCTTGGATCTTCTCTTTGTTTTTCTTGCAGACTGGAGTGAGACAGAGCTGGAACAACAGGTGAGTGACTTTCAACAATGTAACTTTCAGGAACAGCATCAGCTTTGTTGGAGAGAGATTCAATCAGGGTCCTGCAATACTGTTCAGAATCAACTGGCTGAGAGGCTTTGACCAGCTGACTCTGACAGATTGCGTCAACGATGTCAGGGGTTAGGACATTGGCGTCAGCAAGACGTTGAGACATAAATTGCTCTATCAGTTCTTTATCTTTAGGCAAATCTTCCGCAGACAGGGTGTGGGGTTGACGAGAGAGCGCATCAGCATCACGATTGTGCTTCCCAGCCCTGTAGAGCAGCTTAAAGGAATATGTGGAGAGGGCAGCTAGCCAACGGTGACCAGTGGCATCCAGCTTGGCAGTAGTCAGGACATAGGTCAGCGGGTTACTGTCGGTCACCACAGTGAAATCAGCTCCATATAGATAGTCCTGAAACTTCTCAGTGACACTCCATTTGAGTGCTAGAAATTCCAGTTTGTGGGCTGGATATCTGCTCTCGCTCTGAGAAAGACCACGGCTGGCAAAAGCAATTGCTCGAAGCTTCCCTTCCTGTTCTTGATATAATGCAGCACCCAATCCAGTTGTGCTTGCGTCAGTGTGAAGAATGTAGGGAAGAGCAGGATCAGCAAACCCGAGAACTGGTGCAGTTGACAGCTTTTCGATGAGTGTCTCAAAAGCTTGTTGACAACTCTGACTCCATTGCTCACCGAAAGGTTTTGTTGGACTGCAGTGTGATTTGATGGCACTCTGGGACTTCCGAGCTGGCGTGTGTCCACGGGTAAGATCATTGAGAGGTTTTGCGATGACAGCATAGTCTTTAATAAACCGGCGGTAGTACCCTGCAAATCCAAGAAAAGATCGCAACTGTTTAAGATTAGTGGGAATTGACCAGGATTTGATGGCAGCAATCTTTTTAGGGTCTGTTTCGACTCCTCTCTCTGACACGATATGACCCAGGTAACGAACTGAAGTCTGGAAGAATTTACATTTTTCTGGAGAAAGCTTCAACCCATACTCCTTCAGCCGGTTCAGTACTTGGAGAAGTCGTCTTTCATGTTCCTCCATAGTATCTGAGAATATAATGAGATCATCAAGGAACACCAACACCTCCTTAAGATGGAGGTCGCCCATACATCTCTCCATCAACCTCTGGAACGTGCTGGGTGCATTGGTGACTCCCTGAGGCATCCTGTTAAACTCCCAGAAGCCTAGAGGAGTAACGAAAGCGGTCTTAGGCTTGTCGGCCTCGTTCATTTCAATTTGGTAATATCCTGACTTCAAATCAAGTACAGAAAACCATTTGGAACCAGTGAGAGCGGCGAAGGATTCTTCCAGGTTTGGCAGAGCATAGGCATCTTTTATAGTCTGTAGGTTGAGTTTACGATAGTCAATACATAGCCTTACATCACCATTTTTCTTCTTGACGACCACAATAGGTGATGAGAATGGAGATGTTGACTCCCTGATCACACCAGCCTCAAGAAGCTCGCGAAGATGTCTGCGTACAGCTGCAATATCATGCGGATGAATTGGCCGTGCCCGCTGTTTGAATGCAGTCTCATCATGAAGAGTGATGTGATGTTTGACTTGGCTGGCACAACCGAAGTCAAGGTCATGGTGTGAAAAGACTTCTGATATTGCACTCAGTTTGTTGGTGATTCTTGCCTTCCATTCTGCTGTAACTGGTGAATCGCCAAAATCCAGATTCAGGTTGGACTGTGTTGGTTTAACTGGAAGGTTGGTCACATGATGCTCAGACAGGATGCAATGGTAAGTTTCAAGCTCTGCAATCACACTTAACGGTGGAATATAGACATCTTGTTCTGACTCATTGGTTATGATCACAGGAACCTTGTATGGTGGTTGAGCCGGCAGTGAGATCAAGCAGCTGCTGACGCACAACCCCCCAGGTAGGGCTGATGCAGGATGGTAAAGCAGGACGGACTGGCTTAGTGAAAGAGAGGTGGTTCTGGTTGATCCCTCGATGACTAAAGTGCGGCCGGCCGGAACTCGCACGGGGACGTTGCTCAGAAGTCTCACTACTCCCACATTGCCGGAGTCTCTCTGTTGGTGTGTCAGCTGCAGCGTCTTTAACACGGCTCGATAACCATGAGTGCTGGGCTGGAATGCTGGAATTTCACTGCTCAGATATTGTTCGTACAAGGGCTCCAGTGTATTCATACCAATCAGCACAGTAGATGGAGTATCAGGGCTTGAGTCAGGAACTACAAGTGCCAGAGTGGAAACTTTGATGTCTCTGCCCAGAAAATCTTTGGGAAATGTCACTGTGAGATCGATGTATCCTAGATAGGGGACAGATTGGCCTGCTGCTCCCTCAATCTGTAACAAGTCATTTAACGAATTAACTGGTTGGTCGTGAAGATGGCGGTTAAAAAATGATGCAGGTACAGTTGTCACTTGCGACCCTGTGTCTAACAGGCAATGACAGCTAAGGCCTACAATCTCCACGTCGGCTGTACAGCGAGATCCCACCAGCCCGCGAGGCAGTATAGCTGTTGCCCTGGGTCTGGGTTGCTGTAGTTCTGCACACTGAACAGTCTTCTTTGCGGGACAGGATGGGTCCAACGCAGCTCCTGTTTGCCCCCCAACAGGAACTGAGTCTAGTTTAACTGTTCAGAACTTGAAGCTCGTTTCCGTCTTTGGTTCTTGTCACTAAATTGCTTTTTCTTTGTGATGACTAGAGTGGAGTTTGGTGGATTGTTACACTGAGGCTTTATGTGTCCATCTTCACCACAACGGAAACAGAACCCGGGCTTTGGATTAGCAGCAGCAGTGGTCGAAGCAGCAGTGGCTTGGCTGGATCTAGGGACACAGGACTGTTGACCTTGTGACTGGATTGCAGTCAGGGCAGATAACTGTTGCTGAATGGCAGCCATTTGTTGAGTGAGCTGCTTCGTGAACGTAGTCAATGCGGCACACATCCCCTTCTCTTCTTCCTTCTCATATGCAAATTGAGCTTGTGAGGTAACTTTTTGCTTTGTCGGTCCCAGGTGTTGCTTCATTCGTTGAATCTTTGCAGCCTCTCTATCTTCTTCAGTCCTAAGCAGCCACAGGAGTTCCGGAAATGGCGGTGGATTAGACTTCTTTTGTTTAAGCTGGAGTTCTGAAATGAGGGTATTATCCCAGCAGCCTCTACAAAACTGATTCAGCAGGTGTTTATTCACATCCCCTTCTGGGACTCCTCCTCTTCTGACTGCAAGGTTAAGCACCACCTGTAGTCGCTGCAGGTAGATAGATGGCTTCTCTCCTGCATCCTGAAGAGTGTCCATAAATTTTGCGTACAACTCCTCCCCGTCTTGCACCGTACCATAGGCCGAATCCAACTGCTTGATGTAGACGTCAGCTGATAGATCAGGGCGCAGATGTTTCACAATGTCGGCCGCAGGAGGAAGTAGGCTGTCAAGGATGAGACGTGAACGGTGAATTTCTGAGATAGCTGTATCTTTCATAATTAAATCAGCACCAGAACGCCAAGTGTCATAGTCGACTTCATGTTGGGGACGTGGCACCCTTCCTGAGAAAACACGGAGTCGGTGGGTTGGACGTGCATACATAGCAGCATCTTCATTCTTAACAATGTGCTCTACAACGTATTTTTGGATCCCAGGTGGATTCAGGTCATCAGCAGACAGGTTAGCAGATGAAGTGCACTGTTTTGGTTTTGCAATGGGTGTGGGAACTGAATTGAACAGAGGAGATGAGGTGGCGGCCATTTTAGGTGGATTTGCTGTTAGTGGCTCTTCACTTGCAGCCTCCATTTTAGCAGGATCAGTAAGACGAAGCTCGGCAATGGACTCGCTGATCTGGGCCATCATTTCTTGCAGCACCTCAGCATAATCCTTTCCAGATACTTTTGCCACTTGTTTAAGGTCAGCTAAATATGTCTTAGTCTTTGAGCTTCCTACTTTAGTAGAGTAAATTTTTGATAAGTTTTTAATACTACATTGATTTCCTGCACTCATTGTAAAAGCATACGGTAGCAGCGGATCTAATAAAGGTATAGCAGACCCAGATTCGTACTCAACCACCCACATTCCATGAAATTCTGATTCTGGAAAATCAACAAAAACTGCTCTGTTAACTAGCCCAAAACGTTCTAAAAACTGACCCACTTCTCCTGTGTCATCTTTACTAACACCATCTACTATTACTGCGTTTGGAACTTTAATAGTAAGCGCCTCAAAAACCTCCATTTTCCAACTTAAGGGTCAATATTGGTGAGACTGTTATCTGAAACCAAAATGTGTGTTAAATACTGTACCAAATCCTCCTGGCTAGCTCGCCATTTTATGTAACAAGTACGCAGGCTAATTAAATAATGAATAGGCCGTTAGCGTAACGTTTGTAATTTAGGGCTGATCAGAAGACTGGTCCGACTCTGGGAGGAAATGGACAGTAAATAACTACAGACACAAGAGGATTAAGGTGCGGCTCCTAATCAGAAGCGTGGGGAAGGAGCACGGGACAGCTGCAACAGAGACCAACCAGCGCGGGGCTGAACGCATTTGATTGAGCTGTGCGTCAGAAACTAAGGGGAATTGGCCAGGTTCTCCTTTTTGGAGACCGGATGGCGAGCTAAAGTATTGGCTGGGAGCCGGACATCTGCTCCAGAGCGCCCCCTGCTGGTCTGGTAGGAGGCTCTGGCAGCCTTGTCCTCCACCTCTTTTCTTTTATCCATACAAACACAATCACGCAGGCATCACGCCTATGGACAATACTTGCCAAAGGACAATTAAAACTTTTATGGACATTGGGACCCTGCTGGACATTGGGCAGGGTTATTTCGTCCAGTCATCGCACTGTGATGAGTGTACTGTGTGCACGGTTATCATTATTGGACAAATATTAAACCCTGAACTATTCCGGATGAACAATATCAATGGTCAATCAAGACAGATTGTGAAGATGTCAAAATCAGTTCTGCAGATTGTAAATATTGTAAATATTAAGGGTTCTATGGGTGTTTTGTAAAGTTTTTTCCTTTCACTATTAATACATGGTACCAACCGCACCTTAATCCTCTTGTGTCTGTAGTTATTTACTGTCCATTTCCTCCCAGAGTCGGACCAGTCTTCTGATCAGCCCTAAATTACAAACGTTACGCTAACGGCCTATTCATTATTTAATTAGCCTGCGTACTTGTTACAGTCGCAATGTAAAAGGCCTGATTCGTTCCAAGGCCCCCAATACTACCCCTTAAACCCTTTAAAACAAAATACAGGATGGTACAAGTGTATTTACGTTTCGGGGGATTCGGGCGGCTGCGAAGCCGAGCGCGCATTATTTGAATTTTTGAAATTTCGCGTTTCGTAACTTGAATTTTCTTTCGTATTCAGAGATGAAAATTTTACGTAAAAGCGTTTCGTAACTTGGATTATTTGTTAGTTGGGTCTTTCGTAAGGTGAGGTATGACTGTATACTAAAGATGCGTGGATGGGCTTTTTTTCCATCCACAACCGCATGAAAAAAATGTCATCTGTCCGCTATCCATTTGCACGCACGTTTTTTCAGGAGTTTTCAAAACCACGCCCGTCATCCGCCAACTTATGATAATTCCAAAATTCTCTGCACTGCACAGCCCCATAACGTGCCGTTTTTTAAATTTGGTTGGTCAACCGCCACCCGCCCGAATTTAATAAAAAATATTATTTTTCGTCACATCATCCACCCGCTCCGCAGTTTAACCGCGGTGCCCGTGGCTGTAACTGCCATCCGCGCATCTCTACTGTATACACATATTCTGTGTTTAAGTATTCTGTGAAAACTGTGTGGCTCAACCTGGACGGTGGTAAACAACCTATTTATACGGTTTCTATAGGTTGGTGTAATGGGATATCCACCTGCTCCCAATCCATCAAACTATTGGGAAACTCCTCTCCTGTTATTGGCTAGCTGTGGGAGCTGATGTCATGGCATACCACAGATCTGTATTTAAAGACAGCAGCTCTATGTGTTCTGCATGTGGGACGAAGAGACACGATGTCTGGATGGTGACAACATGTGACCACTGAAGATGTCTGACGCCATTTACGTTTGTATATCTGCCTAATTCGACATTAAATGCTAATAACCTCAATCTACAGTCTCTGCCCTTTTTACGATCCCTTTCCTAAAACTCACAACCCCAAAGCCCAATTTTTCCTACAGGCTTTCAGGTGATTTTCACCCGGCAACAGTGAAAGAGGAATGTAAGAATGTAATGAATTTAATGTAAGAGGATGTGAGGAATAGGTAAGTAAGAGTGGTCCTGGAATGTGTATCTATCCTTATTTAGTGCAGTGGTTATGAATAAATGTCACAAAGTGGTGATTTCAAATGGAATTTTTATGGTGAAAACAATATTTTAGTCAACTGCTCATTTTTACCCACTGAAAAAATCTTATTTTTTGTTCCTCCCTCCTGCAACTGTTCGTGTGTCGAGGAGTCTGTGGACCAAACACCAAGTTTACAGTATCATTATTTATTTATTAAATTTTTTAAAAAATGTATTTATTATTTATTTATTTATTTTATTTATTTATTTATTTTTTAGGAATTTTTGTTCTCAAATTCCTAATTTTTCAGTAATTTTGGAGCATGTTTTTAGGGTCTTCCTAAGTTTTTTTTTTTTTCATTTTGTTACACACACCACAGTTGAAAATAAAAGAAAACCACTCTAATTTATCATGTGGTGTCATATTTTGATCTCTTTTTCATGACAAGTACTTTTTTTTTTTTTGAAGGGGGGGGGGGTATATTATATCAGGTAAAAATGACCCAGTAAAAGTGACGGTGTTACTTTTTATAGTGAAAGTGTTCTAGGGTTAATCAGATTTGTTTATTTCACTGACGCATGTGAAACGAAGGAGCTCATCGGTCGCCTGTCGTTTTGACACTTTAGTGCCTCGCTCATTGATTTTCCAGAAATCCATGCTTTTCTGTTGTTCTGTGATATCTTTTGTCCTTTCCTTTTTATTCCTCGTGAGCAGCCGTCTTTGTTTTGATACAGACGGATCGTGCGTTTCCCCGATTGGTTAACACATCTGTCATCCCTCTGAACTCT
Source organism: Paratrypauchen microcephalus (assembly GCA_036785185.1). Taxonomy (NCBI): domain Eukaryota; kingdom Metazoa; phylum Chordata; class Actinopteri; order Gobiiformes; family Gobiidae; genus Paratrypauchen; species Paratrypauchen microcephalus. Next base: position 1,982,868 of record JAVJIX010000122.1, on the reverse strand, counting down.
GAGTTTAAATCTGAGTGAAGTATTGGAGAAGTGTGTTTTCTCGACCCCGGGCAACTGTCTGTCAGCGAGTGTTTACCTCTCAACCTGCTTGTCAGTGGCTCGACAGATCTCAGCAGCTAAGCAAGGCCGGACCTGGACAGGTACTGGAGGTAGATAGATTAGATAGATACTTTATTGATCCTAAGGGAAGGGAAGTATTCGGATGGGAGACTACTGGGAACACCATGCATCTATATATCTCTGTATATCCATCCACTGTACCTATCAGTGCCTAATATGAACTTGTGTGTGTGTTGTTTTGGTCGGAGATGGCACAGATTGGCAGCCTTAGTAATCCCTATTGACATTTTTCTCCGAAGTTTTGACCAAATCCACAGTAATCCTATGTAACGAGTAGAATATGAAAGCTCCGCTCAGAACAGTCTGAAAATGTTCCGAATGATGCAATCATTTCAAACTCCATTTCTACACTCAGGGAAAGACTTCAGACTCAATAGATATTTCAACAATACAGTGTTAGCAGTTAAGCATGCAGAATTATAGTGACATTTGTAAAAATTGATACCTTCTGAAGTGAGGATGCAGTTTAAACGTGCCAGTAACGCCATAGGTAATGTCTTTATTTGAGTAGTACATTTGTTGAATGTAGAAAGGCATCTGCCAAAATATTATGTTGTACACTCGTCATCCATCCATTTTTTTCCAATTCTCCGTATTCGAGGTCGCGGGGGAAGCAGTCCAGATAGATCTGCCATCCTCCATGGATCCTCCTGCGGGTGGTGGGTCCACTGGAGGACGGCCCCACGTCGCTTGAAGGGGAATTAACGTTTTTTTACAATCTGAGCCTTATTTCGGTAATAAAACAAGTTGTTTTACTCACCCATAGCACTTTGGTGTCATTTTAAGCAATTCCGGAGATGTTTTAGAATAGAGATTTCCGTAACGTGAGTTCTCGGGGCATATGTTTGCGGCCTCCAAATAGCACAAACTTTAGCACTTTTCAAATCATAGAAGCTCAATGTCTTAGTCTACACTTTAGTTTGAGTCAAAAGTGGCCTCTAATCCGAGATTTAGCCATAGTTTCGAGTAGATGAGGAGGGCAGTGCGGAGACAGTTTTAGGAGCAGCGCATCAGAGAACAGCCATCGGTTTCACATTACTTCTCAGAATCGTGCGCTGAATCCGCAGGCCTTCTTTCTTTTCCTTTGCTGGTAAAAAATCGTCCTGACTGAAGTGGGTACTGCAAACACGATTGTCCAAACGTCTTACAGCTTTGCTTTTCATGTTTGGGTCCCAAGAGCTGAGAGCGAAATCAGCTGTGACTGAGCGCATGCGCACTGTCCTCCTCATCTACTCGAAATTATGGATAAATCTCGGATTAGAGGCCACTTTTGACTCAAACAAAAGTGTAGACTAAGACATTGAGCTTCTATGATTTGAAAAGTGTTAAAGTTTGTGTTATTTGGAGACCGCAAACATATGCCCCGAGAACTCACGTTACGGATATCGCTAAACTAAAACATCTCCGGAAATGCTCCAAATGACACCAAAGTGCTATGGGTGAGTAAAACAACTTGTTTTATTACCGAAATAAGGCTCAGATTGTAAAAACGTTAATTCTCCTTTGACGCAACCGTCCATGATGTACTTCTGTCAAGGGGGCTTCCAGTGTGCACAGACACTGAGGGCGAGTGTCTTGCCCAAGGATATAACGGCAGCATTGGGATCTCACCGCCAACCTGCGGGTCAGTGGATCCGACCGCTCAACCAACGATGCGTCGTCGACAGCGGGATTCGAACCAAATTATGTTGTACACTCTTCAATGCACAAATTAATATTGCTGTTGTAAAATGAAAATACCAGAATTTGTAAACGTGGAGCCTTTTTGAAGGTCCTTCCTCTGTTAAAGTAAAATAAAGGTATTTCTTTCTTCTGTTTTGTGTTTGAATGAATGAAGGAAGGAAGTACGCCACTATTAAGTAAAAAAATAGACTAAAATAAAAGCGTGTTTTTTGGTATGTTTTATTGCACTGAAAAACGTGTGTTCTTACTGTGAACAGGCTTGCATCTTCATAAACCTGACTTTTATTTGGTCGGGAGGAGGGCGTCCTCCTGCTTGTTTCCATGAAATGATGATGTTCCTTTGGCGATAATCCTCCACCTCCTCTTCGCTGGATTTGTCAGCCTCGACGGAACAAAATGTAAAAGGTAGTTCTTAACTTGAAAGCTGCTGCTTCTTGACATCACAAGGTGGAACAGAGCATTTTGAGATGTAAACAGACTAATAATAAAGGATTACTCAAAAAACTGAAACAAAACACATCTCCAGGTATGTTTTTGAGAAAGTAACAAGTGTACAATCCCTCAGTCGTCGAGGTAGGATCCATGGCAAAAGGAGAAATTCAGTTTGTCAACTTTTGGTGGAATACGTTTCGCAGCTCGTCCAAGCTGCTTCTTTGGTCACAGTTCAGTACAGTGAGGTGCAGATCTTGGCCAGAGAAAAAAACTGGTTTGAACGGAGAGTTAAAGGGATAGTTTTTTTTTTTTTATGTGAATCTGTATGGCGTCCCCTTCAGCAGTGTCGTGCATTAACACTGACTTACCCCTGACAGTGTCCTCTGAGCCGAGTTCTGCCCCGGTTCTGGCGCTGACGAAAATACGTTAGCGGGGGCCGTTAATAAAGCTTATTTTTCTTCTCAAAACAATATTTGTCCAAAAAGTGATATTTTTGCATCACAAAACAGTTGCACACGAAAAAGTCAGAAGTCTAAATCGCTTGGTGCTATTTTCTCTCGAGTTGTATCACTGCGCGCCTATTATTATTATTATTAGCCTGTTCACTTATAAACATCACCACATACAAGTGAACAGGTTAATAATAATAATAATCAGGGATAAGTCAGTGTTAATGCACGACACTGCTGAAGGGGACACCATACAGATTCACATAAAAAAAAACGAACTATCCCTTTAAAGAGTCTATTTTTGTCAAGAAACAGAATCCTTCCTTGAACAGAAATGGAGGTGTCAGACATCATTTGTCTCCATCTACACTCAACAAAAATATAAACGCAACACTTTTGTTTTTGCTCCCATTTTTCCTGAGATGGACCCAAAGATCCAAAATTCACTCCAGATACACAACACTACCATTTCTCTCAAACATTGTTCACAAATCTGTCCAAATGTGTGACAGCGAGCACCTCTGCCCCGCCGAGACAATCCACCCCACCTCACAGGTGCGCCACATCAAGATGCCGATCCGACATCATGACCAGTGCACAGGTGCGCCCCAGACTGCCCACAATAAAAGGCCACCCCGAAATGTGCATTTTTTTTGCTTTATTGGGGGTCTGGAGACTCAGAACCAGTCAGTATCTGGTGTGACCACCATTTGCCTCATGCAGTGCAATACATCTTCTTCGTATAGAGTTTATCAGATTGTCAATTGTGGCCTGTGGAATGTTGGTCCACTCCTCTTCAAAGGCTGTTATGGACGAAGAACACAGGTGCATTTTATTGATGGCATTTTGAATGCACAGAGATACCGTGATGAGATCCTGAGGCCCATTGTTGTGCCATACATCCATGAACATCACCTCATGTTTCAGCAAGATAATGCACGGCCCCATGTTGCAAGGATCTGTACACAATTCTTGGAAGCTGAAAATGTCCCAGTTCTTGCATGGCCAGCATACTCACCGGACATGTCACCCACATGTTTGGGATGTGCTTGACCGGCGTATACGACAGTGTGTACCAGCTCCCACTAATATCCAGCAACTTCGCACAGCCATTGAAGAGGAGTGGACCAACATTCCACAGGTCACAATTGACAATCTGATAAACTCTATACGAAGAAGATGTGTTGCACTGCATGAGGCAAATGGTGGTCACACCAGATACTGACTGGTTCTGAGTCCCCAGACCCCCAATAAAGCAAAAAAAAATGCACATTTCGGGGTGGCCTTTTATTGTGGGCAGTCTGGGGCGCACCTGTGCACTGGTCATGATGTCGGATCGGCATCTTGATGTGGCGCACCTGTGAGGTGGGGTGGATTGTCTCGGCGGGGCAGAGGTGCTCGCTGTCACACATTTGGACAGATTTGTGAAAAATGTTTGAGAGAAATGGTAGTGTTGTGTATCTGGAGTGAATTTTGGATCTTTGGGTCCATCTCAGGAAAAATGGGAGCAAAAACAAAAGTGTTGCGTTTATATTTTTGTTGAGTATATAACTCTATCCTCAAACTTAAATCAAAACAAACAAAGAAAACAATAGGGCAGCAGGTCAGGTCCAGCGGTGTGAAAACACCATTATGGACCTGAATGGTTCTGCTAACAAGACCCACACTCCACTCCCACTGCAGATCTTTTTTTTTTTTTTTTTTTAATCTTTTATTATTAAAGTTACTAAATGTTTTAAAACCACAATAACATTTGCAAAGTACTCAGAAGACACATTGGGGGATGTGGGCATGGGAACAAACACCACTGGGTACAAGGGCTAAGGGACTTGAAGGGACCTGGGGGAAATACAAGAGGGGCTGAGAAAGAAAAACAGGGGGAGTGGAGAGGTCCAAAAGGGATTGTTCCAGGTAAAGAAAGGGGGTCTGGGGGAAAACAAGGGTGATGAAGTGTCCAGGGAGGGTCCACATGACAGGGTCCAGGGGGGACAGCGGAGGAGGGTAGGGGTCAGAAGTCCAACTGAGGGAAACCGGTTCGAGAGATGGAGAAAGGTGTATTGTCTGGGGTGAAGGTGTTGCGAAACTCCCCTAACTAACACAAACTGTAAACAAGTACAGTAGGTGTGGTAGTTTCAAAGTACTTTTATTGTAGTTAGCGCCCCCTTCAGGCAGATATAGGCAGTGTCCACCAGCGTCTGACCAGAACTGAAGAAGCAACTTGGATGAGCTGCGAAACGTATTCAACCAAATAAACTTTTGTCCAGTTGCGTGAAGAGTCCCTCAGTCGTCCAGGTAGAATCCATGATAAAAGGAGAAATTCAATTTGTCAACTGGACAAAGTTTGTTTGGTCGAAAACGTTTCGCCGCTCATCCGAGAGGCTTCGTCAGTTCTGGTTCTAGTGCTGGTTAGACCCTGTTTATATCTAGCTGCAGGGAGGAGCTCACTACCCTGAAATAGTTCTGAAACTATCTCAACTAATTTGTTTCTTTTGTTTTTCGAATTTCTCTGGCGTCTAGTTTAGCATCCCTATTCAACCTAGCGACCGTCTCCACCCCTCTGACCCTGGCTTGTCTGCCCTATGGTTTCTTTGTCTGTTTTGACTTGGTTTGAGAATCGAATTATAAATGGGGGACAAGTTATGTCTGACTCCCCCATGTCTGTTTAACGACGGATTCTCTTTTTTGACAAAAATTGCCTCTTTCACTCCCCTCTCAGACCAGTTCTTTTCCCTGGCTAAGATCTGAACCTCACTGTCCTCAAAAGAATGGCCCGTGGCTTCTAGGTGAAGATGTATGGCAGATGACGGTCCACTCTGGCATGCCCGTCTTGGTGAAGTGAAGTGGCTGTTTGCTTTCCCCAATGTAGCGCTCACTGCAGTCTTCACTACACTGAATGGAGTAGACCACATTGCTTTGTTTGTGGCTCGGTGTTTTGTCCTTTGGGTGGACCAGTTTTTGTCTTAAAGTGTTTGTGGGTTTGAAATAAACTGGGATTTCATGTTGTCTGAAAATCCTCTGTAGTTTTTCCGAAACGCCGGCCAGGTACGGAATAGCTTCCCCTTTCCTCCTGGGTTCGGATTCTCTGTTGTCTTGTTTCTTGTCCTTGTCTCTCTTGGTTTTGTTGACAGCCCATTTAGGATATCCACAGACAGAGAGGGCTTCCTGCACATGTTGTTCTTCTTTCTCCTTTTGTCCAGTTGACCAATTGAATTTCTCCATTTGCCAAACATTCTAACACGGTTTAAAGCTCTCAAGAGTCAATTTTGTGTAATATAAGAAGTTTAAAACATCGGTATTGAAAGAGGGGGAAAAAAGAAAGAAATGAATATTACACCAAAGCTACAGACATTCCAAGGTGAACAGTCAAAGAAATGCAGATAACAATGACATTGATGCATCACTGGATTACGTCTCAAATGCAGCGCACATTTTTCAAGTGTGTGATCTGGACCTGAGTCACACTTTAATATTGAAACTATATGAGGTGAAGGTAGACGTAGAATAATAGTGTAGATGGTACAGGGGCAAATGAGTCCACACACTGACTGACACATTCGTGGGTGATATATTAGGCTCTATTCACACTCTGTAATCGACTTTTGGACAGCTCAGACTTTGGCGTTGTTTTGTGATTTATAACCTGCATGTAAGATTTTGATTTGAAATCGTGTCCGCAGATACGAGGTAACGCATTCAAATCAAATATAACCTTTACCGATTCTATTCTAATGCAGATTTATTCTTAATTAGAAACACATCGCACATGACGGCTAATTTGTTGTTGTGGCTCGCATCTCGTCTCTGTAGCGGCATGGAAAAGAAAAACAAACGGTTCATTTCACACAATCCAACCGTCCCTTGTGTTCGGTCCCTCTGAAGCTCACATATGGTGTGAAGAACCTGTCGAATCTCAAATGTCCATTGTGCGCTCATTAATTAATCCCTTAGCTAGTTAATGTTATAATTAGGTGTTTTTGTTCTGATCAGAAAGCAGAATGAGCCGCGCGAGTCTCTCATTTGGGTTGCCAGGTTCAATGCTCAAACTAAACCCTAAAATGCCTCTTTCTGATCTGAACGGTCGCTAACAAGTTCGAAAAGCTCTTGCAAAATGTGACCAGGAAAACGCATGATACAGCTGATACAGCTCTGGAAAAAAATAAGAGACCACTGCAAAATGATGATGATGATGTCTGTGTTTGGGCACAGGAACATTTTTGTTTGAGTCTATAAACTACTGACAACATTTCCCCCAAATTCCAAATAAAAATATGATTGTTTAGAGCATTTATTTGCAGAAAATGACAAATGGTCAAAATAACAAAAAAGATCCATGTTTTCAGAGCTCAAACAATGCAAAGAAACAAGATCAAATTCATTTTACACTTAAAGGTCCCATGACATGGTACTTCTTGATGCTTTTATATGGCTCCTTAATGGTTCCCTAATACTGTAAATGAATCCTTCTTCAAAATCAACACTCAGTGCATGAGAAACAGAGATAAGATGAGAAAGAGTAATTTTTCTCTCTCTGAACAGTCCATTATGGGAGTTGTTGCTTGAATGCAAATGAGGAGAAAAGAGATGGCCTATAGTAGAGGGTGGGGGCGTGGCCAAACTCTCAGCTCTCAGCTCTCAACTGTCCGCTCTGACCCATTTCCGCGTTTTTGCGCGGAGGGAGAGATGAGAAGCCTTCCTTTGAAAAATAAACACATTTCCACAGAAAATAAAATTAAACCACTGCTGTTCAAAGGTCCAGAGGCTCAGGTAAAGGACTTCCGAGCCTAGAAACACTCGGATGTGCCTCCAGGCAAATAAAAAAACGCATTTCGCATTGCGTAGCTCCTCTGCAGTCCAAACTCTATGGGCGTGATTTACAGAGATGCTGAGTAGAGACACAGACGGGGGTGGAACTGCATTTTTCGATCTGACGTCAATAAGGTGCCTTGTTGAGAATCGCCCGTTTGAGCTGTGTTTTTTTCTAACGCAGAAAAGGACCGCAAATGCTCAGTTTAGACATTTCGCAACTTTTAGCCATGGGGGGGGGCCTAAACAGAGTTGGGAGCTCACATTAACGTTCAAAAACCTCAGAAAGTGAAAATTTCATGCCATGGGACCTTTAAGAAGAGTTCAGAAATCAATATTTGGTGCAATAACCCTTATTTTTAATCACAGCTTTCATGCATCTTGGCATGCTCTCCACAAGTCTTTCACATTGTTCTTGGGTCCTAGTTTAATAATAATAATAATACATTTTATTTGGTAGTTTAGTCTTGGTTCAGACCAGGCTTAGTCCTAGTTCAGACCTGGTTTAGTCTTGGTTCAGACCAGGTTTAGTACTAGTTTAGTCCTGGTTTAGTACCTGTTTTAACCTGGTTTAGTCCTGGTTCAGTCCAAGTTTAGGTCTGGTTTAATCCTAGTTTAGTCCTGGTTTAGTCCCCTTTTTAAACTGGCTTAGTCCTGGTTCAGATCTGGTTTAGTCCTAGTTTAGACCTGGTTTAGTCTTGGTTCAGATCTGGTTTAGTCCTAGTTTAGACCTGGTTTAGTCTTGGTTCAGACCTCCTTTAGTCTTGGTTCAGACCTGGTTTAGTCCCAGTCTTTCACATTGTTCTTGGGTGACTTTATTCTACTCCTGGTGCAAGAACTGAAGTAGCTCAGCTTTGTGTTTGTGTTGGAATTCAACAGACGCTGGAATGGAATGGCTGCAATACATGTAGAGGTGCTGATTTCAGAAAGAAAAAAAAAGCAGTGGTCTCTTATTTTTTTTCCAGAGCTGTATTTGAATCTGATTGGTTAAGGCGTTACAACAGCAAAACAGGTTGAACAATCGAACTTTAGTTAAATCCAGTTGAATGCACAGACATCTTTCCATCCACAAATGCACCAAGCTCTTACCTTCTGCACGTTTTTCACAAACTAAACAGTCGGTATTGTTGCTAAAATAGTGTGAAGTACGTCTGTCTGCGTCACCATGTTTGTTTTGGTTCGTTTGGGCGCTTCGAGAAAGAATTCTGGAGGTTCAGAGCTTTCACATGTAGGTTAAGGTTCTGGTGACACAGGTCAAGTTGTGATTGCTGTACCCTTTTAAAACAGTAAGAGAGCAGGTTACATACAGTTTCTTTAAATACTGTGATTGTACTAAGAAGACTACAATGAAGAAGAAGAAGACATGCTTTATTTATCCCCATAGGGAAATTATTTCTCTGCATTTGACCCATCCTTCAGGAGCAGTGGGCAGCTTATCCTTCCGACCACCACCAATTACGCACACTCCACTTTCTTACTAGGCAATGTGGGTGAAGGACACAATGACAGTTTTTGACGTAGACAGACTAATAATGCAGTTACTCAAACATGTGAATGAAACAAAACACAACTCCAGGTCTGTTTTTGAGGAGGGAACAGCATTTTAACATGGCATAAAGCTCACAAGAGTCCATTTTGTGTCATATAGAACCTTTAACTCAGTATAAGATGTAATGACAAACGTGTTCTTTTACTATGGATTTTTTGCACAAAGCAGAACTCTACCATAAACTCCAGTCTTACAGAGATCGGGCATTTCCACACAGCTGCTCCGTAAGTGCCGGTTTGTATAAAATAATTTTCTGGGAGGTTGGCGGCTTCACACCGACTTGGGATTATCCTGCACTGCTCTGTTGAAGTAAACTCATTTAATCCTCTCAATTTCACTGTTGCGTGCTCTAAGCTGTCACCAGAGTTTTACCACACACAAACACACACACACACACACACACTATGCTTTGTTTCCAGTTGATAGATCCCACTGTGTCAGATGCCCTATCATTCCCGTATTTTCCTGTGCGTCAGATGCTCTTCTGTCTTTCAATATCCCTGTGTGTCACATGCTCTCCTGTCCTACTGTTTACATGTGTCCGATGCCCTTCCATTGTTCACTTATATCTCTGTGTGTTCCTTCATCCTGTATCCCTGTACGTCAGATGCCCTCCCACTCACCTGTATCCCTGTAGTGCAGAGCAGGGCTGGACTAGGACAAAAAAAAATAGCCCTGGCATTTTTGGCTTAGACCGACCCCTTCATAATTAGTGGAGCACAATGGACTAATTTATGTTTGTGTTCTCCAAAGCAAAGTATTTTACTATTGTTACATCTTGGCTGAGGGGAAACCTGGGCGCAACATTTAAAGGAAAAATCCCCAAAACTAGCAGCAAACTCGCAGGAAGTACACATCCAACGCTTTACTTAAAATGCATCTTGCACATCGAATCAACATGTAGGTCACCTGTTTTGAAAAACTGCGAATTTCGCTGAAAGGTGAGCGATTTTCATGCCTGTCCATCACCTAAAAGTCCCGGTATTATCCTAACATTACTAACTGCTGACCTGCTGTGCCTGTGCTACACTCCTGAGGTTCCCTCGGGTTCCTTGTCCACAGTCTCTGGCTGCTCCTCTCCCTGTCCACCTTCAACCTGCAGAGGACGTGGAGGCTCCAGCCCCTTCAGAGAATATATTTTAGAACACTTTGCAGCATCTATAGCAAGATTTTTTAATCTTTTAGCCCGCAACTTCTCTATATCCTCTTTCTGCCTCTGTTTCCACGCTCAGCACTGAAACTGGCGGGGATCAGTGCAGAGAAAGTGGTGGGACTGCTCTCATAAGCTTCTATATTAGGAGTGTCAAACATGCGGCCTGGGGGCCAGATCTGGCCCTCCAAGACCTTTAATTTGGCCCTCGGCTGATTTTCTATTAGAATATTTAAATTTTCTATTAAAATATTGGTAATTTTCTGCGCCTCTTTTCTGTGCAGTTTAGCATAGCAGCGTCTCAAGCACCTCTGTGTGTGGCCCCTCCCACCAGAGCAGCACAAATGAAGACTCGCCTCTTTCCAAATGCTCTTAAAGGACTATTTTGACTGTTGACCGTGACACCCTCATCAGCAAAATGTCAAAAATGAGAAAAGTGGACGCCGAGGGCAGGATTTTTCAAGAAAAATTGACTAATTACCATTTGTTCACGGATATGTTTGTGTTGAAATTGCATTTTTCTTACAGTTTCAGGTTGTTCATAATATTAAAATATTTTGTAAAAGAAAGAGTTCAAATAAAAAAGACTTCTGTAATAGATTTGTGTTTCTCTGCACAAATATTTGGACTTATTGCTATTTTTGGGGTATATTTGCCATGAGTTTTCTGATCTGGCCCCTTTGGGATCAAAGTGGGTTGGATACGGCCCCCGGACTAAAATGAGTTTGACACCCCTGTTCTATATCCTGATTGGTTTAATCCACTGTCTATATTGAAGATGGACTTCCTCTAAATTGTGGGCCAGTCTCTAAGTAAAAAAAACAAACAAAAAAACAGCATCTGTCTGCCCACCGGGAAAATGCCCGGTATGCCCGATTATCAGTCCAGGCCTGGTGCAGAGGTCTTCAACAGGCGGGTCGTGAAATCTTTGGTTGATTTGGTTGACATTCTATGAAAACGCAGCAGCATGAAAACTTTTTTGCAGCTTTAACTTTTTTGTAAATAATCTCTTTATACATTGTCTTTTGCAAGCATTAAGATATTGACATTTCAGGAAAAGACACAAATCACTGGTTGCCTAAAAGGACACGCACTTCAATTTGAATAAACAGACAAAAGCGCACTATGTTTGATTAACTGGGCCACCTAGAGGAAAAAAGCATTTGTGCCGCTGAGGTCCTCCAAGTGTTATACAAGGTAATGCTCTTTCGAATGAACAAAACACAATTGGGTGGTTTAAAAAAAAAGTATTCTGTCACTACGAGCCTGGAGAGGTCACAAAATTACTCAATGGATGATATTTGAGACACTTCAGGCATGTTTTTGATGTTTCGAGCTCAGAAAAATCATTTCTGCACAATACCCCCTTTTTAACTTTTCTATATTTTTCTTTACTTTTTACTTACATAATTATCTTTTGAAGACATTTTGATCTCCCCCTTCACATCAGAAACTTCGTTACTAAAAACACTTCCAAAAAATTGGTCAAAACCCACCTTCCTCACAGCCTACAGCGCCCCCACATGACTGCTCCTTATTACCGTTTTGTCTGTCCTGTCTTTGTTTTAGTGTTACTTTATTGTTAAAGGGATAGTTGGGTTTTTTTGATGTGAATCTGTATGGCGTCCCCTTCAGCAGTGTCGTGCATTAACACTGACTTACCCCTGACAGTGTCCTCTGAGCCGAGTTCTGCCCCAGTTCCGGCGCTGGCAAGTTAGCTGGGACATTAAATGAAGCTCGTTTTTCTTCTCAAAACAATATTTCTCCAAAAAGTGATACATTTGCGTCACAAAACAATTCGCTTGTTGCTATTTTCTCTAGAGTCGTATCACTGCGCGCCTATTATTATTATTATTAGCCTGTTCACTTGTAAGTGGCGATGTTTACAAGACTTTTTTGTGTGCAACTGTTTTCTGACGCAAATATATCACTTTTTGGACAAATATTGTTTTGAGAAGAAAAACAAGCTTCATTTAATGTCCCAGCTAACTTGCCGGACCTACTTTTGTCAGCGCCAGAACCGGGGCAGAACTCGGCTCAGAGGACACTGTCAGGGGTAAGTCAGTGTTACTGCACGACACTGCTGAAGGGGACGCCATACAGATTCACATCAAAAAACCCCAACTATCCCTTTAAGCGTCTTATAAAGCGCTATATAAAATAAATGCATTATTAAAAAATACAGCAAAATATCTTGGTCTTAGCAAAAATCACTGATTGCTTAAGATAACACAGGCTCCATTTTGAGTAAATAGAATCAAATGGACCATAAGACACACAAAAAAACATTCTGACATTAAAATTGCACAGAAAATTACCGCAAACCTGAGGAGAGCTCAAATTAGGCTTACAGACTGTATAAAGAATCGGGCTAAACGTGTGTGAGTCCAGTCAAATGAAGCTCGCCCATAGACTGTATATAAGTGGCAGGGATCTAACAAATCATTTGGTAGTGGTCACACGATTCCATACACGTGTTGGTCGATATGCTCATGCCCCTCCATGTGCGCGTTGTTGTCATTTATTTTTGTCTGAAAAGAAAACAGTTATCGCGGCGGCGTCCGACGATGCAGCAAGAAAACCGCTCCATATGGACTCACAGCTGAAATATTCTAACAGAGGTGGATTTTATCTTTCAGTCACTTTTTATTTTACGTTGACAGACTCAGGAATGACAGTGATATTAACTTTTAAAATACTTTAGAATCTCTTTTGGTTTTAATCAAATGTGCTCGTTTGCTCGTATACGCACAGGTGGTGCGACTTGCAATATGCACAATCTTTTTCTCAGATTCTCATAAGTTTTAGTCAAAAAACGGTCTGTTGAGACGTTTCTGTGTAATATAGTTTGAGTTTCCAGAAAGAGGATGGGAGAGAGCAACAGCCGTGTCTCAATTCCCAGTGTGCACAGTTCAGAGTGTGGTTTTAAGGGCACTCAGGACTGTGCATACTTGCGGACCTCATGCGTGTCGGCGAAATGGGACAGATCCCGTAACTACCAGACGCAGCCACCGACTCCATTTTCTCCCATAGAAGAAGTAGCGTGCGGTGCATGCTGGGATATATGAGTGCGCGAAGTGTGCATGGATGCACAGTTGGTTCACACCCCTATTTCCATGGAAACGACTGCGGTTTTCAGGGTGCATTTTAAGTGTGCATGGGACAGAGCAGCGGGGACACAGGCGAGTGCAGTGAGAGGACCCAGGAGGAAAAGAAATCATCAAATCATCATTAAAAAAAACGCAAACCTCTCGATTTACCGTCAATCTACGTTCCTCCCCTCACCTATGGTCATGAGCTCTGGGTAATGACCGAAACGACGAGGTCGCAGATACAAGCGGCCGAAATGAGTTTCCTCCGCAGAGTGGCAGGGAGTTCCCTTAGAGATAGGGTGAGGAGCTCAGTCACACGGGAGGAGCTCGGAGTATAGCCGCTGCTCCTCCACGTCGAGAGGAGCAGCTGAGGTGGCTCGGGCGTCTGTTATACCACGCCAGGCTCCGTATTATGAAGAGGATTTTTTTTAATGGACAAAATAATGAAATAAAAACACCAGGATCATGCAGAGCGGGTTCATATGAACATTTTACGACCAAAATTATGAGGCTCCAGTGTAAGTGAATAAGAACCAGACAAGGAGCCGCTGTTCCAACTTCTTATTTGGACCTAGCGCGTTAGCTATGTTTATTTATATATACAGTCTAATTTATTGAAACACACGGATGACATCTGTACCCACCTCAGGCATGTTTCTGTTTTTGAAGACATCATGAAAATGACATTTTTGAGAAAACAGCAAAATGTACTTGTTAAAATCACTGGTAACGTAACCTGCTCTCCATTTTGAATAAATTTAATGAAATGAACCATGTTAAGAGTTATGACAGCAGGTAAAAGGATACGTTTAATGAAGAGACCAAAGCCACCTAGAAGAAAAAAAGCATTGGTGCCGCAGAGGTCCTCCAAGAGTCACACGACGTAATGTTCTTTCAGATGAACAAAGCAGGACATGGTGATTAAAAAAAGAAAAGAAAAAAAATGTTGGTCAAACTGTCTCTCAGGCTGACCCAAATATGAAAGGCTAATCACGGCAGACTTCTCTTTGATTTTCAGCTCGTTTGCGATTAATGAGAAAAAGTTCAACGTGCTAATGAGTCCGCCGTGTGAGAAGAACGCTCCTACTGGGACTCGGCTCCGGTGTGAGAAATCCTCAGCCAAAACCACCGCATTTTTGCTTGTTAAAAAAATTTTAAACTTGGACTGACCGTTTGTTTACTTGGAGGTTGTTTCCAAGATAACCCGCAACTTAAAATCCTCCAATCATGTGTAGGTCTCTTGTTAAAGGAAAAGTAACGTTTTTTACAATCTGAGCCTTATTTTGGTAATAAAACAAGTTGTTTTATGATAAAAGATCAACTGGACAAAGTTTGTTTGGTTGAAAACGTTTCGCCGCTCGTCCGAGAGGCTTCGTCAGCTCTGGTTATTGTGCTGGTTAGACACTTATATCTATATCTTAGACGCTTATATCTAGCTGCCGGGCGGCGCTCCCTACACTGAAAAAGCTCTGAAAACGATCCCCCCTAATCTGTCTCTTTGTTTTTCAAATTACTCTAGCGACTAGTTTCGTCCCCCTATTCAACGTCTAACGACCCTCTCACCCCTCTGTCCTGGATCGTCTGCCCTAATGTTTCTTTGTCTGTTTTGACTTGGTTTAAGAATCGAATTATAAATGGGAGACAAGTTATGTCTAACTCCCCCATTTCTGTTTAACGACGGATCCTCTTTTTTTGACAAAAATAGCCTCTTTAACTCCCCTCTCAAACCAGTTCTTTTCCCTGGCTAAGATCTGAACCTCACTGTCCTCAAACGAATGGCCCGTGGCTTCTAGGTGAAGATGTACGGCAGATGACGGTCCACTCTGGCACGCCCGCCTGTGTTGGTACATCCTCTTGTGAAGTGGCTGTTTGGTTTCTCCAGTGTAGCGCTCACTGCAGTCTTCACTACACTGAATGGAGTAGACCACATTGCTTTGTTTGTGGCTCGGTGTTCTGTCCTTTGGGTGGACGAGTTTTTGTCTTAAAGTTTGTGGGTTTGAAATTGTCTCCCATTTATAATTCGATTCTTAAACCAAGTCAAAACAGACCGAAATAAGGCTCAGATTGTAAAAAACATTACTTTTCCTTTAATCTCCATGCGTAAATATACTAGTTAATGGGTTTTGTCACTATAGTGTGTTTTCAGGGACTCGAAAAATCTGACCATGACCCGAGTGTGCAGCCATGTTGGAGATATTGCTCACTCAAAAGCCGTGTCTCAATTCGCAGTGTGCACAGTTCTGGGTGTAGTTTTAAGGCTACTCAGGACTGTGCATACACGTGTTGGCCGATATGCTAATGCCCCTCCATGCACGCGTTGTTGTCATTGGGCGGCTGAGTGGCTAGCACTCGCCCGGGCCTTTCTGTGTGGAGTTTGCATGTTCTCCCCGTGTTCCAGGTAAAATCCTCCAGCTTAGGTCCTGACCAAGCCGAGCAATAAGATCATGGAGATGGGTCCCCGGGTGCCTGAAAGATGAGCTGCCCGCTGCTCCTGAAGGATGGGTCAAATGCAGAGAAATAATTTCCCTACGGGGATGAATAAAGTATGTCTTCTTCTTCTTCATTTATTTTTGTCTGAAAAGAAAACAGTTATCGTGGCATCATCCGACGATGCAGCAAGAAAACCGCTCCATATGGACTCACAGCTGAAATAATAATAATAAATAATAATTCATTGGATTTATATAGCGCCTTTCATGACACCCAAAGCGCTTTACAGTTCATTGTTCATTCACTCCACACTTGGTGGTGGTAAGCTACTTTCTGTAGCCACAGCTGCCCTGGGGCAGACTGACGGAAGCGAGGTTGCCAATCTGCGCCATCGGCCCCTCCGACCACCTCCAACACTCATGCAGGCGCCACTTTCATACTAGGCAAATGTGGGTAAAGTGTCTTGCCTAAGGACATAGCGACAGTTTTTTTTTGCAACTGGCGCCCCACTGTGGCACCTAGAATTCCCAGCGGTCTCCCATCCAAGTACTAAGCAGGCCCTGCCTTGCTTAGCTTCTGAGATCTGACGGGATCAGGCTTTGACAGGCAGGTATGGCCACAAATATTCTAATAGAGGTGGATTTTATCTTTCAGTCACTTTTTATTTTACGTTGACAGACTCAGGAATGACAGTGATATTAACTTTTAAAATACTTTAGAATCTCTTTTGGTTTTAATCAAATGTGCTCGTATACGCACAGGTGATGTGACTTGCAATATGCACAATCTTTTTCTCAGATTCTCATAAGTTTTAGTCAGAAAACGTCTGTTGAGACGTTTCTGTGTAATATAGTTTGAGTTTCCAGAAAGAGGATGGGAGAGAGCAACAGCCGTGTCTCAATTCCCAGTGTGCACAGTTCGGAGTGTGGTTTTAAGGGCACTCAGGACTCTGCATACTTGCACAGTTCAGCGTGTACTCCGCGGACAGCATGGGCGTCGGCGAAATTGGACAGGTCCGCAACTACCAGATGCAACTGCCGACTCTGTTTTCTCCCGTAGAAGTAGTACATGCTGGGATATATGACTACGCGAAGTGTGCGTGGATGCACAGTTGGTTCACACCCCGATTTCCATGGAAATGACTGCGGTTTTCAGGGTGCATTTTAACTGCGCATGGGACAAAAATGAAATGGGACAGCAGTTGTCACGCCGGAAGTGACGTATGCGCCGTTAAAACCACACTCCGAGCTGTGCACCCTGAGAATTGAGACACGGCTAAAGTAAACACGCTTATAAAGCCACCGTGTAGGGGGAAAAAAAATCTAAATTTTGTGAAAATGCAGATAAACAATTGATATTAATGTATGATATTGTCTGCATCTAAAGGTTGGCGGTTCAAATCCCGCTCTTGACATAAGAAACATAAGTGGTTGAGCGGTCAGATCCACTGACCCACAGGTTGGTACAGCTCCCACAGATGAATGCTGCCATTGTGTCCTTGGGCAAGACACTTAACCCTCCTCGCCCCCAGTGTCTGTGTACACTGGTGTGTGAATGTGTGTGTGAATGGGTGATTGGTTCCTTGTTGTAAAGTGCTTTGGGTGCCTTGAAGGTGGAAAAGCGCTATATAAAGATGTGACCATTTACAGAATTGCTAATCTCTATTGAATTAAAGGTAAAGGACCTTGGAGATATAGACTTAAACATTTGTGAATGAAACAAAACACAACTCCAGGTAAGTTTTGAGGATGAAACAACATTATAACATGACTTCAAGCTCACAAGAGTCAATTTTATAACCCTGCTAAATACAACTGGTTATTTCTGGTCAAATTTGTGTCTGATCAATAGGAACAACACTGCCACCATGTTCTGAAATTCATCAAAGTGAAAACAGCCTACACCTCCTTTTCTTTCTATTGTAAAAAATGCCTCTCGATCTACTGAACCTGTGGCGTCGTGTGAGTGACAGAAACCCGGTGAAAAGCACACAAGGCAATTTAGAAATTTATATTCAATCTCCTCCCTGGTGGAATGCTGTCCACTCGCCTGGCATCCCATTTTTCCCCGTGACACGCCCTGTAAAACTGATCAATACGGAGCTGTCGCCCGGACTCGTCACGTACAGCCAGAACCATCTCGCTCTCGCTGCAATCACACGTACCGTTTACGGGTTTGAAGCTGAAACGTGAGCGTGTGGAGGAAGGATTAGCAGTTGACGGAGCTCAACAGTGACCGCCCAGTCGCCACCTCCCAGATTTCAGAAGTCAAATTTCCATTTATTTTTCCCATGAACTGTAAATAAAATAAAATAAAGGTTCTATATTACATGAAATTGACTCTTTTGAGCTTTAAATAATCAATAATCCTTTATCGTTAGTCTGACTACATGTCCAAAGCTCTAAATGCTCTGTTCCACCTTGTGATGTCATGTAGTGGAAGTTTTCAATTCAAATCCACTAGAACTAAACCAGGTCTAGACCAGGTCTAAACCTGGACTGGACCTGGACTAAACAAGGATTGGACCAGGTCTAGACCTGGACTAAACCGGGACTAGACCAGGTCTAAACCAGGATTAAACCACCATGTGCCGCTCTTTGCTGGTTTCGTGCAGCTGGTTTGTGGCTCGGGCTGAGAGGACGCGGTCCGGGCGCAGCGGTTCGATCTCGTGCTCACAGCCCCGGTGTACGCGCGGCCTCGCGCCGGTCGTGCTGCTCTGTCACGGATTTGACCATGATGAGGGGTGCACGTGTCGCGCACTTCTCCAAGGGGTTGGTGCGCGTCACGTCCCGGGACGTGGCAGTGCCGTTGGATGAGCGCGGTTTAGACCAGGTTTAGAGGAGGCACGGTTTGAGCACGGGTCTCGTGCTCGCAGCCCCGTGCCGGGTCATGCATCACACATGTCCGCGCGCACACTTCTTCGCCCTCCCCCTTCCCCCCATGCAGCAGTCGCTGCTCGCCTCAGCCGTGACTCGTGAGGTACACCGGTGCTGCTGCTAATAGCAGAGTGAGCACGAAACCAGGAAATAGACCCGCACGCGGCGCTTTAATCCACCTGGTCTAGTCCTGGTTCAGTCCAGGTCTAGACCTGGTCCAGTCCTGGTTCAGTCCAGGTCTAGACCTGGTCCAGTCCTGGTTTAGTCCAGGTTTAGTCCTGGTCCAGTCCAGGTTTAGACCTTGGTCTAGACCTGGTATAGTCCACGTTTAGTCCTGGGTCTACAGTCTCAGGACGCAGAACACAGTGTTACACTATAAAAAAAAGTTACACTATAAAAAAAAAACTTGGAACGGGGCCTTGGAACGAATCAGGCTTTTTCCATTGAAATAGCTATGATAAAAGAAGAAATTCAATTTGTCAACTGGACAAAGTTTGTTTGGTCGAAAACGTTTCGCCGCTCATCCGAGAGGCTTCGTCAGCTCTAATTAGAATGCTGGTAAGACGCTTGCTTATATCTTGCTGCAGGGAGGAGCTAACTAGCTAACTACTTTCCGAAACTATCTCATTGGTTTCAGTCTTTTGTTTCTCTGGCTTCTAGATTACCATACCTATTCATCCCTACAACGACTGTTTTTCACACCTCTGGCCCTGACCTTGCTAGCCCTATTGTTCCCCTGTTTGCTTGATCTAGGCTTAAGAATGGAATTATAGATGGGAGACAAATTATGTCTGACTCCACCATTTCTGTTCAGAGAAGGATTCTCTTTTTTTGACAAAAATAGCCCCCTCTCAAACCAATTCTTTTCCCTGGCTAAGATCTGAACCTCACTGTCCTTCATATTGTCTGAAATCCCAGTTTATTTCAAACCCACAAACACTTTAAGACAAAAACTGGTCCACCCAAAGGACAAAACACCGAGCCACAAACAAAGCAATGTGGTCTACTCCATTCAGTGTAGTGAAGACTGCAGTGAGCGCTATATTGGAGAAACAAAACAGCCACTTCACAAGAGGATGTACCAACACAGACGGGCGTGCCAGAGTGGACCGTCATCTGCCGTACATCTTCACCTAGAAGCCACGGGCCATTCTTTTGAGGACAGTGAGGTTCAGATCTTAGCCAGGGAAAAGAATTGGTTTGAGAGGGGAGTTAAAGAGGCTATTTTTGTCCAAAAAAAAAAGAATCCTTCTCTGAACAGAAATGGTGGAGTCAGACATAATTTGTCTCCCATCTATAATTCCATTCTTAAGCCTAGATCAAGCAAACAGGGGAACAATAGGGCCAGCCAGGTCAGGGCCAGAGGTGTGAAAAACAGTCGTTGTAGGGATGAATAGGTATGGTAATCTAGACGCCAGAGAAACAAAAGACTGAAACCAATGAGATAGTTTCGGAAAGTAGTTAGCTAGTTAGCTCCTCCCTGCAGCAAGATATAAGCAAGTGTCTTACCAGCATTCTAATTAGAGCTGACGAAGCCTCTCGGATGAGCGGCGAAACGTTTTCGACCAAACAAACTTTGTCCAGTTGACAAATTGAATTTCTTCTTTTATCATGGATTCTACCTGGACGACTGAGGGACTCTTCACGCATTGAAATAGCTACTCAACTTAGGAAAAATTCACGTTACGAAACCACTTCTGGAACGAATTAATTTCGTAAGGTGAGGTACCACTGTAATGTGTGTGGTGAGGCATTTACAGCCTTAAAACATGTAGAATAATTGTAAAATATAAAGTTGTCCTACTTCGCGGATTTCTCTTATTGCGGGTTATTTCTGGAACTTAACCCCCGCGATAAACGAGGGATTACTGTATTTCACAAAAAAATTGCTTGGAAAAAAAAAGGTCAAAACATCTAAAATTTCATGGAACAATTAACCATGTCCATTTTAGGCTGGGAAGAACTACTCAAGTGAAGATGTGTTTGAAATCAGCTGTATGTAAAATTCATAAAGTTGGCTTGGCAAAGATACAAGGTCAAACAAATCAAATTAGTTGATTTATTTTTAATTACTAAAACATTTTATATCATAGTGGAATGACTGCTGAAATCCTGTAAACCTAAACTCCAGCACCTACAGCCAATCAGAGAGGCTTCTGGAAATTCTGAGCTTTTACAGGTCACAGGTTACAGGTTAGATCTGTGGAGGGGCAACCCGGCTCATAGTCAGAATGCCTGTTTTTTGAGATATTTTTGAGCTATAAAACCAACTGTAAATAAATACATGAAAGGTAGAGCTGTTTACTGTCAAACTGTGGAACAATCCAGGCAGAGCAATGACATTCATGACATCAACCCAAAAGAAAAACATGCTCCATAGGTAAAATCCTCCAGCTGAGGTCCTGACCACAGTCTAGCAATAGACAAAACTTAGGCAAAACTTGTGGATCAATAAAGTTTGTTCAAGACTACGTTCACACTGCAGCCTGAAGTGACCCAAATCCGATTTTTTCGCCTCTATGTGACCTGTATCTGATCTTCTAATGACAGTCTGAACGACAGAGATCCAATTTTTTCAAATGCGACCCAGGCCACTTGGATATGTGGTCCTAAAACCGATACATATCCGATCTTTTGGCAACTTCAGTCTGAACGGGCAGGTCACATTCATCCGACCTGGGCGTGTTTCCTCCAGCGAGAGTGGTACAAGTAGGCGCTCACAAATGTACACGAACGTTCGTCTCGTCATGCGAAAATAGTATATGAACTCTGTATCAGTGAAGCGGCGAAGCACATAGCAATCCCACCACTCTTGTCTGCGACTCCGCACCAACACGTTCATTTCTACGGACGTTGCTGCCACTGCCCCACAAAACGCCGTGGCCACAGACCTTCTCCGTCTCCTCCTTAGAACAAATAAGCTGTACATGTTCTGGCTCCGGTACGACAGCAACTTTAGGCGACTTCCATAAACACTGAGCACACTCGCTGCACGTGACCTCGTCGTGTCCTCCAAGGCGCATGCGGGACACTTTTGGGGCGTTTAAAGTTCACACTGGAGATCACATACAAGTCGCATTGAATTGGAAATGTGAACGGCCTCGCAAAAAAATCGGATTTCACAAAAAAATCGGAATTGAGCATTAAGCCCTGCAGTGTGAACGTAGTCTATGCCTAGCAACAGGATCATGCAGATGGTCGCCTGAAAGATGAGCTGCCCACTGCTCCTGGAAGGATGGGTCAAATGCACAGAAATAATTTCAATTCTGGGATAAATAAAGGATAATAATAAAAAATAAAAAATCACAAGGTGGAACATTTTGAGCTTCGGAGCTGTAGACAAACTAACAAAAAAGGATTACCCAAACATGTGTGAATGAAATAAAATACAACTCCAGGTCTGTTTTGGATGAGGAGACGACATTCTGACATGGCTTAAGCCTCACAAGTGTCGTTATTTGCGCAATATAGCACCTTTAAGGTATCGGTGTTTGTGTGGCGCAGGCTACATATTAGCAGTACATTTCTGCAGTTCAGTTGGTATTTCTGACATCATTTGTGCCCTCGTGCCTCTTCAGCGTGTCTTGGGGGAAGAGAGTGGATTGTTTTGGTTCAGTCCGACTGTGAAGCGCAGATAAGAGCGAGGCTTCACTACAGCACAGGGCACACGCAGCGTTACAGCACAGAATACTAATAATTCTCATGTGTTTTCACTGATTAACACGGCTGTGGCGAGGGATGCTTTGAGCACGTTCATGTCAACAAGTTTTTTTTGTCAATTGAGAGCCACTGTAGGATGTCAGTCAGGCTTAAGATGCCTTTAAAGTACACGTATTATGGAAACTTTACTTTTTTTGAGGTTTTATCCATGTTATCCTGTTGTTCAAGCATCAAAAACAAACCTGGATTTGTATTTTGTTTCATTTACGCTTGTTTTATTAATCCATGAATCCAAAGTTGTCTTTTCTAAGCACTAAAAAAAAAGCTCAATTTGCATTTTGTCTTTGTTTAGTTGCATCAGAGATAAAACGCCATAAACCATCACGGGACTCAGGGACTGTTTACATGAGAAAGCTTACGGGTAAAAACGACAAAATATTTTATCGGAAGTGCCTTTCGTTTAGACAGTGACGGCGTTTTGGGGGCTTAAACACGCAAAAAACTGAAACTGCCCTCCAAAGTGGAAAACTTGAATACACTTGAATACACTTTTCGTTTACACTGCCCAAGACGCAAAACTCTGTCAAATACAGGTTTATGTCACGTCGGTCCATATATCAGTGTACTTTGTTTGGCAGGACCTTGTTGCGCCTTCGTTGCGTTGTAGTCTAACGTGGTCTGAAGCAATAGTTGAACTTCTTCGTCTGACCACACCATTTTTTTTGCTACTGGTAGCCATGTTTTGTATTGCTTTTCGCAGCGCAGATGAGAAGAATGAAGATTCTATGCATGCGCGCGGACATTTAATAATGTATCACACCACCATCTAGCCGCCTGGCATGCATACCCAATCCAATTCCACACACTTTTGCGTCACCTTATGCACGCAGATTTCCTCCCGAAAATCCTCGTCTAACCGCGGAATAAAAAGTGAAGACGCAATGCCACTGTGAGCTTTCAGAAAAGGGGTCATGAAAGGACAAAACTCAAGATTGAGGTTATTAGCATTTAATGTTGAATTAGGCAGCAGAATACAAAAGTAATACAGGAGGTCCTCGGGTTACGACGGTCTCGACTTACGCCGTTTTGTGGTTACGAACGCGCGGCGCATGGCGGAAGAATACGCTTTGTTGTGGTTGTAGGGTGAAGAAGACGGCCTCGTGTGCGTGCCCAATGTGGGCGGAAGTACCTGATGACAGTGATAACCAAGCAGCGTAGTGGTCTAATTATTGAGATGGAAAGGTTATTGGTGCTTTGGTTGGAAGATCAAAATCAAATTCCAACTTACGACGAAGTTGATCCGTTCTTAAGACGCGTCGTAACCCGAGGACCTCCTGTAATGGCTTTAGGATATCTTCAGTTGTCATATGTTGTCACCATCACAGAAACATTGTCCCCTCGGCTCACACACTGTCTTAAATACAGGTCTGTGGCATGCTATGACATAAGCTCCCAACAGTTAGCCAATAACAGGAGGGGAGTTTACCAATAGTTGATGGATGGGAGCAGGTGAATATCCAATCACACCCCCAACCTATGAAAACGTATGCTTATTCTTGGTTGTTTACCACCCATAGTTCGCTTCCTTGGGAGGGTCTTTGAGTTACACAAACACAGCTTGAAATAGAAGGAGAAAAACAAGTAGATACAATTACACCCAGACAGCTAAGACACATTTTAACATATAGACACAGCTCCCAGTTCTTCCCAGTGCTTCCAGTACTTGAATTCAGAGAATATTACCAGGTACAGCGAATACCCTAATATAAGAGATTCAAATCTCACACCACTTTTGCGTCTTCTGTTAAGAGCGTCATCATATAAAGGTAGCCTCATTCTGTGGCCAAATTGTTTACTTTCTTTGTCTCTCGTTTATTCTCGTTGCTGACAGCTGAGAATGCTTCAACACCTAAATGCATGAATGGAAATGGAGGTGACGTTATAAATGCATTTTAAGTTGAAAAAAATGTGAAAAAAAAAATTAAAAGCATGTTTAATTACGCTATTTTCTGATCTATGTTCTAATGAAGTTTCCTCATCACAAACATATCTAGAAATGTGTTTTGTTTCATTCACACACATTTAACGCACAAACCCTGCATATTTAGACTTCTCACAAACAGAAAACACTCTGTCCCACCTTGTGATGTCATGAACAGGGAGTGCTCCACTGTGTTTTTAAACTCCTTAAAAACTCCTTTAAACACCTTCACAAGAATCATTTGGATCATTTCAGCCCTGGAATTGCCACTCTCTCCTGAACTAAAGGCAAAATGTAGCCGTTGATTTAAAAAGTACCAAGGTGGAACCGATCATTTTGAGCTCAGAGGATGTAGACAGACTGATAATAAAGAGTTACTCAAACGTGTGAATGAATCAAAACACAACTCCAGGCGTGTTTTTGTGGAGGTAACAGCATTAAAACATGACTTAAAGCTCACAAGAGTCAATTTTAAGTAATAAAGGAGGTTTAAAAGATAATTAAAGCCACAAGAATGCAGAATGTGTATCCTTCAAAACATTTCTGGTGAACTTTCACTTTAGGTAATTGACAAGTAGCATTTGATAGGATTTGAGAACCATATTATATAGGGATGCGCCGATGTGAAATTTTTTAACCGATAATGATTTATTTTATTTTTAATTCTGAGATAACATTTTATACAGACTGAAAATCATGCAAAATGAATTTTTGAATATCTTCTTTTATTTTCAAAACATGTTTTGACTTTTTTTTAAATAGTGTAACATTGTGTTCCGCGTCCTGATTGGCTAAGGGACCTTTGGCGATTGATGTTATAGATGGGGGACGCAGGGGCGTCCGGGACCGGGACCAGACTGGAACTAGACCAGGACCAGACCAGGACTAAACGCGGACTAAACCAGGTTTAGACCAGGTCTAAACAAGGTCTAAACCTGGACTGGACCAGGACTAAACCTGGACTAAACCAGGACTGGACCAGGTCTAGACCTAACCTGGGAAATCCCAGGCTCCTTTAGTTCGGTCCGATCTGAAAGACAGCCTGGCAACTATGGCAAGCAAGCTCTCCCGATTCTGGGAGCCAATCAGAGAGCGGGGAGGGGTGGAAAGACATTACATGTTGTGTATAATTGTATTGATTGTATTGCATCTTTTCTGCTCTGCATCTCCCAGTCGGCGGCGCGCGCAAGTGCAGCGGCTCCTCCCCTAGCCACTCTATACTGTCCTGCCTGGTTAGTGGGGAAACTAAATTTCAAATTCATTCTATGTACATATGATTGTTTTTGACAATAAAGCAACTATGACCTATGACCTATGGAAAGACGGTGACGCGTACTACGTGACAAACGGAAGCTTGTAGTTTGAACTGACAACTGACATGATTGGCTAAGGGCTGCGTATACGCCAAATGATAGACTTTCGTAACGCCCAATAAACGGCTGTTGGCGATCGTAAACCACACGTCCTTTACGAGATATTTCGAAGGTGGCTCCCAGACCATATATCACTTGTGATATGGTCTGGTGTAAACCAGGCAACTCTAGACCTGGACTAAACCAGGACTAGACCAGGTCTAAACCAGGATTAAACCACCGCGTGCGGCTCTTTGCCTGGTTTCGTGCGGCTCTTGCGTTCGTTCATATCGAGGTTTGATGTGCTCGGACGCGGTCCCGAGGAGGAGGCACGGTTTGGGCACGGGTCTCGTACTTGCAGCCCCGGGTGGGACGCGCGGTCTCGCTCCGGTCATGCTGCTCTACCCCCCCCTTCACGCTTCACTATTAATACATTTTGTTGAAAATCTACACAATTTGAGTGTTTAAATGAGAGAGAAATGTGAGAAAACGTTAAATGGAGGGATTACTGTACTGACAAATATCGTTTGTTAATATCGGCACACTTTTACACATTGGGCCGATACCGATATGTTAAAATTATGCAATATCGGCCGATACCAATGTCGATATATCGTGCATCCCTAATATTATAACAAACTGGCTCACAGGGATAGAGGACAGGATGGGGGGACATTTGACATGGATAGTTGGATAGAAGGGCATGTTGTCTATTGTCTTTTTTTTTTTTTCTTAATAAATACATTTCCAGAGACAAAACAGAGAAAGATGCCGAACAATATGCAGTTGAATTTTCTTAGAATATGCTGATGAAAGCAATGAAACACAAATAGAAATAATTATTGTTCTGGAAAAATGGAAAAGCATAGTTATTGCAGCAGGTGGAAGTAATAAGCACGCAGCCCGGCCGTGATTACAGGTTTATTTGGGACACCTCTAATTGGTTTGTACGTGTTCTGAAAATGTATATTCATTCTGTTTTTAATTATCCATGGCCATAACACCCACACCGCTCTAAAGTGGGGTGGAAATAAAACAGGAATTCTTGGACAATGTTTTGACAGTGTGAGGCTGGGTTCACATAATCACATTCAGAACTGCACAAACGTTAAAGTGGAGGTGGAGAACTGGTTAGAATTCTAAATTTGTATTTAGTTGACAAAATGCAGCCACGAAGTTTATTTATTTATTTCATGCCTAAACTCAAAATGTGGCGTCATTATGCACACATGGAAGCCCTATTACTGTATATTGTCAGCTGAATGTTAATGGTTTGCCTGGAATGTTCCACAGTACGGCATTAAACAAAAATGAAATGGCAACATCTATAATTGAATAAATCATATAATAAATGGTCCGTCACCTGGTTTTCTCCATGGAGATGTAGCCTGGAATGTTACACAGTGTGGCATTATCTCTGCACAGACAGCAGGTGACACCACAGGGCCAAGGTACATGTCAGATCTGCGGAGAGGCGAGCCCACTCACAGTAAGAATGCACGTTTTTAGGTCAATAAAAACGCATGTTATTGAGTAAATGCATAAAGGATAAGTTGAATGTCATATACAGTGCCGTGAAAAAGTATTTGCCCCCTTCCTGATTTCTGTGTTTTTTGCATATTTATCACTCAAAACATTGTCAGATCATCAAACCAATTTTAATATCACACAGAAACAACCCAAGGAAAGACAAAATTCAGTTTTTGAATGATGATTCCATTTATTAGTGCACAAAAAAAATCTAAACCTATCTGGCCCTATGTGAAAAAGTAATTGCCCCCCCTTGTTAAATCACAAACTAACTGTGACTAACCACAGTTTTGAGAAAACTTAGTTCAGTTCTACATGCCACACCCACACCTGATTGTCACCACCTGTGTTGAATCAAGAAATCACTTAAATAGTTCCTGTCAAACAAAGTGAAGTTGGCTACAACATCTCAAGAACAAACACATCATGCCACGATCCAAAGAAATTCAAGAACAAATGAGAAAAAAAGTGATAGAAGTCTATAATTCAGGAAAAGGTTACAAAGCCATTCCCAAAGCTCTGGGGCTCCAGCGAACCACTGTCAGAGCCATTATTCAAAAATGGAGGAAACTGGGAACAGTTGCAACCCTTCCCAGGAGTGGTCGACCAACTAAGATTACTCCAAGAGTGCGACGACGGCTCATTCAGGAAGTCACAAAAGAACCTAGACGCACATCGAAAGAACTACAGGCCTCGTTGGCCTCAGTTAAGGTCAGTGTTCATGACTCCACCATTAGAAAAACACTGGCCAAAAATGGCATCCATGGAAGAGTTCCCAGGAGAAAACCACTGCTTTCACAAAAGAACACAAAGGCTCGTCTCACCTTTCACCTTGATGACCCTCAAGACTTTATGGAGAAACATTTTGTGGACCGATGAGTCTAAAATTGAACTTTTTGGAAGGTCTGCAGCCCGTTTCATCTGGCGTAAAAATGGCACAGCATTTGATAAAAAGAACATGGTGCCCACAGTAAAGCATGGTGGTGGCAGTGTGATGGTCTGGGCCTGCTTTGCTGCCTCAGGACCAGGACAACTTGCTGTGATTGACGGAAAAATGAATTCTGCTGTTTACCAGAAGATCCTGAAGGAGAATGTCCGGCCATCAGTTCGTGCCCTCAAACTCAAGCGCTCTTGGATCATGCAACAGGACAATGATCCAAAACACACCAGCAAGTCCACCTCTGAATGGCTCAAAGAAAACAAAATTAAGGTTTTGGAGTGGCCAAGTCAAAGTCCGGATTTAAATCCGATTGAGATGCTGTGGTGTGACCTTAAACGGGCAGTTCATACAAGAAAACCCTCCAATATGGCAGAATTGAAACAATTCTGCATAGAAGAGTGGGCCAAAATCCCTCCCCAGCGGTGTGAAAGACTCATCACCAATTATCGCAAACGTTTGGTTACAGTTATTGCTGTCAAAGGAGGCTCAACTGGCTATTAGATTAAGGGGGCAATTACTTTTTCACATAGGGCCAGATAGGTTTAGATTTTTTTTGTGCACTAATAAATGGAATCATCATTCAAAAACTGAATTTTGTCTTTCCTTGGGTTGTTTCTGTGTGATATTAAAATTGGTTTGATGATCTGACAATGTTTTGAGTGATAAATATGCAAAAAACACAGAAATCAGGAAGGGGGCAAATACTTTTTCACGGCACTGTAGGTTATTACTTTGCCTATCTGCTCCACAGTATGGCATTATACCAACAATCAGGTTATGCCAGTAGATCAAGTTTCGGGTCAGATCTGTGGAGAAGAGAGCCTGCTCACATAGAAACCATGTATTTCAAGTTTTGTTTTTGTTTATTTTTTTTATCAACAACGCTTTGAATGAATAAATGCAAGGAAAAATCAGTTTAATGCCATACCGCAAAACATTCCAGACATAGCAATACCATCTCCATGGAGACGAGCAGGTAGGCAGGCTATGCAACACCATACAACACAGCATTACATAATAAAATGGTAAAGTGGAAAAGGCTCAAAGTCGTTTACATCAAGGAACTACTCACCCATTCACACACACTTACTGTATACACCTATTTGTAAGTTATACTGTATGTATGTACATTTTGTGTTTTTATCCATTTAAACCAGGGGTCGGCAACCTTTACCACTCAAAGAGCCATTTGGACCCGTTTCACACAGTAAAGAAAACACAAACCCTTTTGAAATTTAAAATGAAATAACACTGCATATAACGGCTTTTTTTGCCTTTGTCCCATAGAATTAGATTTTGAAATGAATTAACTAAAATAAAATACATTTTAATTAAAATACAGTGGTCCGTCTCTATATCGTGGTTCACTTTTCATGGCCTCGCTTTTTCGCAGATTTTTTTATTCCAATTTTTCTGCATCCTGATTGGCTAAGGGACTGTAGACCTTTGCCGATTCGTCAGTCATTCTCCTCCGTGTCTCCTGTACTGAATGCGTTCAGTTTGCCAGATTTGTATAAATGTTCGATCGCACTGTGACTCTGAAGTGCTGTATGTTTGCAAGTTTTCTCCCTGACAAAACCCGCCACAGCGAAGCGGCGCCAGGACGAAGAGGCTCGGTCATAAGAACTTTGAAATACACACAAATACACTTTGGTTTCGTTCTATAATACTGTGCTTTTTTGTTGAATATGTACAAAAGTTTGAAGAGAGAAATGTGAGAAAACGTTAATTCAAGTCTGAGAAAAGTGTAGAATGTGTGTGGTGAGGCGTTTACAGCCTTAAAACATGGAGAATAATTGTAAAATATAAAGCTGACGACTTTGCGGATTTCGCTTGTCGTGGGTTATTTTTAGAACGTAACCCCCGTGATAAACGAGGGACCACTGTACTGAGTCGCATCAGAGGGATCAAAGAGCCGCATGTGGCTCCAGATGTGCGGGTTGCTGACCCCTGATTTAAACCCTAAGATTTTCACTGTACTGACATGAGGACCAGACTGGGACCAAACGTTTGGGCAATTGCGATAGTTGTAGCTGTAAATATGAGGGACTAAAGGCCGAGGCACCACTGGCAGAACAAATCCACTGATGCTTTATGTACTTTATAACTGCGTAGGAGGAGTCTGGATGCAAACGGAGCATTTTTGAGTGCTCAGAGAAGACAATTTTGGGTTAATTGATTCATGAAGTATGAATAAAGCAAAATACAACTCCAGGTATGACCAAAATCTGATATTGCGGTATTTTTTTAAAAATCATATCGGTGTCACAGTATTTGACGGTATTTTTTTCATGTACTAGTGGTTCCATATCTTTAGTGAAGTGGACAGTAACAGCGTTGGTAATATCGTTCCACCATTTGCTTTTCTTGTCGTTGGCGGTCCCCTTAGCAAACGCGTATTTGAGTGACGTCTGAGTGGCGTTTTGTGTCGCGGCGCCGACTTGAACGTTCCCTGCAGATGTGGAAGAGGATGCAGATCTTAGTTTCGTGCATTCTTCATATTCCAGGACATGTTTGTGACGGAGGTGGTGAAGCAGATCGCTCGTGTCGCCTCCTTCGGCTACAACTTTAGCCCGACGACATTTACAGAATACGGTTGTTCGATCGGCGTCCGATTTTTTAAAGCCGGCGTTCTTCCACACGACTGACAAGGCTCCTCTTTTCGGTATAAGGTCCTCTGTGTCTGTAACATTTTCTCCTTCCATGTTGTTCACCACTCGACACACACTGAGCTTCCAGTGCTCCCACGCCACTGCAAAACAGTCCCCCTCTCAAACAATGTCCCGCGGCGACACGTTCTGCCGCTCTGTGTTCCCGATGTTTTGTACGCACACACTCGCCGGGATTGGGATATATGAAAAATTCATATTATAAATAGGGTTGCCAACTCCCTGAGAAATAAATAAGGGACACCTCATCGACAGGGCCGGCCGACTCGATTGCCTTCACCCTTCCTGCTGTATTGAATATTTTTAACCCTTTTTGTATGTGTGAAGGGATTTTTTAACAATTCGACTCAAACCTGAATTGAATTAGATGCATATTTGAGTGATACGAACACATGGAAAATAAATAATTATCAGCAATTTATTATTAATACAAAATAACAAAAATAACTGAATAAAATAAATATCTGTCCTGCTTAACTTAAAACTGTATAAATTCATATAAAACAATACAAGGCAGAACATAGTGCAGAATGATTGCAATAAGAAAAATGCAAAACTTAAGTGCAAAAATGCAGTGCAAACATAAACTCTTGAGGAAAACTTGTAAACAAAAAAACACTTGTGCTTTAAAGGCCATGACTGTAGTAGCCTACAGTTGTAGTCAGCCTATTTATTTTTTCCATTTTTACTTCTTCTGCGCTCTTGCTGCAACAAGGAGCTGTTTGTCTTTTAGTGCCACTGTGTAAAACTCTGAGCAAGACATTTCATAATTAAGACTGACAACGAGCTCTGATTTAATTAATTCAGTGAAACATTTGTTCCGCACATCAGTCCACTTATTCTTCATGAAAGAGAAAATCCTCTCCACAAACCCAGTGGAAGATGGGATGCTGAGGACAAAGAATACAACAGCCTGAATGTTGGGAAGGTCAGCTGCCTGAAGAACTTCTCTGCTGTTCCCTTGGACTGCCGCTTCTTCTTCTCCTGAGGTACTGCTGTGAGGTGCTCCAGAAGGCTGTTTGCTGTCACACACTCTTCATAAAGTTCGTCCATAGAGATGTTTCGCCTGCCAAAAGAGATGAAAATTTGTATGACCTGAGTCATAAGTGGCACAAAGGTTACAGTAACACACTACATAGTAACAGTGGTAAATAAATTGAAAAAATATTACATTTTATAATTTTGAATACTATTTTAACTACCTGTATAGTTTACTTTATCCATCCATCTATCAAGTACAGTATATGAACTGAGTTGTATGATGTTGTATAGTAAGTTTGTGATTATGTATTTATTTGTATATATTATCTATCAACCCAAAACATGCACCATAGGTAAATCCTCCAGCTGAGGTCCTGACCAAACCGAAGCAAGAAGATCATGGAGATGGTCCCCGGGCGCAGTAATGTGCTGCCCACTGCTCCTAATAACAGGATGGGTTAAATGCAGAGAAGAATTTCTCCTGTGTGAGATCAATAAAGTCGCTTCTTAATTGTATTTATTTGTCTATAGCCATCAATAATAGTAAAACATGGTTTATCATTACACTGGCAATTGTTTCATTCTTACCTGCCAACCAGGTGAAGCTGCTCAGTGAGCTTCTTGATGTCATCAAAGGAGATCTTCCCAGATCTTAGAGAGTGGCTGCAGGTGGAAGAGCGAGTTTTGCTCTGAGTAGTCAAAACACTTCTCGAGATAACTGATGGCATGGTTTAAGAAGGCGGTAAACTCCTGCCTGACAACATCAGCATCAGATGGCAAGAGACGCTGGAGCATTTTGTTTTCCTTAGTTACCCGTAGAACTAGGGATGCACGGATCCACATTTTTTCCACTTCCGATGTTTCAATATTATCATCATTATTGTTAAACTACAATTAAACTCATCTCTACAGGCAAGTAGGCCTATGATATGAACAAGTGTTTGCATGTGTGTCCCAAAAAGCGACGAGGTAAGTATAGGTCTTGCATTGTCCCGTAGAATTACATGCACTTTTTCTAGTGGGATCTCCCAGTGGTTTAAAATCTCTGTAATGGATGCTGCGATTGTAGCTCGGTTGTGTGAGCCTCTGCACTTTTTTACCTGGAGCGCTGCACAACAGAGCCCGTGTGAATCGCGGTCAGTCCAGTGCACAGTGAGGCTTATCAGTGACATTGAGCAGACATCCGATGTCTAAATATCTGTAGTAAAGCTCAGATCTGGAACTCTTTTTAGCTTCTCAGCTAACTTGGTTGACACTCGGTTGTAGAGTTCGGGTACCGCAGTCTCTGATAAATCGCTTCCGCCTCTCGGTACAACGGCTTTGCAAACATTGCACGTTGCCGTCTTGCTTTGAGGTGTTTCTAGTAAAAAGTATTGCCACACAGCGGACATGTTATGATGAAAAGTGCCTTGTGCTGCTCAATGTTCACCTGCTAGCTCGCACTGCTAGTTCGCCTGCTAGCTGGCTGCAAATTGTGGAATGGATTTCCAGAACGGAGGCGTGTCTCATCATTACTCTGTGTCTCATTGAGATACGTCTCCATTCAGGAAATCCATTCCACATTTTGCAGCAGGAGCAGAGCAGCCGACAGGGAATCACTCGTGGAGTCATTTCAGCAGATAATGTGTATATACAGACATGGCTCATGGATTGGAAAATTTCACAGGTTGAATCGGAAATTTCCGATCCGTGAATTACGCTGATATCGGAACCCGATACGATACTGGATCGGATCGGCCCCATCCCTACGTAGAACCTTCATCTCTTCTCTGAATTAGCCTTCTTAGGAAAGAGTTCATGGTGGAATCGAGGTCAAAAGAAGTGGTTACATCCTTCTCCAGCTTTTTCACCACCTCTTCAAACAGGGACATGACATTATTACAGAAGAGGAGATACACTTCTACAATGTCTGCCTCTTCCTCAACTCCAGCAACATCTTCTGTCAACCTCAGCAACCGTTTCAGGTGCCTTGGACATTCTTCACCAATTCTGATGAGATATGACTTTAGCGGGACCCAGTTCTGCAACAGGCGGACGGTTGCAGGGTTGAGTGACAGCCATCTTGGCGCAGGATTTCATGGAATTCAACATCACAGAATTCACAGAACTCCTTCAGGGACTCTCTCCTTTTGGCAGAGGTTGAAAAGAAGCTGAATATCTTAAGGACAATATTTTCCACATCCACTGAAAGGTTGTCCAGGGCTTTTTTCAATGTGTTATGGACAATATGTGCATGGCAATTGCCACGAAGGATCCCATTGTTGGCCTCTCTCAGATTTGTAAAGACCGAGTTGTGCTTGCCATAATTGACATTTGCATTGTCAGTACTGAATTCAGAAACATGATCTAGCGATAGACCCATGTTTTCAAGAGAGCTGTGTATTGTTTTCTCTATTCCCTCTGCAGACTCATCCAGATTTTCAACAAAATCTATTACTTTGTTGACAACCCCATTCTCTGGCGTGAAAAACTGCATGGCCAGGGGAAACATTTTCCAATTGTCCTTATTCGAGGCATTGGTGTGAAGAGAGAATGGGAGGGGATTTCCACCCCTTTTCAATTTTTTGATCACATCCTCTATTGCCATTGGAGACAGCTGAAGCACACACCACGCTGACAGGGGAATCCCTGTTACGCACCACGTTGGGAGTTCCCCTGTTACGCAGCGTGGTGTGTGCTTTGGCTCTATTTTTCCGCACTGAAAAATAGTTCCCACCCAAAATAACGCAGAGTAGCTGCAGCTTCGCGCGGCGGTCAGTGCTGACAGATTCGGACAATGGCTGGGTGACCAGGAAAACGCTTTCCACCACTTATTTTAGTCTCTGGACTGTGGGGAGATGCCCAAGTTTGACCTGGGGGTGGCATATCCCTTTAAGCCATGTTTTACAGTGTGGTAGATATGGGCAACCTCTGCAACAGTCACCTGTAAATAAAAAAATATATATACTGTATATTTGTGCATAGTATATCAACTGCCTGGACAGTACAAATGATGCATGTTCTATCTAACTATCTCTATATCTGAAAATCAAGATCAAGCGAGCTTTTGCCCTTCTGCTCCACGGGAGGTTTCTGGCCTCCCTGAGCTCGCCTTAGGACACCTGCGTTACTGTTTGACAGGTGTACCGCCCCAGTCAAAGTCCCCACCTGATACTGTCCCCGGAGTGGCCGGGCGCTTGACACCAGAAGCAAGAGCCCGCCCGGGGCTCGCCTCCCCGCTTCACCGGGTAAGTGAGGAAACGATAAGAGTAGTGGTATTTCAACGGCGGCCGAGACCTCCCACTTATTCTACACCTCTCATGTCTCTTCACATATCTGAAGTGTAAGAAATGTGTAAAGTTATACAGTATATTATGTATTCTTTATTATTAATCTACGTATTCATTTTATTTTTATATATTATTTATCTATTGAATGTACTCATCTAGCAATAGTACTTGTTTATTACACAGAAAATAATATTGTATTTTCTCCATACAATTCATATTCATATCCATTGTACTTTCCCATATTAAAGGGATAGTGTTTTTTTTGTTTTTTGTTTTTTTATGTGAATCTGTATGGCGTCCTCTTCAGCAGTGTCATCCATTAACACTGACTTACCGCTGACCGTGTCCCCTGAGCCGAGTTCTGCCCCGGTTCTGTAGCTCACGAAAGTAGTTCCAGTAAGTTAGCGGGGACAGTTCATAAAGCTTGTTTTTCTTCTCAAACAAACATTTGTCCAAAAAGTGATATATTTGCGTCACAAAACAGTTGTCCATGAAAAATTCAGCAGCCTGTTCACTTGTAAGTGGAAGATTACACGTGAACAGGCTAATAATACTAATAGGCGCGCAGTGATACGACTCAAGAGAAAATAGGACCAAGCAATTCCGACTGCTGAATTTGTGATGCAAATATATCACTTTTTCAACAAATATTGTTTTGAGAAGAAAAACAAGCTTTATTGACTGTCCCCAATAACTTACCGGAACTACTTTCGTGAGCTACAGAATCGGGGCAGAACTCGGCTCAGAGGACACAGTCAGCGGTAAGTCAGTGTTAATGGAAGACACTGCTGAAGGGGATGCCATACAGATTCACATATAAAAAACATGCACTATCCCTTTAACCTTAACTAGAGGGTTAAAAATATTTTTTTTACATACCATATCTGCCTCTGGGGTTGCCTGGTGGACAATAAATTGGTCTAGGGTTCCCCTTGTTTTGGTGTCCCTTATGTTCCTAGTGTGCCCACCACTGGAAGCATGTTGCTTCTGGTCCATTAATCCACCATGGGCTATGGAAAAAGTCCGCCGTCACACACTGCAGGGCGCTTTATAGACATTATCGCGCACTTTTTCCACCCGTGCGCTACCTTCTTCCCATTCCGGTATTTTTTCAGTCTTTTCTGTTTTTTTCTCCGAGGAGTAGTTGCATTGCTGCTGCTCGAAGGTCTACCCCCCAAGACTTGTAAAGCGCTGTTGGTGTCACTGCTGCCATCCATGCTGCTTTGTTGTTTTAAGATAAGATAAGATAAGATAAGATATGCCTTTATTAGTCCCACAGTGGGGAAATTTCAGTGTTGCAACGCACAGATCAAGAACAGCAGGAAAAAGTAGCATGCAATAAAACAAGATAATAAATAAATAATTTAAAAAATAGACCTAAAATAGACTCTCAAGTATAGCTGAATATTGTAGTGTAGATAAAGTTGAATGACATATTAACAGTGTTCATTGTACAGTCTGACAGCAGCAGGAAGGAAAGACCTATGAAACCTCTCCTTCACAGAGCGAGGGTGAATCAGTCTGTCACTGAAGCTGCTCTCTAGAGCCGACAGAGCGTCCTGCAGGGGGTGAGACTCATGGTCCAGCATAGAGGTGACCTTAGCCAGGACCCTCCTGTCCCCCACCTCCTGCACTGAGTCCAGAGGACAGCCCAGGACAGAGCTGGACTTCTTGATGACCTTGTCCAGCTTCTTCCTCTCCCTCTCTGTGATGCTGCTGCTCCAGCAGACCACACCGTACAGGATGGCTGATGCCACCACAGAGTCATAGAAGGTCTTCAGGAGTGGCCCTCTCACTCCAAAAGACCTGAGTCTCCTCAGGAGATAGAGCCTGCTCTGGCCCTTCCTGTACAGTGCATCTGTGTTATGAGTACAGTCCAGTTTATTGTTCAGATGAACACCCAGGTACTTGTAAGAGTCCACTCTCTCAATGTCCCTTCCCTGGATGTTCACTGAGGGGGCAGTAGAATGGCGTCTGCGGAAGTCCACCACCATCTCCTTGGTCTTCCCTGCATTGATGATGAGGTGGTTCCACTGACACCAGTCCACAAAGTCCTGTGTTAGTCCTCTGTACTCCACATCGTCGTCATCTTTGATGAGGCCAATGATGGCAGAGTCATCAGAGAACGTCTGCAGGACACAGCTGTCTGTGTTGTGTCTGAAGTCTGCAGTGTAGAGGGTGAAAAGAAAGGGCACGAGGACAGTGCCCTGGGGCGCCCCCACACTGCAGGTCAGGAGGTCAGACACACAGTTCTTGGCTCTCACAAACTGGGGCCGGTTTGTGAGATAGTCCAGGATCCAGTCTGCCAGTCTGCCGGTATCTTCTTTGCAACGCAACAGGACCTCGACCAATGAGATGAGCGGTATGTGAGTGTGCTATCAGCTCATTGGTCAGAGCTGAGTGTGCTGTCAGCTCATTGGACAGAGCTGAGTGTGATGTCAGTGCATTGTTCATAGAGCAGGAGAGACTGAGAATAAGTTGACTGAAAGTTTTCTTATAAAGCGCCATGTATTCATTCATTCAGTTGACATTTTACACACTATTTTTGATTCTCACGGTATGTGAGTGCGTCCCTTTTCAGCTCATTACGGAACGTGTACTTTTGTTTCTCAATACGGGACGTTTCCATTTTTTCATTTCATTTCATTTATTTATTTATTTCATTCATAAGTATAAAAAGACATCAACATTTGTGATAACAAATAACAAAATATTGAATGAAAGGGAGCAGAAAGAAGAGTTATCTTATGTTATCTGCCCCCTCTTCCCTTTTCCAAACACCAACACCGATAGTGACTGTAGAACCTTTCCTCATTACATTCCATTTCAATCACAATTATTAATCAATTGTAAACATAAAGCTTCATTTTCAAGTGTAACAATTTAGTTTTCTTTTTCATACATACACATTACATTGGATTTTATGTATTTTTTAAATGCCATTATTGTACTTGATTCTTTGATTTCTTTGTCAAGATTATTCCATAAATTAACTCCTTTCACAGCGACGCTTCGCTCCATAACCTTGGTTCTGAATTTAGTTTTTTTAAACATGTAGGTTCCCTTTAAATTGTATTGGCTTGTTCTCATCTCAAACAATCTTTGAATATTTACAGGTAACACTCTGCACTTTGCTTTATACATGACTTTGAGGAGACTTAATTCAACAATATCACACAATTTCAACACTTTAAGTTTAACAAATAATGGGTTGGATGGCTCTCTATAATGACTGTTGGTGATAATTCTCAAAGCCTTTTTCTGTAAAATAAATAATGGCTGTAGGTAAGTTTTACATGTCGGCCCCCAAATTTCCACACAGTACATCAGATATGGTGCGATTATGGAGTTATACAAGATTAATAATGCTGCACTGTTTAGTGAGAACTTTACTTTATGCATCACCGCAATTGCTTTAGCTATTTTGCTTTTTGTGTAATTTATATGAGACCTCCAGTTTAGTCCTTCATCAATCATGACTCCTAAAAATTTTGTTTCACTTACTCTCTTAATCTGTATCCCATCTATTTCTAATGATATGTCGTCTTTTTTATTTTTATCATTAAATAAAATGAAATTCGTTTTTTTAATATTAAGAATCAATCCATTTAAATCAAACCAATATTTTACTTTTTTTTCAAGGGACGGTTGGCAAAAAAAACCACCGGTATTCTATATGAAGCGGTATACCGCCCAGCGCTAACTCCAGGTATGTTTCTGATAACCCTGGAATTTCCAATCTCTACTGAACTAAAGGTAAAAGGAGCTGTTGACTTGAAAAATACCACTTAACTAATAATAGGTTACTCAAACATGTGCATATGAAAAAAAAACACAACTCCAAGTCTGTTTGCGATGAGGAAACAACATTATAACATACAGTAGATCAGAAAATAGCGTAATATAGGAACTTTAAAGAGCTGAAACTTTTTATCTGTCTTCCTTGGAGGATTGGTGAATTAGATGCTGGTATTGGTTTTGCCCTGGCCCTCTGCTCTCACGGTTTGGTCCATGTTTTACCATACGATCTGAGCTGCCTTCTCATGTGTTATTCACTGTGTTCTGTCTCTCCTCGTGAGATGCATGGGCAGATTAACCTCAGTGTAGCGCCCACGGCTACACTGATACCGCTGCTGCTGGGCTCTGCGTTGGCTGGGGTCAATTATAAAAGATTAACGTATTCTAAAATGAGATAGAAACAAGTGTAAATACTCCACATAGTTCAACAACCTTATGAGTTCGAGGTCCGGCTAGGAAAATACAGGCAACATTTTAAAATTCTGGTCTAAGTACAGGTCATACGCAGTGTACATAAACAAATCCTTTTTAAAGATCTTTGTCCACTGTTACTTTTTAAAATCTAAAACATAATATTCCACTGGTTTATCTCTAATTTAAAAGGGCGACATTCTGTTATTTTCTGATTTATGTTGTAATGTTGTGCATCAGCCAGTACTGTGTGAGCTTTCCAAAAAGGACATCAAAAACGGGCGTAGGCTGAAATTGAAGTTATAGGCACTTTAATCTTGACTCAAGCGGAATACAGCACATAATATGACACAAGGACACATCTTGTCTCACATCCTTGTCACACCATCGTGTCACCATCGTGTCTCACCACCGTCTCACACTGAACTGAAGCACAGTAGCAGTTACTTATACAGGATTCTGGTATGCTGGTATGCACTACATATAGTTTACTGCCTTTAAAGGAAAAGTAATGTTTTTTACAATTTGAGCCTTATTTCGGTAATAAAACAAGTTGTTTTACTCACCCATAGCACTTTGGTGTCATATGGAGCACTTCCAGAGATGTTTTAGATTTGCGTTAGCCTAGCGCGACTTCTAGCCATAGCTCGGGGCATATAATATATTCCCCGAGCATGTAATATGCCCCGTGCGGTCTCCAAATAACACAAACTTTAGCACTTTTCAAATCATAGAAGCTCGATGTCTTAGTCTACGATTTTGTCAAAAGTGGCCTGTAATCCGAGATTTAGCCATAGTTTACAGCTTTGCGTTTCATGTTTGGGTCCCGGGAGCTGAGAGCACACTCCGCACATGCGCACTGGCGTCCTCATCTACTCAAAACTATGGCTAAATCTTGGATTACAGGCCACTTTTGACCAAACAAAATCGTAGACTAAGACATTGAGCTTCTATGATTTGAAAAGTGCTAAAGTTTGTGTTATTTGGAGACCGCAAACATATGCCCCGAAAACTCACATTATGGAGATCGCAAATCTAAAACATCTCCGGAAATGCTCCATATGACACCAAAGTGCTATGGGTGAGTAAAACAACTTGTTTTATTACCGAAATAAGGCTCAGATTGTAAAAAGCGTTACTTTTCCTTTAAGAGGTCAACTGAGTAGCACCCAAAGTTAGCCAATAGCAGAAGGATCGGAGCAGGCAGATATACAATTACACCCTGGCAGCTAAAACCTCCTTTACATTAAGGTCACACAGTGTCCACAATATAATACAAAAAATGAATTCTCACAACTGCGATGTTGATATTTTCGTAAAGTATTATATGGATATTTTCGTAAGTATTATGTGAAGTTATTCCTCACTTACCTTTATGCATTCTGAACATCTCAAGTATTCGCCGCGATGGGTTCGTAAGTGCGGTTTTGATAGCGCAACAACTAGCATGCTAACCACACACTTCCTGATTCTCTGACAATACAACGCTTTTTTTTTTTTTTACTTCTTTTTATTTTCATTTATCATGCGCAGTCATACATTGCATCACAGGTATATCCACAGGTATAAAGTCCTTGGAGAGTTCTCTCAGTCTCTTGGTTGCTGGTCCTATACGTCATGGACTTAAGTGGGAGCAAAATAAGAACATCTACCATAATTCACAGATTATTATTATTATTATTTTATATATACATTAGATTAATCCACAACATGAAAATTATTTTGATAATACTCCACCAATTCACACCAGTATTTCAAAGTCTTGTTATATACGGAAAAAAAAGGAATGAATTAATAAATAAAAATATAAATAAAATAACAATATGTAATACAAAAATAAAATGGAGAGAAAAATCATAGATCATAATAACTTACTTATAAAAGCATCCGTTTTTAGTTGTAATAATGCAGTCAGGTATTCCATAGTATAAACCTCTTGGATTCTTTCTTGCCAGTGTGTCACCGTTGGGGATGTGGTTGTAACCATGATACGGTAATAACTTTATTAGCAATCAAAAGAAGTATTCGCAACATGTCTGTATAAGTATTTTCTTCAAGATCATCCGGAAGTACCCCTAGTATGAAGTATGGTGGTTCTAGCGGTAAGTCTATTGATAAACATTTCTTAATTTCTTTTTGTACATTTTGCCAGTATTCCGAGAGTATTGGGCAGTCCCCAAAAATATGTGTATGATCCCCAACCATACCACATCCTCTCTAGCATTGTACTGAGGTATTACTCCGTTTTGATGTAATCTGTGGGGTCCTGATGCACCTCATTCTAATCTTCCATCCAAACTCTTTCCAGTTAGGGCCACTAGTTAGTTTATGTCCACATCTGCGTGTATCTTCCCATTGTTTATCTGAAATGATAGCATTCATTTCTAGCTCCTATTTTTCTTTGATGTCCATGCTATTGTCTTTCAAGTCTTCAAAACAACGCTTTATAATAAAATGCAGCCAGTAGTTTTGGACATTTTGACCTCAAGAGCTGCTTAACCAATATGGATAAGCAGCACTTGGTGGGACGGGTTGCTCAAATATATATAGAAACACACAATTTATTTTATTTTTTTATATTTTAATTTATTCTACACTACCAGTCAAAGGTTTGGACACATTCTCTCGACTTATATTATTATTATTATTATTATTATTATTATTATTAGTGGAATATATATTTTATATTCAACTCCTACTTCTGCTGTGGCAACTGTGCTCAATGGAACAACACAGCAAAAACTGGCCACGTTTTATACCCCCACAATGGGAAGAAATATCATCACATCCACACATGTTGTCTATATGTTGGTGTCCTTGTGGC
This sequence comes from Paratrypauchen microcephalus, assembly GCA_036785185.1. Classification (NCBI taxonomy): domain Eukaryota; kingdom Metazoa; phylum Chordata; class Actinopteri; order Gobiiformes; family Gobiidae; genus Paratrypauchen; species Paratrypauchen microcephalus. Next base: position 1,940,869 of record JAVJIX010000122.1, on the reverse strand, counting down.
CTAGCGAAGGTAGGTAAGACCACAAGGAAACTCTAAGAGAAAATTAATGAAGATAAAGGAGGAATGACAGAGATGACCCTGTAACAGTGCACTTTACTTCTGCAGCATTGAACACGTCTGCTCAAGCAAACTGAGACATATTGGATTTGTAGCCTCCAAACCTCAGCTTCCAAAGGTCTGAATGATTTACTTTAACTTAAGCATTTTTATAATTATTAATTATGATTATTATTTTTGTTATTAGTCTGCCTCCACTAGCATTTAGGAAGTCGCTTTACAGACAGCGAACAGTTTCTCCAATAAGTACCGAGGAAGCTTCTGCTGTTTTGGACATTGACTGAAGAGTTGACTGTAAAACTGTAACAGACAAAAAATAAATACATATTACAATTATGTTTTCACAGTCAAATGAATAGAGGATGTGTAGATCTACATAAAACAATGTAGAGCAGCTTAATACAATTTAATATATACATAACAATAGCTTAACATTAGCTGAACTTCCTAAAAACATCTATAAAACAAGTGGTGGGCATGATGCTAACATCAATGGAAATTCCCATAGACATGCTAGCTCCATTAGCGTCCTACATTTTAGCTTGTATTTGAAGTGTAAAACAACTTAAAGTGCCTCATATAAGTTTACAGAGTGAATTAACGTCTTATAACATTAAAAATACTTACAGACAGATATTTTTCATGGGCCAGATGACAGTTTACAGGATTTAAACACTGGCAAGTAACAGAACAGGTGAAAAGTCTCGAAGAATATGGCGGCTAAGGCAGCTCAGAGTAGCAAAACAGATAAACTCAAAACAAAAATATTCTTTCTCCACTGGGGCGGAAAAGTTATAGTTATTGTTGTTACAATTATGTACATTTGATCGTTTAGATATTGCACTGTAAATGTGCTGATTGTCTTTTGTATCATGTTTTTAAACTGTTTTGGGGTACACTGTTCATTTAAAGACCGGTCACCCTATTTAAGATGTTACCTACAGCTCTGATGAAGGCCTAGTGCCAAAAACATCATTGGTTTCCTGATAAAATTCACAATTTGCTAGTAAGACTGTGTGTGTGTGTGGGATTATTCTCTGTTCATATTCAAATCCTCAAAGTCTTTGTTGACAGTGCTGCAAACCACTAACCTTCTTAGACTCAGGGCCCGTCCACACGACAACGTTTTTTAGTGGAAATGGAGAAGTTTGTATTCGTTTTGGCCTTTCGTCCACACGGCGCCGGTGTTTTGGGAGGGCGAAAACATTGTCGTGTGGACCAGCAAAACGCAACTTTTGGATGTCGCGATGCCGTCATCATCTGCTTTGGCAGGGCTCCCAGTCGATGTTCTGCTGATACTGACGTGTTTTGTATTTCAACGTAACTCGTAGAAGTAACTCCACCTCGTCGTCGGTCCAAACGAGAAAGACGGTTTTTGTGCGTGTGTTTGCCATCATTATTATCTTCTTGTTTGCGGAAGAGAAAGGACTTTATGCGCATGCGCTCTTTGTAGTGTTGCGTTGCGTGGCTCTGGCTGTTTCCTGTTTACAGCGCCACATATCAGTGTGGCGTATGTATTACACCGTTATCACTCAGCGCTCCGTTTTCGTCTGGACGCGAATATTTACTGATCCGACACGTGTACGGACGCAAATTTTTTTCAACCTGCATTAAAAAAAAATCCAGGAGCGTTGTTGTGTGGACGTAGCCTTAGACAGACTTTATTGAGCCACAACGGAAATTATTTGGACACAGAAGCTCACACATCACTATAATATAATAACAAAGAGTAATAACTAAATGGTAATAAATTCTAAAATATGCACAAAAAAGATAGCAAGAGGTGTCAAATAAGCCATAATTATATTCTCTCAATGAGGTTCAAGGGTCCTGGATTTCACTTCACAGATGTGGCTTTTCAAGGTCAAAAAATACCAAAAGTGCAAACCAGGGTTCAAGATTTTAATTATTTCGAGTTTCATTTGTTTACTAAGTTCATTTGTAGTTTTGATCCCTTCAGTGATCATCTAAAATGTAAATAATGACAAAAACAAAGAAAAAATATTTTTTAAAAAGTGTGTCCCAGCCTTCCACTTGTCGTGTAACTTTTATATTAGGTATTATTAGGTGCAGCTATAGTTGTATTAGACATAAGATTCCAATGTTCACCTCCCTTGACTTCCCTTCCACTCCACTTTTTAAAATTCTGACTTTCCCATTGAAAGCGCGTGGACCCAATGGCCTTGCCCCGTGAACAATGCCCTCCACTATCGAGTCTGGCTCCTCTCTTTTCTCTCTGTGTTGGAGCATAGATAGTGCTCATTGATCTGTGAAATTATGAGCAGGCGTTGGAAAGCACATATTTTGGAGCTCAAAAAAAGTGCATTTACATGACAATGGCGTATCGATTCAAAGGCTGCCAGAGTCTTAACAAATCGGAACACCCTACCAGTCTATAATAAGCTTAGTAATGATTAAGAATACTGAGGGGAAATTCATTCTCCAGAGATGCAAAACTTGTGTCACGCTAATGGTGAAGTCTTTTGTGTTCAGTGAAATAAAGCAAAGGATATTGATGTTACAGAGCATAAAGAGAACACCCTTAATTTGAATTTGTATTACTTTAAATCACCTGACTGAAGGTCTACCATGTTTAGAGTAAATATAATTTGACTTTGTAAGTTTTTATTACATTAACTTTCCTGCACTATGGTGGTGCATTGTAATGCTGGTGGAATACTTGGGTACTCGGCGCACATTTAAAGGTCCCATGGAATGAAATGTTCACTTTCTGAGGTTTTTGAACGTTAATGTGAGCTCCCCTACCCTGTTTAACCCCCACCCCCCATGGCTAAAAGTTGTGAAATGTGTAAACTGAGCAATTGCAATCCTTTTCCGCGTTTGAAAAAAAGACAGCCCAAACGGGCGATTTTGGACAAGCTACTCAGGAAAGGTTTACACCCCCTCTGTCACCCCCTATCTCTGGAAATCACGCCCAGAGAGTATGGACCGGCCCTTGCGCGAACAAGCTACGAGCTACCTGGGGAGACGTGAGAGTCTCTCCTTCATCCGAGCCTCAGAGCCTCTGAAACAGCAGTGGTTTAATTTTATTTTCTGTGGAAATTTACCTACATGTAAGAGTTTTTTTCATGTGACAATACAGAGCTGGACTTCTCCTTTCTTCCTCCGATTACGCATACGGAAGAAGGCACAGCGCTAAACCAGGAAACAGCGGCGTATTTGGCCACACCCCCACATGCCTGCACTGGCCCGTCTCTGTCCTCCTCATTTGCATTAAAGCAATACACTCAGAATGGCTCGTTAAAAGGCATATTCTCCATAGGCCTCACTCCAAGAGGCTATATCATGCACCAAGGCTTGATTTCAAGGAGAAGGGTTCATATACAGTATTAGGGAACCACTAAGGCGCCATATAAAAGCATAAGTATCATGTCATGGGATCTTTAAGAACACATACACACTTTTTTTTTAAACATTTTAACCATGTTATAATGTCTCTTTGCCAAAAACATATCTGCAGTTGTTTTCTGTTTTCATTCATGCTTGTTTCATTAACACACTTAATCCAAAGTTGTCTTCTCTGAGCACTCACAAATGCTCCATTCTCATAATTGGTCATTTAGTTGTGTCAGAGGTAAAACTCCGGTCTTCTCCTGTGCAAATAAACCATCACAGGACTCATTCTGCGCTCAAACTGTTTTCACAACAAACACATGGCTCTATTAGTAGCCGTGTGTCAATTCTCAGTGTGCACAGTTCTGATTGTGGTTTTAAGGGTACTCAGACTACGCTCAGGACTGTACATACAGACACTCCGTGGACCGCATGGGAGTCGGCGAAATGCGACAGGTCTCGCAACTACCAGATGCAGCCGCTGACTCCATTTTGTCTTGTAGAAGAAGTAGGGCGCGGTGCATGCTAGGATATATGACTGCGCGAAGTGTGCTTTTTCACGCAGTTGGTCCATGCCCTGATTTCCATGGAAACGACTGTGGTTTTCAGACCTGCGTATGGGACAGAAACAAAATGGGACAGCAGTTGTTGCGCCGGAAGTGACGTACATGCCCTTAAAGGGATATGCCACCCCCAGGTCAAATTTGGGCATCTCCCCACAGTCCAGAGACTAAAATAAGTGGTGGAAAGCGTTTTCCTGCTCACCCAGCCATTGTCCAAGTCTGTCGCCACTGACCGCCGCGGTATCTGGTGCTCCTCCGCCTTAGACTGGAGTATCACGCCGTATCACGCACCACGTTGTGCAACAGGGGAACTCCCTTCCCGGTGCATAACTGGGATTCCCCTGGCAGCGTGCTGCGTGATACGGCTGTATTCTTACGCACTGGAAAATAGTTCCCACCCAAAATGACCAAGGCAAGCTCTCCGTGTTGATTTGCACATTTATTTGCACTCGATATGAATGCGCACTACACACAAAGTAATTGGGAAACGCATCGAGCAAATTAATTCCTTTTGGCCGAAATCTTTCTCTGGCGACGTTAGACTCCAGTCTAAGGCGGAGGAGCACCAGATACCGCGGCGGTCAGTGGCGACAGACTCGGACAATGGCTGGGTGAGCAGGAAAACGCTTTCCACCACTTATTTTAGTCTCTGGACTGTGGGGAGATGCCCAAATTTGACCTGGGGGTGGCATATCCCTTTAAAACCACACTCCAAACTGTGCACACTGAGAATTGAGACACGGATATTATGACATTTACAGAGGAAAAGGGCTTTTACTTTGACTTTACTTTAACTTTTTAAATGTTAATTCCCGTTGCTGACAGCAGAGGGAGCTCCAACGTCTAAATACCGGCACGGTGGCTCACGCCTTAAGTTTTCCTCATGTCTGGGTGGGTTTCCTCTGGGCATTCCGCTTTCCCTCATCAACCCAACAAACATGCTCCATAGGTTCCTGCAGCTGAGGTCCTGACGAAGCCTAGCAATAGTAATCATCGAGATGGGTCCCCGGGCGCCTTCACGTGCTGTCCACTGGGTCAAATGCAGAAGATAAATTTCCCTACAGAGATAAATAAAGGATAAAATAAATAAATTGGAAACTGGGGAGAAATTTATGAAGTATGTTCCCCAAATGCAGACAATGTTTTATGGTATAAAATGTGAAATGCTGTATCTTAAGGCAACCAAAAGTTTGTTTCAATGAGAATTAAAGGGATAGTGTTTTTTTGTTTATTTTTTTTTTTAATGTGAATCTGTATGGGTTCCCCTCTAATAGTGTTGTGCATTAACACTTGCTTACCCATGACAGCGTGATCTGGGCCCAGTTCTCCTCTGGTTCCGTAGCTCGTGAACGTAGGAGAAATTCAATTTGTCAACTGGACAAAGTTTATTTGGTCGAAGACGTTTCGCAGCTCATCCAAGCTACTTCATCAGTTGATTAGCAGATTAGCTGTATTAGCCTGTTCACTTGTAAACATCCGCTTACAAGGCTAATAAGCTAATCAGCGCGCACTGATACGAGTTGAGAGAAAATAACCCCAATGCGAATTAGGCTGCTGAATTTTTAGCGGACAACTGTTTGTGACGCAAATGTATCACTTTTTGGACAAATGTTGTTTTGAGAAGAAAACTAGCTTTATTAACTGTCCTTGGTAACTTACTGGAACTACGTTCACGAGCTACGGAACCGGAGGAGAACCGGGACCAGATCACGCTGTCATGAGTAAGACAGTATTAATACACAACACTATTAGAGGGGAAGCCATACAGATTCACATTTTCAAAGCAGTTAAACGGAAAGCTTAACTAGCTACCTGTGGTGTGCGATACAGCAAAATGCCACACAATAAAAGCCCATTAAACAGACTTTATAGAAGTGGACTAAAGAAGGGTTATGTCTCCCAGAGCCACTAAAACCCCCCGAGTAGCAAAGGTGGGTGAGCAGTAGGGATGTCAACAATTAATTGACTTACAATTAATTGTCGATCAAGATCTTGGCCTCACAAAATGCATTATTTGTAACTCTGGGGGGGGCCCCTAACCACAGGCTTATTTGTAAGCCTGTGGTTAGGGCCCCCCCCCCCCTAAAAGAGGGGGGTAGAGAATACTACCACCGTATTCCCTGCGTGTCGTAAAAGGCGACTAAAAGGGACGGGGCGAGAGGACTGGGAATCCTCTCCCCTGTAACTGTTTCCTAGAAACGGACAGGGCTGAGTAGGGAAGGGGAGGTTGTCTCCCCAAACCCTAAAGATTGGGTCCTTGAATGTGCGTGGGTGTAGTACGAATGAAAGTAAAAGAGATCTGATTGGAAGGATGTTTGGAAGAAGGAGATTGAGTGTGTTAGCACTGAGTGAGACAAAGATGAAAGGGAAGGGTGAGTGTGTGTTTGGAAGTGTGAGTGGGAGAAGGTCTGGTGTAGAGAGTGGGAGAGCAAGAGAAGGTGTGGCCTTGTTGGTGAGTTGTGAGGTGAGACGATGTGTGGTTGAATGGAAGGAGATTTCACCAAGACTGATGTGGGTGAAAGTGAAATTTCTGAATGAGTTGTGGGTGTTCGTGAGTGCGTATGGTCCTGGCAGTGAGAAGAATGAAGAGGAGAGAGTGTCCTTCTGGAATGACTTGGATGAGTGCCTGCAGGGATTTGGAGCAAATGTGAATGTAGTGTTGATGGGAGATCTGAATGCGAGAGTGGGTGACGAGAAAATTGAGGGTGTTGTTGGTGTGCATGGTGTACCTGGAAAGAATGATAGTGGTGAGAGACTGATAGGAACGTGCCTTGAGAGAGAGATGGTGATTGGGAATACATGGTTCAGAAAGAAAGAGATTCATAAGTATACGTGGGTGAGGCAGGATGGTGGAAGAGTGATTGATAAAGCATTGATGGATTATGTGGTGGTTTCAAAGGTTGCATGTAGTAGATTGTTGGATGTAAGTGTGAGAAGGGGAGAGAGTGAAGGTATGTCTGATCATTATTTGGTGGAAGGAAGGTTGCGTGTGGGTATGCCATGGGTGAGATCGAGAAAGAGTGGGGATGCAAAGAGAAGTTTTGAGAGTGAGTGTTTTGAAGAACAGAGAGAAAGTGTGTGAGTATCAGGAGAAAATAGGTGGCAGGTGGAATGAGGTGAAGGATCAAATGATTGTTGGTGTGGAGGAAGAATGGCAACAGTTCAAGAGTGCAGTGGTTGGGTGTGCAGAGGAAGTGTGTGGTGTGAGACGGGTTGGAGGTGGTGTAAGAAAGGGAAGTGAATGGTGGTGCGAGGATGTAAGGTTGGCTGTAACTGAGAAGAGACGTGCGTATGAAGTATGGCTGCAGAGAAAGGACAGGGAGTCGTATGAGTGTTATAAGGAGAAGAGAAGTGATGCAAAGAGAGCTGTGCGTGAGGCAAAAGTGGCTGCGGACGAAAGGTGGGGCAGACAGTTGACTGACAATTTTCGGGAGAACAAGAAAATGTTTTGGAAGGAGGTGAAAAGAGTGCGAAAGGAAGTGTCTGGGAGGGAGGAGAAAGTGAAAACAGAGGATGGAAGGATGCTGAATGAGGGGAATGCTGTAAGAAAGAGGTGGGCGGAGTATTTTGAGAGGCTGTTGAATGTGGAGGAAGATCGGGATGCTGTGATTGTGATGGATGGAAGGGAAAGCAGATTGAATGTACTGGGAGAGTTGAATGAAGCGTTGATTACGAGAGAGGAAGTTGAGCAAGCTGTGGGAAAGTTGAAAGCAGGAAAGGCTGCAGGTGTGGATGGGTGTACTGTGGAATGTTTGAAGTGTGGTGGAGCGAGTGTCACCGAGTGGTGTGTGAGATTGTTGAATGTGTGTTTTGTAAGTGGGCAGGTGCCACTTGACTGGACGAGTGCGTGTGTGGTTCCACTGTACAAGGGTAAGGGTGATAAGTATGAATGTAGTAGTTATAGGGGTATTAGCCTGTTGAGTGTTGTAGGCAAGGTGTATGGAAGAGTGCTGATTAACAGGGTAGTGGAGGGGACTGAGTGTATGATTGGTGAAGAGCAGTGTGGTTTCAGGAGAGGTAGAGGATGTGTGGACCAGGTGTTTGCTGTGAGACAGGTGTGTGAAAAGTATTTGGCTAAGGGGAGGGAGGTGTTTTGGGTGTTTATGGATTTAGAGAAGGCGTATGATAGGATTGATTGTGGGTTGTGTTGAGTTTGTATGGTATCGATGGTAGATTGTTGGAAGGTGTGAAGAGTTTTTATAGAAACAGTAGAGCGTGTGTGAGAGTGGGAAATAGCACGAGTGAGTGGTTTCCTGTGAGGGTTGGTTTGCGTCAGGGATGTGTGATGTCTCCGTGGTTGTTTAATGTGTATATGGATGGTGTGGTAAAAGAGGTGAATGCAAGAGTGTCAGGTAAGGGTGTGAGCATGGTGAATGTTGATGGCAGCGAATGGAGCATGAATCAGTTGTTGTTTGCAGATGATACTGCACTAGTGGCTGATTCAGAGGAGAGCTTGGCACGTTTGGTTGAGGAGTTTGGAAGGGTGTGTGATAGAAGGAAGCTGAGAGTGAATGTGAATAAGAGTAAGGTGATGAGGTGCACGAGGTCAAAGGATGAACGTAGGTTGAATGTGGCATTAAATGGGGAGTTGTTGGAAGAGGTAGAGTGTTTTCAGTATTTGGGGTCGCATGTTGGTGTGGATGGTGGAATAGGGGGTGAGGTAGAGTTTAGAATGAATGAAGTACGTAAGATATGGGGGGGAATGAAGAGAGTGTTTGAATGTAGGTCACTGGGAATGGTTGCGAAAAGGAGATTGTATGAGGGTGTGGTGGTGCCTGCTGCGTTGTATGGGGCTGAAACGTGGAGTTTGAAAGTTGCGGAGAAGAGGAAGTTGAATGTAGTTGAGATGAGATGTCTGAGGAGTATGTGTGGTGTGACGCGCATGGATCGTGTGAGAAATGAAGATATCCGAGAGAGAACTGGTGTGTTGCGAGAGTTGGCTGAGAGAGCAGAGCAAAAGGCATTGGGATGGTTTGGACATGTTGAGAGGATGGAAAGGGAGCGATTGGTGAAAAAGGTGTATGAATCTGATGTGAGTGGAGTGAGAATGAGAGGAAGACCGCGAATGGGATGGACAGAGGGTGTAAGAAGAGCGTTGAATGCAAGAGGGATGACTGTGGTGCAAGGGAGAGAGGCTGCTCAGGACAGGGATGAATGGAGAGAGTTTGTGTATGAATGAATGGATGGGTGTGGTAGAGGACGGGCATTGATATGAAGCGGCAAGGGAAACCAGCTTTGGCTGAGGCCCTGCTGTGGAAGTGCCCACACTGGGCTGTGCAGCTGACCCTGGTGCAGTGTGGTGTGGTTTAGATCGGTCCTTAGACTTTAAACCAAGGTGTCCTTTTCCCCAACATCATCATGCCTCTCCGGTGACGTTTGGGTGGTGCTGGCGTCTGAGTGCTGGTTTGTTCTGAGTGCTGGGTTGTTTGGGGGGTTGCTGGCGGGCTTGGGTGGTATCACCAGGTCTGGTTTCGGGGTGCCGAGGGGGTGGCTGGCTGGTGCTTAGGGGTGTGGTCCGGATGGCCGCCTGGATCCGGGGTTCTTTGGGGTTCTGTATGGTGGATGGGGGCACCTGGAGGGGCGACGTTATCTAGGTGCACCTTTAGTTATTACTGTTACTGCTGTTGTAGTGGGATGATTGCGGATGGTCTGGACCTGGACCCTCTCCCAATGTTTTGGATTGTTTTTAATGCATCATTTCTTAGTCAGGGCAAGCTGAATACCTACACCTAGGCTGCAGGACAATGTCCTCCTTCTTTTAATGCATCATTTCTTAGTGAGGGCTGAACACCTACACTTAGGTTTGCAGGACAATGTCCTCCTTCTTTTAATGCATTTAGACACATTATAAATAGCATACACATTATACACAATATAGGGCAACATAGGATATGAAGAAATGTTCGGAGAGGGGAGAAGTGGATTTTAAAGTGGGGCGACAGCGGTGATGGTGATGGACGGAAGGTGTGCTTGGGTGCTCGTCCCTCTCTAGGTGCTGTCCCTGTGTGGTCCTCTGGAGGATTCCTGGGTGCTGGCGGTGGTCCGGTTTACGCTCTGGGTCTGGCCGGTCATCCCTTTGTGCCGCCTTCCTGGGGGTTTTTCCGCTCGGGTTCGCTGGCTGCCTTCTCGGTTGTCCAGTGCATGGATGGGGGGTGGGTGGACGCCAGTGTGGGAAGAGAGTGGTGATGGTGATGAGGAAAGGACGCTGGTACAAACGAGGGAAAAAAAAAAAAAAAAAAAAAAAGTCACGGAAGGAGGGTTTGGGGAAAGGAAGGAAGGAGGGAAAGGAACAAAAATGTATGCCCTGTCTAGGCTACCCCACTATGGTGGGACACAGCCTTTGTATATAGATAGATAGATAGTAACTCTGGAATGTGAACACGAGATGCGAACCCACTCGCGAGAAAGACCATAGCGTTACATCATGTAACCCTTTCCTCTCTGGATGTTACCATACAACTCACAGTAGAGCTGGACCTAGAACCATATATTTTTGAAATTATAAAAGCATGTAGCTTACATGCTGCCACGGCCGCGCACCCGTGGTTACGAAACAAGGCAAAGAGCTGCAATTCTGGTTTAGACCTGGTCTAGTCCTGGGCAGGGTGCACCGCGCTCATTCAACGGCACTGCCATGTCCCGGGACGCAACGCGCACCAACCCCTTGGAGAAGTGCGCGACACGTGCACCACTGGCGCGAGGCCGCGCGCACACCGGGGCTGCAAGCACAAAATCGATCCGCGGCGCCCGGACTGCGTAGTCTCAGCCCGAGCCACAAACCAGCCGCACGAAACCAGCAAAGAGTGGCGCGTGGTGGTTTAATCCCAGTTTAGTCCAGGTCTAGACCTGGTCCAGTCCTGGTTTAGTCCAGGTCCAGTCCAGGTTTAGACCTGGTTTAGACCTGGTCTAAACCTGGTTTCGTTCTGGTTTAGACCTGGTTTAGTCCACGTTTAGTCCCGGTCTAGTCTCTTAGCTAATCAGGATGCAGAACACAATGTTACACTATAAAAAAAAATGTTACACTATAAAAAAAAATTGGAAAAAAAAAAAAAATCCGGGAAACAGCGAGGCCGCGAACAGTGAACTGCGATAGAGCGAGGGATTACTGTATTTTGTTATTCAGCATCAAAACATTTGTCTGCTTTTTACTAAGGAATAATTAATTGAGGAATATACAATATGTATATGATATATTTATGATATATTTATGACTCAGTGTTATGTATACTATAGCTTATATTCTTAAAGACCTTATTGAAACACTAAAATTCTGGTGAAAAATGCCGCTTATCAGTTAATCGTTAAGTCGATCGATAAGGTCAATCAACTATAGATTAATGAATTAATCGATGATTTGCATCCCTAGTGAGCAGGCCTATCTGTGTTGCTATGTGCCATAGAAATGTTTGTCCTGAAATGTTCTTCTAAATTACATAAAACTTAACAATTTCCATGAACACAAGTAGATGAAGTTTTTGAATTTTATATTTAAATTACTGTAAATAATAAATGATAAATGGCAAAAGGAGAAATTCATTTGTCAACTGAACAAAAGTTTATTTGATTGTTTGATTTTATTTGATTTATTTGATGTTTCGCAGCTCATCCAAGCTGCTTCTTCAGTTCTGGTCAGATGCTGGTGGACACTGCCTATATCTGCCTGAAGGGGGCGCTAACTACAATGAAATTACTTTGAAACTACCACACCTATTTGTTTACAGTTTTTGTTAGTTAGGTAAGCCTATTAGATCTGCAGTGATAAATGATAAATGAAATAATATAATAAATAAATGAAAATGAACTAATAACATTTTCACAGAACAAACAGTATTAAAAATCCTTTGTACCTACCCCAAAAAAAATAAAAAAATTAATCTGCTTCTTATTTAAAGTCATGTTCCTAATGCAGTATGGGAGTGTGAGAATGGGGCTAATGTGGTTTAAAATGCAGAGCAGGCCGGGCCTCACTGCTGGCAATATGAGCAGCAGGAGGAGAATTAAATGGAAGATATAAATCAGCCTTCGACTTTGTGAACAGATTGTATCAAAGAACGTGAAGATTTGTGTCACCAGGAGAATACAAAAGAGTGAGGAGAGCAAGCAGGATCGCTCAAATGTCCCAAAGATTATTGATGAACTGCTGCAACATTCAGAAATCACATGGAAATATACGGCTCAAAGTTTCAGGCCTGGAGGACTTTCTGAAGGGTTTGGGCAAAGTCGAAGATTTCAGGACTACGATTAGAACCAGAGCTCCTCACGACCAGCCCCTGTGTGTGTCTGCAGCCAGCGTGAAGAGGACACTCTCCAGGATCAACACCCGCAAGGCTGCAGGCCCGGACAACATTCCTGGTCGTGTGTTGAAAGACTGTGCAGAGGAGCTCAAGGATGTCTTCACAGACATCTTTAATGCTTCTCTGAGACAGGCTGTCGTTCCCTCCTGCTTCAAAACCACTACCATCGTTCCCGTGCCAAAGAAGCCCACTCCGGCCACTTTTAATGACTATCGCCCTGTTGCACTGACCCCCATCATCATGAAGTGCTTTGAACGGCTAGTCATGGCACACATCAAATCCATCCTCCCCCCCACCCTAGACCCATACCAGTTTGCATACCGGGCCAACCGCTCTACCGAGGATGCAATCTGTTCTGCACTTCACCCGGCTCTCACCCACCTAGACAATAAAGACTCATATGTGAGAATGCTGTTCATAGATTTCAGTTCAGCATTCAACACTATAATCCCACAGCAGCTCATTATCAAACTAGACCACCTGGGGCTTCAGACCTCACTGTGTAATTGGCTGCTGGACTTCCTCAGTGAGAGGCCACAGGCAGTGCGGGTCGGCAGAAACACCTCAAGCTGCATTAGACTGAGCACAGGAGCCCCCCAGGGCTGTGTGCTCAGTCCGATGCTCTTCACTCTGCTGACCCACGACTGCTCACCAGCGTTCAGCACCAATCACATAGTGAAGTTTGCGGACGATACGACTGTGGTGGGTCTCATCTCTAATAACGATGAGACAAACTACAGGAGTGAGGTGAGCCTTCTGACCCAGTGGTGCAGCAATAACAATCTCCTTCTTAATGTTGAAAAGACCAAGGAGATTGTTGTTGACTTCCGGAGAGGCCCCACCCAGCACCCCCACTGTCCATCAATGGTGCTGCTGTAGAGAGGGTGAGCAGCACCAAATTCCTGGGGGTGCACATCAGTGAGGACCTCTCCTGGACAGTGAATACTGTATCACTGGCAAAGAGGGCTCAGAAGCGCCTCTATTTCCTCCGCAAACTGAGGAGAGCTGGAGCCCCTCCACCCATTATGACCACCTTCTACCGAGGCACCATTGAGAGCGTCCTGACCAGCTGCATCACTGTGTGGTACGGGAGCTGCACTGAACAGAACAGGAAAGCCCTGCAGCGCATAGTGAATGCAGCTGGGAGGATCGCTGGTGTCTCTCTCCCCTCCCTCCTAGACATTTTTAACACCCGGCTCACCCGCAGAGCGTCCAGCATTGTGGGTGACCCGAGCCACCCCGCACATAGCCTGTTCAGCCTCCTGCCCTCGGGGAGAAGGTACCGGAGTCTCCGGGCCCACTCCACCAGGCTTTCAAACAGCTTCATCCACCAGGCTGTCAGGAGGCTGAACTCACACCCGAACTCACACCCGAACTCCCACCTTACCCATCTCCCACCCCCCACCCCCCATATTGGCATAACCTGTATTCCATAAAAAGACCTATCACTCTAGACACTTTAAAAAAAAAAAAAAAAAAAAAACTGCTGCTAAGGACTACTGTTGCACTGTTGCACATTTACATTTACTACTGGATTTTACTCCTGTTGCACTGTTGTTTACTACTGTTATTGCACACTTACATTTACTACTGGAATTTTTAGTACTGTTGTTTACTCCTGTTATTGAATTTTACCCCCGTTGCACTGTCGTTTACTACTGTTATTGCACATTGACTACTGGAATTTTAGTACTGTTGTTTACTCCTGTTACTGCACTAGAATTACTACTGTTGCACATTTATTTTTATTTTATCTTAACTCCTATGCACATTCTACTGCACATGACCAAGTCACTGCTGTATCTTCCATTGCACATTTTTGATGCACACTGCACACTTTGGAAATCTGTATATAGTATAGTTTATTTATTATGTTGCACTGTTTTAAGATTTTAGATCGTAGACTTTAGTTTTAACTTAGATCTCTGTCTTAGATAGTTTTTTGTTGTGTTTTGTCTTTATATTGTATTTTGTGCACTGTCTTTTTGCACTACCTGGCCAGAGAGAAACAAAATTTCGATTCACTGTATGTTGAACACATATGGCAGAATTGACAATAAAGCTGACTTTGAACTTTGAACTTGAGCTGCCAGTTCAAAAAACAAACAACAAACCAACCAAACAAACAAACATATAATATAATATATCCATACTATTATGGTATATTATTATAAACAGCACAAAATTTTGAATCATATTTATTTATTTATTTAAATTAGGACAGTGCATATTAATCGACATGTCAGCAGAGAGCTTCAATGTAAATATGCCAGAGTTAGCACAATAGCTAATTTACACCCGTAGTCCTAAGGCAGGTCAGAACAAAACACATTCACACAAACAGAGAAAACAGAATACACAATTGACATTACACCAAGAGCATGTTGCTGCAATAGACCCATCTCAGAGTTTACGCACCCCCAAAAGTCAGAATAATCTACGTGTGTGAGCACATCTGGTTACTTTTCAACTAACCAGATTCAAATGGTTCAAATTAGTTGTTTAAAAACAAAAAAATTGACAATTATGGTCCTAAATGCCACATTGTGTAATCCTGCATATTTATCCATCCATCCACTTTCTTCTGTTTATCCAGGGCTGGGTTGCAGGGGCAACAGTCTAAGCAGGGACTCCCAGACTTCCTTCACCCCGGACACTTTCTTCAGCTTTCTCCGGGGGGACCCCAAGGCATTCCCAGGCCAGCCGGGAGACATAGTCCCTCCAGTGTGTCCTGGGTCTTCCCCGGGGCCTCCTCCTGGTGGGATATGCCCTAAACACCTCCCGAGGGAGGTGTGCAGGAGGCATCCAGAACAGATGCCCGAGCCACCTCAGCTGCTCCTCTCGACGTGGAAGAGCAGCAACTCTACTCCGAGCTCCTCTCCTGTGACTGAGCTCCTCACCCTATCTCTAAGGGAGCGCCCAGCCACTCTGCGGAGGAAATTCATTTCGGCCGCTTGTATCTGCGATCTCGTCCTTTCTGTCATTACCCAGAGCTCATGACCACAGGTGAGGGGAGGAACGTAGATTGACGGTAAATCGAGAGTTTTGTCTTTTGACTCAGCTCCCTCTTCACCAGAACGGTCCGGTACAGCGACCGCATCACTGCATATTTAGTCACTGTTAAACCAATGGTTGAACATAAAATAAAATCAGTTTCACCATGTGGTCTCGGTACCTGACCTTTTTTTTTGTAAATGAGAACATTTAGTGTTTTCCCCAAAAGAGTACAATTTAAAACAATTAGCATTCAATCGGCAAAAGCACTGTCATCAACAAGGACAGCTGGGCTTACCCGCCCTGTTGTGATGAAATGGTCTGAAACTTTCGAGGAGCTGCAAGACCCGAGACTTGGAAAATTCTTGATCATATTTGGAACTGTGAACACGATAATTACTATTTCAACTTATCGTTCAAAGTATGTAAGAGGAATAATTATTTTGGGCTGTCATTACTTATCATGTGTACTTTTTGATATTTTTTTCTGTTTTACTAATAGATTTGAGCTTTAAAGGTTGAGTAATTAATTTCTAAAACTCATTATAGATACAAACTACGTACTAAAGTTTCATTCTGCTTTTTTAATGTATATTGTACTATACTGTATATTTAGTATTGTGTTTTGGGGATATTTCTACTTTAGGATCACTGAGTCATTGGCATAAATTATTTTTACATTTCCTTGTACTTTACTGAGGCCTAGTTTCAAAGTCCCTGCAAATGAAAATGGCGACACCACCACATGAATTGCCAGTTTAAACACTGTAGGTCAGTGCTTCTCAAATAGTGGGGCGGACCTCCCTGGGGGGGCGTGGCGTGATGCCATGACCCTGGGAAACATGTTTTTTTGCTGTACTGTACTAGAACTAAGTGTAATTGCACATCAACAACAGTAGTTGGCAGTGGCGTTCTCACATGCGATTTATGCACAGTCTCACCATTAACAGAACATCCTCTGTCACAGAAAAAACACGTATATTCCACTGAGTCGTGTCCTTTAGTCCGACAGAAGCTGATGCATCAGTGGCACAAGGAGAGAGCGTTTTTTTTTCAGTGCTTTTAGCTTATGCAAATGAGGTGGTTTTAAGTTTCATTTCTGTAAAACGTAAACAAATGTGCGCAAAGCATTAAAAACATATATTTTTATATATTGAATATTTGAGTCCTCAGTGCAGTCTTTGTTGTAAGTTTCTTTCTTTTTTTGTTTATAATGTTAATAAAAGGATACAATGGTGTTCTCATAACAATTTTCTAGACAAATAATACTATTTATAGTCGCGCGCAGGAAGGGGGGCGTGAAATTTTTTCTTCTTCCTAGGGGGGGCGTCACAGAAAATAATTGAGAAGCACTGCTGTAGGTGAACATCTCTTCAAGGGAAAACAACTGAAGCCACACAATGTCCATGTTCTTGTCCTCCCATTTCACACAATACAACAGCCAGCAGACAGCTCTGTTTAAAGCATTACTGGAGACAAGAAGGAAGTGCAATGGCCAGAGATAGTGGAGGGAAGCGACTGGACAGAGCATCGTCTTTATCTGTTTTTCGATGGGCTTGGAGACGAGAAGTCACAGCCTCGATTGCAGTGGATGGACTTTGTGACTCTCTCGTTTACCCCTTAAAACCAGAACACATTAACAATGCCCTATTTGAACAGAGTGCAACAACTGAAAGACAAGAAAACCCACCGAGCCCAGATGAAGAGCAGACTGTGGCTGTGACACCAGTTTCTTTCGAGGAAGGAGATCGGCTGCAGTGTGCTAAAGGGCCAAGCCGCCAACAATGCACTTTACTGTTATCTGAACATCATCAGATATGCAATGCAAGTTTGTATATTTTGCAGAAGATGACCCTAAAGGGGTGGCAGTAGCTCAGTTGGTAGAGCATTTGTCCACTGATCTAAAGGTTGCGGTTCGGATCCCGCTCTTGACATAAAAACATCATTGGTTGAGCGGTCAGATCCACTGACCCACAGGTTGGCAGATATGATTCCAGCATCCCACAGATGGGTGCTGCCGTTTTGTAACCCACCTCACCCCCAGTGTCTGCTTACACTGGTGTGCGAATGGGTGAGTGGTTGTAAAGCGCTTTGGTTGCCTTGAAGGTGGAAAAGCGCTATATAAAGATGTGACCATTCATCTAAACCAACCACTGTTCCGCGGGACCTTAGAAAGAAATCATCAGGTGTGCCGCGGAAGATTAACCAATTTCACTTGGCGTGTAATAACAGCGCTGTTCTGCTAGAGGGCAGTATCGAGCTAAATACGAAAGTAGCCAGTGACGCTGCGAATGAGACAACGCCGCGGGTTTTGATGTGTGACATGTGATAAGGGGTGATGGATAAATATTTGAGAAGGAAAAGTCAATCTGACCTGGGTCCTGGAGGAAAATTCTGACCCAGAAGAAGGCCCCACTTTTTGGCTGACTGCTGCCAAGGAGTTCCCCATTCTGGCAAACAAAGCTATTTCAGTTCTGCTCCCTTTCTCCACAACATATGTATGTGAGGTTGGCTTTTCAAGCATGACTGCTATAAAAAAAAAAAAAAAAAGAGAGCCACTGAGAGCTGTTGAGGAAGATCTTCGTTTGTGTCTGTCTTCAATTCCTGCAAGAATATCAGCTTTGTGTTCAACTAAGCAGGCCCAGGTTTCACACTGAGTAAATAAGTTTAGACTGGATATTCATTATATTTCAATAAATATACTTTTTGCAACAGTTTTGTTTTGTGGTGTGCCTTGTGATTTTTCCTAATGTAAAATGTGTGCCTTGACTCAAAAAGGTTGGGAAACACTGATCTAAACGGAGTGGCTGTTCTATGCAGTCTGTAGCCATTGATGTGGAGAAGAAAATCTCATTATGGATGATGATGGGTCATTCACCTGCAGAGACTGCTAATGTGAGCTCCCCTACCCTGTTTAGGCCCCCCCCCCCCATGGCTAAAAGTTGTGAAATGTGTAAACTGAGCATTTGCGATCCTTTTCTACGTTTGAAAAAAACACAGCTCGGGCTGATTCTGAACAAGGCAACTTTGTTACGTAACATCGAAAAAAGAAATGCAAATGCAGTTCCACCGCCGTCTGGATCTCCACCCCCTGTCTCTGGAAATCCCGCCCAGAGAGTTTGGACCGCAAAGGAGCTACGCAATGCGAAATGCGTTTTTTTATTTGCCTGGAGGCACATGCGAGTGTTTCTAGGCTCGAAAGTCCTTTACCCGACCCTCTGGAGCTCTGAAACAGCAGTGGTTTAATTTTATTTTTTGTGAAAATGTGTTTTTTTTTTCATTGAAATGCCTCTCCTTTCTGCCTTCGCGCTTAAAACGCGGAAGTGGGAGACAGCGTACAGAGCAGCGCTCCAACGGCGTATTTGCCCCCCTCGCACCCGCTCCTCTAACCCTATCTGTGTCCTTCTCATTTGCATTCAAGCAACAAGGCCCAGAATGAGTTGTTCAGACAGAGAGATTCTGACTCTGACTGTGTACATATGTCTTTCTCATGCACTGAATGTTGATTTTGAAGAAGGATTCATTTACAGTATTAGGAAACCATTAAGGCAACATATAAAAGCATCAAGAAGTACCATGTCATGGGACCTTTAAAACACTTCTGAAGCTTTACTGCTTAATTTGTTTTGTTATTGCATTTGATTAACTTGGATGAAATGTCAACAAAGCTTCAAATATGTAAAACTGGTTGTGTGGCTAGAAATCTTGTGAATCATTTAATGTTTGCCGATGACCTGGTCGTTTTCAGTCCGAGCTCCACTGGTCTCCAGCAGCTCCTCAACATCTGTTCAGCTTATGGTGTGGAGCACGATATAAAGTTTAATGCAACCAAGAGTCTGGTCATGATCTGTAGGACCAGAGAAGACGAGCACATGAGAGATCCTGACTTTTGCCAGCGGAATGTTGTGTTGACTGTTAAAACAAAAATTAAATATCTTGGGCATCACTGCAGACATGGCAGATGATGATGATATGTCTTGTACTTTGGCTACGGGTATATGTGATGTTTTAGTCATGGTGCTTATTGTCTTGTTTATCAGATGTTTTATGTTCACTGTGGACCTAGGGGGCGCTGCAATTTCAAATCCTGTGAGTGCGACCTGTACATAATTGTTTTTGACAGTAAAGCTGACTTTGAACTTTGATATGTATAGACAATGTAGGACGCTCTATGCTCAGGCAAATATTCTTATGCGTAAGTTTGGCTCTTGTACAAATGATGTAAAGTTGTTATTGTTTAAATCATATTGTTCACTACTGTACACAGCCAACCTCTGGATTAATTACAAAAAAACAGTTTGCAAAGACTGCACGATGATGGCTTTTGAGGAGGCCACGATGGACGAATGTGACAGAAATGTTTGTTACTGCATGACTGAACACTCTGCAGGCTGCACTAAGAACTCTAATCTGCAGACTGAACAAATCAGACAGTGGAATAATAATGGCACTCACAAATTTGAGACTCAATATGATGTCATTCCAATATGTGGAGACACTGGTATGGCTCTTTTAAAAATATAAATGTTTATTGTTTTGTATTGTCACTGTCCTTGTCTGTTGTAAAAAATGGACCATGAGTCTGGAATAAAGATGAATTGAAAAAATTAAATTATTTCCTGTTGTTAGTGTTTCCACCTCAGTTTCCCTTCGCCGTGGTTGCTCTAAAGACATGTACACACCTGAAAATGAATGCATGTGAATATAAACAAGTGTCTGTGAATGCTAGCACGAGTTTCGGAGATTTAGAGCTTGGGTTATGTGGGGTTTTGGACTGGGATTTGTACAAGAGCTGTGGGCTTCTACTATGAACCATAAGGATATACAAAATAGTGCCCGGGAGAAACTGCTCAAATTACTCAAACATGCTTGCCTGACAAGCCAGTCACTTCTACATTCTGTTTGAATCCAGAAGGAACTGTCCTGTCGAAAATTCCAAGTTACGAAACGCCTTCATGTTAAATTTTGGTCTCTAGATACGAAAGAAAATTCAAGTTACGAAACGTGAAATCTCAAAAATTCAAATAATGCGCGCTCAGATGCACGCCCCGAAACGTAAATACACTTTATCAACACACATGGAGTTATGTTCCAGAAATAACCCGCAACAAGAGAAATCCCCGAAGTAGGACAACTTTATATTTTACAATTATTCTACATGTTTTAAGGCTCTAAATGCCTCACCACACACATTATACACTTTTATCAGACTGGAATTAAACTTTTCTCACATTTCTTTCTCGTTTAAACACTCAAACTTTCATAGATTTTCAACAAAATGTATTAATTAGTGAAGCGTGGGGGCTCCGGAAGCCCCGCGCCGCGCGAGGAGCACCTCACTTCACCGCACCACACGAGGAGCACCTCACCTCACCTCACCGCGCGTGGAGCACCGCTAGTCCTGGTCTGCACGACCGGCACCGGGTCTGCGAGCACGATATAGAACCGCGGCACCCGGACCGCGTCCTCTGGAGCCCGAGCCACAAAACAGCCGCACGAAACCAGCAAAGAGCGGCACGTGGTGGTTTAATCCTGGTTTAGTCCAGGTCTAGACCTGGTTTAGAAATGGTCTAGCCCTGGTTTAGTTCTGGTCTAGACCTGGTTTATTCCACGTTTAGTCCTGGCTCTACAGTCTCTTAGCCAATCAGGACGCAGAACACAAAGTTACACTATAAAAAAACATTCGTAAGGTGAGGTACCACTGTATTAACTTCTTACACATGAGAGGAGTAATAGTTCGGTGTGTCGATTGTTGATTCTGTAAAAATCTGCCCTGTTGTTTTTCCCCTTTATTACATGTAAATCGGCATGTTAATCTGCTTGTCAATCACGCCGACATGTTATTCTGCCTGTCAATCAGGCCTTCTGAAATCAGAGAGATCGGATACAGCTCCAGACGTCTTGTCAAAACGTGTGGTTCAGGTATCAAACATACATGGATGACAAAACCACTTCAGACATATTTTTGATGAGAGATCAAAGTTATAACACAAAAGAACGGTCCACAAAGCTGATTTTGCATAATCACGTGACATCATAATCCAGAAGCCCGCCATCTTGGAGATATTTGAAACACAGCGAACAGTGCATTTATGCCACAAAGTTAAAAGCAAAATGGTCAACTATTGTCGGGTCCTAAGCTGTCACAATAGACCGGGCAGAGAAAAACACCTGCAGTTCTATCGTTTACCTAAAGTAGTGACCAACCAGGACTAAACCAGGTCTAAACCAGGACTAAACCAGAACTAAACCAGGACTAAACCAGGGTGAACAGACAGCAATTATCAAAGGAAAGGACATTGTGGATCGCCAGTCTCAAACAGAACTTGGATGGGAGAAATCATGACAACATTCGCATATGCTCAGCTCATTTCCCAGCCGGTATCCGTATATTAGTCGTATCTTAGCCGGTAGCCATATCTTTGCAAAATGTGAATAATAAAAAACAATATACGTGAAAAGTCCCTCAGTCGTCCAGGTAGAATCCATGATCAAAAGATCAAGAGATCAAGAGAGACAAGGACAATAAACAAGACAACAGAGAATCCGAACCCAGGAGGAAAGGGGTAGCGATTCCGTACCTGGCCGGCGTTTCGGAAAAACTACAGAGGATTTTCAGACAATATGAAATTCCAGTTTATTTCAAACCCACAAACACTTTAAGACAAAAACTGGTCCACCCAAAGGACAGAACACCGAGCCACAAACAAAGCAATGTGGTCTACTCCATTCAGTGTAGTGAAGACTGCAGTGAGCGCTACATTGGGGAAACAAAACAGCCACTTCACAAGAGGATGTACCAACACAGACGGGCGTGCCAGAGTGGACCGGCTTCTGCGGTACATCTTCACCTAGAAGCCACGGGCCATTCTTTTGAGGACAGTGAGGTTCAGATCTTAGCCAGGGAAAAGAACTGGTTTGAAAGGGGAGTTAAAGAGGCTATTTTTGTCAAAAAAGAGAATCCGTCATTAAACAGAAATGGGGGAGTGAGATATAACTTGTCGCCCATTTATAATGGGATTCTTAGACCAGTCAAACAGAGCCAGGGCAGAGGGGTGGAGAGGGTCGTTAGACGTTGAATAGGGGGTCGAAACAGCCGTCAGAGTAATTTGAAAAACAAAGAGACAGATTAGGGGGATCATTTTCAGAGCTTTTGTCATTGTCGGACGCGCCTCCCGGCAGCTAGATATAAGCAGGGTCTAACCAGTACAATAACCAGAGCTGACGAAGCCTCTCGGATGAGCGGCGAAACGTTTTCAACCAAACAAACTTTGTCCAGTTGACAAATTGAACTTCTCTTTTGATCAAAAAACAATATACTAGTACTTAAACACGTTACACATGTGGGTCTACTAGATATAAGTATGCCTTTGCCAACATGCTTGTCTCCAGTTTTCCGCACTTTGCGCTCTCGTACCAGCCACAAACAAACTGGTTGTGGCCTCCAGACCTTTAGAGCTCTGAAGGTCTTGTGCTGTATCAGGGCTTGGGGAGAAGACCAGGTAGTTGACAATATCGGCATCGCTTACAGCAGCAGAATCGACAAATCGCCGCTGTCACTGAACGAACTTGAATCCATCTCATACGGCTCTTCTTGCCCAATTAATTCAAGTTTTTTCATATAATGCTCCTTTTCTTTGTCATCCAACTTATCCCTGTACAGCTGATTAACTGTGTCAGAACTTTTGGATTCCGATGTGGAAAGTTTCTCGCGAGATTTTGATTCCTTTCTGCATGGTTGCTTTTTAAACACATGTAATTTTGAGCGCGGTCATCCAAGATGACCGCACATACAGGTAATCGTCCTGTTTTTCCGGGTACGTGAAAAGGCTCTGTACTCCCTTTTGAAGCAATTACCCCTGAATTCCAGAACCCGAGCTCAGCACAAGTCTGAATTCTCTTGTTGCTTCTTGTGTGTGGCTTTGTACTCGTCTGAAAGCGGTCTCGTCCCCCACTGAGAGGATTACAGGGCTCGCTCATAATATTGGAAGCGCACAATAAGATCATACTGTTGACTTTGACTGGAGAGCGGAGAGAGCGCTGTGATGAATGAGAATACTCTGGATTGTGGCACACCACTCCGATGAATAGCCCCACAAATAGCATTAGAGAGTGCGAGGCGAGCATGCCCAGTCCAATACAAGACGCTAATGTAACAAGTGTAATCTCCGTGGTGGCCTCCATTCAAAGGCCCAAATCTGATGAAAGAAGAGCAGACAAAGCAGCACAACGAGGAGGCTGCGCTGGTACAGAGTGTAAGTGCTGTAATTTAATGAACAAATGTAGAGAGGTGAAGCTGAAGTGAAAATGCAGTCTAGCAAGGCATAGTTTGCTGTGCGTTTTTTCTTTAAAAGGTGCTCGAGCTGATTTCTACTTGAACATGTGAAAAACAGATTTTAAACGGTTTGCACTGGTCCAAAGTTATTCCTCACTTACCTTATGCATTCTGAGCATCCTAATTATTCACTAAGGTTACGTTTATATGATGACGGTCTGAACAGAAGACGCAAAAGTGCCGTCGCGTCTTCACTTTTTATTCTGCGTTTAGACAAGCGTTTTTGGGAGGAAATCTGCGTGCATGCGGTGACGCAAAAGTGTGTGGAATGCGATTGGGTATGCATGCCAGGCGGCTATAACCTGGGAAATCCCAGGCTGCTTTCGTTCATTCCGATCTGAAAGACAGCCTGGCAACTATGGCAAGCGAGCTCTCCCGATTCTGGGAGCCAATCAGAGAGCGGGGAGGGGTGTAAAGACGGTGACGCGTACTAAGTGACAAACGGAAGCTTGTAGTTTGAACTGACAACTGACATGATTGGCTATGGGCTACGTATACGCCAACTGATAGACATTCGTAATGCCTAGTAAACGGCCGTTGGCGATCGTAAACCACACCTCCGCTACGAGATATTTCGAAGGTGGCTCCCAGACCATATATCACTTGTGATATGGTCAGGTATAAACCAGGTAAAGGCGGCTAGGTGGCGCTGTGATACATTATCACTATGTCCATGCACATGCGTAGAATCTTCCTTCTTCTCATCTGCGCCGTGAAAAGCAAAACAAAACATGGCTACCGGTAGCAAAAAAAATGTGTGTGGTCAGACGAAGAAGTTCAACTAAGTACACTGATATATGGACCGATGTGATGTAAACGCGTACGCGACATCAGCAGATTTGACCAGAGTTTTGCGTCTTTGGCAGTGTAGATGAAAACGCTACGGCGGAGCGTATTCAAGTTTTCCACTTTGGAAGGCGGTTTCAGTTTTTTGCGTTTTTAAGCCCCCAAAACACCGTCACCGTCTAAACCAGGGGTGTCAAACTCATTCTGATCCGGGGGCCGTATCCAACCAACTTTGATTCCAAAGGGGCCAGATCAGAGAAGTCATGGCAAATATACCCCAAAAATAGAAATAAGTCCAAATATTTGTGCAGAGAAACACAAATCTATTACAGACTGCTGTTTTTCAGTCCCAGCAGTAACTCGTTTATCTTCTGTCTTCTCAATTCTCCGTTCAAGTTCTTGTATTGTTCAAAATGCCGTGTCTCGTAGTGGCGTTTAAGATTATATTCCTTGAGCACCGCCACTTGTTGCAAACACACCGAGCGTACAGGTTTCCCATTCACCTCCGTGAACAAATAGGAATTAGTCAATTTTTCTTGGAAAATCCTGCACTCGGCATCCACTTTTCTCATTTTTGACATTTTGTTGATGAGGGTGTCACGGTCACCAGTCCAAACGATGGTCCTTTAAGAGCGTTTGGAAAGAGGCGAGTCTTCATTTGTGCTGCTCTGGTGGGAAAAGCAGAAAATTACCAATATATTAATAGAAAATTTAAATATAATTAAAATATTTTTAATCAGCCAAGGGCCAGATTAAAGGTCTTGGAGGGACGGATCTGCATGTTTGACACCCCTGGTCTAAACAAAAGGCACTTCCGATAAAATATTTTGTCGTTTTTACTCGTAAGTGTTCTCGTGTAAACAGGCCCTAAAATGAGTTTATAAGCACTTTTCACAACTTTCAGAGCAGAGGCCAGAGAGTTTTGCCATCACGGTAATACTAAAAACAACTAGTATACAAAAATCATAATTATTGGACAATTGGCTTATTAAATCCAAATGACTCTGTATAGTTCATATAGAATTTATTTGCAGAATTTATTACAGCCCGAATGATGATTTCCAGAGTAAAGTGAACGCAGAGGGATATCAGTCTGATCGTCACTCCCTTCGTTGGGTTTTAATCCAGACTTAAACGCGGTTGTCCAGTCAGATTTGGTCACCTATCGTTAACAAACAAAATCAATCTCCAGAAATCAGTTCTTCAGCACTGTGACACATTTTTTCCTTTTTTTGTTTTTTTTTTTGTTCCCCTCGTAAGCAGCCATATTTGTTTTGATACAGATGGACCATGTGTGTCCCTGATTAATCCACCTGCCAATTTGAGATTCGCCAGTGACCAGACTCATATTTTGGTGAAGTATTGAAGAAGCGTGTTATTTTGGATCTCAGGCACAGTCTGGACAGCTGTCTAATCACTCTGAGCTCTGTGCTGTAATTGGGCCTGTCTTATTCAGTGAACAGTCCACATCAGCCTCCATCTGCTGTTAGATATAAAAAAAAAGGAAAGGTATTTGCTTTTTATTTAGTATTTAGTTCATTTTCACTCTCTGTGTTTCTTTAAACCTTTTGGAGTTTTTAAAGTGAGTTAGTTTTTGCTTGCCTGGCTCTGCAGCTCCATGCAGGAGCAAACATCTGTCTCCAGGTTTAGCTTCTGGACACTACCGCACACATACTGCCGTTAGGGCTCGCAGCTCAGAAATATAAAATCCAACTCAAAAAGGAACATACTTTTTATTTAGGGAAGGAGTTTGTACAATGCTAAAGCAACATTTCAGAAGCCTGGCTTAGTTTAGTGAGTATCTCTTGCTCCAAGGCAATCATTTATAAGTTCGAGGTTGCATGTTCTCCCTGTGTCTTGTTTCCCCCTCAATCTAATACATGCACAATAATCCTCCAGCTAGGTACTCCTGACCAAGACTCTGATTTAAATGGATAGTGCGTTGGTTTTTTAAAAAAAATTTTTATGTGAATCTGTACGGCAGGGGTGCTCAATGCGTCGATCGCGATCGACCGGTAGCTTGGGGGCCAAGTGTCAGTCGATCGTCAGGGCTTAATGCTCAATTCCGATTTTTTTGTGAAATCCGATTTTTTGCGCATGCGCCCCAGAGGACTCGGAGAGGTCACATGCAGCGAGCGTGCTCAATGTTTACGGAAGTCACCGCAAGTCAAGTTGCCGCAAGTCAAGTTGCTTCGCCACTTCACTGCAGACATGAAAATCCCTCACCTTTTAGCGAAATTCGACAATACGTTCGGGATATGTCCCTTTCTCTGGAGATCCGGATAATTAAAGTCTGTGGGTATACAGCGTGATACAAACTATCGACAACACGGCAAACTGTTACTACGGAGCTGACCGCGTTCTTATGGGGTGAATCATATTATCGTGTTATTTCTGCATCAAAGGGACAGATTATCTGACAGCAGGGGTCCGGGACTAAACCAGGTTTAAACTAGGACTAAACCAGGTCTAAACCAGGTCTGAACCAGGACTAAGGTGTGTGTGTGTGTGATCTCGGCACACCATCAACCTCAAAAGTAGATCCCAGTCAAAAAAAGTTTGAGCACCCCTGCTGTATGGATTCCCTTCTAACAGTGCCGTGTGTTAACACTGGCTTACCTCTGACAGTCTCGTCTCAGCCCGGTTCTGCTCGGGTTCTGGAGCTCACGTAAGTAGGTCCGGTAAGTTCGCGGGGACAGTTAATAAAGCTTGTTTTTCTTCGCAAAACAACATTTGTCCAAAAAGTGATGTATATTTCCGTCACAAACAGTCGCATGGTGCTCCGCCGTAAACATCCGCTAACAAGTGAACAGGCTAATAGAGCTAACGTGGGCGCAGTGATACGAATCTAGAGAAAATATGTGAATGCGAATTAGGCTGCTGGATTTGTTTGTGACGGAAATATATATCACTTTTTGGACAAATGTTGTTTTGCAAAGAAAAATAAGCTTTATTAACTGTCTCCGCGAACTTACCGGACCTACTTACGTGAGACTGTCAGATGTAAGCCAGTGTTACCGCTCGACACTTTTAGAAGGAAACCCATACAGATTCACATTAAAAAAAATGCCCTTGATTTAACATTTCCGATTATTAAGTATGCTTCCTTTTTTTTCCCAAATGAGCAGAACCAATGCAATGGCTTGTATTGATGAGGCATCAAAACACAAAAGAGCTCGTTTTAATGATAGTAATGTGATTAAAACAATAAGTTTGATTGTATCTTGGCAAGCATCAATGGTTTGCAAACACTAATCACCCTCTTGAGCACACAACACAGGCATAAAAAGTGTCTTGCACAAGGACACAATGATTGAATAGCTGATGGTGGATGAACGATGAACAATGATGAGTCCCTAAGTCAAGGACGGTGCATATTCTGAACCTTTTGGCTACTAGTAGTCGCACTTTTCTCTCTAGCATAATTGACAGGTGGATTTGCCAGTCAGGGTCATGGATGGTCCTTCTGTAAAAATATCAATCACATTTCTGTAGAATCAATAAACGAAGCACTAAACACTAAACTTAATCAGAGGTGAGATATGTTACAGTATGTTTAGTTGTAAATGATGGATCGCCAACGAGCTCCTTCGCTCATGTGCATCACTGAAACAATCTGCTTGCATGGAGAGATCATTCTTGGCAGGCAACATATTTACTCCACACTTTTTTTTTTTTTTTTTTTTTAAAGTTGGAGACACAGACTGTGATAAACCAGGCCCATCAAACTGAGATACACCAAGCCCATTGGAGGAGCAGAGGAGAAGACCACAGGGAACACAGGGAAGAGCAGACTTTCGATGTGAGGATTAGAGTCACACGCCACAGGGAAAGCATTTGGGCAAATTATGGTGCAGTACAAGTAGATCCAAAACAGACAGTGTAAGAGAGGTGTGACTGAGAGCACCTGTCGCAAAAATGTTTCCAAACTGTTGATAAACTAAAGCGTAAAATAGTCCAAGCTATCGAAATTGTATGACTTTTATCATAGAGGGCTGCAGGCTGAAACGTACACAGAGCGAAGGGTCTTTAGTAAAGCTTACAACAGGGATAATGGTATTACAAATTAGCTGATATTGGTTCCATGATATTGATAAAGCTAATATGCTGGTTGGTAGGGCTGGGCGGTATACCGGTTCATACTGAATACCGGTGTTTTTTATTGTTTTTTATGTTATGAATTTTTCATTTACCGCAATACCGGTGAGTGTGTGCATACAAAACATCGGGAACACAGAGCGGCGGAACATCGCGCCGGAACGACATGCCGGGGAACTGTTTTGCAGTGGCATGAGAGCGGTGAAAGTGTAAGCCGTGTCTCAATTCGAGGGCTGCAGTCTCCGCTGCTTTTTCGGACGCTTTTTCGGCAGTTCCGATGGCTGCAAAAGTCCACGGAGCCGTTCGCAGTGCCCAGACACGCTGCTAATGCTAATGCTAACAACACGCACCACGCAAATTATGCACACAGTTCAATAACCCTTGAATTGGGATACGGCTACAGTGTGTGTTGAGCGGTGAAAAACATGGATGTCGTTGTTAGAAACAGAGGAACTTAAACCGAAAAGAGGAGCCGTGTCAGTCGTGTGGAAGAACTTCGGCTTTAAAAAATCTCACGCTGATCAAACAACCGTATTTTGTAAATGTTGTCGGGCTAAGGTTGTAGCGACTCAGGCGTTACTCAAAGACGCGTTCGCTAAGGGGACCGCCTACGACAAGAAAAGCAAACGGTGGAACAATATTACCAACGCTGTTACTGTCCACTTCGCCAAAGACATGGAACCACTTAGTCCTGTTGAGAAAGGAGCTTCAGGGAGATGATTAAAGCTCTGGACCCAGATATGTTTTACCAAGTCAAATTTATTGCAGTAATTATTCTCTAAACTATTAAAAAATTGGGTTAACACATAGTCATGCATGAAAAAAAATCAATAAATACTGTCAAATACTGTGATACCAGTATAATTTTGAAAAAATAAATATAAATTTTTGTTCATACCGCCCAGCTCTACTGGTTGGGCCTTTAATTGGATGTAATAAGAATATTTACAGGCTAATATTGGCCTATAACATCTTATTTTTAAACTTTTATTCATATGAAACTGCTAAGTATTTATTTGAAGGATACACACATTGGGATCAGTTTACTGTGTTTCAAGGAAATAAGTGCCAATTCCATCCTGAAACTGGGTATTGGAGAAGTTAAAGTCTGCATACCGGTATCGGAACTGAAAAAACTGAATTGGTGCAGCCCTACTGTTTTAGACCTACTGTATATCATATCAAAATGTAGTTATTTAGGTTAGATTAGCATAATTTTCCTTTTGAAATTACTTAATTTGTCTTTTGGGTCAATTCAGGCAAGGGGTAGCCTGGGAATTCCCAGGCCGCTTCCGTTCGTTTCGAACTGGAAGGCGGCCTGGCAGCTCGTCCAAGCGAGAGTCCCAGATTTAGGGCCCCAATCAGAGAGCGGGGGAGGGGTGGAAAGACGGTGACGCGTACTACATGACAAACGGAAGCTTGTAGTTTGAACTGACAACTGACATGATTGGCTATGGACTTACGTATACGCTCAATGATAGACATTCATAACGCCCAATAAACAGCCGTTGGCAATCGCTAACCACACCTCCGCTACGGGATTTTTCGAAGCGAGCTCCCAGACCCATATCTCACTTGTGATATGGTCAGGTGTTAACCAGACTAGGCAAGGGGGGCATGTTTTGCTGATTTTAAAAATGCCACTAATGTCAGTTCGTACATTTATATCCCACCTCTCTTTGCAGGTGACAAAAACAAGAATACTGGGGCTGCTGGACCTTCATTCCAAAACCTAAAAGGACCACCAGGTAAAAGTTTTTCTTTTATACCCTGACCATGTTATGTATAGTACATTATAATAGAAATATAGCACTCTCATCTTTCCACTTTCCCAAAGACATTGATGGGAGAGAGGCTTTCAGCCATCATCATTCACTTAGAAATGGCTTGAATATTCCCAAAGTCAGGACTGTATATTACTCTGCCTGCAGGCGCTTCAGACTAAATGTTGAATCTGTTTTTTTACAGAAATTGGAAATGGAATGGGAAAGTCTTGTACAGAGACAGAAGATTCTCATCACATGTCAGACCAGAAGATAAATGTTGACCTGGAATCTTTTGAAATGGATATAAACAGTCATCACTATTAAACAGACTGACACATGAAAAATGAAACAGGTGCAGGAAACACAGACGGAATATTAAAAGTGTAAATGAGGTTCTGTTGTTTACCCAACTCAAACTCAAAACTATAGACTGTATAAAAGAAGTGGACTAAGCGAGTGTGACGTCACCCATAGGGTTCAGCTCCACTCAAAGGAAGCAAAACGCGCTAGTGAATGAAGGCATCTGATTGATCCGTTATTTATATGTTGATTTATGGACAAAATAGCAAAATAAAAAAAAACAGAATCATGTAGAGAGGATTAATACGAACATTTTAAAGGTCCCATGGCATGAAATTTTCACTTTCTGAGGTTTTTGAACGTTAATGTGAGCCCCCTTACCCTGTTTAGCCCCCCCCCCCCCCCATGGCTAAAAGTTGCGAAATGTCTAAACTGAGCATTTGCGGTCCTTTTCTGCGTTACAAAAAAAACAGTGCTCAAACGGGCGAGTTCGGACAAGGCACCCTTTTGACGTCAGATCGGCAAATACAGCTCCAGCCCCTCCCTCTGTCTCCGCTCAGCGTCCCTGTATATCCCGCCCATAGAGTTTGGACTGTGAATGCGCTACGCAATGCGAAATGCGTTTTTTTATTTGCCTGGAGGCACGTCCGAGTGTTTCTAGGCTCGCAAGTCCCTTACCCGACCCTCTGGACCTCTGAAATACCAGTGGTTTAATTTTATTTTCTGTGTAAATATGCTTTTTTTCATTGCAAAGTCTCTCATCTGTCTTCGTGCGTAAAACACGGAAGAGAGCAGACAGCTGCGCCGAGCTGCGCTGAGGAGCGGGGGAAACCCGGCCCCCCCGCTCCTTAGCCAATCTCTCTGTCCTTCTCATTTGCATTGAAGCAGAAACACCCAGAATAAAGCATTTTAGACACATATCTAGCCTCATGAAGACTGTCAGAGTCATATCTCATGCAGTGAGTGTTGATTTTGAAGAAGGATTCATTTACAGTATTAGGGAACCATTAAGGAGCCATATAAAAGCATCAAGAAGTACCATGTCATGGGACCTTTAAGACCAAAATGACGAGGCTCAGTGTAGCAGTTACAGCAGTTACAAAGAGAGGAACCACAAGATCCAGGGTCAGGGTCAGAAGGAGCCGGAAGAGCTGGGTTTGTGTGTTAAATGTGTGTCATTGAACCAAAATACAGCTCCAGGTCTGTTTGTGATGATTATCATATAGATCCCCTCTGAGGCCATGATGCCCCTGAAGAAGACTTTATATTGTGGTCAGATAAAAGCTGGCATGACGTTTTCACTAATGTGAATGTCAACATGTGAATGTCATGTCAATGAGAGGTATTCAAGCACTTATCTAAATGTATTAAGCCTTTAGTGAAGTATTTCAATTATGTTCAATTGCGGTTTCTATACCCATAAGCTCAGCCAGCTGTGAAAGAGTATTTTCAGCCTTAAAACCCACTCAAGTCTGCTTGTGTTCACAAATGAAGGATGATAGGCTTATTGACTTGTTGTGTTTTAAGTGTGCACAATCAAAGAGCCAATAGATGGACATGGATTTGTTGACAAATTAGCTTTACTGCATGTGAACCTCAGTCAGGCTTCTGTAACCTGAACTTTGATGTTCATGTGATATATAAACCTTCTAAAATAATAGAAGGGCTGTAACTACATTAGTTTATCCACTATTGGTAAAAGAGAAATTCAATTTGTCAACTGGGCAAAGTTTATTTGGTCGAAAACGTTTCGCAGCTCATCCAAGCTGCTTCTTCAGTTCTGATTAGAGTGCCGATGGACACTGCTTATATCTAGCTGCAGGGAGGAGCTAACTACAATGAAATTACTCTGAAACTATCCCACCTTTGTTTTCCAGTTTCTGTGTGGGGTCTTGTTTAGCATACCCATTAGTACCATAATGGGTGTTTTCACACTCTGGGCCTGACCTGGCTGCCCTTTTGTTTCCTTTGTTTGTTTTGATTTAGGTTTGAGAATTGAATTATATATGGTAGATAGATTGTGTCTGACCCCTCCATTCCTGTTCAAGGAAGGATTCTCTTTTTTGACAAAAATAGCCTCTTTAACTCACCAATTCCTTTCCCTGGCCAAGATCTGAACCTCACTGTCCTCAAAGGAGTGGCCCGTGGCTTTATCTAATATTGTTTGTATTGTGTGCACACTGGCTAAAATGCACCAGAATAAAGGACTATTGTGTGTTTGGTTAACACTTCCGCCATCTGTCCCGCCCCATGTGAGCTATGGCCCCCTTTGCACCCTGGTGCAAAAAAAAGTCTAGATACCCCACTGGGCAACAGAAAAACAAGCAGCATGGAGTCTCTCTGAGAAAGTTTTGGTGTTTTGGTGCAAAGTTTGGATAGAGAGGCTGTTTCAGCATGGTTGGATAAAAATAGAGAGGCTATGGCAGTTTCATAAGAAATCTGATCACATGGATTTCAGTCAGATCACTGTGGCAGACATTATGCATGTGGTTATTGCTTTGCCTAGATGGTGTTTTTGAGCAATAAAACCAAACAAGTGCGACTGGAAAAGTAAGTGCACCTATAAATGTACTGTATGTCACTTTCACCTGTCACCTGCATGTTTCTATGGAAATAGAAAGTAAAAATCACACTTTTTATATCATACTAGAAGATTTCATACTGGAGATGGAAGAATATAGCCAAAGGCTCAGAGTGAGGACTCACGCTTTTATATATAATATATATATATATAAAATATATATTTATAGTATGCCATGTTATTGTGCTTTCTTAATATTGTTTCCTCATTACAAACAAACCTGGAGTTGTCTTTTGTTTCATTCACACGTTTAACACACAAATCCTGCATATTTGGCCTGAGTTCTTCTTTCAAACAGAAAACACTCCATCTTGTGATGTCATCTGATAATACAGGAAGTGCTCTGTTGTTTTTAGGCCTCTTGCTACTCCTGTAGCCATATACATGTTTAAGTTTATCTGACTTTAGCCGTTTCCCAATTCAGAGAGTGCACGGTTCGGAGCGTGGTCTCAGCCTGCAGTCGAGGCGGTGCATACTCGCTCAGCCCTGAGTGCAGTCCGTGGACCGCATGGCCGTCTGCGAAATGGAACAGGTCCCGCCTCAGCTCGATGAGCCGGGTGGTCTGCTCCTTGTTCCCTAAAGACAAAAATATTATTCTATTGCAACTAGTAATACTTGGAATTGGGACATGGTTATACTGTAGAATATCCAGCATTACAGCAGCAAAGGAAATATAGAAGTGTAAGGGGAAAAGCATGTGAACAGTAATACAGGTGCTGTGAACTATGCCGTTACGGCTACCGTCACACATGTTTAGCGTAGTTTATGAAGAGTTTCATGGAGCATAGTTGCAGGTGAGGTGAACCAGTACACACATTTTATAGTGAAGTCGCAATTGTCACACAGCGATGTTGCTGGCGAGTCCATCTTTGTAGTCATATATCCTGTGCATGCTGGGGCTTTTGAGTGTGCGGAGCGTGCATGTTTGCACGCTTGGTCCACGCCCCGATTTCCATGGAAACGACTGCGGTGTTCGGACTGCGTCTTAACTGTGCATGGGACAAAAACAAAATGGAACAGTAGTCGTCGCGCCGGATATGACGCACATCCCCCTCCAAGCACGCTCCGAACCGTGCACTCGCTGAATTGGGAAACGGCATTTA
The DNA here is from genome assembly GCA_036785185.1 of Paratrypauchen microcephalus. NCBI lineage: Eukaryota > Metazoa > Chordata > Actinopteri > Gobiiformes > Gobiidae > Paratrypauchen > Paratrypauchen microcephalus. Next base: position 1,906,638 of record JAVJIX010000122.1, on the reverse strand, counting down.
TCTGACAGATCTCTCCTGTGATTGGTGCATTCCCTTCAAGCTGGCACTCGCTAACTCCCTTCCTGCTGATTGGTGCAGCGCCCTAGAGCCTGGCCAATCCTGGGCCTTCCCCTGCAGCTGCCACACCTTAAAAGGACCCCTGCCACTCCTGGCTGCTGCCCTGTCTGTGGACTGCGGTGTACATTTGCGGTGTCTCCCAGTAGTGTTGTGCAGCTTTGTGAACCTTGACGAACCAGTAGTCTTTGTGACTTAGTTTTGAGCCTGATTTGTTTTTCTCTTATTTTAATTTATATACTCTTATTTTGTTAGCCTACTTTTAGTTATACATCTTCCTCCTTTAGTTAATATTGTAAATATCCTCGTTAGTTTTACCTTTACATTCCTTTTAAATAAATTACCACTTTACATCTTGGTTCTATTGTTACTTCCCCTGTTCCTCCTATTTAGATGATTTCAGCTCTGTAATTGCCAATCTCTACTGAACTAAAAGGTAAAAAGGTAGCTGTTAACTTGAAAATTACCACTATAAGATATCACAGAGAGATGTAGACAATAATTATGGATTACTCAAAGATGTGAATGAAACAAAACTAAGCTCCGGATTATAACAGATCCAGAGTCAAATTTGTTTAATACAGGACCAAACTGCAGTAATAAAGCATGAAACTATATCTACAACCAGTCCTTGATGTGACCTCCATCATTACCTGTCCCATCTCCAGCTCCTGTTGTACCTTAGGACCATATGATGAGTGTAAATCCACTGTCTGCTCCTGCTCCAGACTCTGAGGCTGGGCTGGAGCGTCGCGGCGCCTGAGAACCGTGGATGAACCAGGCTGAATGAGAAAGAGCTGTGAAATACATCCTTGAAGTGCATGTCTCTCTGAGCGCCAGCATCAAACACCCCATGTTCCGGGGCGTTCGGATCAGACACGTGTCCCGAAGGTTCAGTATAAACAGCAGCACCAGACGCAACATTAAAGGTGCACTGTGTAACGTTTTCTGGTGTAAGGTACGCCACTTGTTTCCATGGATGTCATCAGTTTGCAAGGATTTGCCCAGAAGATGATACTACCTGGACAAGTTAGGGCTCTGGATAGGGGACCCTTGAACAATAAACTCAAACGGTGGTGTAACCCTGTTAATTTTGCCCCAGTAAAACCCTAACGAAATCTAATATCATTGTTTGTTAAAGATCCCATGACATGGTACTTGATGCTTTTATATGGCACTTTAGTGGTTCCCTAATACTGTATATGAAGCCTTCTCCAAAATCAAGCCTTGGTGCATGATATAGCCTCTACGAGGGAGCCCTATTCAGACTTGTGTCTCTCTACGCTTTATTCTGGGTGTTGTTGCTTGAATGCAAATGAGGAGGACAGAGACAGGCCAGTGCAGCGGGTGGGGGGTGTGGCCAAATACGCCACTGTTTCCTGGTTTAGCGCTGGTGCCTCCCGTATGTGTAACCGGAGAAAGAAAGGACAAGCGATTTGCAAGTCCAGCTCTGTATTGTCCCATGAAAAGAAACACTCTTAGGCAAATTTCCACTGAAAATAAAATTTAAACCGCTGCTGTTTCAGAGGCTCGGATAAAGGAGCAAAACAAAAAACAAACCGCAGCTAGCAGCTTGTAGCGTTTGCGCTTCTCTGGGTGTGATTTCCAGAGACGAGGTAAACACCTTTCCCAGAGTGTGTGTCCAAAATCGCCCGTTTGCGCTGTCTTTTTTTCAAACTTGGAAAAGTTTCGCAATTGCTCAGTTTACACATTTCTCAACTTTTAGCAATGGGGGGGGGCCTAAACAGGGTAGGGGAGCTCACATTAACATTCAAAAAACTCAAAAAACTCAAAAAAGTGAACATTTCATGCCATGGGACCTTTTAAACCAAATTTAAGTGCAATTCCCAGTTTTGCCACGAGATGGCAGCACACCAAAGTGCTTTAGAATTTTCTTCGCTGTGTTCTTCCTCTTGCTGCCATCTCTAAACAGAGCACAAGTCGATTAAACCAACAAGAGGTAAATTTGAAATAAATGTTGATCTTGTAATTTAACTTGATCCAGAAACTAACTAATGATATCCCAAAGGTCCTGTGAATATTTGAACTGTGCTGGAACCTAGAAGTAGAACCAGTACCTGGTTATCCCAGTGAGTCAGGACCACATTTTCTGTTGTGTTACTTTACTACAGTCACTGAGAAACAAACTGTAAATCATTATAAATGATGAACCCTGTTGTTGAAAAAACCAGTCGGGGTGAATTGTTAATGCTATACTGATAATAATTCATGGAGTAAATTTAAATTTGGAGTAAATCAAATGATTTGTACTATTTAAAGAGGATCTTTTCTATTTTTTGTATGATGAATGATGAATTGAATTCAAGGTTTACAAGCTTACAGTTTTATTTGAAAAATGGACAATTGTACTGATTTCCTGTACATCTTGTAGACTGTTTTTTAGAGGGTCTGGTCCTGATTCCTGGTTCTTCTGACTCTGGATTCCTCTTCATTCACCCTGGAGCCTGGTTCCCCGGTCCACCTCCTCGCCTAACAGCGCTTCAACGGTTTCACTGGATGCATGGACATGACCCCGAGTATTAAAGGTCCCATGACATGGTACTTCTTGATGCTTTTATATGGCGGCTTAATGGTTCCCTAATACTGTAAATGAATCCTTCTTCAAAATCAACACTCAGTGCATGAGAAAGACCCATTTACACAGACATGGTCACAAATTCACTCTCTGAACAACTCATTCTGGGCCTTCTTGCTTGAATGCAAATGAGAAGGACACAGATAGGCTTAGAGGAGCGGGTGGGCCCCCTTCCCACCCGCTCCTCTGCGCCGCTGGAGCGCTGCTCTGCGCTGTCTCCCAACTTCTGCGTTTGAAGCACGAAGACAGAAAGGAGAGCCATTTCAGTGAAAAAAACACATTTTCACAGAAAATAAAATTAAACCACTGCTGTTTCAGAGGTCCAGAGGGTTGGGTAAAGGACTTCCGAGCCTAGAAAGACTCGCATGTGCCTCCAGGCAAATAAAAAAACGCATTTCGCATTGCGTAGCTCCTCCGCAGTCCAAACTCTCTGGGCGTGATTTCCAGAGACAGGGGGTGGAGATCCAGACGATGGTGGAACTGGATTTGCATTTCTTTTTTCGATCTGATGTCAATAAGGTGCCTTGTCCAGAATCGCCCGTTTGAGCTGTGTTTTTTTCAAACGCAGAAAAGGATCGCAAATGCTAAAATTCAAGCTTGTGTTTTTCATTTTGGTTGTTTATTGCACTGAAATGCGCAAACGCCACAAACCTGTCTCTTAATGTACATTTTATTGTCCCCATTGGAAAATTTCTAATCTGGTGGGTCAAGTGGGTGCCACAGTACCACGTCTGGGACCTATCTCCAGATCTTGAGCAAGTTTTGGTCAGGACTCTCTTCGCTGGAGGATCTGACCTGTCGTGCATGCTTTGAGTTGACAGGGGAAGCTGCAGTGCCCAGATTATACCCCTCCAGAAACAGGGAGAACATGCAAACTCTGCACAGGTTTGATTCGTGGGCCACGAATCAAACCTGAACAAACCACAGATTCTTACTGTAAAGTGTGCGAGCTACCATGCCACCGAGGGAAGAAGGTCCTCTCCTGCTTGCCAGGGAAATGTTGTTTCTTTGGCTATAATATTGCACAGTATGTGGCATCTTCATGAAGTATGTTTTGAAATGGGTTTGAACTTTCTGGAGGTCGCACTTCACTTGCACGATTCCATGGAAAGTGAGATTTTGAGTGGGCAGACTGAAATTGTAGGCAAATATATAGAGATATACAGTGGTACCTCACCTTACGAAATTAATTCGTTCCAGAAGTGGTTTCGTAACGTGAAAAATTCGTAAGTTGAGTAGCTATTTCAATGGAAAAAGCCTGATTCGTTCCAAGGCCCCGATCCAAGTTTTTTTTTTTTTTTATAGTGTAACTTTTTTCATAGTGTAACATTGTGTTCTGCGTCCTGCGTCCTTTTCTCACATTTGTCTCTCGTTTAAACACTCAAATTTTCATAGATTTTCAACAAAATTAAGCGTGTGGGGGGAAGGAGGAGGGGGGAGAAAACTGCGCGTGGACACGTGTGATGGCGCACATGACCCGGCGCAGAGCTGACAGCAGACCAAGGTCTAAACCAGGTCTAGACCAAGGTCTAAACCAGGACTAAACCAGGTGGATTAAACCGCCGCGCGTGGCTCTATTTCCTGGTTTCGTTTGGAGTCACAGCTGAGGCGAGCCGCTGCTCTAGACCTGCCTGCGTAAGGTGCTCACAGAGCGGCATGACAGAACCGTGAGGTCGGCCTCTTCAAGACCTCCAGGCCGGTGACCGGGACAATCCCCGGACCCATGCCCGCTTAGGGAGCTCTTTAGGCGGGCTGGCAGTGTCCCCCTGGGTCCCTGGATGTCTGGGGCTCCGTGCCTGGAGTGGCCCTGGAGAGCAGGTCTAGACCGCGGCTCTTGCAGGCGAGCAGCGGCTCGCCTCAGCTGTGACTCGAAACAAAACCAGGAAATAGACCCACGCGCGGCGCTTTAATCCACCTGGGCTAGTCCTGGTTTAGTCCTGGTTTAGACCTTGGTCTAGACCTGGTTTAGACCTTGGTCTAGACCTGCTGTCAGCTCCGCGCCGGAACCAGGAAATAGACCCACGCGCGGCGCTTTAATCCACCTGGGCTAGTCATGGTTTAGTCCTGGTTTAGACCTTGGTCTAGACCTGGTTTAGACCTTGGTCTAGACCTGCTGTCAGCTCCGCGCTGGAACCAGGAAATAGACCCACGCGCGGCGCTTTAATCCACCTGGGCTAGTCCTGGTTTAGTCCTGGTTTAGACCTTGGTCTAGACCTGGTTTAGACCTTGGTCTAGACCTGCTGTCAGCTCCGTGCCGGGTCATGTGCGCTATCACACACGTGTCCACGCGCAGTTTTCTCCCCCCTCCTCCTTCCCCCCACACGCTTCACTATTAATAATTTTGTTGAAAATCTATGAAAATTTGAGTGTTTAAACGAGAGACAAATGTGAGAAAAGTTTAAATCCAGTCTGAGAAAAGCGTATAATGTGTGACTGAGGGCGCATTATTTGAATTTTTGAGATTTCGCGTTTCGTAACTTGAAATTTCATTCGTATCTAGAGACAAAAATTTACCGTGAAGGCGTTTCGTAACTTGAAATTTTCGTTTGTTGGGTCATTCGTAAGGTGAGGTACCACTGTATGTGTATTTGTATTAGGTAATGAGGTTAAGGTTGGATTGGGTGGGCAAGCATTTAATTTGCCCACCTTTTTTATAGCTAAAGCTGGCCCTGCTGTACCTTTTTTAAAGCAGCCTCTATCTACTATATCTACAACTGCTCCTTGATGTGACCTCCATCATTACCTGTCTCATCACCAGCTCCTGTTGTCCCTTAAGACCATATGATGAGTGTAAATCCACTGTCTGCGCCTGCTCCGGATCCCACCGTGATGATTCTGAGGCTGGGCTGGAGCGTCGCGGCATGGATGAACCAGGCTGAATGAGAAAGAGCTGTAAAATACGTCCTTGAAGCGCATGGCAGCATCAAACACCCCATGTTCCCGGGCGTTCGGATCACACACGAGTCCTGTAGGTTTAGCATAATCAGACCGCAACAAAACCCTCGGGATCAGATGGGATTTGGACTAAAGCTGTCACTGCGTTCACATTTTACCTTAGTTGGGTAAAATTCCCAAATATTAAGAAGTGCAGTTCGTGCAGTTCAAGGAACAGAAGTTAAGACTGTGATTTGAGCAGTTTTTCCTGTATCCATGGCAACCCTGCTTGGAGGTAGTTATGTTAGCCAGCTAGCTCTGGAATGCTACAAATATGGTAGAAGAAGAAGATTGACTTTATTGATCTCACACAGGAGAAACTGTCCTCTGCGTTTGACCCATCCTATCATTAGGAGCAGTGGGCAGCACATGACTGCGCCCGGGGACCATCTCCATGATCTTCTTGCTTAGGTTTGGTCAGGACCTAAAAGCTGGAGGATTTTACCTATGGTGCATGTTTTTGGGTTGATGGGGGAAACCGGAGTGTCCAGAGTTCACCTGCAGGGGGCGCCAGGTGAAACATCAGTGCTAGTGCAGCCTCTACAGCTCAGTGAGTGAATTCTAGAGGTTCTGAACTTCATATACTGAGAATGACGAAAAACTAAGGCACTGGCAACCCAGGTTCAGTTGTGATCGTACTACCTTTTATTATTATCTCAGAGAGAATGCAGGCTACATGCAGTTCCCATCTTGATATCCAAAATAAAAGTACATTTTGTTAATTTACATAATTTATGGAGGCTGCAAATGACCTTGAGGCAAGCCCCGCAGCCGATGGCTTGACGTCATCGTGAGCGACCTCCAACAACTTGGAGTCACCGTGGAGGACGCAGAGCAGCTGGCCCAAGACCACCAGCACTGGAAAAAACTGGTTCATCTGGTTGGATCAACGCACGGGGACAGGACCACCCCCCACCCCCCCTTCGCTGGAGCTAAATGATGAAAACAAAAAAGATGAATGACATAATTTATTGAAGGACACAACAAAAGCAGTCATCTGTGGGAGCTGGCATCGCACCATCAACCTGTGGGTCAGTGGATCTGAACGCTCTGCCAACAGTCTTTATGTCGCGAAGGATTCAAACTGCCAACCTTTCAATCAGTGGACAAACACTGTCAACCCTGAGCCATTTTTTTTACCATTCTGGTGTCCAAAGCAGTGATCAAACCAAAGTGGTTGGCTATTTTTAAAATCATAAAATGGATAATCTACACTGTCATTAATCTTGGAAATGAAGAAGAACCAGGAATGGAAAGTGTCCAAAATTGTAAGTGATATTGGTGTTCTGATTTTCTATAAATTCGGGGTATATAAGATAAGATAAGATAAGGTAAGGTAAGGTAAAATAATCCTTTATTTGTCCCACAATGGGGAAATTGCAGTGTCACAACGAAAGTTTCAGAAAGAGCATGCATCAAAAATTAAGATAAATAATAATAAGTATGTACAATCAACTAAAAAACACAACACTGTAAGGTTAAAAGGCACAGGAACGCTGCACAATAAATGTCTTCGATTCTGAGCAGTGAACAAACAGCAGTTAAAGTGACTCCAGTACAATAAAGTGACTCAGATGATTGTGTACAGTGCAGTGATGGGCAGTGGTTGTTATATATGATTCAGCAGCGGAGGTGGGACGGTATGGAAACCATAGCTAGCCCCTGGTGGTGATGTATGGTTTAATTACATTGGCGCTGGGCCATTGTAATCCGAGTGTTCAGCACTTCTGCAAAGTATCTATAAGAGGTTTTCTTTAATAATATCACTTAGTTCCCTCGGTCACACTGACTCACAGAAGAGGTATACATTTCTCATTATATTTTGGCTGGCCTTGTTAGTTCTTTAAACCTCCTCGTATGGAAGCATAGGCAGACGTGAATACAGTCACATCCTGAGGGTAAACAAACTTCTGTGTTGGACACCCACAGTCTCCTGCCCCACAAACACCATGGAATAAATGTGTGTTAGTGATGTGACTTTCTTGAACAATTCCTTAATGTGAACAATTGGATCTGGATAAAATATTTTTGAAAGAGACAAATCTTTCTCTTGATTTCATGCAATTTTATGATGATGGATGCCACAGAAGTTGCCTGGTTTACACCAGACCATATCACAAGTGATATATGGTCTGGGAGCCACCTTCGAAATATCTCGTAGCGGAGGTGTGGTTTACGATCGCCAAAGGCTGGTTATTGAGCATTACGAATGTCTATCATTTGGCGTATACGTAGCCCATAGCCAATCATGTCAGTTGTCAGTTCAAACTACAAGCTTCCGTTTGTCACATAGTACGTGTCACCGTCTTGCCACCCCTCCCCGCTCTCTGATTGGCTCCCAGAATCGGGAGAGCTCGCTTGCCATAGTTGTCAGGCTGTCTTTCAGATCGGAACGAACGAAAGCAGCCTGGGATTTCCCAGGTTACCACAGAAGCAGAGTATCACAGTTTTGCCTGTTGTTTACATGTTTATCGCCAATCCACCTCCATTTCTTAACCTGATCCATCTTTTGCTTCCTCCCTGTTTTTCCCCGATCATCCCAGGGTCGTCTATATAAACTCCATCTGCCCAGTCAGTTCCTGTTAGATTCTCGCCCAGTTAAGAGACTCTCAGGCTCTGTGTCTGAAACTCTAAATCTGGTATCTGCTGTTTGTAATTTGTGCGATTCTCCATTATTCCCTGTTTGAGTTCTTCCCAGCCTGTTTCCTAATTAGAGTATTTCCCAGTTTTGGAGTATTGGAATATTGGAATATTTTAGTGGAATATTTTAGTTCACATAATATCTTATCTTCCTTTGTTGTTTATCGGCCTGGTTTGTCATTTTGAGCTTTACCCGTTAAAGGACACTTTCTGTTGAACTGAACCAAGGCCTTTGCGTTTGACGGCATTCTTTTGGGTTGCATTTGAGTCCAAGTGGTCTGCGTGATAGTTGTCTGCGGACAACGGGACAAGTGTAAGAACACGTGTGCTTTATAGACTTTAGGACATGTTTAAATACTAATTCAGCTTTCGTGTGGCGATCATATTGTGGCGCCGCGGATCTCCTTTCACAATGCGTCTAAGATAATGCTAACGCTAGCATTGAAACAATGCGATCAGCGAAATCAAAAACAGTCTCTTTAGGTTAATTTCCACTCTATTTTTGTTTATATAAAAGCCAAACGTTTTGCCATAGGCTATAGCGGTAGAGTAATACTTTATTTTAATTCAATTTGACCCGTTTTGGCACTTTTGTAACTTTTTTTGACTTGGAGCTTATTTAGCCATGAAGTTTCTAATGGAAGTTCTTATGGGATGCATTTGAAACTTCAATGTTTTCTTTTTGTAACTTTTTTTTTTTTAATGAATTAGGCTGCAATGCCAATACTAATTGATTTATTTAATAGAACTTTGAAAGTGGACTTTACTTGGTTTGGAATTAAAGCTAGCTTATTGAAATTATTGAATTGTTATTAAAGTCCATTTTGGTGTGACCAAAAGTTTATTTATAGGTATACAGCTAAGATATATGGCATTTATTTATTTAAAACATAGTATATTATACTATGCTATATTATGTGCAATACAAAATTCATTTGAGCAGTATTACCTTCTGTTGTCTGCGTGGTACAGAGTTCTAATATAGGTTACACGAGTAGTTTGAGAGGTTATCACCATGATTACAGTTTTTAAATTATTATTGTAGAGCAATAGTTTGAAGCATTTGAACCAGATCTGAGCTTTTGGCTTGTGTCATAGAAATAAATAGCTGAATCTTGTGTACTAGACAAATAAAGACAGGTTGCATTTCAATTTGATTGTTTATTACACTGATAAATGTGCGAATTCACATCATTACTATGAGCAGACTTGCATTTCCACAAACCTGACTCTTATCTAGCCTGTTTCCATGGAAATGTTGTTCTTTGGCTGTTCTTTCAGTGTGTTCAGTGGCTGCATCGACCACCAACCTGGATTCAGTGATGGCGACACCAGATTCGTTATTTGCCATGTGACATCGATTGTCAAGGTTATGAGAGTGATGCAGATCTCACCATTTATAACAAATCACACATGTTCTTGTTGTTACTGTGGTATTATAAATGCCAGGTTGTGAAACGACGACCTGAAGTCCCTGGAGCGTCACAATAGGTTTTTAAGTACACACTTGAAAAATGTTGTTGTTGAAAAATAAGAGAGATATTATTTGTAGGTTTCAGCGTTCTGTTTTATATTTTGAGCACTTTTTAGCTTTCAAAAGATGTAAAGCATTTGTTTTGCAAGATGCAGTGCCAGATTTTTACCATCTTAAAGTGGAAAACAGAGCTACTTCATTTTACAAGGACCATTAACATCGCTCCGAAATGGATACAGGTACCGCTATTGATTTCAGAATCTGATTAACTGATATCAAATTCCCTCTCTGCCCAGGGCTCACTGTTGATGTGCCCTTGGGCAAGACACTTTACCCATGTTTGGTGACATGAGTTGCCTTTAGAACACTGGTCAGTACTGAAAATGCTACACTAGTCCATCAGTATTATGTCTTGAAATTCCAACTATACAAATCCCATCAAATAAAAAACAGGGATGAAAGAGTTCCGTCTTTTAGCGGATCTCCGCGGGGTAATTTTTTTTAATTTTTTAATATCTGTGCAAATTCGTTGAGAAAGATTTTGGGTGTATATATATGTATAGTTGTGTTTAAGGTCACCAACCGTCCCTTGAAAAACCGAATCGTCCCGTATTCAGAACAAAAGTACATGTCTCGTATTAAACTGCCGCGCGAGCCCGTGTCTGGAGCCGTGGACCGAGCGAGTGAGAGCAGCTCTCACAACAGTGTGTACCATTGCGTGTACACAGGTTAAACTTTATAAAACATCCTATACCTCATCATACCTGCCCGTGCCTCACTTAACGCGTCGCTCCTCGCTTTTTCACCTGCGCCTTTCAGCGCGCATAAGCTCCTCCTCAATGCGGTCTGATTAGTGCAAAGCAAAAACAAATCCAATATATACTACCAGTAGGCCTACCTGTTAATAAAATGTGTTTTTTTTTTGTACTTTTATGTACCGTTTTACTTTATTGCTAACATATAGCATATAGAAAAACAAATTTCAGAAATAAAAAGATTTCCAGCGGGGGGGGGGGGGCGCCGCCGTGACTTTCCACTTTTTTCATGATTGGCCACTTTCATCCCTGAAAAAAAAAAACACTATCAATGAAAAGGGGTTTATTGCAGTTCTATGAGGTAATAGTTGTAATAACGATAATATAATTGTGATGCTATATTTGACCAAGAACATGTTTAATGAGTTTGAGCTCCCCCTTCAGAGTGCTGTCATAACAAAATCAGTTTGCATCCCACTAATTGAATTACTGCACTTCAGGTTTGCCAAGTTGTAAGTTGTATTATCGTGCTTTTGTATATTTCTGGAAAATAGCTGGGCACGTGTGGTGACGTAGTCTTGTGGGCGGAGCATTGAACAGAATTGTACTGCTAATGTAACACACTATTGTTTTTACATAACATAATAAAAAAAGAACATTAGATAAAAAAGTAGGTACAGGAAGAGGCAGAAAGCCCTCAGAGGGCTTATATTAAAGCCTCCACCTTATGAATACAATAAACAAACATAGCTGTGCAATACTAAAAAGTTACATTTACACACGTTAAATACATTTGATTCAGTCAGGCATTAAAATACAATGAAACATACCACAACTGAATGCTTATCAACCACCATCATCAAATAAACATTTCCTCAAACTCCTTTTAAATAACGTTTCTGAAATGCCCTCACTGCCCAGATGAGAAAACCGGCTCCAGTTTACAGCCTCTGTATCGTAGGCAAAACTGAGCTCTTTATGTGACACATGTGAACTGGTCTCTATAGGACAATTTAAAATCTTGCTCAAAGGTTTGGAATTGAAATCTATGGTTTGTAAATGTTTTTAATTCTGAAACATTTTATTGCTTGTAATTGCTTGTAATTGTTTTTAAATGGTTTCATTTTTTTTTTCATTTCCTTATTTGTTTCATTCATAAAAGATGAATACAAAATAGTTCTGTAACATTTAACCATGTGAATGAAAAGGAGCAGAAAGAAGTATAAACTTATAACATCCGCCCCCTTTACACACAAAATCAGACATTTACAACATTTCATCAGTTCCAACTACACTGAGGAACTTATTTACATGACGTGCACAATATTAAATACATGTTAATTAGCACAAAAGGACAGTTCATATTTCATACTTTTTTAGCATATCATGTTTGACATTTCTTGTAAACACTTGAAAAGATTTTGAAGCTTTGAGTTTTTCATTTAGATTGACTGAAACACATTTTTCCATTGTTGTTGTTCTAAATTTGTTTTTTTTTTAAAAAGATTTCAATTCCTTTCAAATTATAATGACTTTCTCTCTTTTTAAATTTACTTTGCAAATTAGTGGACAAGGTTTGCTGATTTGCTTTGTACATAATTTTTAAAATATGAAATTCAACCAGTTCATTGAATTTCAATATTTTTAATTGTATAAATATTGGGTTTGTTGTGTCTCTGTACCCACTTCCACTAACGATTCTTACCGCTCTTTTCTGTAAAATGAAAACAGAATTAACATAAGTTTTACAAGCACTACCCCAGACTTCTATACAATAGGTCAGATATGGAACAATCAATGAATTATACAACAAATACAAAGCTCTCATATTTAATGACTCTTTTACCTTATATAACACAGCTATTACTTGTGATAATTTAATTTTCACATAATCTATGTGGGATTTCCATGTCAGATGTTTATCATTACAAAATGGTTTGTAATTGTATCGATCTGTGCCGCTGTCTTGGCCAGGACTGCCTTGAAAAAGAGATTATTAATCTCAATGGGACTTTTCTGGTTAAAAAAAGGTTTAAAAAAAAAAAAAAATTGAAACATAAAACATAAACATAAATTTTTTTTACAAATTTTACAAAGTTTTATAACTATGAATCCCAGCATTGGTTTTAAAGTAAAAGGTGAAATGTTTAGGGATCGTCATTGGATTATAAAGAATTTTATATATAAAAATACAAATTTGATAAATATTAATATCATTAATAGTAAGAATGTTAAGTTTAGTAAATAGATTTGCAGACGATGTTAATGGCTTGGAATACAAACAAAACGTTTTTGCACCCATAATATTTTGTTCAGAGTAGTTGAGAAAGTGCTTGCCCAGGCTATATTACAATATGACGGGATAGATCGGGATAAATTAGACTATAGTATAGATTTAGAGTCCAGAAATTTACAAACTTTTCTTATAATACCAAGAGATATATTAATTTTTCTGGTCACCCAGTCGCACTAGGGGCTAAGGAACTGACTGCAGCCTAGAGGGCGATCAGAAGGAGGAACGGGTGTGTGACTAAAACCACAAACCAAAAATTCAGTTCAAAATGTATTGTATTAAATGACAGGAAGTCAAGAAATGTCCCTTGTGTGTGTATATATTATATATAAATGGGTAATAAATATTATATTATATTATAAGCAGATATACTTGAACACAAACAAAATAAAAATGCATTCACACAGACAGGATCTTTTTTTTTTTTTTTTTTTTTTTCAATAGAGTTCAGAGTTTGAGTTCAGTTCATAAAGTCCAGGTGGTTGTAGGAAGTGTGTAATAATCCGTTTGGAGTTATTTATATTTCCCCACGTTCAGTTTGAGTTATTGAAGTCCAGCAGTTAATAGGTTCCGGGGTTATGAAAGGGCTGTGATATTTCCTATCACGATCATGGGGTGAATGGGTAGCAGTGGGGGAAAAAAAAAAATCTGACCGTTGAGTGGGTATTGACAGGACTGAAGAGTGAATCAATTCGTCCAGTAGTCTGTTAGATAGGTATTTTGACTAGTTTTCATCCAGGCAATCCAAAGCGAGAGCAGGAGGATGCATGACAAATGACGCCGGAACTTAAAGGAAAAGTAACGGTTTTTTTTACAATCTGAGCCTTCTTTCGGCAATAAAACAAGTAGTTTTACTCACCCATAGCACTTTGGTGTCATTTGGAGCAGTATCGCAGAAGTTATGTTGGAGCCGTTCTGTTCTACTAATGATCCCGTATCCGTTAGCATGAGTGCTCTGGGCACTGCTTTGCGCTCTCCAAATAACACAAACTTTAGCACTTTTCAAATCACAGAAGATCGCTGTGTCAGGGTAGACTTTTAGTAGATTCCAAAACGGCCTGAAACCCGATATCGCAACAGAAAAGTAAAGTTCAGAGCGGTGTTAGCTTCTTTCGGACTAGCGGTGTTTACAAAACAGCTGAGTTCACGCATGCGCACTGTCCTCTCTGATGACGTCATCAAATGAAACTATAGCTGGATATCGGGTTTCAGGCCGTTTTGGAATCCACTAAAAGTCTACCCTGACACAGCGATCTTCTGTGATTTGAAAAGTGCTAAAATTTGTGTTATTTGGAGAGCGCAAAGTAATGCCCCGAGCATATGATACGAGCACCATGTTAACGGATACGGGATCATTAGTAGAACAGAACGGCTCCAACATAACTTCTGCGATACCACTCCAATTGACACCAAACTGCTATGGGTGAGTAAAACTACTTGTTTTATTGCCGAAAGAAGGCTCCGATTGTAAAAAAAAACAAAACAAAAAAAACGTTACTTTTCCTTTAAATTTATTTATTTAAATTATCCCGCCACGATAAAGTTGTAACCAGAAATGGGCTAATTGACATGGGTTACACCAGTGCTTCTCAAATAGTGGGGCGGGCCCCCCTGGGGGGGCGTGATGCCAGGGGGGGCGCGTATGACCCTGGGAAACATGTTTTTTTGCTGTACTGTACTAGAACTAAGTGTAATTGCACATCAACAACGGTAGTTGGCAGTGGCGTTCTCACATGCGATTTACGCACAGTCTCACCATTAACAGAACATCCTCTGTCACAGAAAAAACACGCATATTCCACTGAGTTGTGTCCTTTAGTCCGACAGAAGCTGACGCATCAGTGGCACAAGGAGAGAGCATTTTTTTTCAGTGCTTTTAGCTTATGCAAATGAGGTGGTTTTAAGTTTAATTTCTGTAAAACGTAAACAAATGTGCGCAAAGCTGCATTAAAAACACATTAATATTTGAGTCCTCAGTGCAGTCTTTGTTGTAAGTTTTTTTCTTTTTTTTGTTTATAATGTTAATAAAAGGATACAGTGGTGTTCTAATAACAATTTTCTAGACAAATAATACTATTTATAGTCGCGCGCAAGAAGGGGGGCGTGAAATTTTTTCTTCTTCCTAGGGGGGGCGTCACAGAAAATAATTGAGAAGCACTGGGTTACACTAACGATAAGGAGGTACAGAATGCGACCTCGGATACTTCACTAGTGAAAGAGCGTGGATATGCGAATAATCGGACTACGAGGCAAGTAAGTGTACCCGATGATGTTTGCAGGAACATGTGAGGAAAATAATCTTTGTTATGAAATACGTCAAAGGTCGCTGATGTCCTGTTCTTGTGTTATCAATCAATAGTTACCAATACATTGAGGTTTACGACAACTATGGCTGATTTATGCTGACTCAGTTAAATTACCTAGAGACGTGGTCTTTTAAACTGGACTTTGCCTGTGTTTTATTACCATGTTATGTACCCCCATGACACGCTGTCTGCATAAAGTTCCTTCCTGAGGGTCCTAGTAATGAGTTAATGGTTAACTACTCTGTAGGTTAAATTTAGCTCAGTTCTGTACCAAGACTATGGGAGACGACAGGAGATGAAGAATCATGTCTGTATCCTCTGCTGTTCAACATTAAAGTGCCTGCATTTTTTCCTACGAGGTCTTGAGAATTTCTTCCACAAACACATTTACTTTATAGACTTTAGGACGCGTTTAAATACTAATTCAGCTTTTGTGTGGCGATCATATTTCATTACGGCCGCTGCGGTCAGCAATAAACTAACTGGTGTGCACGCAGCCTAGCCTATTTGTGACCGACCGCGGCCAAATAGGACAAGTGATCCCGGAGACGTTTTGAGTTGTTCACTTCTGAAAATATAGATTCTAAGCTTTCCAATGATGCCTTACACATGAAAATCTGACCATATTTGAAGATGATGTCGCTATTTGAAAGCATGCACAACACATTTTACTAAGGGGTGAAATCAGCTCCTAAACTTTTCTCACAACTTGCCTCATTTGCCCTCCCCCATCACTGACTATCTGTGGTGTGGAGTTTCCGGGCAGGTCAGAATTAGTGCAGAATTATATTTTGTTAAAATGGAAATGCTTTTATAACAAAGTCCATATAATCATTCAATAATTAAGTTAAATTACGTTAAAAAGTTAAGTAAAAATCACCTGTATTGTCAATTTAATACAATACAAAATGAATAATAAATGAAACAATAAACTAAATTGACAATACAGGTGATTTGGCACTTTTTTATTTTTATTTATTTTTTTAACTTAAAGGGATATTTCAGGATTTTTGATATGGGGGCTCATTTCCGAGTTAGCGTTGCAGAGATGTGGAGACACTTTTTAGCGAATTTCATGCAGTCCTTCCAGCTGCAGAGTTTTCAGTTGCTAGGCTAGCGCAAGTCAATGGTAAATGGTAGCCTGATTTTAATCAGGCTTACCCACTCCATAATGCACCCAAGACAAGTCAATTATAACGGCAGACTGTCGATGTAAATATATGTTGATTGAGTAATTTTTTAAATAAAACTGACTGCGAATAGCATGAATCATTCCATATCTGAGGGACTAGCTTCGCAGCAGCAGCGGAATTTTACTTTACTCTAGTTGGTTGTGAAGTGACCAATCACGTAAACAGAGAAGCGAGAAAAGTTGTAGTAGGGAAGACCACAGAGTGAAGAGGTGAATTTTAAAAGAACTACCAGGCAATATGGTGTTTCAGTGTGCATTTCGAAAATGTACAAATAAAGCCCGCAGGTGGGCACCACAAAGTTTTCACAGCTTTCCAGTGCACGATCGAGAAAGGAAAGGGTTGTAGCTACTGGCTTAGACATCAACACACCGGTGGAGACGCTACATAAACAGAAGATTTGCAGTGATCATTTCGGACCAGACTACTACACCAAATCCCTTGGAAAGCCTAGTCTGACAACCACTGCAGTACCATCTGTCTTTCCAAGCGCAAGATCCCGTGATGAAGAACAGGTTTGTACCTTTTTTACCCAAGCTTGCTCCTGTCGTTATGTTAGCCTGCTGGTCGATTGATGAAGACTGTGCTAGAGCTTTTGCTTCACTCTTGTAGTCTACCCGGCTGACAGAAAAGGCATGCACGCTCATAAAGTTGTTGCTAGCCCATTAACATTCATCTGTATATTCCGGCTCGTACAGGTACGGTTCAGTGGAGAAAGCAAATTGCTCAGCATCGTCTTCAAAAGCATCGGGGAGACCTCCAAACGTGGCCATGTCTGAATTGTAGAACAGGTCAGGCTACTGTACTCTACGGCTAACGATGACAGCTGAAGGTAAACAAAAAACAGCTGGAAACTTAGCTGCAAGGTGATATCACTCCGCCCATGCCTAGCTTGATCAAGAAAAAAAATGCGCTGTTGCATAAGGACATAAATCCAAGGTACAAGGTTGATTATATTTCTAAAATTGTTCCATCAACACAGACATTTACATCGACAGTCTGCCGTTATAGTTGACTGGCCTCGAGTATCCTTTGGTGTGGGTAAGCCTGATTAAAATCAGGCTACCATTTACCATTGATTTGCGCTAGCCTAGCAACTGAAAACTCTGCAGCTGGAAGGACTGCATGAAATTGGCTAAAAAGTGTCTCCACATCTCTGCAACACTCTGGCTAACTCGGAAATGAGCCCCCATGTCAAAAATCCTGGAATATCCCTTTAATTTTACTTAATGATTGAATGATTGTATGGACTTTTTGTTATAAAAGCATTTCCATTTTTAAAAAAAAGTATAATTCTGCACTAATTCTGACCTTTCCTGAATGTAAACACCACACCACAGTGACGTCAGTGATGGGGGAGGGCTTAGCTTAATGTCATGTAAATGAGCTCTGAAGGCCTGGACAAGAGGATCTTTAGAGGAACTTTTCTCAATTCGTTATTTTCAGATGTCCCACATTCAAATGGCCACAACTTCTTCAAATGTTCTCCGATTTCCATGTGTAAGGCATCGTTGGAAAGCTTAGAATTGATACTTTCAGAATCTGTGAATAACTCAAAATGCCCCCGGGATGACTTGAGTCTTGTTTTGCTGCGGTCGGTCACATATTTACTGAAGGAACAAAGGTGTAATAAAATAACATGGTAGAAAGCTCCAAAAAGATCAATTTTGTGCTATACCCCCATCTTTAAATTTGCCTCATTGCTCTCCTCTGCTATCCCTTTCTTGCATTGTGGCCACATATGTTGCCTGAGTATAAGTGGCTCAACTGGAGGGAAAACAGACATTTTCACCCCTAAAAGCATGCTGGCCACATACATGCAGCCCCGTAGTTGCATTCTATTGCTGCTAGATGGCGCTGTGATATCCTGTTGCAGAATCATTGCCCCATTGCTCTCCTCTGCTATAGGCTAACCTTCGGCACAGACCTTAGCGTGACTTGCAATCTAAAATGTAAAATATTGTCAGTTTTCACACTGCAGGCTAAGGCTGAACGATTTTAAGAAAAAATTGAATTGCGATTTTTCTGGCAGATATTTCGATTTCATCCACGATTTTTTTCAAATTCGTTTTTTCAATGTCGTGTGTTACGGCAGTCGTTATTTCCTGGTGTCGTCGGCTGCTTCTGTCATATGGAGTTACACTGGCAAAAGAAGCTGGAATTGTCTGTTTGGCCCGAGTATCACTTTTACTAGAGGTTTCTCCGGACTTTCTCGCCAAGTGGTGAACTTTCAAGTGGTGGTATAAATTGGTCGTGTTTCCACTGGATGTGGCGACTTTAGCACGACATGTTTAGTGCAGCTCCTGTTTCTGATGATCATCTGCAGCCTTAAACCCGAAATACTGCCAAATGACCGACGTATTGTTTTTCTTTGGGTTCAAAACCCCTGACTCCCACTGAAGCTATTTCTGAAATAGATCACCAGCTTCACTGATTGGAGTCGAGAACACGTGACCTGTCTACGCGCAGTATGCCGCTTCTGATTGGCGGGTTTAGCAGGGTGGGAGGGAGGCGGGCCAGACAGCGTACATGTGTGAAATAGTTGACGGAACAAAACCTGGGTCAGTTAGGAGCGCTGCAGAAAACTTTAATGATCTTTAACGATTTATGCGACTTTAACGATCCCAAAATCGTGTTGTTTGAGATCGCGATTTGCGATCTAAAACAATAGATCGTTCAGCCCTACTGCAAGCCAGTTTATGGAATGTACAAAGCTAATTGAATTGAAGCGTGTCTGAGTGCCCTCCTCCGCTGTAACCTGAGCCCAGTGGGAGCGCAGTTTACTCAGTGCTCAACGCCTCCGGGAGACCGGGCCAGCACCAGGAGGAGGAGGAAGTGGAGGATAGAGTCGTCTTCTGGAGGCAGGACAGTGTGTCGGAGAGATACTGTCAGGCAGAGCAGCCTGTGTCCAGTCGGCCCCTCAGTCGCACTGCTCTGCCTCGCTGCACCAGCCTCTCAAGAGTTCTCAAGCAGAGGAGCGAGCAGAGGCAACAGACGCCCACTCGCTTACAGATGGGCGACTCGTGGTTGGTTTATTAGAATTCAGAATGTTAATTTTGTTTGTAATAAAAATGAGAGAGAGATACTTCATTTATCCAGAGGGAAATTCAAGTTTAAGCTGCAGTAACATTTACAAAGTGCTTCTCAGTGACCTTTTGTGTCTCAGTCAAAGTGCTGTTCGACATCAGCTCTGGTCAGGTAGTGTCAATGGATCTTGTGTGAAAGCAGATCCTGTGAGCGGAGTAAAAGTGTCCCTATTTGGGCATCACAGCAGCATTTGGTGGGACCCAGGGGAACTCAACAGTAAAGTTTCTTCTACGCCAAACCCCTGGTGTGCGGTTCGGGTGCACACCAGTCCCAAGTCACGGGAGTTCACATGGTAGATTAGCGACTGTCAAGTGAAAAAAGCCCAGCCCCTATGCTCATCGTCTTCTCCTCTCTTCTCTTTCCCTCTTAATACTTTATTGCTAGTCTGGCCAGTAGTTGGCGCCAAAAAAATCTAGGTAAGCCGGTAGTGTCGCTGCACCCATTTAATTAGGTCCAGGTGCGCAGGCACACAAACCAATCCCAGGAATGCAACAGGGAAACACAGAGGCCGTTTCCCAATTCACCGACGGCACACTTGTGAGCGTCCTTGGAACGGGATGTGCGTCATATCCGGCGCGACAAGCGCCGTTCCATTCATTTTTTTCCCCCTGCACCGTCGAGACGAGCCCTGTACGGCGCCGTCGTTTCCATGGAAATCGGGGAGTGGACCAAGCGTGCAAACATGCACGCTTCGCACACTTAAAAGCCCCAGCATGCACAGCGCGGGACTACAAAGACCGACTCGCCAGCGACATCCAAAAGTGACAGTTGCGACGTCACTATAAAATATACGTACTGGTTCACCTCACCTACAACTATGCTACATGAAACTCTTCATAAACTACGCTAAACATGTGTGACGGTAGCCGTAACGGCATAGATCACGGCACCTGTATTACCGTTCACATGCTTTCCCCCCTTACACTTCTATATTTCCTTTGCTGTTGTAATGCTGGATATTATACAGTGTAGCCATGTCCAGCGTTTACTCTAAGCTGCGCACTGTTCGCACATTCTCAGCGCACAAGAAAACTTATGCAGCGCCCTGTAAACCAGGGATGAAAGAGCTTTTTAGCGGATCTCTGCTTTTTATTCAGCTGCGGGGTCATTTTTTTATATCTGCAAAGTGCGAGCCGCGCGGGGGGTTCATTTCGGATGTGGAGTTAGTGTGTTTGCTCAGACACATTAAAAATTAGGGGGAACATTGGCCATGTCCCAATTCCAAGTATTACTAGTCGCAATAGTATAATATTTTTGTCTTTAGGGAACAAGGAGCAGACCACCCGGCTCATTGAGCTGAGGCGGGACCTGTTCCATTTCGCAGACGGCCATGTGAGAAACGTAGTGCACTAAGGACAGAGCGAGTGTGCGCCGTCTCGACGACAGCCCGACGGCACACTCACAAGCATGCCGTCGGTGAATTGGGAAACGGCCAGAGACACTACCGGTGAGTAAATTTACCTGTAAAATTAGTTTTTCAGTATGGTTAATTCATTCAAATGAACATTGTGTTTAATTTATGTATAATTAAAAGCATAATAAGAAACTTTAGTTAAATTGTAAATGCAATTGGCCGATTTAATTTGGGAAATGTCCAAATTTGGGTTGACAGTGAGCTGATGAATTAAATGACTATTTTCTGAATTTAAGTAGTGAAAATGTTAAAGGACAAAATTAATATTTTTTAATATTTGATAATTGATTGCGTAAATATATTCCACTTTGGTGTAAAATGTAGCTCTGTAACCAAGTTATAGGAGCACTAATTTAAAAACTGTACATCATTTGGCACGGCACGGCGGCTGAGTGACTAGCGCTTACGCTTCACAGCAAGAAGGTTCTGTGTTCGATCCCCGTGTGGCACGTTGGTATGGCTGTAAGATTTGGGTCGGCTGAGCCTTTCTGTGTGGAGTTTGCATGTTTTCCCTGTGTCTGGGTTTCCTCCGGGCACTCTGGTTTCCCCCACCAACCCAAAACATCCAGCTTAGGTCCTGACCAAACCGAAGCAAGAAGATCATGGAGATGGTCCCCGGGCGCAGTAATGTGCTGCCCACTGCTCCTAATAACAGGATGGGTTAAATGCAGAGAAGAATTTCTCCTGTGTGAGATCAATAAATTCTTCTTCTTCGTCATCATTCATCATTCATCCATCCATCCATAATAATTTTTCTAAATGGGCTCGCGGCGGTCTGAGGACATAAACACTGCCAAACAAGTGAAAAAGTGTTGGGGTCGCGTGCTGTCCAGCTGGGGGCAGTGCGCAGTGATACGACTCGAAAGAAAATAGCACCAAGTGATTATGACTTCTGGACTTTTTCGTGGGCAACTGTTTTGTGACGCAAATATATCACTTTTTGGACAAATATTGTTTTGAGAAGAAAAACAAGCTTTATTAACTGTCCCCGCTAACTTGCTGGACCTACTTTGGTCAGCTCCAGAACCGGGGCAGAACTTGGCTCAGAGGACACTGTCAGAGGTAAGTCAGTGTTGATGCACGACACTGCTGAAGGGGACGCCGTACAGATTCACATCAAAAAACCCAAAATATTCCTTTAACTCTTTCTCTACCGGAGACGTCGTTTGACGTCAGAGCGATTCCAGACGTAGTCTACCAAGACGTCGATTGACGTCAAAGCCGTTTTTCAGCGGGGGTTGCTAGGATACGTCCGGGAGCAACTTGTAATTCATAGTTCAAGGTGTAATTCACACATCCAACCCGTAGGTGGTGATCGTGTGTGTGTTAGTTTGGTGATCGGGGGCGGAGAGCCCAGAAGCGCTCACCGTATGTACTGAGTAGTGGAGCAATATGGCGTTAGCTGCCTAGCGGCAGCTAACAATCGATCGGTTTTTACGGAGTGATCCGAGCGGTCGGAGTGGTCTTGGGACCCAAGGTCCCGGACCACAGGACCGCGGAGACACGCCGGATCAGGCAAGGACGGCAAGAAAGAGATCTCGTCTGTCCGAGGCAGGGGCCATGTCTATTCGGGTCTCAGACCCGGAGGACAGCGAATTTGAGTCCAGCGAGCCAGACCTCGACCCGCCCATGAGCGGCTGCCGTCGGGATCCTCTGGGAGAAGCAGATCCCCCTCTCCAGAGGAAGAGATGGGTAAGAACTAAGTTTACGTGCTGTGTGGTGAATCAATGAATGAACTTACTTAATCCCCTCCCTGCCTGCATGCACTTTTTCCCTCTTGTCCAAATGTCCGGGAGCTACTGTGTGAATGAATGCAGGCGTGCGTGTGTGTGTGTGCGTGTCTGTGCGTGCGTGCGCGTGTGTGCGCGTGTGTGCGCGTGCGTGTGTGCGCGTACGTAGCTATGTGTATAAAGGTTTATGCGTGTGTGTGTGTGTGTGTGTGTGTATGTAAAGGTTTATGCTTGGGTATGTGTGTGTGTATATGTAAAATTGTATATGTAAAATGCCACTATTGATGTGAAGGAATTTCCCATTTACAGAGCCTTCATCCAGCAGAGGACCTACTTTGCGAGCAGGGGTGGGGACCTCTGCTCGCAAAGCGGAGAAGAAAGGTAAAAAAAAAAAAAAATTCTCCCCATTACATTGCAGCAATACAAAAAAAATACATTAGGTAATGTTGTACATTTCTGTCATTTTACAGGTGGTGCATCTGCCACACAAAGTGTAGAGTGGCAACAAAAAGGTTGGGAACCCAACATGATTCCCATCACGGCCACCCCTGGACTCCGGAGCGCTGCAGCGGAGCTGAAGTCTGACGTGCCAGCAGACTTCTTTGAGCTCCTCATCACAAATGAGCTGCTGGCACACATTACTGAGCAGACAAACCTTTATGCTCGCCAGTACTTTGCCGCTCTCCCTGAAGGCCAACAACACACACACGCACACACACACACGCATACATGCACGTGCACACATTGTTCACGCACGTGCACACATTGTTCACGCACATGCACACATTGCTCACGCACATGCACACATTGTTCACGCGCGTGCACACATTGTTCTGTTGTTATTGTAACTGTTGTTATTCTCTCAAGATTGTTCTCTTTGTCAATTTGTATATAGTTATTTCTTATATTTGTAAATAAAATAAAAAAATTTGCAATCAAAAATCTTTCTCTGTTATTTTAGATGTTTGAGGTGTCACTAAATCAATAAGTATTGATGTCAAAGTCACTTATCTGCTTGTAATACCTCCTTTCACAAAAAGCTCATTTTATCAAATTTGTTGTCAAAAAACAGTGTTTTTGCTGAAACTTTGCTATGTTCTACTATCAATTACTTGAGAACCGAAAAGGTTAGAAACATAATTTTTTTTCCAGGTGAAAGATGAGAGTCAACACTTTATTTTGATGTGTGCTACGTTTATATAGTGAAAGAACTCCGTATTCTGTGAGTCTTGAAAAATCAGTGAAAATGCTCTAAATCTCTGGTAGTCAGGGGCTTAGATTTTGAAAACAGGCTGGTAGTGAAAGAGTTAAAAAGACAGCGATATATCAGTCTGGATTTGTCAGTTTTTCTTTCAGAGTTACAATACCTGCATAGGAAATATGCTTTACTCTTACCATTATACAGTAATGTCTATGCAACAAGTGAGCAACAACCATTTAGAAAAACAATATTAAATCTCTAATCTGTAATTATTTTCCATTGTTTTCTCATAGTCCCATTATTCTAGACTATTCAAAAATATTGCCGTATCAGCCCCAGTTTTGGCACAGTGCTCCATCACCAGTCCCGGCATGTTGTTTATGAAAGCAGAGACATGTACCAGCCT
This sequence comes from Paratrypauchen microcephalus, assembly GCA_036785185.1. Lineage (NCBI taxonomy): Eukaryota > Metazoa > Chordata > Actinopteri > Gobiiformes > Gobiidae > Paratrypauchen > Paratrypauchen microcephalus. The sequence goes on along the minus strand of JAVJIX010000122.1, from coordinate 1,882,558 downwards.
CTGGGCACGTTTCACTGGACCATCCTTCAGCGTGTGGCATTGATAACTCCATCAACTCTCCCTAGAAAAAAACAAAAAAAAACAAAAAAAAAAACAGCAATACTTAACTTTTGTCCAGTTGACAAATTGAGTTTTTCCTTTTGCCTTTCAGCAATACAGTTTATATGTTCTCCCTGTGTCCGTGTTTTGTTTTGTTTTTTTCCACAGACTTCTCAGATTTCTTAAGTTGTTTTAGATCAGTATTCACGTTTTTAACATAAACATTCTTGTACAATATCAAAGTCAATTGAAAAATGTAGTACAAATATACAAAAGTAGTCAAATTTGTATCAAAGTCAAATCAAAATTGTAAGGTCCAAGAAGAAGTAGGGGGGAGAAAACTTTAACCCCACCCCCATTACTCATCTATACATAATACAGGGGGTCCTCGGGTTACGACGGTCTCGACTTACGACGTTTTGTGGTTACGAACGCCTGTAACTAGGGATGCACCGATGTGAAAATTTTAGCCAATACCAATATCCGATATTAATGTTATAATAATTAATTAATTCATAGCATTTATATAGCGCCTTTCATAACACCCAAAGCGCTTTACAGTTCATTGTTCATTCACTCCACACTCGGTGGTGGTACTTTCTGTAGCCACAGCTGCCCTGGGGCGGACTGACGGAAGCGAGGCTGCCAATCTGCACCATCTGTACTCTGACCACCTCCAGCACTCACGCACACTCCACTTTCATGTTGCTTTTATCGGCCGATACCGATATTTATTTATTTTTAATTCTGAGATAACATTTTATACAGACTGAAAATCATGCAAAATGAATTTTTGAATGTCTTCTTTTCAAAACGTGTTTTGACTCCTGATTTATTCATTTATTTATTTATTTCAATTTCAATTTCTTTTTTAAAAATAGTGTAACATTGTGTTCTGCTTCCTGATTGGCTAAGGGACCTTTGCCAATTGATGTTTATAGATGGGGGACGCGGAGCTTTCTGGAGCCCACGTAAGTAGGTCCGGTAACTTCCCTGGAACATGAAATAAAGCTTGTTTTTCTTCTCAAAACAAAACATTTGTCCGAAAGGTGATATATTTGCGTCCCAAATATACAGACAGACATAATATGCGACCGCAATCTGGATGTTTCGTGGACAACTGTTTGGGACGCAAATATATCACCTTTCGGACAAATGTTTTGTTTTGAGAAGAAAAACAAGCTTTATTTCATGTTCCAGGGAAGTTACCGGACCGACTTACGTGGGCTCCAGAAAGCGATCCGAACCGGGATCAGCTGAGACTGTCAGAGGTAAGCCGGTGTCAACACACATAACTTTTAGAAGGAAACCCATACAGATTGACATAAAAAAATAAATAAAAAAAAACGCACTATCCCTTTAATCTTCCGTGACACACCTGATGATTTCTCACTGCACACTAATGTGCCGCGGAACAGTGGTTGGGAAACACTGTTCTTGTCTGTCACCCCTGACCTCTCCAGTGGCTCTTTGGAGTGTCAGAGTCAAGTCTATTCTATTATTTCATATATTATTTTATATCTTTATTGCTTTTTTTTCTATTTTTGTGATTCTATTTTTTGTTACCCTGTTATATATTATATTTGAGAGAGCTACTGTACCCAAATAATTTCCCTTGTGGATCAATAAAGTTTGTGTAAACCCCTATTCGGACGGGATTAGTTTTACAGGGGGATGTAGAGTAATGTCGGTTTATCACAGGACCTCTGTAATATAAATGACCCCATTCACACAGGACAAGAAATGTCCGTAATATTTATTTGACATGGGAGGAGTTTGTTTACGCTCTGCCGTCACGTATTCATCGCCCTGTTGAAGATAGAGAAGTCATGATTAGCCTATGTCAGGGGTCGGCAACCCGCGGCTCCGGAGCCGCATGTGGCTCTTTGATCCCTCTGATGCGGCTCAGTACAGCGGTCCCTCGTTCATCGTGGGGGTTACATAAAAATAACCCACAATAGGCTAAATCTGTGAAGTAGTCAGCTTTATATTGCGTGTATAAATATGCGTGTATTTCACAGTTCCTCTGACCGAGGCGCCTGGCGTCGCTGCGCTGTTGCGGGTTTTGTTGTAGTGAGAATGCATCCGTGCGCTCTCAGGACTGGTTCCACCGCCTGGACTCCTGGTTCCACCAGTTCATTCTGCGGAAACACTGCCGCTACTTCCCGATGCGCATTGACCACCCGGAGAAGTGTGCGTGCGGTCATGTGCACCTGCTCATCGTGGTCAAATCCGTGACAGAGCATGACCGGCGCGACCGGCCCCAGGTGAGACGCACCTGGCATGTGCCCAAATGCCAGACCACTCAGTCCGTCACTGCTTCAGAGTCACACTGCTCGTGATCAAACATTTAAATAAATTTGGCAAACTGAACACATTCTGTACAGTACAGGAGACACGGAGGAGAATGACTGACAAATCAGCAAAGGTCTACAGTCCCTTAGCCAATCGGGATGCAGAACACAATGCGCGTTGATAAAAAAAATAAAAAAAATAAAAAATCAGCGAAACAGCGAGGGACCACTGTATTTAATTAAAATATATTTTATTTTAGTTTGTTCATTTTCAAAATATAATTCTATGGCACAAAAGTAAAAAAAACAAAAAAAAAACGTTATATGCAGTGTTATTTTATTTTAAATTTCAAAAGGGTTTTGTGGCTCCCAGTGTTTTCTTTACTGTGTGAAACGGGTCGAAATGGCTCTTTGAGTGATAAAGGTTGCCGACCCCTGGCCTATGTGAAATATTAGCGAACTATGCAAATTATTGCCCATAATCAGGACTAATAGAGCATACATGACCTAAAACAAACAGAAGTTTCATGCCTCTGACGACTGATTTATTCCTCTTGGGCTTTTTCATTGGTCGATGTGTGCGTTTGTTTGAGAGTACCGGTAGATCATTTTGTTTCCCGGCAAAACAAAGCACTTCAAGCTCCTCCATGTTTGAAAATTACGGTAAATTATTTCTTTAAACGGATGTGACGAAATATTACATACATCTTTACCGAGGGTCGCATTCGCACGGGATTAATGTTACCTATGGTAATTCTTCCAGACCGTTTTACAGAAGGTGAAACTCGCTGTAAATTTCGCAGACATACTCCGTTATGTTTACGGACATGGTGTGTTCAGACAGGACTAAATTCCCTGGTAATTATTACTTCACCCCATGTTAGCCCATAAAACTAATCCCGTCCGAATAGGGCTTAAAATGTTGGGAAAAATATGTCTTCCAACTGCTTTCAAGCATCTTAATTGAGCTCCATTACTTGTTTGTTTCCATGGAGATGTTACTGCATTGCATGGAATGTTTCACAGTACGAAACGACCTACAGTATTATAAAATAAATACACAGTCCTTAACGAAGCATCTCTGGTAGCCTTGTGCACAGGGACCAATGTTGTTCAGTCCAAAACTCCCTCTCCTCTTCAGCTCCTCCGTTCGCTGCATAACCCAGACATTCGGCGCGAGCTTTGAGAGTCTCAGGGTGAAATGGAATGAAATGTGAACTTGAATCTGTTCGGTAAAGGTTTTCTCACTGAATAAGTGCAATGGAGTTGGTTTAGGGAGAGCAATCCAACAAGTGCGTCAGAATTCTATAGGAAGACGCGTGGACAAAATGCACTTTGGATGGCCACAGATTGAGGTCCACCGGCTCTGCTTCCTCAGCTGTGTAGGAGCAGCACGTAAACCGCTAACAAGCAACATGACACATCTGACCTGCCCCTCGTGTTCTTTATCCGATCCAAGTTTATTTATACAACACTTTTAAACAACTTCAGCTTCAAGTGACTCACATAAAAAACAAACATACATAGGAAAAGCACGCTAAAACACCAAGACTACGTTCAGATTGCAGGGCTTAATGCTCAATTCCGATTTTTTTTGTGAAATCCGATTTTTTTGCGAGGTCGTTCACATTTCCAATTAAATGCGATTTGTATGTGATCTCCAGTGTGAACTTTAAACGCCCTAAAAGTGTCCCGCATGCGCATTGGAGGACATGACGACGTCACACGCAGCGAACGTGCTCAGTGTTTACGGAAGTCGCCTAAAGTTGCTGTCGTACCGGAGCCAGAACATGTACAGCTTATTTGTTTTAAGGAGGAGACGGAGAAAGGAGAAGGTTTGTGGCCACGGCGTTTTGTGGGGCAGTGGGAGCAACGTCCTTAGAAATGAACGTGTTGGTGCGGAGTCGCAGACAAGAGCGGTGGGATTGCTACGTGCTTCACTGCTTCACTGATACGGAGTTCATATACTATTTTCGCATGACGAGAAGAGCATTTGTGTACATTTGTGAGCGACTACTTGTACCACTCTCGCTGGAGGAAACACGCCCAGGTCGGATGAATGCGACCTGGCCGTTCAGATCGAATTCGCATGCCAAGAGATCGGATAAGTATCGGATTTAGGACCACATATCCAAGTGGCCTGGATCGCATTTGAAAAAATCAGATCTGTGTCATTCAGACTGTCATTAAAAGATCAGATACAGGTCGCATAGAGGCGAAAAAATCGGATTTGGGTCACTTCAGGCTGCAGTGTGAACGCAGCCCAAGATATGTCTGTTCTTCATCCATAACCGATTTGTTTTTACTCCATGTGACGGAGTAGTCCCGGTAAAAAGCCCACGCTAACCTAAGTATCTCCAAACAGCCCGTGCTCGCCACTTACCTGATTTCATTCATTCCTCTGTTTTCCACTCCGTGTCCCACTCCCTGTCTGTCCGCTCTGTTTTCCGATATATTTACCCCCCCCCCCCCCGGAATGAAAAAAAAAAAAAAAAACACATTTACCACAAGCAGCCATGTTTAATTATCACTATAGAGTGGTTCTCATTATCACAACTTTCAAAAAAATAAGTTATCATAACTTAAATAACATAAATAAAAAATAATAAATAAACTCTACACATAAAAGTGGCAAAAATATATACAATCAGATATATAAATGGAACCATCGGCTGCTCGATTATGGAAAAAATCATAATCACGATTATCTCAGTCAATACTGAAATCACAATTATTCAAACGATTTTTTCAAAATCCCCTACCTACACACACACACACACACACACACACACACACACACACACACACGCACACACACACAGTGGGCTACTCTCCCCTTAAACATTTATTCTTCTTCTGTCTTATTCTACAGATTGCACAGACACACACACAAACAAAAAGTTATCGCATACAGCTATTCCTCACTTTCCTCACACAGATTTCTCCACAGTATAATATAATATAATATAATATAATATAATATAATATAATAAATATAACATAATATAACATACTGTATATAATTACAATAATTAATACAATATAATATAATATAATAGCGCTAAAATAGAATAGTGATATGACAAACACACATTTCATGACATGACTTACCAAAAGCAAAGATGAGATACTGTCCAGTAAATCCGAAAGAGCTCCCAGATGAAGTGTTGTCCGGGATAAGTAATTCACGTCGCCTCTATTGAAAATGCCGATCACGTATCTCTACAAAGTCCCATGTAAAGTGTGTCTTTGTACGTTGTATTCATAGTAAATACCACGGAGGGTGAACGATCGATTTAAAAGTGATTAAATGTTGCATTATACTAACTTCGTTTACTATTGTCTTCTGTAGTTTCCGTGTTCCCGATGCGAGCGCTAGCGATTCTTGGTAGGAGCTATCGTTGGTCAATTCCTGGTAGCAACTAGTGCCGTGACATTGGTCAAATCGTGGTAGTGTGAGCTGGACTCGCAGCCGGCTGCAGAGAGGGAGGGGGTGAATCCTCTTCTCTTTCTTTCTCTCTTCCTTTTCCTCTCGCGCCAGTGTAGGCTCCAGCAGGTCTCTGTGCTGCGCATTGGCCCGCGTGGAAGGGAATGTATTGCGCGGGCGCATGCAGCCAGAGGGGGTGCCAATTTGCCAATTTCCTACACAGTGATATGATAGATAATAATTTTTTTGTTCAAGCGCTCGGCATGGCGCCCCTCACGAAGTTGCGCCCTGGGCAATTGCCCCACTCACCCCCCCCCCCCCCAAGAACCGCCTCTGGCCATGTTATCAAATGTATTTTCATGTACTTTTCTATATTTTTGTTATTATTGTTAATTGGGTTTTAGTGGAGAAAACCAGTATTTTGTGTTAATTGGCTCGGGGGAGGAGCCTTGGTGGATAAAAGAGCCACTCTCCCTCCCTCAGTCAGTCTGGACCAGGACTTGTACATAGAAGCACTCTTCAAACTTTTTTGGGAACTTCTTTAATTAAACAATCAAAAACATCCTTCTGACTATCACCAATCAGTTTTTATCTACAACTATGATTCTGGAAAATAAAAGTTGACTGCTAAAACTTTGTTCTAAATGCAGAAAACTAAAGCTCCCTATGTTGCACAGGCTTTAACTTATAACTTTAGCTTTAGCCCCAGTTATGTGATTTTTCTGTTTTTAAACCAGACCTATTCTGCAAAAAAAAATAAATAAATCAACATTTCAAAGCTTTTATCCATGTCATAGTTTCTAGAAGTTGTATTTGGAGTGATTTGTGCATGTTTGAGCAGTCTCATTATTTTCGAGATGCCATTTTGTTGATCAACTCCCATTTTCACTTTCAACAGTACACGCCCACTGTTCTGTACTTACTTCATTCTCCAATGTATTATTTTTCTTTTGCGTAGTCAAATCTGTCCGCTGGTGTGATGTGCAGCTGTCCACAGGAGGCGATATCAGCTCCCACTGGGCACGGCAGGAAATCTGCTGACTTATTTCTTTTTATTAAGTTGTTTTAGGTGAATATTGTGATTTTAAATGTCCAAATGATACAAAAATGAAGTCACAGGTGTCCTAGAATATAACTATAGCAGACGCAATCACAATAAACCTTCTGTAATACATGAAAGGGTATTATATTAGGCCTGTAGTCGTGGAGAACATTGTTTGTAAAATGAATTGAACGTAGAACATAAGCGTCATAATTGTAAACCTGCTAAACTGTTAATCGATAATTACAACTGCTGAAAATACATTTGAGACTCCTGGGCTGGTCGAGGTGACATTGCCATCCTGATCCCAAAAGTCCTGGATTAGTTCTGGTTTTGTCCTGGTTTACTCCTGGTTTAGTCCTGGTTTAGTCCTGGTTTTGTTCTGGTTTAGTCCTAGTTTAGTCCTGGTTTTGTTCTGGTTTAGTCCTAGTTTAGTCCTGGTTTAGTCCTGGTTTTGTTCTGGTTTAGTTCAGGTTTTGTCTTGGTTTAGTCCTGGTTTTGTCCTGGTTTAATCCTGGTTTAGTCTTGGTTTTGATCTGATTTAGTCCTGGTTTAGTTCTGGTTTTGTCCAGGTTTAGTTTAGGTTTTATCCTGGTTTAGTCCTGGTTTAGTCCTGGTTTTGATCTGATTTAGTCCTGGTTTAGTCCTAGTTTAGTCCTGGTTTTGTCCTGGTTTAATCCTGGTTTAGTCCTGGTTTTGATCTGATTTAGTCCTGGTTTAGTTCAGGTTTTGTCCTGGTTTATTTTAGGTTTTATCCTGATTTAGTCCTGGTTTAGTCCTGGTTTAGTCCTAGTTTTGTCCTGGTTTTGTCCTGGTTTAGTCCTGGTTTAGTCCTGGTTTTGTTCTAGTTTAGTCGTAGTTTAGTTCTGGTTTTGTTCTGGTTTAGTTCAGGTTTTGTCTTGGTTTAGTCCTGGTTTAGTCCTAGTTTAGTCCTGGTTTTGTCCTGGTTTAATCCTGGTTTAGTCCTGGTTTTGATCTGATTTAGTCCTGGTTTAGTTCAGGTTTTGTCCTGGTTTATTTTAGGTTTTATCCTGGTTTAGTCCTGGTTTAGTCCTGGTTTAGTCCTAGTTTAGTCCTGGTTTTGTCCTGGTTTAGTCCTGGTTTAGTCCTGGTTTAGTCCTGGTTTTGTTCTGGTTTAGTCCTAGTTTAGTCCTAGTTTAGTCCTAGTTTAGGCCCGGTTTAGTCCTCATTGTCCTGATCCCAAAACCTGCCTGAGCTTGTAGGCGTACCCCTTCGTTCCAAGTCTGGTCGAGAGTTTACTTCGTTTCAAGGGGTATGTAGCCCGAGGTCGAGGCCCGGGCCCTTGATCAAAATTAAGAATCGGGACACCCCTTGTCGTCACATGAACGCGCAAAACCAAGGGGTAGGGGTAAGACGAAGGGATAAGACAGAGAAATGGGACACAGCCTAAGTCTGGAATGTTTCACAGTTTGGCATTAAACTTGTATACATGGAGACAAGCAGGTAGCACAATCAGGTAAATACTACTCATGTTATTAATGTCATAATATGGGACATTCCATGTAAATGACAAACATCCACAAAAAGGTTTTATAGCGCAACTCTAAACCAAGTTTTTTTTTTTGTTTTTTTTTTTTTATATTTCTAAACACCCACAGCACCTGCAAATGGAAGTTTTAAAATGGTTTGTCTAGATTTCAACTGTGGTTAGTCACAATGAGCCTTTTGTTAAGGACTAAATCAGCAGAGAACAGGAAAATACTGGACATAAAAGTGTTTGTGAAGGCAGCACATTCAGCGTAAGCCTTTATAAAGAAACTGTGGTTTAAGAAGTTGCATTTTGTTGTTTTGGAAATGCGATATTAACATACTGAGAATGTATTAACATGTTTAATAAGTTTCATTTCCGTTTTTGATGCTCTGAGTTCCCCCTCTCCTCATTTTTATATCATGTTTTTGTACATTTATGGAGAATTGTCGTGTGGGAATATGGGTGACGTAGGCTGGTGAGCTTAAAAACTATTCTAAATAACAATAGTTTTAATGAAGTAGAATGCTGAGAAACAAAACATGTATAAACTAGAATGCAGTCTACATTGCATAATTGTTATCTGAAAGTTCATGACACACTGGAGTGTTCCGTCAGTGAGACTTATCTGCTCTTGATAAGGAGAATATAAATGAAATGGAAGCTCTGCTCGCAGTTTAATCCCCCCTGACCTGTCCTCCAGCATGGCCTGATGAGCTGCTGATGAGAACTGCAATCAAACTTTACATTTAACACACTCCTGTTAAAGGGACACTAAGTAGTTTTTAAAGACTCAGGCAGAGCTCAGGCAGCAGCTTGTGTCCATGGGAGGAGTATTTCTGTGCTGGGAGAATGTTCCACACTATTTTTTTGTTTATTTCATAAAGTATAAACATCAACAGTGTGATAATACAAAAAAATAAATGAAAGGGAGCAGAAAGAAGAGTAATCTTAACTATTAACTATGGCCGTAAAGGGATAGTGCATTTTTTTTTATGTGAATCTGTATGGCAGGGGTATCCAAACTTTTTTCATCAAGGGCCACGTATCTAAACACAGACGAAGCAGAGAGCTGATCGAGGGCCATAGACTGGTGCTCAGTACAGTCAATAATTGAAATATGCATGTTTAACATGTTAGAATGAGCTATCAGCCCTTTATTCACGCTAAGATCCTCAAAACCACACAATAAATCTTAAATATTGTCTTATCAAGGTAGATTTAAAAAAAAACTTACAGTCAAAAGTTCTGCTCAAGGTAATTTGGGCCAATTAACTGACGGCCAAGAAAAAATTGTCTGTGGGCCGCATTTGGCCCACGGGCCATAGTTTGAACATGCCTGCTGTATGGCTTTCCCTTCAACGGTGTCGTGATAACACTGACTTACCCATGACAGCGTCCTCTGGGCCTAGTTCTCCTCCGGTTCCGTAGCTTGTGAACATAGTTCCTGTAAGTTAGCCAGGACAGTTAATGGTAATGGCCACATCTTTATATAGCGCTTTTCCACCTTTGAGGCACCCAAAGCGCTTTACAACAAGGAACCATTCACACATTCGCACACCAGTGTACGCAGACACTGGGGGCGAGTGAGGGTTAAGTGTCTTGCCCAAGGACACAACTGCAGCATTCATCTGTGGGAGCAGGAATAATACCACCCAACCTGTGGGTCAGTGGATCTGACCGCTCAACCACTGATGTTTCTTATGTCAAGAGCGGGATTTGAACCGCCAACCTTTGGATCAGTGGACAAACGCTCTACCAACTGAGCTACTGCTAACAAAGCTTGCTTTTCTTCTCAAAACAACATTTGTCCAAAAAGTGATACATTTGTTCTCTCGATTGGTATCACTGCGCCCAGATTAGCTTATCAAATCAAACAATATTTATAAAGCGCTTTTCATGCAAAAATGTAGCACAAAGCGCCTGTTTATTAGCCTGTTCACTTTTAAACATCCCCTTATGGTGGATGTCGCAGTACTGCATCCGCCATAAACATCCGCTAACAAGTGAACAAGCAATACAGCTAATCTGGGCACAGTGATACATGTCGAGAGAAAATGACCCCAATGCAAATTACGCTGCTGAATTTTTGCGCGGACAACTGTGTGATGCAAATGGATCACTTTTTGGACAAATGTTTTGAGAAGAAAAGCAAGCTTTATTAATTATTTTTGGCGGCACAGTGGCTGAGTGGCTAGCGCTCATGCACAGCAAGAAGGTTCCGGGTTCAATCCCTGTGTGGCACATTGGTATGGCCGTAAGCTTTGGGTCGCCCGGGCCTTTCTGTGTGGAGTTTGCATGTTCTCCCTGTGTCTGGGCACTCTGGTTTCCCCCATCAACCCAAAACATGCACCATAGGTAAAATCCTCCAGCTTAGGTCCTGACCAGACCGAAGCAAGAAGATCATGGAGATGGTCCCTGGGCACCCTAATGTGTGTGCTGCCCACTGCTCCTAATATACGTATATATATATAAAGGATGGGTTAAAATGCAGAGAAGAATTTCTCCAGTGTGAGATCAATAAAGTCACTTCTTCTTCTTCTTCTTATGAAAGACCCAACAAAGGAAAATTCCTAGTTACGAAATGCCTCCACATTAAATTTTGGTGTCTAGATACGAAAGAAAATTCAGGTTACGAAACGCGAAATCTCAAAAATTCAAATAATGCGCGCTCAGCCACACACATTATACGCTTTTCTCAGACTGGTTTTAAACTTTTCTCACATTTGTCTCTTGTTTAAACACTCAAACTTTCATAGATTTTCAACAAAATGTATTAATAGTGAAGTGTGGGGGGAAGGAGGAGGGGGGGAGAAGACTGCGCGCGGACACATGTGTGATAGCGCAGCATGACCCGGCGCGGGGCGCGAGCACGAGACCCGTGCTCAAACCGTGCCTCCTCTAAACCAGGTCTAAACCCGGATTAAACCAGGATTAAACCACCGCGGTTCTTGCCTGCGTTCGTTCATGTGCTCGGACTGCGTGCCGTCCCGAGGGGAGCACATCTCCTCCCCTCCTCGCTGCTCGCCTCAGCCGTGACTCGTGAGGTACACCGGTGCTGCTGCTAATAGCAGAGCTAGCACGAAACCAGGAAATAGACCCGCACGCGGCGCTTTAATCCTGGTGTCCAGTCCTGGTCCAGTCCAGGTATAGACCTTGTTTAGACCTGGCTTAGTCCACGTTTAGTCCTGGGTCTACAGTCTCTTAGCCAATCAGGACGCAGAATACAGTGTTACACTATAAAAAAAAAAGTTACACTATAAAAAAAAAAACTTGGAAAGGGGCCTTGAAACGAATCAGGCTTTTTCCATTGAAATAGCTACTCAACTTACGAAAAATTCACGTTACGAAACCACTTCTGGAACGAATTAATTTCGTAAGGTGAGGTACCACTGTACATGTGATTTTACTGTGTACAAAAAAAATACCAAAATACTTATTGTGGAACATTCCAGCCAAAGCAAACAAAAGTTTTCCAGGAAGATGAGCAAACAGCAAAGTTACACCTTTTAGAATATACTTGATTAGTTATACGTTTGATTTTTTTCAGCACAATAACTTTCTTTGTTCTTGGATTTCACTCAAGCTGATATAACCATGACATAACCCTGCACAGTAAGCAAATGCTCCAGCTATGTCCTCCTGACCAGGTTCAACATCTGGAATTAGTCCCTGGACACAGCATTCGGACAATGTTTCCATCAGGTTTAATTCCAAGAGACACTGACTGCTCCAGCTACGTTCTCCTGCAGGTTCAACATCTGGAAGTTGGTCCCTGGACACCGTGGTCGGACACTGCTTCCATCGGGTTTAATTCCAAGAGACGCTGAAGGACGGGTCAAATGCAGAGGACAGAACTCTTTATAACCTCCCTTAGGAAGTGTCCACCACCTGTTTGTTTCAGTAGAGCTGTTATCACCGAGCTGGGGTTATTCCTCAATATGGCATTAAATATATATATATCTCCATAGAGACAAGCAAATGACACCTTCAGGTCAGATCTATGGAGAGGCAATCATGTTCACAGTAATAATGCGTGTTTTTCAAGGCATTTTTTAAAAACAACCGTAAGTCAATAAATGTAAGATCGAAAAACAGGTATGGCCTTAAACTTCTCTATCTGGAATGATATCATCTCGATGGAGACAGCAGGCGGCAAACCCCGACAAGAAAAGCTGCATGTCTGTGCGTTTTTCTCAACTGGATGTAACAAAAGTTTGATTCTTAGATGTTGTGACGCTTCAATCAATCAAATTGAAATAGCAGTTCTGACGTTCTTCGTTTTCAGATCACTTTCACCGAGAGCATCGCAGACTGACGAAAGGAAACATACTTCAGAGTGACACGCACATCAGTTATTTAAATCCTATAATGATCTAAAGCAGGGGTCGGCAACCTTTACCACTCAAAGAGCCATTTGGACCCGTTTCACACAGTAAAGAAAACACCAAATACACTAACACACTAAATAACACTTTTACACATTTTACAAAAAAAGAGATCAGCACTGTCATCTGAAAATGTCAATAAGCTTGTCTGCCTAAGCAACTGGCTAAAGGAAGAGTAAATGCACTTTGAGTTATCTTTATGGCTGTTTAGTCCGTTTTGTATTGTTTACATCAGCCACTTGTTTTTTTGCACAATTGTTGAAAATGTGCACTTGGTTCAACTTCTTACTACACTGTTCCCATGTGTTGAGCAGATAATTGACATGCACTCATGTAAAACATAAAAAAAAAATATCGTTTGACAGCACTATCTGAACTTTATTTTAAAACAATATAACCAGAAAATCCAGACTTAGTTGGAACTACAACAGGTGAGATGATTTATGCATTAGCATCAGTTTTTCAAGTAGCCACTCTCACCTTTTTGTTGAAAACCTGCATATAACATTTGTTGGTTTTTTTGCCTTTGCGCCATAGAATTATATTTTGAAAAATGAACTAAAATAAAATGCATTTAAATACAGTGGTCCCTCACTATATTGCGGTTCACCTTTTGTGGACTCGCTGTTTCGCAGATTTTGTTATTCCAATTCCGAGTTTATCAACGCGCATTGTGTTCTGCGTCCTGATTGGCCAAGGGACTGCAGACCTTTGCCGATTCGTCAGGCATACATTAGTTGCCTCCCCCGTGCCGTGTCTCCTGTACAGTACAGAATGCCAGGACGAAGAGGAACAGTGAAATACACGCAATATGTTTAGGGCCTGAAAAGAGGTTTTGATCTTTGGTTTCATTCTATAATACTGTGTTTTTTTGTTGAAAATCTACGAAAGTTTGAGTGTTTAAACGAGAGAGACCACAGTCTATATGCATGCCATGATACTCTCCCATATTAAATACTGTTTAACCACATGGTCAAACACAAACAACACCACCCTCAAACCACTGCAATCATTATACAAAAGAACAATAAAAACACTTGACAAGAAACCAATCCAATATCATCATTGTGAAATATTACATAAACTCAAATTACTGAACTGGGACAATATGATCAAACACACAAACCTCTGCCTTCTGTTTAAAATTATAAATGGTCTCTCTTCACCCCCACTTTCACAGTTCATTGCAATAAGATCATCCTCAAGCCGGGTAACCAGGGGGGCAGTTAGAGGGGACTGCATAATCCCACTCAGGAAAAGCACCTTTGGACAGTCCTCATTTTTCATCACTGCAGCACATCAATGGAACAATACTCCCATATCAGAGACTCACCATCATACCACACTTTTAAGACTCTTTTAAAAAAGTGGCTAACTGAAAATCAGCACTGCATACATTAATTTCCTTTTAGAGTCACCCTTTCTGTTCTATCCTGTTTGTTGTGTTACTGAGGGGGGCCAGATGTATGTGTGTTCTGTGTGTGTATTTGTTGTATGTATGTACTGTTAATGTTTTACCAAGTGTGCATGGCTGTTACTATGAGTGAGCCTGAAAGCGTGTAAATGGTGTAAATAATTTTGTATGTACATTGTTTTAACCTGTTTTTTTCTTAGATTGACAATCTAACATCTGTCCAGGGACTGCAGATGAAAACTAGCCTCTTGGCTAAATCTGGTACATTTACAGGAATGTTCATTAATGTACATTGTCCCTGTCAAATAAATAAATAAATAAATAAATAAATGTGAGAAAATGTTAATTCCAGTCTGAGAAAAGTGTACAATGTGTGTGGTGAGGCGTTTACAGCCTTAAAACATGTAGAATAATTGTAAAATATAAACCTGACAACTTCACAAATTTCGCCTATCATGGGTTGATTTTAGAACGTTACCACGGCGATAAACGAGGGACTACTGTACTGAGCTGCGGGTTGCCGACCCCTGATCTAGAACACTTTAAACGTCCCATGGCATGAAATTTTCACTTTCTGAGGTTTTTGAACGTTAATGTGAGCTCCCCTACCCTGTTTAGGGGTTCCCCCCCATGGTTAAAAGTTGCGAAATGTGTAAACTGAGCATTTGCGATCCTTTTCCACGTTTGAAAAAAAGACAGCCCAAACGGGCGATTCTGAACAAGGGAATTTTCTGACGTCACACTTGCGGAAAGGTTTCCAACCCCGTCTGGATGTCTACCCACCGCCCAGAGAATTTGGACCGCAAACGAGCTATGCAATTTTTTATTTGCCTGGAAACACGTGACAGTGTTTCCAGGCTCGGATGTCCTTTATCCGAGCCTCCGAACCTCTCAAACAGCAGTGGCTGTTTCACTCCACATGCACTGAGGCTTGATTTTGAAGGATTCATTTACAGTATTAGGGAACCATTAAAGGGATATTCCAGGATTTTTGACATGGGGGCTCATTTCCGAGTTAGCCAGAGTGTTGCAGAGATGTGGAGACACTTTTTAGCGAATTTCATGCAGTCCTTCCAGCAGAGTTTTCCTTCCAGCAGAGTTTTCAGTTGCTAGGCTAGTGCAAGTCAATGGAAAATAGTCGCCGGATTTAAATCAGGCTTACCCAGTCCATAGTGCACCCAAAACAAGTCAATTATAATGGCAGACTGTTGATGTAAATGTCTGTGTTGATGGAACAATTTTAGAAATATAATCAACCTTGTACTTTAAAGGATTTATGTCCTTATGCAACAGCGCATTTTTTTCCCGATCTAGCTAGGCATGGGCGGAGTGATATCACCTTGCAGTTAGGTTTCCAGCTGATATTTGTTTATCTTCAGCTGTCGTCGTTAGCCGTAGAGTACAGTACAGTAGCAGGGCAGTAGCCTGCCCTGTTCTACAATCCAGACATGGCCAAGTTTGGAGGTCTCCCCGATGCTTGGAATATACAGACGAACAGTTGAGAGAGATGGATGTTGAAAGGGCAGAACGCGAGAGAGTGTCGGTGAGTTAGCCCCCGCTACAGCTACAGAAAACCGTGTTGTTGCATTGTTCGTTGGAATGAACGATCAATGCGGGGCTGTCTTTTCAGTTCCGTGCTCAACAGTGTAAACATCTCTTCTGTAAATCGCGTCACTGTGAAACGACATATAAATTTGCATTGCATGCGCATGTGAGCTATTATTCAGACCCTCCAGGAATTCGCGATGTTGCGATTTGCAACTTCAACGCAACTTCAGCCAATCCCCGCGAATTCAGGGCGGTGTTGCAATTTTGACCAATCACCGCAACTTTCCCGCAATTTTTACTAATTTTGACCAATCATCGGCGACGTATTGAACGCCGACCAACTTCCTTCTGTGTAGGAGACATAACTGAGATGAGGTGAACGGTGCATTTGTGTGTGTGTGTGCGGCAGAGGCGGTGGGTCACGTGAGTGTGGATGTGTGCACGTACGGAAGTGTGTGCGTGTAAAAGCGCGCGCTCACCTGTCACACAGAGGAGAGAGTCAGAGTTGGGGTGTAGCCATATTTTTTGTTAACCGCAAACCATTCATTCATCTTTCACGTTAATCTGTTCATCCTGCTGGTTTTCATGAGTTCCATTTCATCCTGCTGCGCTGTCATAGCTGTGTGCGCTCTTTTTGTAATAAATGCACAAAACGCATATCTGGATCTCAGCGTATCTGTCACCATAGCCTCCTCTTTGCGCGTCACAAATCTGCGAGCCATAGGACCCAACCTCACATTCTCGGCGGCTAAAAGGTTTGAGTTTGGAAGCCGCAACATTCTGCTTTACTTCCGTGTGACGAAACAAAACTGCGGCCGTGTCCCAGTTCCCAGAGCGCACAGCTCGGAGCGCGGCCCGAAGGGGGCTCAGACTGCAGTCAAGGCGGTGCACACTTGCTCAGCCCCGACTGCAGTCCGCGGACCGCTTAACGACTGCGGTCTTCGGACCGCGTGTTAACTGCGCATGGGACAAAAAAGAAGTGGGACAGCAGTCGTCGCGCCGGTGTACTGTCGAAATGTGTGACGCACATGCCCTTCGGGCCACGCTCCGAGCCGCGCGCCCTGGGAATTGAGACACGGCTTCTAATGGCAAAGAAACATATCTGCGGCCAGCCACCTGCCCACAAAAATAACAGCAAAAGACCGGGTGAAACAGTTCCCCTCCTAGTAGTAATTTATTTTCGATATTGGTAAGGTTGTTTTAGGACCATATCTGTGATCTGTGTGTCTTTGTATTATTCTTTGTCAGTAATAACTCAGTATTCAAAATATTATCCAATTTTAATTACAAAAAGCGAAAATCGCAACTATTTATCGCAACTTTCACTTCCTCCTGCAACAAAATCGCAACAAAAACCTTAAAAGCACCGCAACTTTCATCGCAACTTTTTGGAAAAGCTCCCGCAAATTCAGGCATTTTAGCCCGCAACAATCACAAAAAATGCCCGCGAAATCCTGGGGGGTCTGATTATTACACTCTGCCAAGCTATAACACATAGCGTTACCTTTACATGAATGTTCACGGGCTAGCAACAACTTTATGAGCGTGCATGCCTTTTCTGTCAGCCGGGTAGACTACAAGAGTGAAGCAAAAGCTCTGGCACAGTCCTCATCAATCAACCAGCAGGCTAAAAGGTACAAACCTGTTCTTCATCACGGGATCTTGCGCTTGGTAAGACAGATGGTACTGCAGTGGTTGTCAGACTAGGCTTTCCAAGGAATTTGGTGTAGTCGTCTGGTTCGAAATGATCACTGCAAATCTTCTGTTTATGTAGCGTCTCCACCGGTGTGTTGATGTCTAAGCCAGCAGCTACAAGCCACAGTCGCGTCCTTTCTCGATCGTGCACCGGAAAGCTGTGAAAACTTTGTGGTGCCCACCTGCGGGCTTTATTTGTACATTTTCTAAATGCACACTGAAACACCATTTTGCCCGGTAGTTCTTTTAAAATTCACCTCTTCACTCTGTGGTCTTCCCTACTACGACTTTTCTCGCTTCTCTGTTTACGTGATTGGTCACTTCACAACCAACTAGAGTAAAGTAAAATTCCGCTGCTGCTGCTGCGAAGCTAGTCCCTCAGATATGGAATGATTCATGCTATTCGCAGTCAGTTTTATTTAAAAAATTACTCAATCAACATATATTTACATCGACAGTCTGCCGTTATAGTTGACTTGTTTTGGGTGCACTATGGAGTGGGTAAGCCTGATTTAAATCCGGCTACCATTTACCATTGACTTGCGTTAGCCTAGCAACTGAAAACTCTGCAGCTGGAAGGACTGCATGAAATTCGCTAAAAAGTGTCTCCACATCTCTGCAGCACTCTGGCTAACTCGGAAATGAGCCCCCATGTCGAAAATCCTGGAATATCCCTTTAAGGTGCCATATAAAAGCATTAAGAAGTACCATGTCATGGGATCTTTAATAAAAGAAAGTGAGCTGATTTGAAAATTGTGGAGCCCAACGAGGTATTATAATTCGTGCCAAAACTGATACGCTGCTGAATCCTACATTTTGGGCTCGTTTGGAATCATGCGGATGGCGACTTCCTTTGGCTTCTGTTGGCGATAGTAACTCTCACAAAATCTGAGAAAACTGAGAAAATTCTTGGTTTTCTTCATCTAGATGTCATAATATTCTTTCTTTTTTCCTTTAATAAGCTGTCAATTAACTGGTGTATTATAATTTTACTAACTTAATAAAATATATATATATATATGTCACCGTAGTGGCCTGTTATGGTCTGCAGATCAACAGTTCCAACCAGCTGCATGAAAGTGACATCGAAGAAGCGATGAGGGTCCCATCCCCCGTGGAAAGCTTTGGCAGGTTGTGAAGATGCTACTCCTGAATCCAGTTTTATCACATGCCCAGTGTCGGTAACTGCACCAAAAGTCATCATTCCACGTTTCCAAACATCTTCTGGGAAGCGTGAGTTGAGCCTATAAAGAGCAGAACGAAGTAAGTACAGAGCGGTGGGTGTCTAACGGCGGCGGTGAAGATCAGAGCAATGACGTCTTGAATACAGACGAATTTAAAAAACAACAACACTCAAACATGCACGAATCACTGTAAATAAAACTTTGTGTGGGTAAATAAGAATGGCAACAAGTGTTAGAATGTTAAAAGCACTATTTGCCCAATAGATCCCCTTTATGTACACTACCTGACAAAAGCATTAGGACGATTGTGTATTTCTCAACTCCGGATGAAACTTCTGGTTCCAACAAGATAATGACCCAAAGCACTCGTCCAAACTGTGTAAGGGTCATTTGGAGACGTGTGAACAGCGTCATCAACTGCAGGTTATGACACGGCCGCCCCAGTCTCCTGACCTGTCACCCATCGAAAAAGTGTGGGATTATTTGGATATTAAAGTTCGCTCCAGGAATCCGACTAACGTTAAACACCTGTGGAAATGTCTTCAGGATGAGTGGAAAACTATAGAGGATGGAGATCTTGAAAAATTGTTGGACAGAATGCCTCGAATTTGTAAAGCTGTGATTAAGGCCAAAGTTCAGTCCTGGTTTAGTCCTGGTTCAGTCCTGGTTTAGTCCTGGTTTATTCCTGGTTTATTCCGGGTTCAGTCCGGGTTCAGTCCTGGTTTAGTCCTGGTTTAGTCATGGTTCAGTCCTGGTTTAGTCCTGGTTTAGACCTGGTTTAGTTCTGGTTTAGGCCTGGTTCAGGCCTGGTTTAGAACCCGGTTCAGTCCTGGTTTAGTCCTGGTTCAGTGGTGGTTATTTTGCTGAAATATTTATTTAACTTGATATTGTTACATTTTTGCAATAATATGCCTTTACACATGACGAAATTAGCTTTAATATATCAATAAATTGATTTGTTGTCATTACCAATACGTCTTGTTATCATTATGAAAGTTCAGAAATACACAATCGTCCTAATACTTTTGTCAGGCAGTGTATCGAGTCACATCACCAAACATGCTCCACAAATTTGGTTACCAGTGTCAGTATTAGCATCTCCTCCTCTTGCTCAGCTTCCGTCCTCATTTTTTAAGTGTTTCTGTAGATTTCCCCACAGCTTTTAACACATCTTGCATGAATAATTCCCACCCAAGTTGATATTACCCTGAAAAGCTAAGGTCAAGGAGATATCCCCAGACTCTGAGTCTCTGCTGTGGTTTTGAACTTCAGTTTGATGATGTGGCATGGGTAAGAACTGCGCTTTTAACAACACTCTAGCACTGCATACATTTACAGAGATCTTACAAAGGAGTGATCAGACGGGAGCAGAGGAAGGAGGGAGGAGAGCGGGGGTTTCGTCGTCTCAAGATTGCCGGTGTAAGGTCCCATTTTCAGGCTCTGATGCTGATCTTTTTGCTTTAGCTTAACTATCTGATGTCAACTGATAACAGGGGAGAGACTGAGAGAGTTCAAACAAGTGTTCTTGTAGTGATGTGAGTGAGTCGGGTCTTTTGAACCATGAAATGTTAGATCCAGATCATATATTATGCAAAATTGAGTCTTGTGAACTTTTAGCCATGTTATAATATTGTTACCTTCTCAAAAACAGACCTGGATTTATGTTTTTGTTTCCTTCACACATGTGCGAGTAATCCTTTTATGATTAGACTGTCTATGTCTCAAAAATCAAAATGCTCTGTTCCACCTTGTGATGTCATGAAGCGGTAGTTTTTAAGTTAACAACTACCTTCTTTCTGTAGAGACTGGTAATTCCAGGACTGAAATTATCTAAATGATTCTAGTGAAGTTGTATGTTGTTTAAACTCGCTAGGCCCTGAGTGCAGTCCGTGGACCGCATGGGAGTCTGCGAAATGGAACAGGTCCCGCCTCAGCTCAATGAGCCGGGTGGTCTGCTCCTTGTTCCGTAAAGACAAAAATATTATTCTATTACTACTAGTAATACTTCGAATTGGGACATGGCGATACTTTAGAATATCCAGCATTACAACAGCAAAGGAAATATAGAAGTGTAAGGGGAAAAGTATGTGAACAGTAATACAGGTGCCGTGAACTATGCCGTTACGGCTACCGTCACACATGTTTAGCGTAGTTTATGAAGAGTTTAATGTAGCATAGTTGTAGGTGAGGTGAACCAGTACACACATTTTATAGTGAAGTCGCAACTGTCACATGGCGATGTTGCTGGCGAGTCCATCTTTGTAGTCATATATCATGCCGCGCTGTGCATGCTAGGGCTTTTAAGAGTGCGAAGCGTGCATGTTTGCACGCTTGGTCCACACCCCGATTTCCATGGAAACGACTGCGGTGTTCGGACTGCGTGTTAACTGTGCATGCGACAAAAACGAAATGGGACAGTAGTTGTCACGCCGGATATGACGCACATCCCCTTCAAACCACGCTCCGAACCGTGCACTCTCTGAATTGGGAAACGACTAGTGTTTTCTGTTTAGAACTCAGTCTAAATACGCAAGATTTGTGTGTAAAACATGTGTTAATGAAACAAAACACAACTCAGTTTATGTTTGTGATGTGGAAACAACATTATAACATAGAAAATCGATGAATATAGGAACCACATTTTTCTACAACACTTTTCCACCTTCAAGGCTCAAAGCGCTTTACATCAAGGAACCACTCACCCATTTACATAAACACTCATACACCTGTATGCGCAGACTCTGGAGATGAGATGTGTTAAGGAGTGATGGGAATAACGGCATTAAAATAAACGCCATTATTAACGGCGTTACTTTTTTCAGTAACTGGTAATCTAACGAGTTACTTTATCTATCGTTATAACGCCGTTACCGGCACCAACACGCCGTTACCGCGCGTTACCGAACCTACTCATTTTGAAACTGGCATCATGCGTGACTAGCATAGGCACAGGGGAATTTTTTTCTCCCTTTGGTAAGGGCGAGATAAGTAATGATGATTGGCTAAAGCAGAGTAAGATTTCATGTTGAGCCAACCAGAGACACCCAGCAGGCAGGCGGTGGGCGGGGTCTACACACAATCCCAGCACATGTAGCGCACACACACAGTACACACCCCGTGTCAGATGGCCAGTCTCGAGTCAAAGACAGAAGTATAGGCAGTATTTTAACCTCGTCGAGGTAAAAGGTAAAAACGTACATGTTACGTGCACATTGTGTCAAAGACCAAAGACTTTGTCCACGTCCAATATAAGCAACTCGAATTTAATGAAGCATCTCTACGGCGCACGCTTCTGTTAAACTAGTGGCCACCAGCAGGCCCCATGGTGATAATCGCATGCTCGGTGCCGTTAACAATGAAGGCCACGGTGACGGAGCTGCGCCAGCCAAGCAGCAAAAGCTGTATAATGCACTGTCAAAAAAATCCAAATTATTTGATATTTTTTAACTAAAAAACGCATTAGTTACTTTCCTAGGTAACTAGTTACTTTTATAGTGTAGTAACTCAGTTACTAACTCAGTTACTTTTTTTGGTTAGTAACTAGTAACTAACTAATTACTTTTTCAAGGTAAAGTGCCCAACACTGGTGTTAAGTGTCTTGCCCAAGAAAACAAAACAACAAACACCTGCCCAGGGAAACAACAGAACAACAGGACAACAACAGAACAACAGGACAACAACAGCAAAGCCCTCTGGGTGATCCCACCCACCCATCCAACTGCCTCTTCAGTCTGCTGCCATCAGGAAGGAGACTGAGGAGCCTCAGGGCCAAGACCAGCAGA
Organism: Paratrypauchen microcephalus; assembly: GCA_036785185.1. Taxonomy (NCBI): domain Eukaryota; kingdom Metazoa; phylum Chordata; class Actinopteri; order Gobiiformes; family Gobiidae; genus Paratrypauchen; species Paratrypauchen microcephalus. The sequence goes on along the minus strand of JAVJIX010000122.1, from coordinate 1,860,256 downwards.
CTGAAAGACAGCTTCATCCACCAAGCTGTCAGGATGCTGAACTCTCTCCCTGTCCTCCCTCCCCCAATCACACTGCTGCTTAAATGACATTGACACTGCTGCTTAAATGACTCGATATGAGTTTTATTGCGCTGCACATTGTGTGTTTTACCTATTTTTATTATATAAAAGTTTTACTGTACTTTTGCTACGGGTATATGTGATGTTTTAGTCATGGTGTTTATTGTCTTGTTTATCAGATGTTTTATGTTCACTGTGGGCCTAGGGGGCGCTGTAATTTCAAATCCTATGTGTGCAACCTGTACATATGTTTTTTGACAATAAAGCTGACTTTGAACTTTGAACAACATCACTCATCTGTGGGAAGGCCAACCTGTGGGTCAGTGGATCTGACCGTTCAAACAATGATGTTTATGTCGATAGTTTAATTTGAACCAGCAACTTTTGGATCAGTGACAAACGCTCTACCAACTGAACTTCTTACTGTAGAACAACATTTTATTTAGAATTTGATCATTTCAAAGGGTAAACATACTTACTTTCTCAGTTCGAACCATTTTAAGTAAATCTTGACCTCTGTGTGTGTTCGCTCTGTGATTAGGTTGTAGTTAAATGAGTTTGTCATATAAATAAATATGGAAAAGAGCCAGTCTTTTGAATCACTTTGACATGAACCGATCCAAAAGATTCGGATCCCACAAAGAAGCCAAAAGTCCCATTACGATATGCCTAGTTTCGGTCTAATCTCTCAGTCTTCCAGGGAGTGTCCGTCACAAAAGAAAATTGAATTCTGTCAACTGGACAAAAGTTTGAAAAGTGTCATTTCAGAGTGTTTTATGAGGCCTGGAGAGGTGGAGGGGGAGAGAGGGAGAGAGGGGGGAGTGGAGTGGAGAGTTGAAGAGGAGAAAGAAAAAAGAGGAGAGTTTGGATAAGTGGAGAGGAACAAAATAAAGCAGTGACTTACAGAATTCTGTCAGAAGAAGCTCCTTGGATGAGTGGTGAAACATTTTTACTTTTAAAGACGATCAGTTGTACGACCTGACTTTAAATATTTTTTGAGAGCAAAATCTCTCTTTTTCATCAAAAGCCAGATTGATTCATTAAACCATGGCAGTTTGTCTTTTATTTGCTTTTTTAGTGGCACTGTTTTTCAAAGATTAGATTTTTTTCCATCACATTTTCACAAATATCTTCACTTTTTTTTCCTGATGTAACCTCCATCCAGTTTATTTCTTTCAGTTCATTTTCAAACTTTGGAATGTTTCTTCTCGGCATGATTGATACAATTTTTTTTAAATTTCCTGTGTTATATTTATCTTTCAATTGAGCTTTTGGTAATTTTCAAACTATTAATGTTAAGTTATGATCTGACATACCAGTTATAAAGCTATAATTTTTCTTATACGGTCTGGTTTATTTGTGATAATTAGGTCTATCAAAGTTTGAGAAGCATTTGTTATTCTAGTTGGACTGTTTATTAGTTGTGACATCTGAAACTTAGCTGTAAGATCCTTTAGTTTTTTTCCTTCTTGCTTTATCAAGCCAATTTAAATTAAAATCCCCCATTAAAATTAGTTCTTTACTGTAAAATGTTTTAAGAATTTCTGATAATTTATCAAAAAATACATCTTTAGCATTGGGCGGATTAGGGTTAGGTGATCACAGAGAATGACATTTCTTTTGACAGGCTAATTTTAACGCCAATGCATTCCAGTGAGGGTTTTTCTACATCAATTTGTTGACATTTTAAAGAATCTTTAACATAAATCATGACCCCTCCTCCTCTGCCATGAGGTCTATCTTGTCTATATACATTATACCCAGTGACATTAACCACTCCATTAGGTGATGTTGAGGTTAGCCAAGTCTCTGAAAGGCCTAAAAAAATCAATATTAGATTTTGTCAACAACTGCTCGATTTGCTCTGATTTAGATACTAAGTTTCTTATATTAATATGACCACCAAAAAGACCCTTTGGCTTAGTTTTTGGCTCCTACAGGACTTTAGCATGATCGACTGTTTGGAACATTTTGGTGGCTTTGTTTTGGTCACTACAAATTTCAGGACAAATTTCAGGCTTCTCCAGTGAGCACAACCATCAGTAGGAAGTGGAATAAAATACTCTTATAGACAGCTTGCTTGGGATCCAGAACACACACTTGTTCAATACTTTACGAAGATGTCAGTCTGGTCACCGGTGAATCTGCCCAAGTTCAGATGGGTGTGATTGACAGGTGGATTCGCCAATCAGAGACACACATCGTCCATTCATATCAAACAAATATGGCGGCTTATGGGGATAAAGGAAGAAAAAATATCACAGGGGACTGATAAACATGTGGATGGGTGACCAATGAGCTTTGTTTCATGTGCGTCATTGAAATAAAATAAAATAAAAAAAAACTGATTGGTGCGACAGAGGGCGAGGGGACTAGACTGACATCTCTCTCATTATGCTTTTCAGTAAATATCTGACCTTTTTAACATGTATTTCCTTTAAATTCCAGGTTTGCATGTTTGTTATGTAACTAATGTCATAATTATTCAGAATTAGCTCTAGAAAGTGCTCCTTTTGGATCTGAGAGCATTGGGCCTCATTCGTGAAACGTTCTTACAAATAAATTTGTACTTAAGGCCTTATTATGAACATTTCTGGCATTCAAAAAACCTTTTCTTAACTGAAAATGTTCTCCTGGTAGAACAAATCCTACGAACAGTCAGGAGCACTTGTAAGAACAAAAATTCTACTGTTTTAGAATATTATTGCTCAGATAATGCAACAGAAAATTCAAATTCTTCCATGATTGTAAGTTATATATTTTCTTTAATTATTATGTAAAAAAAGATTATTACTATGTGATCAATAACATTTATACAGAGTTTAATAGAGTCTGTGTTCTATTGGTCACATGCTCATGGTAAATGGTCACATCTTTATACAGCACTTTTCCACCTTCAAGGCACCCAAAGTGCTTTACAACAAGGAACCACTCACCCATTCACACACCAGTGTACGCAAACACTGGGGGCGAGGTGGGTTAAGTGTCTTGCCCAAGGACATAAGGGCAGCACCCATCCGTGGGAGCTGTAACCGTGCCACCAACCTGTGGGTCAGTGGATCTGACCGCTCAACCAAGAATGTTTTTTTTTTTTTTTTATGTCAAGAGCAGGATTCAAACCACCAACCTTTGGATCAGTGGACAAAAGCTCTACCAGCTGAGCTACTGCCACCGCCCTGGACTCAACACCCCCATCACCCCCCTGAACCCCCATGACCAGAGCGGACTCTTCTGCACTTCTACTGCAACCCCCTTCCTCACTATTTACTGTGGGGGAAAGCTCGACAAATACGATAAAGCGTAAGTCTTGACTCCCTCCCTGAGTGTGTTCATGTGAGTTTGGACATTTGAAGTCGCCGCTGAAGATGTAAAACAGCTGTAGTCTGTAGACGCTCCACCTGAGCTCCTCATCATTCACTGCGTGCACATGGTAAGATCGGATTGGATTTCTCAAAAGCTGATCCCGTTACTTGGCGGGTGGTCTGTCCTACAATCCCAGTGAACATGAAACTCGTATAATCGGATAATGGTCAGCGACCTGGCCAGCTCCGCTACGCTGTGTCGCGCGGCAGTCCAACTACTTCCGGGTGATGGCTACTCAATAAAAACCCAACAAACTATGTGGTGGTATACAAAGATGGCGCTCGAGGAGTTTGACGGAGCAGCATTGGCGTATGTGTTGTGCATTCTTTCTTCGCAGCCATGATTTCGTCTGACTTTTCCGGCAACAATCGCTACTTATGACGGCGTCGGCGCCTCCTGCCACTTCCAGGTGAAATTCCTGGCGAAAATTCCCGAGCATGCGCAGTACGCCAATCCGATCCCATATCGTGCACAAGGCGACACCAAGCGGATTACTATCGGCCTAAGCCAGGGGTTCCAATCGGATTCGGGAAACCAATCCCTATACGATCCTTGGCCTGTGCATATGAATTCGATACGATCCCAATCCGTTTGCAATCGGATTACACTCGTCCATGTGCACGCAGTGACTTTCTCCCTCGCTCTTTCACGCGTCATAATACCAAACCAACATTTGGAAGTTCAGTGGGCGTTTTTAACCAAATACCTGTTCATTTTCTATGTAAATAAAATGTAAATGAGCGTGGAAGTGTTCGTTGATGGATGTTGGTGAAATCAGCGCAACTGTCACTTAAGAAGAAATTTAGCTGCGTAACAACTCTTTGTGAATCTGGGGCATTTTCTCACAGTGGAAGTCACAAAAAAATATGGACATAATTTGTGCAGAATAGGTCTGCCTTACGTCAACATAATATTCTCAAATTCTCTTTACTCTCACAGTCCTCTGCCTTTAACTAACTTCACTGGTAGTTTACTTCACTTGATGTGTTTTTGTAGCATCCTTCTCACTGTAAAAATCTGCCTCAGTGATGAGCGTTTTTATATGGTGTAATGTGATGCAAATGGTTCCTAAGACTTGAGCATTCAAACAGCACAAAAGGATTAGCAATTAGACTCACAGGTTAGCGACGTGATGTTTCCAGGGACCACGCACGCATTTACTTTGACTCCCGCTCACCTGCATTATGTAAATATGCACAAGGATGTCTGTGCGAGAGAGACAGGCAAAATACATTTAGGGATATTATACAACCTTGAGAAAGAGATTTGAATAAGCCCTCGTGGCTGTTTTGTGTAACTGCGGTCTCAGGTGATAAGAGATCATTCTTAAACTGTGGCACGTGGGCTGTTTCTGTTGGTACGTGCGGCCTTCTGCAGTTTGCGTATTTGTTTTATTTAAAGACATTTATTTCCATTATGTGAGTGGAATTGTAGTTTTATGAACTAAGCTCATCCTCCACTAACCCAAACACACTTCAACAACAAATAAAGGCTTGAGGGATCCAGCAATATTAACCGTGCATTTTGATTAGGACACAGAGGTTTGTTGGACATCAGTCAAATTAGCTTATACATAAAGTGGGTTTAAGATTAAGGTTCGTCTTACCCCTACCCCTTGGTTTTGCGTGTTCATGTGAGGGCAAGGCGTGTCCCGATTCTAATCTCGGGCCACGACCTCGGGCTACAAACCCCTTGAAACGAAGTAAGCTCTTGACCAGACTTGTAACGAAGGGGTACGCCTACAAGCTCAGGCAGGTTTTGGGATCAGGATGGCAGCGTCACGTCGACCAAATAAATGTATTTTCAGCAGTTGTAATTATCGATTAACAGGATAAAAGGAGAAATTCAATTTGTCAACTGGACAAAGTTTATTTGGTCGAAAACGTTTCGCAACTCATCCGAAGTGCTTTGTCAGTTCTTATCTTAGCCAGGGAAAAGAAATGGTTTGAGAGAGTTAAAGGGACAGTGTGTAAGATTTTTACCCGTTAATTACCTAAATTGAAGGTACCCATTCAAAAATACAGTGTTTCCAAGCTTTTTCACTTCCATCATGAAATCAAAGTATTCTGTTGGACTTATAGTCGCATAAAAGGGGGATCTTCCCCATATAGAGGCAGCCATTTTGATTACGAGAGCCGCAGAAGGACATTTGAGCTCCGCCTTCGCCTTTTCTTTATACAGTAGTTGTCAAAGGGCTTGTGGTTTTCACACAACGAGATAGTACGCGTTTGGATAAACAACGACAAGCATGTTGCCGGATCACACTTACTCCGCACATACATCACAGGCGCAAGCACCTTCATCTAAGAGGAAAAGAAGAAGGACATACTACCTACCGCGGCTGGGGCTTTGTTGTAGCGTGGGCCCGCACCCCGGGTTCAGACTGACCTCCGCCCTCCGCAGTCCGGTTCCTGATTCCCCCCACCCGTGCACAGCGCCAGGTGCGCTTCACATGTGCGCGCGGTTCATGCCGGAACCCACCTCCAGGTACGCCAAGCTGTCCGCGTTACAGCGCGCCCGGGTGACCCTCGAGGTCTGCCGTAGCTAGGACGGGAATTGCAATACCCACCATCCACCAATGCGCCATCAATCCTACACACTGGACCTTTAAAGAGGCTATTTTTGTCAAAAAAGAGAATCCTTCTTTAAACAGGAATGGGGGAGTCGGACATAATTTGTCTCCTATATATAATTCCATTCTCAAAACAAAATCAAAACAAACAAAGGAAACAATAGGGCAGCCAGGTCAGGTCCAGAGGTGTGAAAACAGCCATTAGGGTTTGAATGGATATGCTAAACGAGACGCCAGAGAGAAACTGAAAAACAAAAGACAGAATGCTGAAATCAAAGAGGTGGGATAGTTTCAGAATAATTTCAGTATAATTACGAAGCACCTCGGATGAGTTGTGAAACATTTTCGACCAAATAAACTTTGTCCAGTTGACAAATTGAATTTCTCCTTTTATCATGGCTTCTACCTGGATGACTGAGGGATTCTTCACTTATTGTTTAACAGTTTAGCATGGTTTACAATTATGACGCTTATGTTCTACGTTACTTTTAGTGAACTGTTATTGCGGTTTTAATTGTAGTGATGTCTGTTTAGCCGACAAAACAAGCTAGTTTTTTTGTCGAGCTGAGGTACCCGATAATCCTTGACATGTTTACGTTTGTTTGCGAAGCAGCCAGGTAGATGACGATAATGGGACGATGACGCAAACGGGAATTGAGTGGTGTCCCATTTCTTTGGGCAACATTCGTGCCATGAGCCCTCTCAGCTCAGTATCGAGGGGCAAGACAAAGACGTAGATAAAGGGGAAGGGGTAAGACAGAGTAATGAAACACAGCCTTAAGCTATCTATTACAAGGGAAACACACAGGTTACAGCATTACCTTACATTACAGTTCAGATCTGTGAAGAGTTGCCCCCATTTACAGAAGGAATTAATGTATTTTTTGAGCAATAGAAACACCCATAATGAATAAGATGTGTGTGTTTAATGTCATACCATGGAACATTCCAGGCAAAGCATCTCCATGGAGACAAGGGAGTAGCTCATCCACCAGAAAAGCTGCACAGTACACCTTTAATGAGCATATTTTATAACATAATTTCTCTAAACACCTTATTTTACACGAGGCAGCCCCACTAAAAAGGCAACATATGGACCTATCACAGTAATTATATTGTCTTATGGCTCATTATGGGAAAGATTTATCGTGTGTACAATTTCTTTGCAAAAATAGGGATATATTTCTTATTTTATTTGTAATTTAATGAGATTTGAGCTCTAGAAGGTTGATATATGAGCACCACATCTCCATACCTTCAAAGTTCAAAGTCAGCTTTATGGTCAAAAACCATATGTACAGGTTGCACACACAGGATTTGAAATTGCAGCGCCCCCTAGGCTGCCTTGAGGTACTCTTGGTCAGGACTTCCGTAGCTGGAGGATTTCACTTATAGTGCACGTTTTGGATTGAAACTGGGAGAAACTGGTGCCTGGAAACCCAACCAGACACAGGGAGAACATGCAAAGTCCACACAGAAAGGTGCTGTGAATCATGAGTGCCTCCGTTTTCTTTTTTCTTTTTTACAAATACATGAGTAACTGCCTCAGCACTGACCACCAAAACTAGATAAAACAGCACGCAGTCAGCTTCTGTCTCAGGTAGTATTGTGTAAGTAAGATGTGCAATCACCACTGCTTACCAAAGAGATTTCATTATTTGATTACATGTATATTTACATATGTATACTGTATGTTTTTTTTTTCCTGTATGTTTTTCAACCTAGTGTTCTGTAAGCAGCGTAAGCGTAACTCGGTACGTTTTCCATAGGTTGGGGGTGTGATGGGATATCCACCTGTTTCCAATCCTTCAACTACTGGTAAACTCCCCTCCTGTTATCGACTGACTTCAACTATTGGCTAACTCGTCTGTCATTGGTTAACTTCTGGAAGCTATTCTACAGGTCTCCTTACAAGGATGGGGACTATGGGCAGTAAATTTGGAACACTGCATAGCTCAGCATAGCTCAGCACTATATAGGTGGCCACAGTGGTCAGTTCTCTGTGTGGTGTGGGCCAAAGAGACACGATGTCTGTGTGTGGATGTTGTGACCACATGAAGAGATGTCTGATGCCATTATTACGTTTGTATATCTGCCTTATTCAACATTAAATGCTAGTGACCTCAATCTACAGTTTTTGCCCTTTCTTCCGATCCCTTTCTGAAACTCACAAGACACAGCAGAAGGGTAGATGATCATAGCAGAACGCACATTATGACCTAAGACTCGGCCCCCTTGTATTTCCCCCAGGTACCTTCAAGTCCACACACAACTGGATTCGCCATTAAGTGATTTTCCAGAGCTTGTAGTTGACCGCTCATGCAGCTCCTGTTTGAGGTCCAAGGTGAGAGGTCAGGACAGGCCCTCCTTTTTATAGACGCGCCTTCTTCAACCTCTCAAAGCAGGTGCACAGTTGCTACATCATGAATGTTTTTGTCCTCCTTTGGCTTTATCATAATTTTGAGCTACACCTCATCAGCATTTAGAACTACCTTTTCTGTTATTTAATCATATTTAGACCTGGTTTAGACCTAATTTAAGGCTACGTTTATATGAACGCAAAAGTGGTGTCACTGTCGCATCTTCACTTTTTATTTTGCTTTTAGACGAGCGTTTTCTGGAGGAAATCTGCATGAATACGATAATGCAAAAGTGTGTGGGATTGGGTATGCATGCCAGGTGGCTAGGTGGCACCGTGATACATTATCACGATGTCTGTGCACATGCGTGCTCATGTGTGAAAAGCAAAACAAAACATGGCTACCGGTAGCAAAAAAAAATAAAAAATGTGTGGTCAGACGAAGAAGTTCAACTATTGCTTCAGACCACGTTAGACTACAGAGCAACAAAGGCGCAACAAGGTGTGGACTGGGAGTCCTGCCAAACAAAGTACAGATATATGGACCGATGTGACGTAAACACGTACGCGACGTCAGCAGATTTGACCAGAGTTTTGCATCTTGGGCAGTGTAGACGAAAATGCTACGGCGGCGCGTATTCAAGTTTTCCACTTTGGAGGGCGGTTTCAGTTTTTTTGCGTTTTTAAGCCCCCAAAACACCGTCACCGTCTAAATGAAAGGCACTTCCAATAAAATATTTTGTCGTTTTTACCCGTAAGCGTTCTCGTCCCTAAGCCTGTGTGGAAGGAGAGAAGAGAGTCATTTCACGGAACTGTGTTTCTCGGGGAGGCGGGAAACCACCACGCCTAGGTTAGCTCCGGCTGGTTAGCTCAACTGGTAAGTCACTGACCTTCCCCCCGGGGGTTGTGGGTTCAAATCCCCCCCGGCAATGAGCTAACCAGTGTGGGTCCTTAGGCAAGACCCTTCACGGTACTGCTCCCTGGGTGCCGAAAAAGATGGCTGCTCACTGCTCCTGAAAAGGATGGGTCAAATGCAGAAGTCAAATTTCTCCCATGTGTCACTGTGTGAGACCAGTAAAGGCTTAATCTTAAATCTTAATCTTAATCCTAGGTTAAGACATTTGGTGTTTTTTCTGGGTGATGAACACCCCACGAGAAGAGACAGTGACTTGGGGATTATACCTAAATCACACCTCCGTTTGATAAATTACCAAGTGGCCAGACCCAGCAACAAAAGTGCCACAGTTCTAGAACGGATGCTAATTTTATTATGGACACAGGGGTGTCAAATTCATTTTGGTCCGGGGGCCGTATCCAACCTACTTTGATCCCAAAGGGGCCGGATCAGAAAACTAATGGCAAATATACCCCAAAAATAGCAATAAGTCCAATTTGTGCAGAGAAACACAAATCTATTATAGAAGTCTTTTTTTATTTGATGAACTCTTTTACAAAATATTATATTATGAACAGCCTGAAACTTTAAGAAAAATGCAATTTCAGCACAAACATACAGGTTTCCCATTCACCTCCATGAACAAATAGGAATTAGTCAATTTTTCTTGGAAAATCCTGCACTCGGCCTCCACTTTTCTCATTTTTGACATTTTGCTGATGAGGGTTTCACGGTCGACAGTCAAAACGATGGTCCTTTAAGAGCGTTTGGAAAGAGGCGAGTCTTCATTTGTGCTGCTCTGGTGGGAGGGGCTACGCACAGAGGCGCTGGAGACGCTGCTATCCTAAACTGTACAGAAAGGAACTGCAGGAATTTACCAATATTTTAATAGAAAATTCAAATATAATTAAAATATTTTAATAGGAAATCAGCTGAGGGCCAGATTAAATGTCTTGGAGGGCCGGATCTGGCCCCCGGGCCGCATGTTTGACACCCCTGCATTAGACACCTCCCACTTACACCATTATATCGCCAATAAGGAGATCCTATTTTGCCATTCCATCAGAAATGTGTGAAAAAGTGTCAGTGTCTTGGCTGAGTTTCAAGTATTGGACAAACAGTGAAAGAACTTTAAATATAAATTCATACCCTGGTTTGGAAAGGTTTTTAAGTGATTCTTTGTGCAGCTGTTGCTATAGCAGCTCTAACTGTGCATGTGGCATTTGTGATGAAAAGGACTGATATTAGCATTTGGCCAAACATTTCCTATGTTACAGCTCACAGGAGGAAGAAGGGCTTTGATTCCTGAATCCTGGAGATCTGAGATTTCATTTACAAAACTACATGTGGAATTCTTACTGAAATTGCGCAAACTTCCACCAAGCTCCTCATGCTCTGTCACTTTTCATCACTCTGAGCTCAGATCTCCTTCTGCCTCTTCTTCTTTGAAAGCCCCCACAATGCAAAGCTCTGAGTTTGCGGACAGAATTGCAAATGTCTGCGTACAGTTGTCCTTTTATAGCTCACAAACTTTACATGACATTTCTGTATGCACGCACACTTTATAAATGACAATCTTAGGAGTTTGTATCCAGTGGACTGTACATGCATGGCTGGCTTAGGTTATTCAGAAATACTTTTACTTGTTTTCCATACCAACAGTTACAGTATTTGTCACAGTATTTGTACTACAATGCCCATTTTGGATTCTCTACCAGTAAATTTGATTTTAGACTTAGAGACTTAGACTTAGACAAACTTTATTGATCCGCAGGGGAAATTATTTGGGTACAGTAGCTCACTCATCAAATATAATATATAACAGAGGGTAACAAAAAAAAAATATGGAATAGCGAAAAAAGGGCAATAGACCAGTGTCAAATGAGACATACCGTATTTTCCGGATTATAAGTCGTCCGGAGTATAGCCATAAAATGCATAATAAAGAAGGGGAAAACACCTATAAGTCGCACTGAAGTATAAGTCGCATTTTTTGGGGGAAATTTATTTGATAAAATCCAACACCAAGAACAGACATGTCATCTTGAAAGGCAATTTAAAATAAAAACAGAATAGAGAACAACAGGCTGAATAAGTGTACGGTATGCTAACGTTACATGACGCATAAACAACGAACTGAGAACGTGCCTGGTATGTTAACATAACATATTAAGAGTTATTCAGATAACTATAGCATAAAGAACATGCTAACACGTTTACCAAACCATCAGTGTCACTCCAAATCACTAAATCCAATGAAATCTTCAATCCACAGGCCTAGAGCGCCCTCTTTCGGCTTAGTGTGAAAATAACATGTGAAATGATATAATAATGTGTTAATAATTTCACACATAAGTCGCTTCAGAGTATAAGTCGCACCCCCTGGCTAAACTATGAAAAAACTGTGACTTATAATCCGAAAAATACGGTAATTATAAAAACAAAACAAAAAAAGATGCTGAATGTATATGTACAAATCAGAATAAAATAGAAAAATAAGTAATAAAATATACAATATCAAATAAGATGTCCAATCACAGCTGTGTACAGTTGTACACAGTAAAAAAGGGAGTGTAAATACTGCAGTGTAAACCTATTTTCCTCTGGATAGAGTAGTTACAACACTATGCAGAGTAAAATCATCTAAATGGTAGTGTCAAAAGTGAGAGTTAATTCCCGCTTGCACACAACGACAAAATCTACTCTGCAGAGTGATGATTGCCCGCGAAACTAATAGGCAGCAAGGTGAGACATGAAAAGTTATGTTAAGCTTACAGCAAAAAGTTCTCGTCACAAAATCCTGTCAATTTTTCGTGCCGATAGATTTTATAACGAACTACTTTCTTCAGTGCGTAGTAATACTTTGGTTCGCAAGAGGTGCCACGGTCTACATGTGACCCGGCTTTACCAATAAGGTTGCTGCATGGCAAAACGTCTCTACGCTCTTTGATGGCATGTTGGATGTCGTCTCTCTCACTGCGTGGTAAGTTTGTTTGTAATATTTTTTATACCTGGTCGCTCTGGTCGCTTTCGGTGTACACGCACAGTAATTTGCATCTCCGGGGGGCACGGGTGGTCGTTTCAGTGATATGGTTATTAAGGTGTCGGATTTTTACCTGTTTAACGTTGGCATTTTGACAAACATTTTCTGGTAATTCAAATGAGAAGGGGCATACGGCTGTTATTTTAACATGCAAAACCCCCGCGAGGCAGTTGTTTTAAGTGGCTACATCAATAGCATACTGCAGCTTATATTTTAACATTATATTTATCCACACGGCTTTCCCTGTCCAAATTAGCCACGCATCGAAACGAAATAGCAGGGCATAAACCGGCTGTGGTGCTGGTGGAGGAACAACTGCTGAAGCACAAGCGTGAGGGGAGGGGGACGAGTCAGGCACTATCTGCGCAGCACAAACCTGGAAAACCGAGGTCAAGGTCTAGTTTTATATATTATTTTCTCTTCGAGGAAAATTGACTTTTGGTGAAGTAAAAAAAATGCAAGCTGTACCCTGAGATGTTATGGGGATGTGTAATGTTGATCCATGTAATGCTGATGTTGGCTTTAAGAAGTTTCATAAGGACATGAAAAAGGATGACCGTGTTTTGGTGTTCTGATCAGTGCCTCCCATACAAGTATCCTAATACCTACAAACTAGCATACTTGTTAGTGTTCCTGATCCAGCTGTGTGTGAGTGTGTGTGTGTGTGTGTGTGCGTGCGTGTGTGAATACATTGATACATTGACAGTTAGTCGACCTTTCTCAAATTTAACAGAAAATGCTGCTGGGTGTCTCGTTTGGTGGAGTGCAGAAGTACACTCAACATTTTTCATGAGATGGACTTAAAGATCTAAAATTAATTCCAGATACACAATATTACCATTTCTCTCAAACATTGTTCACAAATCTGTCTAAATGTGTGATAGTGAGCACTTCTGCTTCGCTGAGACAATCCATCCCACCTCACAGGTGTGCCACATCAAGATGCTGATCTGACATCATGATTAGTGCACAGGTGTACCTGAGACTGCCCACAATAAAAGGCCACACTGAAATGTGCATTTTTTCTTTGCTTTATTGGGGGTCTGGGGACTCAGAACCAGTCAGTATCTGGTGTGACCACCATTTGCCTCATGCAGTGCAACACATCTTCTTCGCATAGAGTTTATCAGATTGTCAATTGTGTCCTGTGGAATGTTGGCCCACTCCTCTTCAATGGCTGTGCGAAGTTGCTGGATATTAGTGGGAGCTGGTACACGCTGTCGTATACGCCGGTCAAGCACATCCCAAACATGCTCAGTAGGTGACATGTCCGGTGAGTATGCTGGCCATGCAAGAACTGGGACATTTTCAGCTTCCAAGAATTGTGTACAGATCCTTGCAACATGGGGCCGTGCATTATCTTGCTGAAACATGAGGTGATGTTCATGGATGTATGGCACAACAATGGGCCTCAGGATCTCATCACGGTATCTCTGTGCATTCAAAATGCCATCAATAAAATGCACCTGTGTTCTTCGTCCATAACAGATGCCTGCCCATACCATAACTCCACCACCACCATGGGCCACTCGATCCACAACATTGACATCAGCAAAGCGCTCACCCACACGACGCCACACACGCTGTCTGCCATCTGCCCTGAACAATGTAAACCGAGATTCATCCGTGAAGAGAACACCTCTCCAACGTGCCAGACGCCATCGAATGTGAGCATTTGCCCACTCAAGTCTGTTACGGCGACGATCTGGAGTCAGGTTAAGACCCCGATGAGGACGACAAGCATGCAGTTGAGCTTCCCTGAGACGGTTTCTGACAGTTTGTGCAGAAATTGTTTGGTTATGCAAACCAATTGTTTCAGCAGCTGTCCGAGTGGCTGGTCTCAGACGATCTTGGAGGTGAACCTGCTGGATGTGGAGGTCCTGGGCTGGTGTGGTTACACGTGGTCTGCGGTTGTGAGGCCGGTTGGATGTACTGCCATATTCTCTGAAACGCCTTTGGAGACGGCTTATGGTGGAGAAATGAACATTCAATGCACGAGCAACAGATCTGGTTGACATTCCTGCTGTCAGCATGCCAATTGCACGCTCCCTCAATGCTTGTGACATCTGTGGCATTTTGCTGTGAGACAAAATTGCACATTTCAGAGTGGCCTTTTGTTGTGGGCAGTATAAGGCACACCTGTGCACTATTCATGATGTCAGATCAGCATCTTGATGTGGCACACCTGTGAGGTGGGATGGATTATCTCAGCAAAGCAGAAGTGCTCACTATCACACATTTAGACACATTTGTTAATATTTTCCTTCAAACTGCATCAACTTCAACAACTTCACGTTATAATTACTCTGACATGTAAGTAAAGGTTTTACGATATATTTGCCCTTCGAACTGTTGCTCATATGAATGTATGTATACATCATACTGTGCATACATTATACGTAGGAACACTACTATGATCCGGAAATTTTTCAAATTACAGGTAGAGCAGGATTTCAGACTGATGTTTGGTGAACAGACTGCCAATAAGTTCCTGGAGAGATGGCCTACCACTTTCAAAGCAAGAGTCATTAAGGAAAGCCATGGACTGGTCCCCTCCACAGACCTTCTTGATTTGATGCACAATGCTGAGACATCCACTGAAGTTGAAAGTGGTAAGTCTTTGAATGTGGAGAAGCGTGTTGCTAAATACACTCAACAAAAATATAAACGCAACACTTTTGTTTTTGCTCCCATTTTTCATGAGATGGACTTAAAGATCTAAAATTCATTCCAGATACACAATATTACCATTTCTCTCAAACATTGTTCACAAATCTGTCTAAATGTGTGATAGTGAGCACTTCTGCTTCGCTGAGATAATCCATCCCACCTCACAGGTGCGCCACATCAAGATGCTGATCTGACATCATGATTAGTGCACAGGCCAATTAAAGGCCACCCTGAAATGTGCATTTTTTTTTTTTTTTTTGCTTTATTGGGGGTCTGGGGACCACCATTTGCCTCATGCAGTGCAATACATCTTCGCATAGAGTTTATCAGATTGTCAATTGTGGCCTGTGGAATGTTGGTCCACTCCTCTTCAATGGCTGTGCGAAGTTGATGGATATTAGTGGGAGCTGGTACACGCTGTCGTATACGCCGGTCAAGCACATCCCAAACATGCTCAATGGGTGACATATCCGGTGAGTATGCTGGCCATGCAAGAACTGGGACATTTTCAGCTTCCAAGAATTGTGTACAGATCCTTGCAACATGGGGCCGTGCATTATCTTGCTGAAACATGAGGTGATGTTCATGGATGTATGGCACAACAATGGGCCTCAGGATCTCATCACGGTATCTCTGTGCATTCAAAATGCCATCAATAAAATGCACCTGTGTTCTTTGACAGTGATGTCATGTTATTGTTCTAATAGTGTTGTTGAATGTGTTTTGTCATAGACGGGAACAAGCCTGCAGCAGCATCTAGACAACATCACTCAAAGCCGTCAGCCCTACCTCCTTGCACAGGGACCGACAAAAAGCAGCATTCACTCATTCTTCATTGCCATCGACAAGCACGCACTTCCATGCCAAGCCACCACCTCAGTTGGAGCCCTAGATGAACTCTTCAAGGCCCACTTTGTCTTTGGTACATCTTACAGTCCTGTCTTGAACAACTTTTTCACTTTTCTCCAAACTTCCATCTACAACATTGACGTAGGGAAAACTAAGGAAACGCCAAGAATTGCAGAGTTGCGAGCTAGAATGGTGTGTTAGACTCAATTAAACAATGAGGTGCTTTCTTTGTAGTAATGACCTTGGTGATGCAAACAATCTTGTAAAGCATCTCAAAGTAATACATGGACTCTGTACGGGAAGGACTCTTTATCTTCAATGTGGCCAAGTGGGATGCTCACGTTTTTTCAATAGTTTCTCTGGTTTTAGGAAGCATCTGAACAAGTGCCATGTGAATAGTGTGTGTGATGATATTGCTGATGCTGAACAACCACACTTTCAAAGTGTTTGGGATAGTGGTAATGCAAATCCAGCAGAAGAGCAATATGGAACAGAGGTTGAGTCAGAGCCAGCATTATCCTCACAGCACCTTGTAAATAGTTGTGCCTCTGTCATTTCATAAAGAAAGATTTTGTTGCTTTTCATGTTGAGAGAGTTTCCAGGCTCGGATGTCCTTTATCCGAGCCTCCGAACCTCTGAAACAGCAGTGGTTTCATTTTACTTTCTGTGGAAATGTGTTTTTTTTTCATGGAAAGCGTTGCATATCTTCCTCCGCTCTTAAAACACGGAAGTGGGTGACAGCGCACATCGCACCGTTAATCCAGGAAACTGCTGAGTATTTGGCCACACCCCCACCCACTGCACTGGCCTGTCTCTGTCCTCCTCATTTGCATTCAAGCAATAACGCCCAGAATAAAGTGTTTCAGAGACATATTTAGCCTCATGAAGACAGTCAGACTCATATCTCATGCACTGAGGTTTGATTTTGAAGAAGGATTCATTTACAGTGTTAGGGAACCATTAAGGTGCCATATAAACAGCACGGCGGCTGAGTGGGTAGCGCTCATGCGTTCCGGGTTCGATCCCCGGGTTGCCCAGGCCTTTTTCGTGTGTGTTCTGTGTGGAGTTTGCATGCATGGTCTGGGTTCGATCCCCGGGTCGCCTGGGCCTTTCTGTGTGGAGTTTGCATGTTCTCCCTGTGTCTGGGTGGGTTTCCTCTGGGCACTCCGGTTTCCCCCATCAACCCAAAACATGCACCATAGGTAAAATCCTCCAGCTTAGGTCCTGACCAAGCCGAAGCAAGAAGATCATGGAAATGGTCCCCGGGCGCAGTCATGTGCTGCTCACTGCTCCTAATAACAGGATGGGTTAAATGCAGAACTGGAATTTCCCCACTGTGGGACTAATAAAGGCATAGCTTTCTTTCTTTCTTTCTTTCTTTCTTTCTAAAAGCATCAAGAAGTACCATGTCATGGGATCTTTAAAGGGCTGATATTATCAAGACTCACCTGTTTATCTGTTTGTTTATTCTTTCATTTGTTTGTTGTTTGTTCGCTTTTTTTAAATGTATTTATTTTTTTTCCTTTGTTTGTTTTATTGTTGGCGGCACGGTGGCTGAGTGGCTAGCACTCATGCTTCACAGCAAGAAGATTCGGGTCGCCCGGGCCTTTCTGTGTGGAGTTTGCATGTTCTCCCTGTGTCTGGGTGGGTTTCCTCCGGGCACTCCGGTTTCCCCCATCAACCCAAAACATGCTCCAGGTAAAAATCCTCCAGCTTGGGTCCTGACCAAGACTAAACAACAAAATCTTGGGGATGGTCCCCGGGTCAAATGTAGAAAACGATTTCTCCTGTGTAAGATCAATAAAAAGTCAATCTTCTAATCCTTAATCACTGTAAGACGCTTTGTGTTAAATTTTTTGCATGAAAAGCACTTTATAAATAAGGTTTGATTGATTGATGTTCTAATGTTGTTCTAATGTTGTTTCCTCATCAAAAACACCTGGAGCTGAGTTTTGTTTCATTTACACATTTAAAACAAAAACCCTTCTTCTCTCAAACAGAAAACACTCTGTTCCACCTTGTGATGTCATGTGGTAATACAGGAAGTGCTGCATTATAATTTTAAACCCTAGAATCATTTGGATCATTCCAGCCCTGGAATTATGCTACTCTTTACTAAACAAAAACATAAAAGTAGGTGTTAACTTGAAAACTATACTAATACATGACATCACAAGGTGCAACAGAGCATTTTGAGCTCCGGAGATGTAGACAGACTAATAATAAAGGGTTGTGAATGAAACAAAACTCAACTCCAGGTTTGTTTTTGATGAGGTAGCGACATTCTAACATGGTTTAAAGCGGACAAAAGTTGATTTTGTGTAGTATATTTAACTTTCATTTAAGTAATTTCCTCAACCACTACTACACTTTCTTTAAGACCCATTTTTTTAACCGCAAAACTTGTCCAAAACTTGTTTACAAAGCCACACTCAAACGCACAGTATATGAGTTAATACAAGACAACATGCACTCTCTTTTGACCATTTCTGACAATTGAACGCCCACTGGTTTTGTTTTTCTCATCGTACGGTCTGCGTTTGGTCCCAGCGCGCTCAAACTAAATCTTTGTAAAGTGAGTTTTCAGAGGCAGGCTCGGCTCAGTCCCGGCGACCACCAGATCATATTGATGGATGAATTCGTTTAAGGCCGGCTCCACTCCCTCCACTCCTCCGCTGTACAGGGCCCCATCCAACGCTTCCACCGCCTCTCCACGACCTCACCACGTCCGCTTCGATTTTATCACCACTGCACACCTCCGCCGACGTCCCCCCCCCCCCCCCACTCTGCTCTCTCGCAGCACAAAAGAGAAACTATAAGGGCTTGGATTCAGTTGTTGTTTGGAGTGGTCGTGGTTTAAGGTCTTATATTACGTAAAAAAGGATTCTTGTGAGTTTAAAGATGTGTTATGATGTTGTTACCGCCTCAAAAACAGACCAGTTGTGTTTTGTTTAGTTTAGTATTTATTTGAAGTGATAATGTACAGGAAAAAAACAGATGTTCCTCATAGAGCTGGGCGGTATGACCAAAAAATCATATAACGGTATTTTTCAAAATTATATCGGTGTCACGTTATTTTTTTGACGGTATTTTTTTTTCATGTACTAAGTGGTTCCAAGTCTTTGGCAAAGTGGACAGTAATCAGGGCTCTCAAGTTTTGAGCGGGGTCATGCGTGAGACTGTAATTTCCGAGGACCGGGGGGGGGAGTGAATTGCGTGAGAAATGCCGTGTGAGCGTGTGAACACATCGAATTGCGTGTTGAGAGCCCTGTTTGTCTAAAGAGCAAACTTAAACTACAAAGCAACTAATGAGAGTTAAATAAATGAAGTTATTACCTGATGGTTCTCAGTTTGTTTTATCATCACCGCACTTTGTCAGTGCGCGCTGAGAGGGGTGGGGAGGAGGGACCGTGGCGGGGGGAACGGGACATTTTTAACGGATTCATGTAAGAGTCTGGTTAATGCACCGGGCCCGCGTCTCACCATGGGCAGTTCGGCTCTGGGCCGCGCGTAAGCCGTCGGGGGGGATACGTTACACACAGACGGAGACACCTAGGGTGACCATTCGTCCGGATTTCGTCCGGACAGTCCGGTTTTAGAGCTGTCTGTCCGTCCGTCTGTCACGTGTCCTCCTTTTTTACATTTTGTCCTCCTTTCGGACCGTTGCATAAATCGTCATAAATCCCCACCCATTATTTACACTTGCTACTCTGCGATGTTGTGTCGTATGCAAACATTCGCGATGAGCGCCGCTGATACAGCCCGTCAGCCCGTCGTATTGTCCGCTCTCTATCTGCCACTCTTTGAGGTGCAACTTGGCTCCTTCTTCCATCTTCATCGCCTTATTCAGACCCCCCAGGATTTCGCGGGCATTTTTTGTGATTGTTGCGGGCTAATATGCCTGAATTTGCGGGAGCTTTTCCAAAAAGTTGTGATGAAAGTTGCGGTGCTTTTAAGGTTTTTGTTGCGATTTTGTTGCGGGAGGAAGTGAAAGTTGCGATACATAGTTGCGATTTTCCCTTTTTGTAATTAAAATTGAGTAATATTTTGAATACTGAGTTACAGTATTACTGACAAAGAATAAAACAAAGACGCAGAGATCACAGATATGGTCCTAAAACAACCTTACCAACATCGAAAATAAATTACTACTAGGAGGGGAACTGTTTCGCGCTGTCTTTTGCTGTTATTTTAGTGGGCAGGTGGCTGGCCGCAGACATGTTTCTTTGCCATTAGAAGCCGTGTCCCAATTCCCAGAGCACGCGGCTCAGAGCGTGGCCCGAAGGGCATGTGCGTCACACATTTCGACGGTACACCGGCGCGACGACTGCTGTCCCACTTCTTTTTTGTCCCATGCGCAGTTAACACGGTTGTCGGGACTGAGCAAGTGCGCACCG
This sequence comes from Paratrypauchen microcephalus, assembly GCA_036785185.1. NCBI lineage: Eukaryota > Metazoa > Chordata > Actinopteri > Gobiiformes > Gobiidae > Paratrypauchen > Paratrypauchen microcephalus. The sequence continues at coordinate 1,840,048 of JAVJIX010000122.1, read as the reverse complement.
CCTTGACTGCAGTCTGAGCCCCCTTCGGGCCGCGCTCCGAGCTGTGCACTCTGGGAACTGGGACACGGCCGCAGTTTCGTTTTGTCACACGGAAGTAAGGCAGAAGGAAGTTGGTCGGCGTTTAATACGTCGCTGATGATTGGTCAGAATTGTAAAAAAAAAATAGTAAAAATTGCGGAAAAGTTGCGGTGATTGGTCAAAATTGCAACACCGCCCTGAATTCGCGGGGATTGGCTGAAGTTGCGTTGAAGTTGCAAATCGCAACATCGCGAATTCCTGGAGGGTCTGCTTATTACTGTCCCTTAAAATTGTGTTTTCTTTAGTGCCATGCGTAACAGGTTTCGCTTACGTTTCATCTCAATGTAGACAGTTAAAATACGTTACAATATTTACATTACGGCTTTCATAATTGCAAATAATATTTTGGGGATTTTGTGCGAATTACACAAATCCAGGTAGCGAGATCTTACCTCTTAAAAGTTCGGAGCGCAAAGAAGAAAATTTCTTTCTTCTTTGCCATGGCATATGATGGCAGGGCAAAGACTGTGTTTTTTCAGTGAATTAGTGATGATATTGTTTTTTGTTCATATCATCTTGACCATAATTTTCCACATTTTTCTTTTTGATGGGTGTTCCATGTTAATAAATATATGTTGACTTCATACATTATTCATAAGTTGTTTTTCTTGACCGTTCCCCTTCCCCGAGGGAAAACAAAAAACAAAAAAAACAAGGTGTCCTCACTTTAGGGCCTTTGTCCTCCTTTTTGGACACAAGTGTCCTCCTTTCCTGTTTCATGCCGGTGGTCACCCTAGAGACACCGGGACCGGAGTCGGTGCGTCTCAGAGGAGACGTGGCACCGGGACTGAGGCTCAGGACCGTGCGCCCGGAGCAGGGGGAGTTTTTTTTTTGCTGAAAACACGCGGAGCCTGCATAAACTAAGCCACACAGACCGATTTTCTGGGCCCCCCCCCAAAAAAAAAAAAAATCAGCGTGAGAAATGCCACGCTGATGTGAGCGTGTGAACACGTCGAATTCGTGTGTCACACTCAATGCGTGAGACTTGAGAGCCCTGCAGTAATATTGTTGGTAATATCGTTCCACCGTTTGCTTTTCTTGTCGTAGGCCGTCCCCTTAGCAAACGCGTCTTTGAGTGACGTCTGAGTGGCGTTTTGTGTCGCAGCGCCAACTTGAACGTTCCCTGCAGACGTGGAAGAGGATGCAAATTGACAGAAAATTGACTAAAATTTACCAAAAATTGACAGAAAATTGACTGCAATTGACCGAAATTTGACCAAAAAATTATCGAAAATTGACTGAAAGTTGACCAAAATTTAGCAAAATTGCCAGAAAATTGCCCAAAAAATTGGCCAAAAATTTATAGAAAATTGACCGAAATTAACCAAAAAATTGCCCAAAATTGACCAAAAAAAAGACCAAAAAATTGACAAAAATTTATAGAAAATTTACAAAAAATTTACCGAAGATTGACGGAAAATTGACCGAAATTTGACGAAAAATTGATATCACAATATTTTTCAAAATTATATCAGTGTCACGGTATTTGACGTTATTTTTTTCATGTACTAAGTGGTCCCATGTCTTTGGCAAAGTGGACAGTAACAGCGTTGGTAATATCGTTCCACCGTTTGCTTTTCTTGTCGTAGGCGGTCCCCTCAGCAAACGCGTCTTTGAGTGACGTCTGAGTGGCATTTTGTGTCGCAGCGCCAACTTGAACGTTCCCTGCAGACGCGGAAGAGGATGCAGATCTTAGTTTCGTATTCTTCATATTCCAGGACATGTTTGTGACAGAGGTGGTGAAGCAGATTGCTCGTGTCGCCTCCTGCGGCTACAACATTAGCCCGACGACATTTACAGAATACGGTTGTTTGATCAGCGTCAGATTTTTTAAAGCCGAAGTACTTCTGCACGACTGACACGGCTCCTCTTTTCGGTATAAGTTCCTCTGTGTCTGTAACATTTTCTCCGTCCATGTTCATCGCTCGACACACACTGAACTTCCACCGCTCTCACGCCACTGCAAAAGAGTCCCCCTCTCAAACAATGTCCCAAAGCGTCACGTTCCGCCGCTCTGTGTTCCCCACGTTTTGTACGAACACACTCACCGGTATTGGGATATATGAAAAGTCCATATCATTAAAAGAAAAAAAAATGAAGGTATGAAGGTATGAAGCAGTATACCGCCCAGCCCTAGTTCCGCACCAGGTTATAGCTGATTTCCTCTGCAGTCCCTTGTTTCATTCACATTTGAGTAATCCAGGATTTATAGGCTGGGTGCTGCAGCTTTTGAAAACGTGTATTTCAAATGTAACATTCTCCGTCTCCATTAACAGCGTAAACTCATTGAGTTTAAATACAGAGTTCCACAAGGTTCTGGCCTTGGACCAATTCTCTTCTCAATGTTACCACTTGGCCAGTTAATTGAGTCTTTTAATATTATTTTTTATCATTTTTATGCTGCGCTTTTCCTTCCGCAGAAATAATGTCTCTCAAATATTGGATGGCTAAAGGTGCACTGTGTAACATTTCTATTGCAGGGTCTGCCAGCTGTGTGTCTCCATGGAAATGTTGTTTTGTCTAGAATGTTCCACAGTATAGATTAAATGTATTTATCACAAGGGAGACAAGCAGGTTACACCTAGATGGGTATGTTTAATGTTATACCATGGAACATTACAGACAAAACAATAAAATCTCCATGGAGACAAGCAGGTAGTGCACCCTCCATCAGAAAAATTACGCAATGCACTTTTAAAGTTGAATGATTTTAAAACAATTCCATTTGGTTCCCTTGATTTTAGAAATCAGCAAAATCCAGAGTTTAGTCAGACCCCCCAGGATTTCGCGGGCATTTTTTGTGATTGTTGCGGGCTAAAATGCCTGAATTTGCGTGAGCTTTTCCAAAAAGTTGCGATGAAAGTTGCGGTGCTTTTAAGGTTTTTGTTGCGATTTTGTTGTGGGAGGAAGTGAAAGTTGCGATAAATAGTTGCGATTTTCCCTTTTTGTAATTAAAATTTTTTGAATACTGAGTTATTACTGACAAAGAATAATACAAGGACACAGAGATCACAGATATGGTCCTAAAACAACCTTAACAACATCGAAAATAAATTACTACTTTTGCTGTTATTTTTGTGGGCAAATGGCGCCGCAGACATGTTTCTTTGCCATTAGAAGCCGTGTCCCAATTCCCAGAGTGCACAGTTCGGAGCGTGGTTTGAAGGGCATGTGTGTCATTTCTTTTTTGTCCCATGTGCAGTCAACACGCAGTCCGAAGACCGCAGTCGTTTCCATGGAAATTGGGTCGTGGACCAAGCGTGTGAAAAAGCACGCTTCGCACACTCATATATCCCAGCATGCACCGCACGCTACTTCTTCTACAGAAGAAAATGGAGTCGGCGGCTGCTTCCCGTAGTTGTGAGACGTGTCGCATTTCGCAGACGGCCATGCGGGCCGCGGAGTGCACTCAGGGCTGAGCAAGTGTGCACCGCCTTGAATGCAGTCTGAGCCCCTTCAAACCACGCTCCGAACTGGGGACACGGCCGCAGTTTCATTTCGTCACACGGAAGTAAGGCAGAAGGAAGTTGGTTGACGTGAGTTCAATACGTCGCCGATGATTGGTCAAAATTGGTAAAAATTGCGGGAAAGTTGCAGTGATTGGTCAAAATTGCAACACCGCCCTGAATTCACGGGGATTGGCTGAAGTTGCGTTGAAGTTGCAAATCGCAACATCGCGAATTCCTGGAGGGTCTGTTTAGTAACCTGGCAAATGTCACACAGAGCATTAGAAACTGTGGCATTTTATTTGAGTCTAGATTTTAAAAGATGAAATAAACAGAACACTACAATCTTGTTTTTATCATCATAAATTCATTCATAATATCAAGCCATTTTTACTGCTGGACCATTGCAGTGCCTTTTATACTGGCCTTAAAGGGATAGTGTGTGTGTTTTTTTTTGTTTTATGTTAATCTGTATGGCTTCCCCTTCAACAGTGTCTTGAGATTAAGACTCACCCATGACAGCGTGATCTGATCCCGGTTCTCCTCCGGTTCCGTAGTTCCGGAAGCTTCGCGGGGTCATTTAATAAAGCTTGTTTTTTTTCTCAAAACATTTGTCCGAAAAGTGATATATTTGCGTCCCAGACAGTTGTCCGCTAAAACTTCAGCAGCATATTTTGCATTTGCATATTTTCTCTCTCGATTCATATCAATGCGCCCACGTTCGCTGTATTAGCCTGTTAACTTTTAGCGGATGTGTACGGCTGATGCGGTCCACCGTAAGCGGCCACAGAGAAGGCCCCGTCCCCTCTGGATTTCAGTATCATCTTAGGCACCACGAGTTGGAGCTGGCCCTCGGACCTCAGTGTGCGGGGGTGTAAATCTGGAAGGATGTAAATAGATATGAGCATGATACCCCAGTCCTCACTGCTCTGCACTGGTTACCGATCCAGCAACACACGGATTTTAAAATCCTGCCGTTAGCATTTAAAGCTTCAAACCACTTGGCACCAGGTACTGAAGGGATCTTCTGACACCTTCTGTTCAGCTCACGCTCTCCGCTTTAGTGAGGAATCCCTTCGTGTAGCAGGTCAGCCAGCAAAATATCATCCTGTGCTGGAGATTTAAGGCCGACAGCCAATAAAAACTGTAACTATCGGCTTATTATACTGGTTGGCTGATATATCTGTCATCTACACCTAAAATAATCGGGTAGTCTTTAGAACACATAAAATTTGACGTTTTAATAAAAGTTACCATTAAACTGCTAATACTGTACATCTCAAACATGTTCTGAAATGTGATTCTTACATTAGTGTGTCAGATCAGATTTCAATCTTTTTGTTAATTGTTATGGACAATTTTATGCAAATGCTTGAAAAACTTTAGCCTGGAAATCAAACAACAATTTCTAAGAGTGCAGCCGTGTCAGCGTTAAATTTAGACTAGACATGAGAAGGGGGTACAGAAAAAGAATTTTAATGCACGATATATCGGCATTAACATCGTTATCGGCCGATATTGCCAAATTTTTAATATATCGGTATCAGCCCGATGTGTAAAAGTGGGCCGATATTAACCACTGATATTTTATAATTAACGTTTTCTCACATTTCTCTCTCGTTTAAACACTCCAACTTTCGTAGATTTTCAACAAAATGTATTAATAGTGAAGCGTGGGTGGGTGGGTGGGGTGGGGCACGTGCGCTCATCGTGCCCAAATCCGTGATAGCGCAGCATGACCGGCGTGAGACCGCGCATCCCACCCAGGGCTGCGAGCACGAGACCCGTGTCCAAACCGTGCCTCCTCCTCGGGACCGTGGACACGGTGGTTTAATCCTGGTCCGGTCCTGGTTTAGTCCAGGTTTAGTCCTGGTCCAGTCCAGGTTTAAACCTGGTTTAGTCTGGTCCTGGTCTAGCTCCAGTCTAACTAGACCAGGACCAGATCAGAAAAAAGAAAAAAAAAAAGGTTAAATATTGGTTAATATCGATATCGGCCAATAACAGCAACATTAATATCGGCTAAAATTTTCATATCGGTGCATCCCTAGTTTTCATTATTTTTATTTTATTTTTATTTTTTCACTAATTGATTAAATGTATCACCGCCACTGTAAATATTCTGAATTGAATTGTTTTTATGCTTTATGTTCATTGTTTGTGATGTTGTTTGTCTCAGGGACTGCAGATGGAAATTAGCTCCGAGAGCTAAAGTCTGGTACAAAGCATCTTTTCATTTTTTGTAATTAATGCTCCTGTACATTGTCCCTGTCAAATAAATCAAATAAACTAAACTAAACATGTTTCAAATGAACTTATTAGTCTTTTTATTAAACAAGAATTGTAAATCTAATGTATAAACACAAGGCAACCCCGACACCAGCCCTGTTTTCTGTCATCTTTCACTCATGTACATTCAGTCCTGAGTGCAGAGTCCATCTTTTCTCCACCTCAGTGCTTCAGCCTCTGACCCAAAGACCCAAATAAATTCCTAGGAGTAATTATGGACAGTAAATTATCATGGAAAACCCACATCAGGCACATAAAAACAAAAATAGCCAAAAGCTTCTCAATTATAAATAAAGCTAAGCATAACCTTGATCACCATGCACTTCGAATTCTATATTGTTCTTTGATTCTTCCCTATTTTATATACTGTGTTGAAGTTTGGGGTAATAATTACCAACGTTCAATTAATCCACTATTTCTTCTGCAGAAAAGGGCCGTGTGGATCATTCACAAGGTCGGCTTCTTAGAACACACTCATGATCTTTTTATTCAGTCAAAGTTATTAAAATTTAATGACCTTGTAAAATATTATACAGTGATTATGCTTTTTAGAGCATTTAATAAACAATAGCCAAAAAAATTGCAAAAATTTTTTGCTCTTAAAGAGAACATTTATAATGTGAGAGGTTATGGAAACTTCATTTTGCCCAATGTTAGAACCACTCGTAAAAGTTTCTGTGTGACTGTATGTGGGGTAAAAATGTGGAATGTTCTGGATTTACAGCAAAAACTCTGCCAAAATATTCTCAAATTTAAGTTTTTGTAAAAAGACCTGGTCTGGTCTGAATACAGAGAGACGAGTTTGAATGAATCGTCAAATGGCACTTTTCTGTATCAGTTTTGTTTTGTTTTGTACAAGAATGGAATTTGCCTTTTTTTGTGTTTCTTTCAACTGAGCTGATAAGGAAGCTAATTCATAATTTAAGTTGTGTTTTGGAAGACAGGGGTGGAAAGGAAGTTTTCTTCTTCCCACTCCTTTTTGAGCAAAAAAAATAAAGACAAATGTATTTGACTGTTTATTGGTTACCTGTATTTATTTCCTTGTGTTGACCTGCTCCCAATTAATAAATAAATAAAATAAATAAAAATAAAATAAAAAGCCTCTGAAATCAGTGCAGACCTCCAGCTCTTCGACCTCCAGCTCTCAGTCACTCTCCCTCCTCCTTTGCTGTGGCCCCGGGCGTCGCTTATCCTCTGTCAGGCAACGTGCTGCTAATGCTTAATCCTGTACTGAGACGAGTGTTTAAATTGAGGAGCTGTCGGACACATTCAGACTGTGTACTGCTAACAAACATCACACTTATCTGCTTAAAGGAATCAACCCACTGGATAAGTGACATGATTTAAAAACAGTTGACTAATTACAACTAAACCTTTAATGCCATTAAAGGGATAGTGCTTTTTTTTTTATGTTAATCTGTATGTCTTCCCCTTCAACAGTGTCCTGAGATTAACACTGACTTACCCATGAGAGCGTGATCTGGTCCCGGTTCTCCTACGGTTCCGTACCTCGTGAATGTAGTTCTGGTAAGTTAGCGGGGACAGTTAATAAAGCTAGTTTTTCTTCGCAACACAACATTTGTCCAAAAAGTGATATATTTACGTCACAGTTGTCCGTTAAAAATTCAGCAGTGCAATTCACATTTGCATATTTCCTCTAGATTCGTATCACTGTGCTCGGGTTAGCTGTATTAGCCTGTTCACTTGTAAACATCCACTTACGGTGGATGTCGCCGTACTGCATCCGCCGTAAACATCCACTTAAAGGTCCCATGGCATGAAATTTTCACTTTCTGAGGTTTTTGAATGTTAATGTGAGCTCCCCTACCCTGTTTAGGGCCCCCCCCCCCCCCATGGTTAAAAATTGTGAAATGTCTAAACTGAGCATTTGCGATCCTTTTCTGCGTTACAAAAAATCGGAGCTCAAACGGGCGAGTTTGAACAAGGCACCTTATTGACGTCAGATCGAAAAAAGAAATGCAAATGCAGTTCCACCCCCGTCTGTCTGTACTCAGAGTCTCTGTAAATTACGCCCAGAGAGTTTGGACCGCGAATGCGCTAGGCAATGCGAAATGCGTTTTTTTATTTGCCTGGAGGCACGTCCGAGAGTTTCTAGGCTCGGAAGTCCTTTATCTGAGCCTCTGGACCTTTGAACAGCAGTGGTTTAATTTTATTTTATGTGGAAATGTGTTTATTTTTCAATGGAACACTTCAAATCTCTCCCCCCGTGCAAAAACAAGGAAATGGATCAGCTGAGGGCTCTGAGCGAGAGCGGAGCGTTTGGCCACGCCCCCACCCTCTACTATTGGCCAGCTCTTTTCTCCTCATTTGCATTCAAGCAACAACGCCCATTATAGAGTGTTCCAGAGAGAGAAAAAATACTCTTTCTCATCTTATCTCTGTTTCTCATGCACTGAGTGTTGATTTTGAAGAAGGATTCATTTACAGTATTAGGGAACCATTAAGGAGCCATATAAAAGCATCAAGAAGTACCATGTCATGGGATCTTTAAAGTGAACAGGCTAATGCAGCTAACGTGGGCGCACTGATACGAATCTAGAGGAAATATTCAATGATTTTATCCCATATTGAATATTGCATCACAAGTTGGTCTCTCACCACTGTTACCAATTTGAAAATAATTGAATCACTGTTAAAAAAAAAATATATCTTAAAATTTTTGACCAAAAACCTAATACATTTCATGTATGTAATATTTTAAATAATTACAATCTTTTAAATTTTGAATTTTTTATACATTTTAAGTATGTATGCTTCATTTACAAAGCGCTACATGGACTAACCCCACCCCCCAGAGGAGACTGTGAGATCCCCCACAGAAGAACCGCCTTTGGTCAGAACCCTCTCGCTGTGAGGACCACTAACATCTGGAACAGTCTTCCTCTGCACATACAGGAGAGCCCTACACTGATCACTTTTAAAACACAACTCAAACTATGGCTGAAAACCAACCAGTCATGTGACCACTAGACTTTTGTTTGTGCTGCTTGTATTGTATGTTGTATTTTTATGTACAGTGGTACCTCACCTTACGAAATTAATTCGTTCCAGAAGTGGTTTCGTAACGTGAATTTTTCATAAGTTGAGTAGCTATTTCAATGGAAAAAGCCTGATTCGTTCCAAGGTCCCGTTCCAAGTTTTTTTTATAGTGTAACTTTTTTTTTATAGTGTAACACTGTGTTCTGCGTCCTGATTGGATAAGAGACTGTAAACCCAGGACTAAGCGTGGACTAAACCAGGTCTAAACAAGGTCTATACCTGGACTGGACCAGGACTAAACCTGGACTAAACCAGGACTGGACACCAGGATTAAAGCGCCGCGTGCGGGTCTATTTCCTGGTTTCGTGCTAGCTCTGCTATTAGCAGCAGCACCGGTGTACCTCACGAGTCACGGCTGAGGCGAGCAGCGAGGAGGGGAGGAGATGTGCTCCCCTCGGGACCGCACGCAGTCCGAGCGCATGAAGGAACGCATGCAAGAGCCGCGGTGGTTTAATCATGGTTTAATCCTGGTTTAGACCTGGTTTACACCTGGTCTAGAGGAGGGTGTTCGCAGCCCCGCGCCGGGTCATGCTGCGCTATCACACATGTGTCCGCGCGCAGTCTTCTCCCCCCTCCCCCTTCCCCCCACACTTCACTATTAATACATTTTGTTGAAAATCTATGAAAGTTTGAGTGTTTAAATGAGAGACAAATGTGAGAAAAGTTTAAATCCAGTCTGAGAAAAGCGTATAATATGTGTGGCTGAGCGCGCATTATTTGAATTTTTGAGATTTCGCGTTTCGTAACTTGAATTTTCTTTCGTATCTAGAGACCAAAATTTAACGTGAAGGCGTTTCGTAACTTGGAATTTTCGTTTGTTGGGTCTTTCGTAAGGTGAGGTACCACAGTGTTTGCCTGCCGAGGGGTTGCGGATGAAAACTAGCTTTGTAGCTAAAATTCGGCATATTTACATTTGTTTTATACTTATGTTCATTAATGTGCATTGTCCCTATCAAATAAATAAATAAATAAATGCGAATTAGGCTGCTGAATTTTTAGAGAACAACTGTTTGTGACGCAATATATATCACAAATGTTGTTTTGAGAAGAAAAACTAGCCTTATTAACTGTCCCTGCTAACTTACCGGAACTACGTTCACGAGGTACGGAACCGGAGGAGAACCAGACTCAGATCACGCTGTCATGGGTAAATCAGTGTTAATCTCAGGACACTGTTGAAGGGGAAGCCATACAGATTAACATAAAAACAAAAAACAAAACAAAAACTGCACTATCCCTTTAACAAGAATGCATTAGGCTTCCCCAGACCCTCATCCCTTTATGCATTCACTCCACACTCAGTGGTGATAAGTTCTTATTGTAGCCACAGCCGCCCTGGGGCAGTCTGACAGAAGTGAGGCCACCAACTCTCACTCACTCACTCACAGCATTCATAATAGGTAATGTGGGAGAAGTGTTTTGCCGAAGGACACAACAGTTTTTATCAGAACACACGAGCTCGGGCTTTGGCCTTTAGCCGTCGTATACTGTGGACATTTTATATCATATCAAGCTTTTTGGGGTTTATTACAACATGGTTTTAGTCATGTGAGGGGCTCGTTCTGCTTTCTGAATGAAAAACTGCACAAAATGTATGATTGTGGCAGTAGCTGTTAGCATGCTAGTTGTTGTTAACAGTGCATAGTGTGACATTCAAACTCCTGTCCCCTGAAAGTTTTGAAGCGCTTTGAAGAGCACACCACAGAGAAAAACTTGGGAGAATAGGTTAAAAACTGAGGAATTAGCTTTAACTTCTGCTAAAACATAAAAATCCGATAAAGACCTTTTTTAAAGAGGGGGTATTTTCCTTTTTTTAGGGTATTAACTGCTAAACCAAATCATACAGCTCTGGAAAAATAAGAGACCACTGCATTTTTTTCTGAAATCAGCATCTCTACATGTATTACAGCCATTCCATTCCAGCGTCTGTTGAATTCCAACACAAACACAAAGCTGAGCTACTTCAGTTCTTGCACCAGGAGTGGAATAAAGTCACCCAAGAACAATGTGAAAGACTGGGACTAAACCAGGTCTGAACCAAGACTAAAGCAGGTCTAAACTAGGATTAAACCAGGTCTGAACCAGGACTAAACCAGGTTAAAAAGGGGACTAAACCAGGACTAAACTAGGATTAAACCAGACCTAAACTTGGACTGAACCAGGGCTAAGCCAGGGTTAAACCAGGTTAAAAATGAGACTAAACCAGGACTAAACTAGGACTAAACCCGGTCTGAACCAAGACTAAACCAGGTCTAAACTAGGACCCAAGAACAATGTGAAAGACTTGTAGAGAGCATGCCAAGACACATGAAAGCTGTGATTAAAAATAAGAGTTATTGCACCAAATATTGATTTCTGAACTCTTCTTAAGTGTAAACATTAGTATTATGTTGTTTTAAAATGAATTTGATCTTGTTTCTTTGCATTGTTTGAGCTCTGAAAACATGGATCTTTTTTGTTATTTTGACCATTTGTCATTTTCTGCAAATAAATGCTCTAAACCAGGGGTGTCAAACTCATTTTGGCCCGGGGGCCGTATCCAACCTACTTTGATCCCAAAGGGGCCGGATCAGAAAACTCATGGCAAATATACTTCCAAAATTAGCAACAAGTCCAAATATTTGTCCAGAGAAACGCAAATCTATTTCAGACTGCTGTTTATTTAATCCCAGCAATAATTTGTTTATCTTCTGTTTTCTAAATTCTCCATTCAAGTTATTGTTTTGTTCGAAATGCCGTGTCTCGTAGTGGCGTTTAAGATTATATTCCTTGAGCACCGTCACTTGTTGCAAACACACCGAGCGTACAGGTTTCCCATTCACCTCCGTGAACAAATAGGAATTAGTAAATTTTTCTAGGAAAATCCTGCACTCTGCGTCCACTTTTCTCATTTTTGACATTTTGCTCATGAAGGTGTCACGGTCAACAGTCAAAATGATGGTCCTTTGGAAAGAGGCGAGTCTTCATTTGTGCTGCTCTGGTGGGAAAAGCAGAAAAGCGGTGCAGAAAATTACCAATATTTCAACAGAAAATTAAAATATAATTAAAATATTTAATAGAAAATCAGCCGAGGGCCAGATTAAAGGTCTTGGAGGGCCGGATCTGACCCCCGGCCACATGTTTGACACCCCTTGCTATAAACGATAATATTTTTATTTGGAATTTGGGGGAAATGTTGTCAGTAGTTTATAGACTCAAACAAAAATGTTCCTTTTGCAAATTAGTAAAATCAGAAAAACTGATCATTTTGCAGTGGTTGCTTATTTTTTTCCAGAGCTGCATTTAGTTCAACATGCTAGGAAAGGGAAGAATACGTTTGTTCCACAGTTTTCCACACATTTAAGATGATAAACAGCTCCATCGATAGTCCATCTTGCCCATCCTTAGGGAAGCAAGTTAATTAAATTAGGTACAATAAAACTTTTCGCCTCCACCAAACATTTAATCTGCATTTTTTAATTTATATGAAGTAAAACTTTTCTCTCCGCTCCAAACTGTGAGCGGTTGCAGGTGGAAGGGTCTATTGACGATATTTAAATGATTGCCTGAACCTGTTTTATGCTTTAGTGCTTCAGCGGAGAGAGCGAAGCCACAGCGCGGCACATTATTCAACAGTGGCGGCCATATTGAGTGTGACTTTGATTTCCCATTCATTTTAGCGGCGGTGGACAGCCGGAGGTGATCAGCGGATAGTCTTTTACTGTTCAGCACATTCAGGAAAGCGCTTTATCGAGCTCCAGTCAGGAAAACCATTTGAAATTCACCAGTGGGGACAGGAGCTAATGTTTTTGAAAAAGCCCCCTTTTAACGTGAGGGAATATCGTGTACAGCGTCTGTTCACATAGTCGTGCTGATTCAAAAGAAACAATTTTAACATTTCAACAAAGAGAGGCTTAAAGGGAAAAGCCGTAACTCCAGCTGGTTAAAAAAGGTGAATTACAAACACAATGGAACCTGGAGTGCCATTATCTGAGGACACAGCGTATCATAGAGAGCCCTGGGTTTACTACACACTGGGTTTAGTCATTCTGGTACACAGTAACTCCTGTACTCGAGCTCCAGACCATAGACCAGGCCAGTGACGTGCGGTCATTAGAGGCGGTTGAGGCCGTCCCTGTCACCTGTCATCACAGAGAAAAAAAAAAAAGTAAAATGATTTGTACTATAAAGTTATTTTCTATTCAACTTCGCCATTTTAATTCTTTTTTTATTCAAAATTGCTGAAATTTCACTTTTCCCGTTCAAATAGTGGTCTTCGGCGTGCGGCTGTGCACCAGCCATCGGTGCCTCACATGGACTGACTGTGCTGTAGCTCAGCAGTGACAGATTCTGCGCTAAAGCAGCGGTGAAAAGGCGCCGTGTTAAAGCGGCGGTGAAAAGGCGTCGGGTTAAAGCGGCGGTGAAAAGGAGCCGGGTTAAAGCGGCGGTGAAAAGGAGCCAGGTTAAAGCGGCGGTGAAAAGGCGCCTTGTTAAAGCGGCGGTGAAAAGGCGTCGGGTTAAAGCGGCGGTGAAAAGGCGCCGGGTTAAAGCGGCGGTGAAAAGGTGCCGGGTTAAAGCGGCGGTGAAAAGGCGCCGGGTTAAAGCGGCGGTGAAAAGGCGCTGGGTGAGGCTCGTAGTTACCTGGCCTCATGGTAGAGGCACTCGTGAGCCCAGGGATTCTTCTGCAACTCCTGGAGCAGCAGATTAGAATAAGTGATACAAGATACAATTTAGAGTTAGCAAGTCAAGTTTCATAATTTTTTCTTCTTGTCTGGGCGGACTTTTTAAATGGAGGAAGATTTCATATTAAAACTCAGGCAGTTTTTTTTAAACTGGACTTGTGTTTCGACACAAGTCCACAAGTCCAGCAGGAGGTTATAATTAAAGGAAGACCAACGCCGGAGCTAAAGGGTTTGCTCCAGACTATGGGACGAAAGACTCGCTCTTTTCAAACAGCGTGGTAAGAAATTGTGTTTTCTGGATTTTTTTTTTTGTAGTAGTAGTACTTTTATTATCCCTGTAGGGAAATTATCCTCTGCATTTCATCTATCCTTTCAGGAGCAGTGGGCAGCACATCTTTCAGGCGCCTGGGGATCCATCTCTGATCTAATTGCTAGGCTTTGGTCAGGACCTCAGCTGGAGGATTTTTACTTATTTTTGTGTTGATGGGGGAAGAACATGCAAACTCTACACAGAAAGGCCACCCAGATCCTTCTTGCTGTGAGGCATGAGCGCTAGCCACTCAGCCACCGTGCCTGCATGCACAATGTCAATCAAACATGTTGCTAACGCTAACAGGAGCCACCTCAGGGAAGGAATGCACCTGAATTGCCTTTATTTTATTTATGCTCATTTACGGAAAAGAGGGAAATAAAATATAACACAATCAATGCTCCATACTCGGTGGTGGTAAGTTACAACTGTAGCCAAGGCTGCCCTGGGCCAGACTGACGGAAGCGAGGCTGCCTATCTGCGCCATTGACCCCTCCGACCACCACCACTTTCATATTAAGCAAGGTAGGTGAAGTGTCTCGCCAAAGTATACCTTGCTGAAGGATACAGAGTTACAATTGGTCCGAGTTGACCATTTTCACCACCGGCTTTCTTTACTTTGTTCTCCAATTTTATTATCTTAATTGGTGATATGCATAGAATTCAACAGTGTTGTGTAATTTTGGTAAGAATGGAAACAAAAATCTGCAGCTGTCCATTGGAGGTGCTAACAACTTCGCGGCTCTTTGTTGCGATGACGTTTGCGGAGATGTCAGCTCCCATTGGGCACCGCAGTTTTCTAACAAAGAAGTCAAGTTGTTGCATTTGAACACAAGACATGAGACAATTTCACAATAAAATAGAGAAAATATAACCGGTTCTTTCAAAATAAAAGCACTGTTTTGAAGCATTGGATCGTGAGTTATTGAATCAGACGGAGGTGGAATGTTCTGTTGTGTCCATAGCAAAACAAATACAGAATTGCCTCAAAAGATATTAAAAAGATTTGGTCCTTTGAGAAACAGAAAGGTAAGTTTCTTTTATTAAGTCGTTTTAACCCTAGAGCACTATCGCCGGGTGATTTTCACCCGAGCAAAAGTATTTACATGATTTTCAATATGTTTATGGGTCATTCCAGAATTGGAGGACATTTTGACATTTAAAATTCTTGAAAAATAAACCTTCACTTTTCTGATTTTCTGCTACATATTCATCAGTAATAGGAAATAAAATATCAAATGCTTGATTAGCTCAGATAACGGTCAATGGTAAACTTTTTATTACATGATTTATTTGGTTTATTTATTTATTTATTTCCTCTAATCACAGTAACAGGGTTGCAGGTAACAGGGTTGCAGATCTGCACTAATGTTCACTTTATCTCAGGAGTAGAAGCTGTTTAGCTGTTACTGCTAATCAAGAGGAAAAACTTATTTATGCAAATAAATAAAGGAAAAAATTATAATAATTGTCTTGAGGTAGAATGAGACCTTCAATCAAGTCTAACGATGTTATAAAAATATGAAAAATAGAAGAGAAGACAAACCTTTGCTCTGCCCATTCTTTTGGAAAACTGTTTGATGATGTCAAGTCTAGGGGATCATGTGGTTCACTGTTGATTGATTGATTGATTGATTGATTGATCATGTGGTTCTGCTTTCTTCTTCTACCAGGATAAAAATGTTCTGGTAACAGGGTTGGTGCATGTTGTGGGACACATGTTCCATGAATAATAATTATTATTTGAAATATTATGTCTATTAAAACAAATGTTCCCACAGTTACAAGAGATGGAAATGAAACAAATTCTGCAAAAAACAAGAAATTTCAATTTAATTTTAACTGGTTTATATGAGATTCAGTTTGGTCATTAGAGGGATGGGACAAGAGGAAAATGGCATTTTGGGAGGTACTCAAGATTTATTCGGGATTTTAAAAAATATTTTCAAGCATTCTTTTCTCTTAGTTTTTTTAGATTTGGTCTCAGGACAAGTAAATTCACTCAGAAACTGTATGTTTTAGTATTTTGTATGTGGATTGTTTAATATTTGATGGGTGGGATGTAAAATGTCCTCCAATTCTGAAATGACCCTTATCATTTTTCTGAGTGTCATGGGTCCCTGGGGAGCTTCACCATTGTTGTTTTTGACATCTTTGAAGGTGTAGGTGTTTCCCTACCCCAAAGCCCACTTTTTCCTACAGGCTTTCGGCTGATTTTCACCCGGCAACAGTGAAAGAGGAATGTAAGAATGTAATGAATTTAATGTAAGAAGATGTAAGGAATAGGTAAGTAAGAGTGGTCCTGGAATGTGTATCTATCCTTATTTAGTGCAGTGGTTATGAATAAATATCACAAAGTGCTGATTTCAAAGGGAATTCTTATGGTGAAAACAATATTTTAGTCAACTGGTCATTTTTACCCACTGAAGAAATACTATAATACTATTTTCAGTAATTTTGGAGCATGTTTTAGGGTCTTCCTATGTTTTTTATTTATTTATTTTTCCATTTAGTTACACCACAGTTGAAAATAAAAGAAAAACACTCAAATGTTTAATTTGTTGTCACATTTTGATCTATTTTTCATGACAAGCTCTTTTTGTTGGGTATATTATATCAGGTAACAATTACCCGGCAAAAGTGATGGTGTTAGTTTTTAGAGCGAAAGTGTTTTAAATGAATATTTCGGTTTAAAATGTCCAAATTATAACAAAATGAGCCACGGGTGTCATAGATTATAAGTACAGTGAACCCTCGTTTATCGCGGGGGTTAGGTTCCAGAAATAGCCCGCAATAAGTGAAATCCGCGAAGTAGGACAATTTTATATTTTACAATTATTCTACATGTTTTAAGGCTGAAAACGCTTCACCAGACACATTATACACCTTTCTGAGACTGGTATTAACATTTTTCTCTTGTTTAAACACTCAAACTTTTGTAGATTTTCATTAAAATATATTAATAGTGGGGGGGGGGGGGCACGTGACACGCGGACACGTGCGCGCGGACACGTGTGCGCGGACACGTGCGCGCGGACACGTGTGTTTGTTTTGGTACCACATATCCATGCCATGTGCGAAAGTCGAGTGGAAAGCGACCTGGATATCATTTTGGGCAAGACTCAAGCCAATGCTAACAGTGCCAAACCGCTAACAGACGCCTCTGAGCACCAGTCCTCACCACAAGACCAGGTAAGACCAACCTGCGCTCACAAGAGTTGGTTGCATTTCACCCCGGCTCCAAAATCAGACCGCTATCAATGCGTCGCCAATACTCCACAGCTCTCTAGGACGGGGTCGGGTTCGTCCTCTCGTCCTCTCACGGGGAAGAGCCACTGTCTCCTCTGTGCGCGCGAGTGTCCTCCCCCCGCTGCGGCTCCCTCGAATGTGGCTCTCCCCGCTGCGGCTCCCCCGGACGCCGCGCGGCCAGGCGCCAGGCCCGTCCATGTTGATTCTTGGCTCTTCCATGGTCCGGCTCGCACTCAGTCTCTTCCATGGCTCGTGCAAGTAAACAAAGGCCACACCTCCTGTCACCCAGGCGCTCTCGTGAAGGAAATCTGAGACTCTGTCCCTACCATCCCTGGTCTAGACCTGGTTTAGTCCTGGTTTAGACCTGGTTTAGTCCTGGTTTAGACCTGCTTTAGACCTGGTTTAATCCTGGTCTAGTCTCTTAGCTAATCAGGGCGCAGGACAGAATGTTACACTGTAAAAAAAAGTTACACTATAAAAAAAAATTGAAAAAAAAAAAAAAAATTTGGAAAAAAAAATCCGCGAAACAGCGAGGCCGCGAAGAGTGAACCGCGATACAGCGAGGGTTCACTGTATATAACAAACACAATCACAACCTGCCGTCTTTAAATAACATTCTTTGTAATGAAACACCAGAAAAAAGCAAAAAAACACAAGTCAAACTTTAATCTCAGATGGTTTAATCTCAGTGTCTTCTTTTCCAACTCTTCTAAACAGCCTCTCTGTTTAAATACTCGTCTCTCCATCGTCTTCTTGTTGGGGATTTTAATTATGCACTAAGAGGCTGCTGAGATATTGCGGTTTGATTTTGTGCATTATTTATTGAACCCAGACTGAACACTTTTCCATTGTCGGGGCTTGCGGAGTGACACTTGATTGTCGAGAGGTTAGCGCAGTGCCAGAGGGGCTCTCGGAGGATCCAGCCTTAACGCCACAGATCTGGACAGCTGTTTGATCAGATAACACTGGGGCTGGAAGTAATTATCTTCATGCTCCGTGGCTGTCCAGGGTTTCTAGCGATGGGGCGGTTTCAAAGTCTCTTGGTACCAGTGGTAGAAAGAGGATTGAAAGTTGTAAAGTACTGCTGACATAGTTCAACTTAAAGGAATATTAACGTTTCTTTTTACTATCTGAACCTTATTTCTGTAATAAAACAAGTTGTTTTACTCACCCATTGTACTTGGGTGTCATTTGGAGCAGTTTCGTAGATGTTGTGGTGTAGCGACATCCGTTAACGTGAGTGCTTGGGGAAGGAGATTGCAGTAACCAAATAACACAAACTTTATCACTTTTCAAATCATAGAAGCTCAATGTCTTAGTCTACACTTTGGTTTGAGTCAAAAGTGGCCTCTAATCCGAGATTTATCCATAGTTTCGAGTAGATGAGGAGGACAGTGCACATGTGCTCAGTCACAGCTGATTTCGCTCTCAGCTCTCGGGACCCAAACGTGAAAGGCAAAGCTGTAAGACGTTTGGACCATCGTGTTTGCAGTACCCACTTCAGTCAGGACGATTTTTTACCAGCAAAGGAAAAGAAAGAAAGCCAGCGGATTCAGCGCACGATTCTGAGAAGTAATGCGAAACCGATGGCTGTTCTCTGCGCTGCTCCTAAAACTGTCTCTGCTTCATTCTTTCTGTATCCATTCTGTCTCCTCATCCGTATACTCCTCTTCAGTCCTCAGTCCTCCAGAAGTCCTCTTCAGCCTCAAAGTCCCAATCTTCTGCCATGTGTCGCTCGCAACAGAAAAGTTATGAGCTTCTTCTTATTTGCAAATCAGCTGTGACTGAGCACATGCGCACTGTCCTCCTCATCTACTCGAAACTATGGATAAATCTCGGATTACAGGCCACTTGTGACTCAAACTAAAGTGTAGACTAAGACATTGAGCTTCTGTAATTTGAAAAGTGATAAAGTTTGTGTTATTTGGTGACTGCAATCGCCTGCCCCGGGCACTCACGTTAACGGATATCGCTACACCACAACAACTACGAAACTGCTCCAAATGACACCAAAGTACTATGGGTGAGTAAAACAACTTGTTTTATTACTGAAATAAGGTTCAGATTGTAAAAAAACGTTAGTATTCCTTTAAATGGTCCATATTACGCTTTTTCTGATCTGTTATAATGTAGTTTCCTCATCGCAAACATACCTGGAGTTATGTGTGAGTGAAAACATGTTTAACTCACAAATTCTGCATGTTTAGGCCAGTGATATCATGTGGTAATACAGGAAGTGCTCCGCTGTGTTTTTAACCTCCACACACCTTCACTAGAATCATTTCAGACCTGGAATTTTCTTATCTTTACTGAATGAAAGGTAAAAGAGTAGCTGTTAATTTGAAAACTTCCGCTTCTTGACGTCACAAGGTGGAGAAGAGCATGTTGAGCTTTGGAGATGTAGACAAACTAATAATAGAGTTACTCAAATATGTGTGAATGAAACAAAAAACAACTTCAGACATGGTTTTGAGGAGGTAATAACATAATATGGCTTCAAGCGCATCAAAAGTCAATTTTGTGTTGTATAAGACCTTCAATGACCTTGAAAAATTAGCAGACAAACCCTTTAAAAGATAAAAAGATACATAGTTGCTTCTAGTGATGTGCTTCAATATATTTTAAAATGTCAAATTGTTGTATAGAAATATATTTTAGCTTTAAATAAATATTAGAAACAAAAATACACACACAATGGTAAAGCAAAGCACAACATAAACACCAAATCTAGCCCCAGAAAGTCAATAAATCTTGTCTGAACGACTCAAATTATAATTTATAGTTTTATTCTGAATTCAAGTCATCATACCTCATGTACATTCATTCATTAGGGTTTTTAAACTCAGTTTAGTCACAGCATATACTCTTTTTGTATACAAAATGCCAACAGAGGGCACTAGGACTGTTTCTTTGACACACTGAAAAAAAACGAAAAAACAATGGACCTCATTCATAAAACATTCTTACAAATAAATTTGTACTTAAGGCCTTCTTATGCACATTTTTGGCATTCCCAAAACTTTTTCTTAACTGAAAATGTTCTTCTGGAAGAACAAATCCTATGGACAGGAGCACTCATAAGAACAAAAAATCTACTGTTTTAGAATATTATTGCTCTGATAATGCAACAGAAAATTCTAATCATCAAACCATGATTGTAAGTTATATATTTTCTTAACTTATTCCCCAAAAACATGGATCCTCCTGTGGGTGGTGGGTCTACAGGCCCACACGGCCCCAAGTTGCTTGACGCAATAATAATAATTTAATCATAATAATTCATAGCATTTATATAGCACCTTTCATGACACCCAAAGCACTTTACAGTTCATTGTTCATTCACTCCACACTTGGTGGTGGTAAGCTACTTTCTGTAGCCACAGCTGCCCTGGGGCAACCGGTCTTAATGTATCTTCTGTCATGGGGGCTCTCTACCAGTGTACGCAGACACTGGGGGCGAGGTGCAAGTCCAAGGACAGAACGGCAGCACTCATCTGTGGGAATCATACTGCCAACCTGTGGGTTATTGGATCTGACGGCTCAAAATAATGATGTATGTCAAGAGCGGGATTCAAACCGCCAACCTCTGGATCAGTGGACAAATGCGCTGCCAACTGAGCTACTGCTGCCTGATATCTGGGCGGCAGATCTTTTTGGACTGTTGCCCCGCGACCCGAACTCCAAAAAAGTGTAAGAAAATGAATGAATTATTTCCTAAAAACATATTACTATGTGATCCAATAACATTTATGGGTCATTCCAGAATTGGAGGACATTTTAGCTTTAAAATTATTGAAAATTCTGCTACATATTCATTAATAATAGGTAATAAACTATCAAATTCTTGATTAGCTCAGCTTAAGGATCAATGGAACAATTTTTATTATATGATTTATATGGTTTATTGATTTCCTCTAATCACAGTAACAGGGTTGCAGGTAACAGGGTTGCAGATCCGCACTAATGTTCGCTTTATCTCAGGAGTAGAAGCTGTTTAGCTGTTACTGCTAATCAGGAGGAAAAACTTATTTATGCAAATAAGTAAAGGAAAAATAATAATAATTGTCTTATTCTGATCATTTGCATAACAGGGTTGCATGAGGCAGAGTGAGACATTCAATCAAGGCAAACGATGTTATAAAAATATGAAAAATAGAAGAGAAGACAAACCTTTGCTCTGCCCATTCTTTTGGAAAACTGTTTGATGACGTCAAGTCCAGGGGATCATGTGGTTCTGCTCTCTTCTTCTTCTACCAGGCTAAAAATGTTCTGGTAACAGGGTTGTGTGCATGTTGTGGGACACATGTTCCATGAATAATAATTATTATTTGAAATATTATGTCTATTAAAACAAATGTTCCACAGTTACAAGAGATGACAATGAAGCAAATTATACAAAAACAAGTTAATTTTAGCAGTTTTATTTGAGATTGAATTTGGTCATTAGAGGGGTAGGACAAGAGGAAAATGGCATTTTGGGGGTACTCCAGATTTATTTGGTATTTTAAAAACTATTTTCAAGGATTCTTTTCTCTTTGTTTTTTTAGATTTGGTCTAAAAAACAACAAGTACAGAACAAGTAAATTCACTCAGAAACTGTATGTTTTAGTATTTTGTATGTGGATTATTTAATATTTGATGGGTGGGACGTAAAATGTCCTCCAGTTCTGGAATGATCCTTATGCAGAGTCTATTGGGTCTAACAGAGTTTAGGCTGCAGTGAGCCTCAGTCTGTCCCAGCCCAGTGCTCTTCATATGGGCCACTGTCACAGCCCTGAGCCTGCTCACCGCGCTGGACTCAAAATCATCATCAGAAATCATTTGAGCTATGAAATGTATGGACTTTAAAAACACAGATAAGCTTCACGGACTTGGATGTGCTGACATAGTGTAGTCTCAGTTGATGAAATTTGCAGGAGTTTGAATCGTTTGTGATGGAAACAAAACTCAACTCCAGGGATCTTTATTTTTGTTGTTCACGTGGATGAGTTACGAGCTTCAGACACATGCAAATATCGTAGAGCGTAATATGGATGTTATTAATAAAAAATATTATGATTTGATGCAACTAGAGGACTGTGTGGGCTTGATTGACAGGTGGATCAGTAAATAAGAGAAATGCATAATCTCTTTGTGTGAAAGCAACCATGGCAACTGCTGAGTAAAGAAAACACACACACACACACACACAAAAATAATTTATACACAGCTCTACAAAAAGTGAAATCCCAGTCTATTTCTAACCCACAAACACTTTAAGACAGAAATTGGTCCACCCAAAGGACAAAACACCAAGACACAAACAAAGCAATGTGGTCTACTCCATTCAGTGTAGTGAAGACTGCAGCGAGCGCTACATTGGAGAAACAAAAGAGCCACTTCACAAGAGGATGTACCAACACAGACGAGAGAGCCAGAGTGGACCTCAGTCTGCCGTACATCTCCACCTAAAAAGGACCTCAGTCTGCCGTACATCTCCACCTAAAAGGACCTCAGTCTGCCGTACATCTCCACCTAAAAGCCACGGGCCACTCCTTTGAGGACAGTGAGGTCCAGATCTTGGCCAGAGAAAAGAACTGGTTTGAGAGGGGAGTTAAAGAGTCTATTTTTGTCAAGAAAGAGAATCCTTCCTTGAACAGAAATGGAGGTCTCAGACATCATTTGTCTCCCATCTATAACTCTATCCTCAAACCTAAATCAAAACAAAACAAAGAAAACAACAGGGCAGCAGGTCAGGTCCAGAGGTGTAAAAACACCATTATGGTCCTGAATGGTTCTGCTAACAAGACCCACACTCCACTCCCACTGCAGATCTACCTACCTAACACAAACTGAAAACAAGTAGGTGTGGTAGTTTCAGGCCCTGTCCACATGACAACGTTTTTGGTGGAAACGGAGAAGTTTCTATTTGTTTTGGCCTTTCATCCACACGGCGCCGGCGTTTTGGGTGGGTGAAAACTGTGTTTTTTGAAAATGGGTTCCAGAGTGGAGAAATCTGAGAACGCCGGGGGTCGCGTTGTCGTGTGGGCGGGCAAAACGCGACTTTTGGGAAAACGATAACGTCGCAATGCCGTCGTCGTCATCATCACGTGATCAGAAGGTAACCCTGCGCATTTTGCCGGTAACGACCAGATAACAACAACCATGGCGGACAATGGAGTTGAGTTTGTTATGCGGACATTTGTAAGTTTATTTGCACTGTTGCATCAAAACCTATTGATCTACTATGCAGTGCAACACTAGCGAAGACGCATGCACAATTACGCGCGTTGGATTCTTTTAAGCCCGCTGCCGTGTACAACAAGAAGGGCCACCAGAAGAAGATTTTGGGTGAGACCTGGGAGAACGAGTAGCTGGTGGGACAATTTCGTCAATGGCGTTGCCACGGATGATGAATGGAGAGCGAATTTCCAGATGTCCAGAGCTTCTCTTGTGGCCCTAATCGAAGAACTGCGTCCTCATATCGAAGGCCAAACAACGAATATGAGAGCAGGAGTCGACACATTGAAGAAGGTCGCCATTACGCTCTATTACTTGAGCGACGACGGAAGGCTACGAAAAACAGCAAATTCATTCGGACTGTCGAGACAGGCTGTCTACCAGCGTCTGACCAGAACTGAAGAAGTGGCTTGGATGAGCTGCGAAACGTATTCGACCAAATAAACTTTTGTCCAGTTGACAAATTGCCAAAAATTTAAATACTTAATGCTTTAAATCTATCACTATTACAGTTTAATAGGAGATCCACACTTCCACATTTTCACAAAACTGAGTGACTGTGATTGGATCGTCCAAGCTGGACAGTGTCAGGTTCCAGACTCAACTGCGTTCACCCTGAAAGTCGGAGGGAGTGTCGAACCTGCCAGTCCATTGTGTTTTTGTTCAAGACCTCCCCAAAATCCTGCTCTCAGAGGGCAAAAGAATGAAGAAAAGACTAGATGATTCAGTTTTAATTTGGTTTAAGGACACTTTCAAATTCCTAGTTTGTTTTTGCTCTCACCACTAGTTGGGTTTGATGGATTAGTTGTTTCCTCTGTTCTGTCCACCTCAAAAACAATCCCCCTTCTTACCAATTCCCACAGGAGTGCGCCGACAATACTCATTCCTCACAATTGACAGTGTGTTGTGCAGCAGTTTCCATAGCAACTCAAAGCTTTTAAAAGAGGCAATGGGGAGAACAGAGCTGTGACTAATGGATAACTTTATTAAAGACCCCATAAAAAATCCACTTTTAGCCAGCTGGCATTTGAGACGCACTCGCTGTGTTCCCTAATTGGTGTGATTATAGACGCAGTGCTGTTTTTGATTAGGTTGTTTCCTCGTCACAAACACACCTGGAGTTGTGTTTTGTTTTATTCGCACATCTTTAACGCACAAACCCTGCAGAGTACTTCTCTGAGGGCCTGTTTACACAAGAACGCTTATGGGTAAAAACGACAAAATATTTGATCAGAAGTGCCTTTCGTTTAGACGGTGACGGCGTTTTGGGGGCTTAAAAACGCAAAAAACTGAAACCGCCCTTCAAAGTGGTAACCTTGAATACGCTCCACCGTAGCGTTTGCGTCTACACTGCCCAAGACGCAAAACTCTGGTCAAATCTGCTGACGTCGCGTACGCGTTTACGTCACATCGGTCCATATATCAGTGTACTTTGTTTGGCTGGACGTGGCCTGAAGCAATAGTTGAACTTCTTCGTCTGACCACACAATTTTTTTTTGCTACCGGTAGCCATGTTTTGTTTTGCTTTTCGCGGCGCAGATGAGAAGAAGGAAGATTCTACGCATGCGCACGGATAGGGGAGAGGGTCAGAGGGTCAGATGGAGCAGAGCATGAAGATGAGAGCGTCAGAGGAGCAGAAGAAAGGGTCAGAGGAGCAGATGGAGGAGAAGGTCAGATGGAGGAGAGCATGAAGAGGAGAGGGTCAGAGGAGCAGGGGAGAAGTTCAGATGGAGCAGAGGAGAGGAGAGGAGCAGATGGAGGAGAAGGTCAGA
Organism: Paratrypauchen microcephalus; assembly: GCA_036785185.1. NCBI lineage: Eukaryota > Metazoa > Chordata > Actinopteri > Gobiiformes > Gobiidae > Paratrypauchen > Paratrypauchen microcephalus. Next base: position 1,814,967 of record JAVJIX010000122.1, on the reverse strand, counting down.
TGAGGCAGATAATGAAGAGGAGAGGGTCAGAGGAGCAGGTGAGGAGAGGGTCTGATGAAGGGCAGATGTTAGTTAGTTTTAGTTTTAGTTTTTCCTCGAGTCATGCAGAAAAGAAGGAGCCAGTGTCTGTGTGACTGTTCATGTATGTTAGCCTACACGAAGAGGAAGAAGAGGAGAGGGTCAGAGGAGCAGATGGAGGAGAAGGTCAGGAGCAGAGGATGAAGAGGAGCGGGTCAGAAGACCAGCTGAGAGGGTCAGAGGAGCAGAGGATGAAGATGAGAGCATCCGAGGAGCAGAAGAGAGGGTCAGAGGAGCAGAGGATGAAGAGGAGAGGGTCAGAGGAGCAGGTGGAGGAGAATCAGAATCAGAATCAGAAAGATTTTTATTGCCATTGTCAAGTGAACAGAGTTCACAAAACTAGGAACTTGTCTCGGTGATAAGGTGCAAACATAAAACACTAAATAATAATAGTAATAACTAGAGTATAGACACTAAATAATAATAACTAAAATATAGCTATAATATAGTAAAAAACAATAAGCAATCCAAATAACAAAAAGGTTCAGAGGAGCAGCATCAGAACAGTAGTGCAAACAGGACGTAATTAAAGTGACTGGTGATATAAAGTGTTCAGCTTTGTGCAGATGTTATGAATTGCTCATGAGTCCAACAGCAGAGGGAAAGAAACTGTTCTTGTGACGGGAGGTACTGGTCCCGATGGAGCGTCAAATAGTCCATGTCCAGGGTGAGAAGTGTCAGCTGCTATCCGGCCAGCTCGCCCCCGAGTCCTGGAGACGTACAGGTCCTGGATAGATGGAAGGCTGCAGCCAATCACCTTCTCGGCAGAGCGCACAATGCGCTGCAGTCTCTGTTTGTCCCTGGCAGTGGCTCCAGCACCACACAGTGATGGAAGAGGTGAGGATGGACTCGATGATGGCCGTGTAGAACTGCACCATCATCTGGACTGGCAGCTTGGCTTTTCTTAGCTGCCGCAGGAAGTACAACCTCTGCAGATGAGGCAGAAAATGAAAATGAGAGGGTCAGGGGAGGAGAAGAGAGGGTCAGAGGAAAGGGTCAGAGGAGCAGAAGAGAGGGTTAGAGGAGAGGGTCAGAGGAGCAGAAGAGAGGAGTAGATGGAGAAGGTCAGATGGAGCAGACAATGAAGAGGAGAGGGTGAAGAGAGTCAGAGGAGCAGGGGAGAGGAGCAGATGGAGGAGAAGGTCAGATGGAGCATGAAGATGAGAGGATCAGAGGAGCAGAGGATGAAGAGGAGAGGTCAGAGGAATAGGGGAGAGGGTCAGATGGAGCAGAGCATGAAGATGAGAGCATCCGAGGAGCAGAAGAGAGGGTCAGAGGAGAGGGACAGAGGAGAGGGTCAGAGGAGCAGATGGACGAGAAGGTCAGATGGAGCAGGGAATGAAGAGGAGAGGGTCAGACGAGCAGGGGAGAGGGTCAGAGGAGCAGGGGAGGAGAGGGTCTGATGGAGGGCAGATGTTTTAGTTTTTCCTCGAGTCATGCAGAAAAGAGGGAGCCACTGTCTGTGTGAATGTTCATGTATGTTAGCCTACACGGAAGAGGAAGAGGAAGAAGAGGAGAGGGTCAGAGGAGCAGAAGAGAGAAGCAAATGGAGGTCAGATGGAGTAGAGAATGAAAAGGAGAGGGTCCAGAGGGTCAGAGGAGCAGAAGAGAGGAGCAGATCCAATCCAATCCAATCCACTTTATTTATATAGCACATTTCATAAACTAAAAGCGTTTCCAAAGTGCTGCACAGAAACATCATTTAAAATAAACAAATAATCACAAAAACAAGTGTGCACACAAATAAATATACCATAAAATAATAAAAACAATATAGAATAAAAAAATAAAAATAAATAAATAAATAAAAATACAAACGCTAAAAAATAAATAAATAAATACTCTAAGAACAATAAAATAATAAAAAACCCTAAAATACAATAAAAGACAACAGAGGACCACACAACTCACGCGGTGTTAAAAGCCAGAGAATAAAAGTGGGTCTTAAGACGAGACTTAAAACACTCCACTGAGGGAGCTGCTCGGACGTGAGGGGGCAGGGCGTTCCAGAGCTTAGGACCAACCACAGAAAAAGCTCTGTCCCCTCTGGATTTAAGTCTGGTCTTAGGCACCACCAGCTGGAGCTGGCCCTCAGACCTCAAAGCGCGCGCCGGAGTGTAAATTTGGATGAGGTCTGAGATGTAATCTGGGGCCAGTCCATTCAAAGCTTTAAAAACAAACAATAAAATTTTAAAATCAATTCTAAAATTAACAGGAAGCCAGTGCAAAGACGCAAGAATTGGGGTGATGTGCTCACGTTTTTTGGTTCCTGTTAAAAGTCGTGCCGCGGAGTTCTGGACTAACTGTAGGCGTGACAGAGCATTTTGAGATATGCCAGTATAAAGAGCATTACAGTAGTCCAGACGTGAAGAAATAAAAGCGTGAACGACTTGTTCAAAATGCTTAAAACTTAAAAACGGTTTAACTTTGGATAAAAGACGAAGATGATAAAAGCCTGATTTAACGACTGTGTTGATCTGCTTGCTGAGTTTAAAATCACTGTCCATGGTGACGCCAAGGTTGGTGGCGAAGGGATGAACATTATCTTTAAAGGGGCCCAAGTCCAATGAGGGATCAGTGGGCCCAAAGAGCACAATTTCAGTTTTCCCTTCGTTCAAACAGAGAAAATTTTGGGCCAACCAAGCCTTGACGTCACCAAGGCAGTTCAACAAGGGTGTCAGGGGGCCTTTCGCGTGCTTAGAAATAGGCAGATAAATCTGGCAGTCATCAGCGTAAAAATGATATAAAATGCCATGCTTTTTAAAAATTGCACCGAGTGGGAGAAGGTAGAGGGTAAAAAGAATAGGGCCAAGAATTGACCCCTGGGGGACTCCACAGTGCAAAGGAGCAGCAGACGAGGTGGAGTCCCCCAGCCTGACAGTGCAGGATCTCCCAGACAGGTAAGACCTGAACCAGTTTAAGGCAGTCCCCCTGACACCCACACAGTCTTCAAGGCGGTTTAAAAGAGTTGCATGGTCGACTGTGTCAAAAGCAGCAGTCAGGTCTAAAAGCACTAAAATGGCAGAGCTACCACCATCAGTCATTAAAAATAGGTCATTAAAAACCTTTAAAAGTGCTGACTCCGTGCTATGCAGGGCCTTGTATCCTGACTGAAAACGCTCTAAAATGCCATGTGCTTTTAAAAAAGGCTGCAACTGATAAAGAACACATTTTTCCAATATTTTAGCCAAGAAAGGAAGCTTAGAGATTGGACGAAAATTTGAAACATTTGATGCGTCCAAACTTGGTTTCTTAAGGAGAGGTTCGATTACAGCCTTTTTAAAAAATGAAGGTACAACACCAGAGACAAGACTGCTGTTCATGATAGCACATACACTTGAGCCAATTGTTGTCCACACCTCCTTAAACAACCTTGGAGGGACGGGGTCAATAGGACTGGACGAAGCTTTAAGCTCAGTTGTTATTTTAGAGAGAAACTCTAAAGACACTGGCTCAAATGTACAAAAAACAGCTGAACAAGACATGCTTATTTGTGAAACAGCAGAAGGACAGTTTAAGTTGGCTCTAATCAAAGCAACTTTCTCTGTGAAGTAAGATAAAAACTGTTCACATTTTTCAGAACAAGAATCTAAAATAGTGGATGTGGATGGGCTCAAAACAGACCCAATGGTTTGAAATAAAACACGAGGATTATTGACATTTGTCAAAACCAAATTTGAAAAATATTTCCTCTGTTCCTCTTTAACAGATTTCTGATAAGTTTTTAAGCTGTCTCTTAAAATTTCATAAGACACTTGCAGATGATCATTTTTCCATTTCCTTTCCGCCTGCCTACATCTGCGCCTGGCTTCACGAGTGGTGTCATTTATCCATGGCACAGGTTTGACTCTGGGGCGTGCAGCTTTTTGTGGAGCTACAGAGTCCATGACTGTAGTGCACACAGCCATAAAAGAGTTTGTCATTCCTTCAGTGTCCCGAAAGCCGGCGTCACTCAGGTCTGGCACATTTTCCATAAAAAGAGATGAAAATGACGCCGCGGTGTCCGGTTTTAGGACGCGGCAGTGACGCACAGTGATCGGCTTCAGACAGTCACGCAGAATAAAATCAAATAAAATAGGACAATGGTCAGAAATGACAGCATCCCCTACCAATACATTGTTAAAAGACAAATTGCGTGAGATCACCAGATCCAATGTATGGCCATGTATCTGCGTGGGTTCTTTAACATGTTGCACCAAGTTAAAACCATCAATCAAATCCATAAAATCTTTTGCCATAGGCGCCGAAGGACAACAAATATGCAAATTAAAATCACCGACCAATAAAATCTTATCATAGTTTGTCAACACGGGAGCAATGAACTGTGAAAACTCGCTGATAAAGTCTTTGCTATACTTCGGTGGTCTGTATATCACCGCGCAAAACATGGGGTTCTTTTCACAAAGTTCAAAACAGCTCACCTCAAACGAAGTGAAGGAGTCTGTCGTCAGCGGCTTGTAGCTAACGCTTTTCCTAAAAACAGAGGCGATGCCACCTCCGCGTCCCGTGGACCTCGGTTTATTAATAAAAACACAGTCTTGAGGTAACATTTCTGTAAAAGCGGCAGTCTCGCCCGAATTAATCCAGGTTTCCGTGAGGAAAAGCGCATCCAGCGAGTTGGAGCAGAAATAATCCTGGACAACAAAAGTCTTGTTAACCACGGATCTAGCATTTAAAAGCGCACATTTCAGTGAGATCCGGATCATGTCGTCAGCCGGAGCAGCCCGCCTCAGGGGCTGGAGGTTGCCGGGATTTACGCCGCTCGATCCCCGTAGACGAGGCCGGCGAAGGCGCACAAGCGCTGGGTCATTCCGCTCACAAACCGGCCGCACCCAAGCAGCGACCGCGACGGGGAAAGCCTCCTCCGCGCAAGAAAGCGCCGACAACAGGCAGCATAATCCTGGGGGATGTCCGATGGACACTGTAGAAGTTCTGGACACAGCACCAGCCAGGACTTCAGTCTGGCCAGCCGGCCGCTGCGTACTCCACGACGCCTGCGTTTCTTGGGCAACAGGGCCTGAACGCGAAGCAGGTACTCCGGAACGTTAGCCAGGTAAGTGGGACGCGGCTTGTTTGTCTTATCATAGCGATAATCCACGCAGTTATCCACATAATCTTTAATTTTCAGCAAGTCCTGACGCTCATACACCAGCAGTGAGTGTGTGACCCCCCCAAAACAGCTTAAAAACACAATAAAACATCCCAGTAATGAGAGAGCCAAGGGGCCAGCCAGACACTCCGGCGCCATCTTGATTATTTCACCCCGTATGAACAAAGAAATGCGCCAACAGCATGCAGGAGAAGGTCAGGTGGAGGAGAAGGTCAGGTGGAGGAGAGCATGAAGATGAGAGGGTCAGAGGAGCAGAGGATGAAGAGGAGAGGGTCAGATGGAGGAGAGCATGAAGATGAGAGCAGAAGAGAGGGTCAGAGGAGAAGGGGGGAAGTTCAGATGGAGTAGAGGAGAGGAGCAGATGGAGGAGAAGGTCAGATGGAGCAGAGGATGAAGATGAGAGGGTCAGAGGAGCAGAGGGTGAAGACGAGAGGGTCAGAGAAGAGGGTCAGAGGAGCAGATGGAGGAGAGGGTCTGATGGAGGAGAAGAGAGGAGCAGATGGAGGAGAAGGTCAGATGGAGCAGAGAATGAAGATGAGAGGGTCAGAGGAGCAGAGGATGAAGAGGAGCGGGTCAGAAGAGCAGAGAATGAAGAGGAGAGGGTCAGAGGAACGGGATGAAGAGGAGCGGGTCAAGAGGGTCAGAGGATGAAGAGGAGCGGGTCAGAGGAGCAGATGGAGGAGAAGGTCAGATGGAGCAGAGGATGAAGAGGAGAGGGTCACAGGAGCAGAGGGTCAGAGTAGACGGTCAGAGGAGCAGATTGAGAAGGTCAGATGGAGAGAATGAAGAGGAGAGGGTCAAGAGGGTCAGAGGAGCAGAAGAGGGTCAGAGGAGCAGAAGAGAGGGTCAGAGGAGCATGGGAGAGGATTAGATGGAGAATGTCAGATGGAGAGAATGAAGAGGAGAGGGTCAGAGGAGCAGAAGAGAGGGTCAGAGGAGCATGGGAGAGCAGCAGACGGAGGAGAAGGTCAGATGGAGAGAATGAAGAGGAGAGGGTCTGAGGAGCAGGGGAGAGCGGTCAGACAAAACAGATGACGAGACGATTCTCTTCAAACTTGACAAAATGACTTGTTTTGTATCTGCTAGAGCTTTGTAGCTGCAGAACATCAAGTACTCTTTGTCATTCAGCGTCACACTCTCAGCTCTCAGAGTGCAGGAGCTATCTCCCAGCCTCTTTACCGGCTTGTTTTTCACATTCTCATTCGCGTCACAGCTATTTGTGAACGCTGGGTGCCTCTCGTTGTTAAGAGCTGCGCGCATAGGAGGAATGTTTACGTTTTTTTCTGAAATCGCAGCTTTCAGTCAATAAAAAACTTTAAAGAACTTCTGAAACTGAAAAGTATTTATCCAAAGTTGAACCCACATTTTGAGCTTATCTTAAAGATGAATTGTTTGTTTTGAGACTTGTACATCCCCTTAGAATGAGTTATGTTGTCCCTTTAGAATCTGTTCTGTGTACTTCTGAGATATTTACGTTTAAAGTTTTGAACTCTTGTACATCAGAAATTAAAGAGAGGATACAGGATTATTTAACACATGGGAATACAGGTCACCCTCAGCAGAGTCTAAACTGAGAAAATCAAATTGGTGACTGAAAGAACCTTCTAATTCTGATTCATTTGGAATTACAAGGTTCTATTTACAAAACACAACTATTTTAGAGAGTAATCTATATATTTTTTATAGGTGCGTGAAGAGTCTCTCAGTCGTCCAGGTAGAATCCATGATAAAAGGAGAAATTCAATTTGTCAACTGGACAAAGTTTGTTTGGTCGAAAACGTTTCACCGCTCGTCCGAGAGGCTTCATCAGTTCTGGTTCTAGTGCTGGTTCGAGACTGCTTATATCTAGCTGCAGGGAGGAGCTCACTACACTGAAATAGTTCTGAAACTATCTCAACTACTTTGTTTCTTTTGTTTTTTGAATTTCTCTGGTGTCTAGTTTAGCATACATATTCAGCCCTAGGTATGCTAAACTAGACGCCAGAGAAATTCGAAAAACAAAAGAAACAAATTAGTTGAGATAGTTTCAGAACTATTTCAGTGTAGGGAGCTCCTCCCTGCAGCTAGATATAAACAGGGTCTAACCAGCACTAGAACCAGAACTGACGAAGCCTCTCGGATGAGCGGCGAAACGTTTTCGACCAAACAAACTTTGTCCAGTTGACAAATTGAATTTCTCCTTTTATCATATTTTTATAGGTCAAATGTGAAACAATTTGACAACATTTAACTAAAGTGGTTTAAATGATTTAGCAGCCTGTATGACTGAGGGAGCTGTACACCACGCCCTCACTTATCAGGTGTATACCTTCATGTTTCTATCTTTATATAGTATATACTTAATTCGATGCACAGTTATATAATCAGTTGAGTCATTCAGTTGCCATGTTAGTTTTCACTGTTCACTCCTCTTTTTCCTTTTCCTTCGAGGTGATTGGTGGAGGCATTGATTTGGAGGCGTGCCCTTATCAATGCAGTTCAGGTGCACCCCATCATCCTGATCTGGACTCTACCAAGTGCTGCTTTGGGAGGGGACATTTTTCTGGGGAATTTATTTTAACCAACTATTGATGTATGAACTAATATTTAAAAACTGATTATACACCAAAAAATTGCAATATTTTGTATTCTACTATATATTATATTTATGAAATGTGAACCTGTAAATAGTGCAATAGATTTGGTAGTTTTTGTATGTGTAAAGGTACCTGTGTCTGGGGCTTAGTGGTTTATGCAGGGCTATATAAGGATTTTTTTTGTTTCACAGTCTTGGTTGCCTGTTGTTTGTCATGGGGAGATGCTGTCTGTCAACTCTGCAACTGGCGTGGCCAAATTAAAAAAGTTGAAGCGTAGTGATGGGTTGTTGATACCTCAAGGAGTGTATTGACACATTACACAAAAGCCGTTTCCCAATCCAGCGACTGCACGGTTCTGAGTGTGGTCTCGGTCTGCAGTCGAGACGGCGCATACTCGCTCAGTCCTTAGTGCAGTACGTTTATCGCATGGCCGTCTGCGAAATGGAACAGCTCCACAGGTGTGTCATGTTAAAATCGGTAATTAATCGTGCCTCTTAAATGCCGTTGCCCTTAAAGCTGCTGCTCATCTGTATCTGGCATGTTACCGTCAACATGGAAGACGTTTTCTTTGCACTACTTTATCTTGCATTTATTTTAATACAGGAGGACGCCGCTGTTCGCCGTGCTAGCCGGCCAGCCCTTTTTAGACTGAATGAGGTAAGTAATTAATCGTGCGTGTCCAATATGAAAATATTAGGCAAATATAACGTGTGTCAACAACTGTAGCAAGTACATTACCTTCAGAAAACGTTATTACGGACAAGTAACCAATATTATCTATAGTTTGGACAACAGTCAGCTATACATACAACTACAGTTGGTTATGATGAATCTGTATTGTAGACTTTGGGCCAGATGTTTCCCCACCTGTGGCTAAACCACACTGTTGTACTACAATGTATGTAGGTGGTGGTACTAGTAATGGTAATAACACTGTATTATAATGGTATTTTGTCATAGTTCATCGACATAATCGCTAATTAATGTATTCAACCCCCACCCCCCCCCCCCCCCCCATCCCCCAAACCAGCCAAGGGGACCATATTGCCTTATAAACCTGGGTGTGCCAGTGCTGAGCAGGTACTTCAGCCAGCACAACACAGGGCCTGACTTTCGACTGAGCAGGGAGTCCTTGGCAGTCGTGATGAACCTCCTCAACCAGGACCGCAGACATGGAATGGGGCGCTGAGATCGAGGGTCCTGGTCTTCCTCTTCTGGCTGGCGTGTGGTACATCAAACATGGTGGTCTCCAGAGTGTTTGGGATACCGCTCTCTCACCGGGGAGGTGGTGGCCCTTTGCCACCGAGTCATCCACCTCCCCAACACAGAAGATCTTGGGGTGGTGACGCGTGGGTTTGCAGGGCACAGGGCCTTTGCCAGAGCAGCCGGGGCAATAGATGGCTGCCATGTCAGAATCAGGCCACCCAGCGGCCCTGATGGTCAGTGCTATAGGAACAGGAAACTGTTCCCAAGTATAATCCTGCAGGCAGTCACTGACCATCAGGGCCGCTTCAGACGCCTAATGTGGGTTGGCCTGGTTCTGTACATGATGCTAGAGTCCTACGGCACAGTCCTCTACCAGAGAGGACTTTGGCCTCCGCCAGGGCACTTCATCCTTGCAGATGGCGGGTACCCGTGTCTCCAGCGTCCAGTCCCCCTCATCACTCCCTACCGGCGGCCGGTGCAAGGTGTGGGAGCCCAACGGTTTAATTATCATTCATGGACACGCTCCATTGTTGAGCGTGCCTTTGGAATGATGAAAACAAGATTCAGGGCAATATTCCTTAAGGCGCTGGAGGTGCACCACACCTTTGCACCGCACGCAAGTGAAATGTTAATTATTCTGATGTAATGTGACTATGTAAGCCACAATAATCATTATTACGTCATTACAAAGTTACACTTCAACATTCTTTCCTCCTTTCCCAGGTCATCACCGCCTGGGCCGTCCTCCACAACATCTGTCTTGGGACTGGAGACATCCTGGACCCAGAGAACAAGCCAGTCCATAACGTAGTGGAGGATGAGGGGGTGAACGCCATGGACACCTTAGCTGGAGTACAGTGGCGTGACCAGCTGTCTGCTGAGGTGTCTGCCCTGGAGGTTCCGAGGGACCATGATTATATCTAGGTATGGTTTTACTAATTACTTTCAAATTCATATTGAAAGTGTTTGTGGGTGTGTACAGGTAAACAGATGTAATATGTATTAGTACTATGAGTATTTTCTATTTTGTTCTAGTCACATGGCTGTCATCCCTTGCCCCATCCAGTCCTGCAAACCCAAGCTATGGACGATGCGGTGGACACTGGAACAACACCCTGTGTGAGAGCCCCACTGACCAGCCAGACGTCAAAGTACAGGACCTAGATCTCCTCGTCCCACCCATGTCTTTGGTCCTGCTTGAGCAGGTTCATTAAGAATGCCAAGGGGTCCCTGCTCAGTTGAGATGTGGCCGTGTGTGACACTGACACACCCGGGTTTATTTTTAAGACGTGCAGCCTACATTTTTTTGAGGTCACTGTTTATTTGTATCATGTTCCTTTCCAAGTTGTGTCTACATTGAAAGCTGCTTTTAAGTACCACCCTGAGTTATGTAAATCAGTCATTCATGTTTTCCATTTCTGGACATTATTTTTTTTATCAGCAATTCTTTCCAAAATAGTGAAGAGGCGGTCAAACCTCTCCTTCCCCTGATTCTTTTCTCTCCCTTTCCCTCTGCCACCTCAGGTTCTCTCCTCCACTGCTCCCCGTCATCCTCCTCCACCGGCTGCTCCGGTGTGGCAGAACTTGGCCCTGGTGTTTCCTCCGGGATCGAGGCGATGAGGACAGGGGCGTTGGTGGATTGCCTCTGCCCCAACACCTCATCCGAGTCCAAACCAGGGCCAAGTCTCTGCCGTCACCTTCCCCGTGACGCCTTCCCCGGTCTCTGGGTATTTGCAATCCTTTCATGGAGGAAAGTGGAATGAAAGGCTGTTCAGCATGTAAAAACACCAGTATTTTTACACATTGACCTTTTGTAATTTCAGATAATGTATATACTTTATGCTGCTTCTTGAGGTTCTCCCACTTTTGGCCTGCAGTGGCGTCACCCTCTCCTGGAGGCCCATTTCCTAAAGTATTGTCCTAAGTCATGCAGAGCATGAACATGTTTACACAATACATACAGTACCTTCATAATTATATTGCATATGATGTAAAATCTGTTACAGGTCTCCTACTGCTACTACCTACATTTGTTCAATAACCATGCAGCACCCACTATCATTTCTGTAGTTAATGTCGTTTCCATGGTGCTTGCGCATGAAGAAGATATGGACGATAAGTTAAGTCCAGCTTATTTCAGAACAACTGTATGTTGACAAATGGGTAGGTTTAGTTCTCCATTGTGATTGGAGTATACATCGAATCTTCCTGGCCATCATTTAGCAATAACAAGAGTACAGGCTGTAGATGACAGTGGAAATATGTAGGGAATCCCAGGTTAATATACGAGTACTCACATATGTACTAATTACAATCGCAGTAATGCCAGCTATGATATAAGCCTGCATGGTCAGTGTTATATTATCAGGAGTATCTACTACTGTTATATTTACGTCCACGCCGCGTTCGCCGAGTACCTGGCCCCGGTAAACAGGTGGCCATTGTCCCGCCTCAGCTCAATGAGCCGGGTGGTCTGCTCCTTGTTCCCTAAAGACAAATATTCTATTGCGACTAGTAACACTTCGAATTGGGACATGGTTATACTGTAGAATATCCAGCATTACAACAGCAAAGGAAATATCGAAGTGTAAGGGAAAAAGCATGTTAACGGTAATACAGGTGCCATGAACTATGCCGATACGGCTACCGTCACACATGTTTAGCCTAGTTTATGAAGGGTTTCATGCAGCATAGTTGTAGGTGAGGTGAAGCATTACCTAAATTTCATAGTGAAATCGCAACTGTCACATGTGGATGTCGCTGGGGAGTCCATCTTTGTAGTCATATATCCTGCCGCGCTGTGCATGCTGGGGCTTTTAAGTGTGCGAAGCGTGCATGTTTGCACGCTTGGTCCACGCCCCGATGTCCATGGAAACGACTGCGCTGTTCGGAGCGCATCTTAACTGTGCAGGGGACAAAAACCGAATGGAACGGCGGTTGTCGCGCCGGATATGACGCACATCCCCCTCCAAGGACGCTCCGAACCGTGCAGTCGCTGGATTGGGAAACGGCTTGTATCTCCGTCGGTAAAGACGAAGCCAGGCCAGTCTTTTGCAGAGGTGCCGCGACTAATCTTGAAATTATCCTGAATTAACAGTCGTAATGCAATCTCCCCATGTCAACCCCTGATCAAAATATTGCCTTATCAGCTGATCGATTATTACTGCAGACATGACCAAAAACGCGTCGATTGAGAATGCGTATTGGCCCCGAAGTCATTACAGGTGAGGGAAGTAGCTCTGACACAGGGGGAGACTGCATTACAGTCTTCCGCCTTCGTTGTCTGGCCTACAAGGGGGCGTGGCCTCTGTCGGCTTCTGTAATGTGGAAGCCGACATCTCAACGGTTTTCTCAAGATCTCAAATTAATTCTCTCGTTATCTCGGGATAACAAGGAAGAAAAAATATTGTTTATGAATATGGCTCTGTCGGCTTCTGTAGTACGATGTAAATTCTACTGATACTGTCTTTGCTCACAGACAAGTTAAAATGTTCACTGTGCACATGATTTTAACAAATTTCATCACAAATGCAATTCACAGGTTTCATGATTCCTTCCTGATTTGAACCATTTTGTACCAACCTGCCCCCTTATTCCTATAACAACTAAGGACAATGCCAAATAGTGCCTTCAAATCAGGAAGGAATGCTTTGCTTGAAATCCATGAATAGATAATTGTCCCTCAAATCCAAATCCACTTTATTTATATAGCACATTTTACAAATGTAGCCGTTTCCAAAGTGCTGCACAGAGATAAAACAAAGAATACATAGTATGTATAAGTAAAATCAAATTAAAACGGCACCATAAAATGACAAAGTAAGCTTAAAAATAAATGAAATAAAATAAAGTAAAATAAAATCAATAAGAGACAGAGGACCACACAAACTCACGCAGTGTTAAAAGCCAGAGAGTAAAAGTGGGTTTTAAGACGAGACTTAAAACACTCGATAGTCGGGGCAGTTCGGACATGAAGGGGCAGATTGTTCCACAGCTTTGGGCCGGCTACAGAGAAAGCCCGATCCCCCCTGGTTTTAAGTCTGGACTTAGGCACCACGAGCTGGAGTTGGCCCTCAGACCTCAGCTTGCGTGTGGGGGGTGTAGATTTGGATGAGGTCTGAGACATACTGTGGGGCCAGTCCATTTAAAGCTTTAAAAACAATAAAATCTTAAAATCAACTCTAAAATGAACTGGCAGCCAGTGCAATGATGCTAAAATCGGAGTAATGTGCTTACATTTTTTGCTTCCAGTTAAAAGCCGCGCAACAGAGTTTTGTACTAACTGTAAGCGAGAAAGTGCATGATGGCTAATGTCGGGAAAAAGTGCATTACAGTAATCTAAACGCGAGGAAATAAAAGCATGAATTACTAGTTCAAAAGATTTAAAAGATAAAAAGGATTAAATTGTCAAATTTAAGATTGTCAAATTTAAAATCACTGTCAATAGTGACGCCAAGGTTGGTGGCAGACTGTTTCACATACTGTTTAAGTGGGCCCAGGTCAGTGAAAGGGTCGGTTTTGCCAAAGACGATGACCTCAGTCTTTTTCTCATTAAACTTAAAAAGTTAAAAAAAATCCTTGACATCACTAAGACAGTGAAGGAGCGGTGTCGGGGGGGGGGCAGAAGCAAGTTTCTTCAGTGGCAGGTAAATTTGGCAATCATCTGCGTAAAAGTGATATTGAATGCCATGTTTTTTTAAATATTTCACTCAGTGGGAGGAGGTACAAAGCGAAGAGAACAGGAGCCAGTATTGAACCCTGGGGGACACCGCAGTTCAGGGGGGCTGTGGACGAATTGGAGTCCCCCAGTCTGACGGAGCTACTCCTCCCACTGAGGTAGGACATGAACCATTTGAGGGCAGTCCCCCTGACACCAACAGTTTTCCAGGCGATTTAAAAGAGTTGCATGGTCCACTGTGTCAAAAGCAGCCGTCAAGTCTAAAGCACTAAAATGGCGGTGACACCAGAATCTGTCATTAAGAACAAGTCATTAAAAACCTTTAAAAGTGCAGACTCTGTGCTATGTAGAGCCTTATAACCCGATTGAAAGATGTCAAAAGTGCCATGTGCTTCTAAAAATGACTGGAGCTGCAGAAGGACACATTTCTCTAAAATCTTGGCCATAAAGGGGAGTTTGGATATGGGCCTATAGTTAGAGGGAAGTGATGTGTCCAGATTTGGTTTTTTCAACAGGGGTACAACAACAGCATTTTTACAAAACAAAGGCACAACACCAGAAACAAGGCTGCTATTAATTACCTTATGAACACTGGAGCCAATAGTGGTCCACACCTCCTTGAAAAGATGAGGCGGGACAGGGTAATTGGGGCAGGATGAAGGTTTAAGTTTCCTGACCACATTCGATAGACACTCCAGTGACACTGGCTCAAAGTTAAAAAACACATGCGAGCAAGTCGGGTCAGGTAGCAGATGTGAACCAGGGGTTGCAATATTGGCCCTAATGTTGGCTACTTTTTCATTAAAAAACACAAGAAAGTTGTTGCACGTTACATCAGCAACAGGAGTGGACTGGATGGGGTTAAGAACAGCGTCTATAATCAAAGGAGAAGTTCAATTTGTCAACTGGACAAAGTTTGTTTGGTTGAAAATGTTTCGCCGCTCATCCGAGAGGCTTCGTCAGCTCTGGCCCTCATGCTGGTTCGACCCTGTTTATATCTAGCTGCAAGGGAGGAGCTAGCTACCCTGAACAAAGCTCTGAACCTATCCCCGCTACTCTCTTTTGTTTTACGAATTCCTCTGGCGTCTTGTATTAGCACATCTATCAGCCCTAGGCGGCGCTCACTACACTGAAATGGCTCTGAAACTATCAACTAATCTGTCTCTTTGTATTTCAAATTTCTCTGGCGTCCAATTCCCTATTCAAGACAGCGACCCTCTCCACCCCTCTGCAATGGCTTGTCTGTCCTAATGATTCTTTGTTTGAGAATCGAATTATAGATGGGAGACAAGTTGTGTCTAACTCCCCCATTTCTGTTTAACGACGGATTCTCTTTTTTGACAAAAATAGCCTCTTTAACTCCCCTTTCAAACCAGTTCTTTTCCCTGGCTAAGATCTGAACCTCACTGTCCTCAAATGAATGGCCCGCGGCTTCTAGGTGAAGATGAACGGCAGATGACGGTCCACTCTGGCCCGCCCGCCTGTGTTGGTACATCCTCTTGTGAAGTGGCTGCTTGGTTTCCCCAATATAGCGCTCACTGCAGTCTTCACTACACTGAATGGAGTAGACCACATTGCTTTGTTTGTGGCTCGGTGTTTTGTCCTTTGGGTGGACGAGTTTTTGTCTTAAAGTGTTTGTGGGTTTGAAATAAACTGGGATTTCATATTGTCTGAAAATCCTCTGTAGTTTTTCCGAAACGCCGGCCAGGTACGGAATCGCTACCCCTTTCCTCCTGGGTTCGGATTCTCTGTTGTCTTGTTTCTTGCCCTTGTCTCTCTTGGTTTTGTTGACAGCCCATTTAGGATATCCACAAACAGAGAGGGCTTCCTGCACATGTTGTTCTTCTTTCTCCTTACCCTCGTGCTTGTGGGAACCACTTCGGCCCTGTGTTGTAATGTCCGAATAACACCTAGTTTGTGCTGCAGTGGGTGGTGTGAATCAAAAAGCAGGTATTGGTCTGTGTGTGTGGGCTTCCTGAAGACTTCTACTTGGAGTCCCCGGTCTCCTCCTATCGTTACTGCACAATCTAAGAATGCCAATGTGTTATCATTAGCATATTCACGGGTGAATTTGATATTAGGATCTACAGAATTGATATGTGCAGTAAAAGGTTCCAAATCTTGAATTTTGATTTTTGTGAAATTATCATCAACATAACGAAACCAGTGTGTGGGTGGAGTGCCTGGATATGAAGCTAAGGCACTCTGTTCAAATTGTTCCATGTATAAATTAGCCATGATAGGGGAGACCGGTGAGCACATCGCACAGCCGTGGATCTGCCTGTAAAAGTTCCCTCTGAACTGGAAATAGGTGGTATTTAGACAAATTTCCAGCAGTTGGCAGATTTGGTCAGGAGAAAGTTTGGTTCTCTCTTCTAGCTTGGAATCCTGTAGTAAACTCCTTCTCGCTGCTTCGACCGCTACAGCTGTGGGGATACAGGTGAAAATAGAGGTTACATCAAAGGAAACCATTGTCTCATCCTGACCAAACTGGAGAAACTTAACTTTGTTAACAAATTCGGCTGTGTTCTCAATGTGGTGCTCCGTGTTACCCACCAATGGAGCCAAGATGGTTTTTAGGTGTTTGGCCAAATTATATGTGATAGAGTCAACACTACACACAATGGGTCTGAGTGGTACTCCTTGTTTGTGAATCTTCGGGAGGCGATAGATGCACGGGATAGCATCACCAGGGTACAATCTGTAATACAGCTGTCGATCAATGACTTCTTCTTTCCTCAACTTCTGCAAGCAATCAATGATCTTCTTTTTGTACCCATTGGTGGGGTCCCGTTTCAGTACTTCTCTGTTTGTGGATATCCTAAATGGGCTGTCAACAAAACCAAGAGAGACAAGGGCAAGAAACAAGACAACAGAGAATCCGAACCCAGGAGGAAAGGGGTAGCGATTCCGTACCTGGCCGGCGTTTCGGAAAAACTACAGAGGATTTTCAGACAATATGAAATCCCAGTTTATTTCAAACCCACAAACACTTTAAGACAAAAACTCGTCCACCCAAAGGACAAAACACTGAGCCACAAACAAAGCAATGTGGTCTACTCCATTCAGTGTAGTGAAGACTGCAGTGAGCGCTATATTGGGGAAACCAAGCAGCCACTTCACAAGAGGATGTACCAACACAGGCGGGCGGGCCAGAGTGGACCGTCATCTGCCGTTCATCTTTACCTAGAAGCCGCGGGCCATTCATTTGAGGACTGTGAGGTTCAGATCTTAGCCAGGGAAAAGAACTGGTTTGAGAGGGGAGTTAAAGAGGCTATTTTTGTCAAAAAAGAGAATCCGTCGTTAAACAGAAATGGGGGAGTTAGACACAACTTGTCTCCCATCTATAATTCGATTCTCACACAAAGAATCATTAGGACAGACAAGCCATTGCAGAGGGGTGGAGAGGGTCGTTGTCTTGAATAGGGAATTGGACGCCAGAGAAATTTGAAATACAAAGAGACAGATTAGTTGATAGTTTCAGAGCTATTTCAGTGTAGTGAGCGCCGCCTAGGGCTGATAGATATGCTAATACAAGACGCCAGAGGAATTCGTAAAACAAAAGAGAGTAGCGGGGATAGGTTCAGAGCTTTGTTCAGGGTAGCTAGCTCCTCCCTTGCAGCTAGATATAAACAGGGTCGAACCAGCATGAGGGCCAGAGCTGACGAAGCCTCTCGGATGAGCGGCGAAACGTTTTCAACCAAACAAACTTTGTCCAGTTGACAAATTGAACTTCTCCTTTGATCATGGATTCTACCTGGACGACTGAGGTACTTTTCAAACAGCGTCTATAGTTTTAAAAAGAACCCGGGGATTTTTGATATTACTCGCCACCACGTCGGAAAGATACTTTTTTTTCTCGGTTTTGACAACCATCTGATACGAGCGCCAACTGTCTTTCAGAATTTCGTAGGACACAACTAAACCATCCGCTTTCCATTTGCGCTCTGCCCCTCTGCAGACGCACCTCGCTTCACGCGTAGTGTCATTCAGCCATGGCTTCCGACTGGCTCTGGGGCGCACAGCTTTAAGCGGAGCCACAGAATCTAAAACACTGTTACATGTGCCCTGAAACCTATTCATTAAAAACTCTGTATCTTGTTCAGCAGCATCAGTGTCATCGTTCGCACAGGTAAAGAACAGTGAAGAGAAACGGGCTGCTGTATCAGGCTTAATGGAGTGACACAAGCGCACGGGGGGCTCTGGGTTAATACAGTCATTCAACATAAAAACAAATAAAATAAGACTATGATCAGACAGTGCCACATCCCCAACTAAAACATTATCTTTGTGCAGACCATGCGACAGGACAAGGTCCAGCGTATGGCCATGAATCTGAGTGGCACCCGTAACATGCTGCGTCAGATCAAAACCTTCGATGAGTTCTAAAAACTCCCTAGCTAAGGATTTGGACGGACAACAGAGATGTATGTTAAAATCACCAACAATTAAAATTCTATCATAGTCCATTAAAACAGCAGCAATAATATCAGAGAATTCGTCCAGAAAGTGTCTATTATATCTGGGTGTCCTGTAGACCACAGCGCACAGCACAGGTTCCTCTCGCCTTAGGGTGAAATAGCTCAGTTCAAATGAGGAAAACTGCATCCCTGTCTGCGGCTTAAAGCAGAAACTGTCTTTCAACACCGTTGCAATACCACCACCACGACCGGTGGTTCTTGGCGCGTTTATAAACGTGCAGCCGGAGGGTAAACGTTCCGAAAAGGCTCTTGACTTCTCAGTTAAAAAGAGCAGATCCAGGTGCCGCGCAGTGAAACAGTCCTAGAGAATAAATGTCTTATTCGCCACGGATCTGGCGTTTATGAGTCCACATTTAAAAAGAAAGACGTCATCTGGCACCGGAGCAGTCCGATTCAGGGGCTTTAGGTTTTCAAGGTTAGCACCGCCAGAGCCTCGATCACGAATGCGGCAAGGGCGCACAAAGCACTCGGCCTGTCCGCACAGGGGGACCAGGGACATACCCGGAGGAGCCAGGTTACGCCGAGATGCCCAGCGGATAAAACAAGCCCGGAGATGACTAGGAATCCTAGATGGAGTGGACATCAGGGCCGGAGAACGATCTAGCACGGCCTTCAGCTTAATTAGCCACCCGCTTCTCACCCCACGACGGCGGCGCTTCCTGGGAGGGAGAGCCGGGATCCTGCGCAAGTGCTCGGGCACCTCCGCCAGGTAAGGGGCGCGCGGGTCTTTAAAGTCCTCACAGTTAAACTCAAATTGTGAATCAACATATTCTTTGATTTTCAATAACTCTGTGCGATCATACACACGCGTGGAGCTAGTGGTTCTCAAACAGACTGTTAAAACCAAGGTAAAACAAAAGTAGGCAGAGCCAAGCGGCGGCCAAGACACACCGGCGCCATCTTGTCTCATTGTACATCTGACATGCATGCCCCTGGTATAGCTATTGAAAAAAAACATCTTATTTTCATAAGTATTGTCCTGCTCTCCTTGTGTGTCTAACACAGTTTAGCAGTAAGCCTAACTCCTTTTGGAAAACATGCGCAGAGTCAGGATGTAGCGTCCATAGCTCCAATTTCTTGCTCCATAGGATGCTTCCAAAACAGTAAAACGGAAAGGAAAACTAAAACTGTACTTAGCACAGTGCAACACATATCCAAAGTTAGCCCAACTGCACAGGAATCATCAATGAGGCAAACAATCGATCCACTACCATACAAACATGCAATCATAAACAAAATCTCAAACAGGTCAAGGACACTATACCTCCCATACATACAAAGCAAAACTTAGACGGTGAGGTCAAAAGCACGAACAAAAAGGCAGAGGATGAACCTGTGACTCATGAGCCACTGAGAACAAAAAACAAAATGTCTGACTTCCTGTCACAACATCCTGTCTCTGTAACCCTCTTGGACTGATTCTGTCTATATGTGGTCCCAGTTGTCTGAGCACACCCAGCTTCAGGACCCTACGTTGTGTTCATTGATGGCTTCGTGGCTAGGTGTGGTGCGGAGAAGGAGCACAGCAGACACAGTGGTTCTTTGAGATTGTGGAATGAGGCGCAGTCAGAACATTTATTTTTGACGAGTCCCAGTGATGAACACGTGTTTTTAAAGTTGCTTGGCTCACAGGACCTTACGGTGTAAGGGCAGAGAAAAGAGGGCGGGCCTAATTAGTAATCTGATACAAAATATCACGCTCAGTAACTACCAATATGCGTAAGAAATGTAGAATAGACTACAACACAACATAATACACCATACCACCTGACCCCCTAACTGCTAGCATAAATTCAAGTGTCGAACATAACCAAATCAATGTGCTGGTCACTCAAAACAAGACCAGTAGTTAGCAGAACATCATACATAACATATTGAGTGCAATAAACTTATGGATGGCAAATATCGACAAAGATATTGAAGGATTTGATAAACACAATTGGCGGTGCGTACCTTACGGTGTGAGGGCAGAGAAAAGAGGGCGGGCGCTGTACTGCGCAGCCTCTTTGCGCTGCCGTCAAGGTGGCCGCACCTGGACATGAAGGGTCAAAACAGAAACAGCGATCTAATCATGAAAACAGAGTACAAGTGCACCACCTAGTGGTCACTCCCTTACATCTCTAATCAGACCTTCACAATAAAAGTCTGAAGGAGCTAAATGCGATATACTGCAAAATCAATTACACAGAACACATTTTTAAAATCTTAGGGCAAAATAAGTATATAATGTCATTTCTCCCTTCAGTATTCCTACCAGCGGCCCTCCTTTTTGCTGGTTGTCCTGTAGAAATCGTTGAACCAGAACCTTCATCTTTCCCTGGCACCAATCCTGGTCTCTGCACATGGTTGGGTCTAAGCATGAAAGGTCCGTGACAGTAGAGTACTTCAAACGCTTTCTTGTATCTTTTTGATTATTCTGCATAGGTCATGCAGTCTCTTTTAAATTCTAGAGATTGCCTACTTTAGAGTTTGGTTTGCTTTGAAGGACCTAGTGAAGATGATTCGTTGTTTACAATGACAAATAAAGCTTCCATTCCAACATGACTTCCATCAACCCAGCTGTTCTTGTTCTGGACATCCAGTTTGGCCACTTTAAAGAGTGTCATGTCCTGGAACAACTCCAATTTAATAAAGCATTTGATGAGGTTTTACATGGTTAAAAATACCTTGTTACCAAATGGAAAAGCCATTTTTCAAAGAATTAGTTTGAGAAGTTCATAGCTTCCAACAGAAATCAGCTGGCGACCTCCATATTGTTCTGAATGCTCTTGTTGGAGAACATTGTGGAACTTTCAACTTATATTTGGTCCATCCATACTAATATATAGAAGATTATGAATGTCCCATGAACTGTGATCCAAAATAGCGAGACTGAACGAGGTTGCCCTCCCAGAATCGCACATGGACATCCAGCTGTTTTGTTTTTGTCGTTTCATTTAAGCTTATAGTCATAGTTAGTCATAATTTGCTTTATTGTCGAAAAAACAATCATGTACATGTACATAGAATGAATTCGAAATTTCGTTTCCCCACTAACCAGGCAGGACAGTGATAGAGTGGGCTAGGGGAGGGGCCGCTGCACTTGCGCGCGCCGCCGACTGGGAGATGCAGAGTAGAAAAGATGCAATACAAGTACAATCAGTGACAATTTAACAACATGTAATGACAGGAAAAACAGTTGGAGATATAACATAAGGTGATCTTTTTTGTTGGTAACATAAGGAAGGATGTGGGGAGGGTCAGATTGGAAATCGATGAAATTGATTGAACCGAGAGCAGAGGACAGACCTTTCTAAAGACAGGGAATTTCTGCTATTATTTCTATTTTCAGTGGCAGTGTAAGAGTGGGTGCCATGTTTATGTAGAGTCCAGATAACAAACCACATATGTGGCCTTGGAAGTGTTTATGCAGGGAGGCGAAGTCAAAACACTGATAACTATTTGAGACAGATTTTCACAGGAGAGAATAATCCAGGGGGGTTAATTTAGCATTGATGAAATACATTTTTAGAGACCCAGGTAAATAATTTAGACTGGGCTCGAGTTGTGCCAGACCCCCATCTTCATATCGCCATGAATATTCATGAGAGATCTCATTAGTTCCTCTTGGCGCACAGACTGCGCTGCGTTGGCTTTACACAGTTCTGTCACCATCCCCGTGATGATATCCAAACGTCGAGATGTTTCCTTCGGTTGAAATCCTTCCAAAAGGACCTCAACCTGTCCCACTTTCTGATGTAATCCTTTCACGAGATCTCCAACGGCTTCACAATGGCTCGAAATTTCTGCAGACAGCTTAGGGGATTCTTTACTAGCTGCCAGCTTACAATTTATGCGATAGATCATGGACAATCCCAGGCCAATTAACAGATGTCCAGCTATCAGAAATCCAAATACGTAAATATCCTCCACATCCTCCAGGTACATTGGTGCCAAACATACGACTTGCCACGCACGATACGAGTCCCTCGCATATCCAGCAGCAAAAGTACCATCTGGACACGCCGCTTCTCCCGGAGCAGCACTCCTCCATGAAAAAAGAGTATCAATAGCGCTGAGGGTCCAGCTGATCACATCTATATTTTTGGAATTTGGAAAATCTGCTCCAAAAAGCGAGAAAATGACGAAAACAAGAGAGGCACGCAGACAGCAGGAGCAATAGATAAGAGAGGAAAAAGAGAGACGTCTGCTCGCTCTCAGGGTCAGAACAGAACAGAAGCTTTTGTTGAACATTAGGACAAACGGTCCGGCATGGTTGACAGCTTTAGTTAATTGTCGTTTGAAGTGAGTGGATTGTTCAAATTTGATTATTTCATGTGAGATTTCATGGTGTTGATGGCCCTTGTCCCCAGTTTTAAAACTTTTTTGCAAAAGCAGCAAAATCCTTCTTCGTTATTACCATTCACAGCTTTCAACCACAATTTATAATCCTCAACATCAAGCCATTTTTGCTGAAACTTACATTTCCTCATTGTTACATAAAAGTTTTGGCCGCTCTAATCCCACTCATGACAGCAGCAATCCCGGGACGACTTAACGCCAGTGTGAAATAAACATCTGGTTGTGTTTGCTGCTTATGGCATATTACGTTCCGTGTCGTGCTACATGCAACATTTACAACAGAAAATTTTAATTCATGTAATAAATGTTAACAAGACACTACACACATATTTTTTATGAACTGCTGATTTTTCTTTTAATGCCATTTGAAATTAAATTAAAATGCTTTTTAATTTTGGCAAAATCCATTTAATGACTTTTAATGCTTTTTAATTCCCTGTGGAAACCCTGTAACATTTTGAATATGATAATGTGTGTCAAAGCTCATTACTTCATTTTGGAAGGGCACCTGACAGAACTTAACTGTGTGTATGGGGTGTACAGCAGCATCTATTATTCCAGGTCATTTTTTTGGTGCAAATTTAGTGTGAATTTCCAGCTTTCTGGTCAAAACGCCTAAATCTTCAGCCCCGTCCAAATAATAAAGAAGCTCTTTCCTTATTATTTATCAGTCATTTCACTCATTTACAGTCTCTGTTTATACAGGCTACAAAAATTGACTGTAAGGTTAAAATAATTCTGGTAAGACTCGGCGTAGTAGTGGATGGTGCACTTGTAGTGAAGTTGTCGTTTGACTGAACGGCTGTTGTTCCCGCCACTGGCTAGTAGGATTCGGCTCCACCAAAAGCAGCGACAGCTTCTTTTCCTCACCGCTCCTGACTCGTCCTCTCAAAAGGTCAAGGGTGCCGAAGTGCGCATTGGCCATCGCCATTCATTCACCATTCGCCATTCACGCGCACACCACTTTCACACTACGCAATGCAGGTAAGGTGTCTTGCCTAAGAACACAACAAAATAACTAACTTCGGATCGGGGACCACTGCTCTCACCACTGAGCCACTGTCGCCCCATAGTTAGAGGGTAATCCCATGTTTTATATATGTGACCAGCCGAGGCAAAATCAGACACAAGTCGTACCGGAGGCGTTTTGAGTTATTCACAGATTCTGAAAGTGTAGAGTCTAAGATTTCCAACGATGCCTTACACATGGAAATCTAACAACATTTGAAGAATTTGACCTATTTTAATTATGGTTTAGTTATGGTTTAATCCTGATTTAGTCCTGTTTCAGTCCTGGTTTAGTCCTGCTTTAGACCTGTTTCAGTCCTGCTTAAGTCCTGCTTTAGTCCTGTTTCAGTCCTGCTTAAGTCCTGCTTTAGTCCTGCTTAAGTCCTGGTTTGGTCCTGCTTTAGTCCTGTTTCAGTCCTGCTTAAGTCCTGGTTTGGTTTTGCTTTAGTCCTGGTTTAGTCCTGTTTCAGTCCTGCTTTAATCCTGCTTAAGTCCTGGTTTAGTCCTGCTTAAGTCCTGCTTAAGTCCTGGTTTGGTCCTGCTTTAGTCCTGGTTTAGTCCTGTTTCAGTCCTGCTTAAGTCCTGGTTTGGTCCTGCTTTAGTCCTGGTTTAGTCCTGTTTCAGTCCTGCTTAAGTCCTGGTTTAGTCCTGGTTAGTATTTAAACATGTCCTAAAGTCTATAAAGTAAATGTGTTCCTGCAAACATCGGGTACACTTACTTGCCTCGTTGTTCGTTTTTTCGCATACCCACGGTCGTTCGCCAATAAAGTATCCGATCGCATTCTGTACATGAGCTTCGGAGAAACAGGTCCCGTGTCCCGAAGAGAGATTCCTTCCTTCTTATGTAACATTTACAGTTGAATTTACAGATTTTTTAAGTTGCGGATCCTGTTGAACTGCAGCTACATATTCACGAGCTGCTCACAGCTCGGAAAAGTAAACAAAAGAGCGCAAATGTCACGTGGTTGGTCCGCAGCGGTAGGATGTTAATTTAGACAGACCTCGATTCTTTCTGAAAAACAAGCCAATTTCACAGACAAAATGTATGCTTTTTTAAAATCTGAAACATGGAGTGGCTTCTTCATGATCTCAACTAGCACGTTCTGCAAAAAAACGAAAATCGCAAATTTAGAAAAAAATATTTCAAATGCAAATATCTCCGTTTCACTAATCGGGACATGAGGCTGGTTTGCGAGTGGTCGGACACATGTTCAAACCTTTATTTTGCTTTGATATTGTTGTACACATTGGTAGAACAATGTAAACAACAATATCTTAGTGTTTTATAAAATGGAAAAACAAGAATGATGAAATGAATTTAAGCCATCACAACGTCACATTTAGTTTACTTTGCTTTGTCATTGACGTGGAATAACTAAATTAGCTTTGTGGTGTTGCCAGTGGTGACTTGGCAGCACAAACATGGTAGTAAACTCTTTGGCCTCTCTGAAGAACATGGAACGCTTTGAGGCAGAAAATATAAAGCAAAGAAAGTGAAGAATGTACCTACTTCCTCCTCACGAATAGAGCTGTGCGACTGAGCTGCTCCTGGCAACCCAAAAAGAGGCCCCTTCCAATGTGTTCATCCTCCCAAAGAGAAACTGTGGAACTACATGGAGGTCTGTGGGAGCAAACCGTGCAGAGGACAGAGGGGATGGATGGCGTTTAAGAGAGGACAAAAGGCGTTTCAACATGGCAACGTAAAGGTTAGGCAGACAAGTTTTGCTATTAGAAAACTAACATGATCGTTCATCGAATCCAGAGTGTATGGAGTTTAAAAACACACTTCCTGCATTACCACATGACATCACAAGGTGGAACAAACAGTGTCTGAGAGAAGAACTCAGTCTAAATATGCAGAGTTTGTGTGTTAAACATGTGAATGAAACAAAACACAACTCCAGGTATGTTTTCTGATGAGGAAACATTAAAGTATAAATTAGAAAATAGCGTGATATGGAAAAAAGATGGCTTACTCTCTCCGGGTGGGTGGAGAGTCCTTGCCTCAAGTGGAGGAGTTCAAGTTATCACATACACCCTCCATCAACCACATCACACCCATCCTACAACAGCTCCACTGGCTCCCCATCACACACCGCATTCAACATGAAATCCTGCTCCACACATTCAAAGTCTTCCACAACCTCGCACCTCCATATCTCGCAGACCTCCTCCATATCTCCACACCTGCTCGCTCTCTGCGCTCATCCTCCTCTCTCCAGCTCTCTGTCCCCTCTGTCCGTCTGGTCACTATGGGGAGCAGGGCGTTCAGCCACTCTGCTCCCCAGCTCTGGAACTCTCTCCCTCCTGACTTCTGCAACACCGACACACTCCCAAACTTCAAAACCAAACTCAAAACTCCTCTGTTCAGACTCGCCTTTTCACTCCAACCATAACTGCACTGTCCTTTTTAAAGTTTTACTGTTTTAAAAGTTTTACTGTTTGGTTTTACGGTCCTTTTTAAAGTTTTACTGTTTAAATGTTTAACTGTTTGTTTTCAACTTAATTTTAACTCTGCTTTTAACTGAATATTATACCTGTTGTAAAGCGACCTTGAGTGTCCAGAAAGGCGCCTAACAAATAAATTTTATTATTAAGTATCTCGGGGTTTTGTTCACGAGTGAGGGTGAGGGGAGGATGGAGCGTGACATTGACAGGCGGATCGGTCCAGCGTCGGCAGTGATGCGGTCGCTGTACCGGACTGTTGTGGTGAAGAGGGAGCTGAGCTGAAAGGCAAAGCTCTCGATTTACCGTCGATCTACGTTCCTCCCCTCACCTATAGTCATGAGCTCTGGGTAGTGACCGAAAGGACGAGATCGCGGATACAAGTGGCCGAAATTAGTTTCCTCCACAGAGTGGCTGGGTGCTCCCTTAGAGATAGGGTGAGGAGCTCAGTCACACGAGAGGGGCTTGGAGTAGAGCCACTGCTCCTCTCTGAGGTGGCTCGGGCATCTGTTTCGGATGCCTCCTGGACGCCTCCCTTGGGAGGTGTTCCACGCATGTCCCACCGGGAGGGGACCCCAGAGAAGACCCAGGACACGCTGGAGGGACTATGTCTCCTGGCTGGCCTGGGAATGCCTTGGGGTCCCCCCGGAGGAAGTGTCCGGGGTGAAGGAAGTCTGGGAGTCCCTGCTTAGACTGTTGCCCCCACGACCCTGGTCCCAGATAAGCAGAAGAAAATGGATGGAAACTTTAACATGGGAGAGCAAAAAGAGAGCTCAGAGCATCAAAAACAAAAGTGAAACTAATATATGTTAGTATGTTGTTTTCAGCGAATATAGCATTTTCAAAACAACCAAAGGTAACATAGTGATTGTGGTGGAAAGTCACTTTCTAACTGTTAAACCAGATGTTACTTGTCATAACACAGTGTGTACTCTGAGGAGACAGGATGGGAGACAAAGCTGACCTTCTGACCTTAATCAAAAAATATCTGAGGGTTCCGGGAACAGCTACTATCCCAATTGCCAAAATGTCAGAGTGACCTGATGCGCTTTGGGAATGTGTTTACGTAAGGTGTTTGTCTTAACTAGTGTCTTAACCGATCCTTTCCAAACATGGTCATGAAGATGGGGCTTGCTTTTCTGGTTATTACTAGGGGTCTGCACCTCATTGGCTGATGGCTGTCTTTTTCATCCTGGATCAAAGGTCAGACCTTGTCGCTTGTCTTGCGTCTTTCTCTCTGTTTCCTCTATGGCTCATACAATAGTATTTTGTATTTTTGTAATCACTCAATTGAATAAATATCACTTAAATCGTATTTCGGCCTCCGTTGGGTTTTTGAGAGCCACCACATGATCTAAATATATTACGTGTTTACAGTTAATACCCGTCTCTTGTTGTGTTTTTGGGCACTATGCTTATTTGTGGCATAGTGCCCAAATAGGGCACTATGAATAATAGAGTGATTATTCCGTCCACCTCAGTCCAACTCTTAACACTGTAGAGTGAATAAATAATAATTCTAATTAAAAATAAACACAACATGTAAGCATCGCCTGTCTCCTGACTCAGTATGGAGGTCGTGGGTTTGACTTTTGAACCAAATAATCCACATCGCTTCAAAATCAGTCTTTACTTTGAATTAATGAACAAATATCAATAATTAATTTCATAAAACAAAAACGCCTTGACCTTGGAATTCAAACCAGCGCTAGAAGCTTAATAAACAATCTTCTCACACAATTAAGATTCATATGGGGAAAGTGAGTGGGCGAAAAGCAACAATATCTTTTATATGAGTGTATTTCCCAACACTGAAAACAGCTCTTTTACAAAACCAATACAAGTGCACTGTGGCGGAAGGGAGGGCTGATTTTTCCCAATTGAAACCGTATTCTGGAAGACTGATTTGTTTTATAAAAGAGATTTCCTTTGTCATCACAAACATTCGGAACCCTGAGTCGAAGGTAAAGAA
The DNA here is from genome assembly GCA_036785185.1 of Paratrypauchen microcephalus. Lineage (NCBI taxonomy): Eukaryota > Metazoa > Chordata > Actinopteri > Gobiiformes > Gobiidae > Paratrypauchen > Paratrypauchen microcephalus. The sequence goes on along the minus strand of JAVJIX010000122.1, from coordinate 1,787,072 downwards.
ATAGTCTTCCCTGTGTTACTGTGGCAGTATAGTTAGCCTTTCTTGGTTGTGAGTTAGTCTCCCGATTTTTCTGAGTGGAGTGTAGAAAAACATGGATTCTGACTGTAAGCCTAGTCACAGATCTGACCTGTAACTTGGTCTGGTTTGGTCTCCGTGAAGATAGAAAGGTTTAATGTCGTACTGTGGAACATTCAAGACAAAGTAATAACGTCTCCATGAAGAAAAAGCCATTGGACGGATCCACCACCAGAAAAGTTACACAATCCAGCTTTAAAACCAGTATTAAAAACAGTATAAAAAAATGGTAAGATCAGATTGGATTTCTCCAAATCCGATCCCGTTACTCTGCGGGTGGTCTGTCCTTAGATCCCAGTGCACATGAAACTTGTGTAATCGGATAATGGTCAGCGACCGCTATGTGGCGCTGTGGTTCAACTACTTCCGGGTGATGGCTACTCAATAAAAACACAACAAACTATGTGGCGGTATACAAAGATGGCGCTCGAGGAGTTTGACGGAGCAGCATTGGTGTACATGTTATGCATTCTTTCTTCGCAGCCATGATTTCGTCTGACTTTTCCAGCAACAATCGCTACTTATGATGGCAAAAATTCCCACGCATGCGCAGTACGCCAATCCGATCCGAAATTGTACACTATTGGCCTAATCCAGGGGTTCCAATCGGATTGGGGAAACCAATCCCTATACGACCCTTAGCCTGTGCACATGAATCCGATATGATCCCAATCCGTTTGCAATCGGATTACACTCGTCCATGTGCACGCAGTGATTGTTTCAAACCACGATTTGAAACCCCTATGTCACGTGACTAGTGTTTCATGAACCCTCGTTGTTTCGCAAGTGCTTCACCAGGGGGCGCCCGTGTTGAAGCTGGGTTTGATTGACAGAGGTTTCAACAAACCACTGAACTGAAGTTTAAAAGAGGTGCTCGTGCTTCTGTCCTTTTGTGAGAGGAGAGAGACAACTCCAATTTTGTGACATATTGACGTATTTTGAGACAGGCGAGTTATTTAAGTGACAGACAGAATCCTTCAACTTAGGATATAGACATTACATTGACACATAGTTAGCGTAGTGACAAATTAAAAAATACACTCACACATAGGCTACTACACATTTAGGTAGGTTACATGTGAAAGAGTGTTTTTTTTTCAAAAGCAGTAGAAGTGATAAGTAAGAAAAGAAATAGGCTAAATCCATCCACAGCTGAGAAAATTATATTTTTGAATAAAAATATTGAATTGTAATACAAAAAGGAGTCTTTATTGTTTTATTGAATTAAACACTAATTACAACAATAACACACATAGGCATTCTAATTTAACCTTTATTTAACCAAGAAAGTCCCATGAGATAAAAAAAACTTCTTTTTCCAAGGGAGTCCGAGACAAGAGGCAGCAAAAAGTTATTATTTTTTTAATTAACAGAAAGGTTGCAATACAATTCATGGCTGTTGTTTACAGACATTGCACATAAATACAAAAAGTTACATTTACACATACAATTAATGTTTAAAATGATGTAAAACAGGTCCCATGGCATGAAAATTTCACTTTCTGAGGTTTTTGAATGTTAATGTGAGCTCCCCTACCCTGTTTAGGCCCCCCCCCCCCCCCCCCCCATGGCTAAAAGTTGCGAAATGTCTAAACTGAGCATTTGTGATCCTTTTCCGCGTTTGAAAAAAAGACAGCCCAAATGGGCGATTCTGAACAAGGGAACTTTCTGACGTCACACTCGTGGAAAGGTTTCCACCCCCCGTTTGGATGTCTACCCACCGTCTCTGGAAATCACGCCCAGAGAGTTTGGACCGCGAAGGAGCTACGAAATCCGATGCGTTTTTTTATTTGCCTGGAGACACGTGAGAGTGTTTCCAGGCTCGGATGTCCTTTATCCGAGCCTCCGAACCTCTGAAACAGCAGTGGTTTCATTTTATTTTCTGTGGAAATGTGTTTGTTTTTAATAGAAAGCCTCTCATATCTTCCTCTGCGCTTAAAACACGAAAGTGGGTGGCAGCGCACCGCTAATCCAGGAAACAGCGGCGTATTTGGCCACACCCCCACCCGCTGCACTGGCCTGTCTCTGTCCTCCTCATTTCCATTCAAGCAACAACGTCCAGAATAAAGCGTTTCAGAGACTCTGACTGTGTTCATGAGGCTCTCTCATGCACTGAGGCTTGATTTTGAAGAAGGATTCATTTACAGTATTAGGGAACCATTAAAGCACCATATAAAAAAATCAAGAAGTATCATGTCATGGGATCTTTAAGGAGGATGTCTCAAATGTTCTCAGTGTGGATTTAAAGTCATTCAATGATGTACACAGGTTCAGCCTGGGATGGGCGTTTCAAAACATGAAACATTCTGGATGTTGTAGTTCTAACATATCGCCACTAGATGTCACTGTGGAGAGAGTTTCGAACTGCGTTTCAGCTCTCCGGCAAAATCGCTTCAACTGCTTCAGTGTTTCATGAAGCCTCACTTTGCCCATCCCTACAGGGGACCCTATGTAAAACTAATCCTGTGTGAATAGGGCTGAAGCGTAATGTACACCCAGGATTCAAACGCACAACCTAAGGCTGAGAAGGCTAACCACTCTGCCACTGATTACTCCAACTCTCTCAAACTGCAGTAAAGCTCGGAGCAGGGCAGTATTTAACAGCACAGTTTTATGGGCAGAGCAGTGATATGAGTTAGGGCCCGGTCCCTCTGGGTAACTGCCTGCGACTGTGGCCTTATGGGAGTCAGAGGGAGAGGCGGTAATGTCCGGGCGCTAAAATATGTTTTATGACTACAGTACATCAAAAATACAATCAGAATAGTTTGGAAAAGAAATACCGATTCAGAACTTGTGCAATGTGTCTTGGAAGATTTGGTAGTTGGATAACATCAGAGCAATAAACTAATGCCTAACCTGGACCGTCCAACTGTCACAGCTGCTATAAATTTAACATTTCATTTCATTTCATTTATTGGTTTATTAGAACAGTGTACAATTACATCAAGCACAGTGGCAGAGATGTTTGTACCAGATTGTAGCTCATAGCTAATTTCCATCTGTAGTCCTGGGAAGGGGAGACAACACAACTATACAATATACAAATATACAATAAAATAACTATTTACAAGTCAAAATTGCAATGTATAATGTAATGTAATGTAATGTTGTAGCACTATTGGTTTGGTAATCTGGGGGCAATCAGGTGATACCCACAAGAGTAACACCTGATGGCAAAATACCCGTCTGGTATTGTTAGTGTGAGCATGTTTGGTGCTCCAGAATCCAGTTTTTCATGGCCCGTGAAAAGCTGTAAAAATCAGTCATGTTCTTTAGATTGTCTGAAAGCCCATTCCATTCCTTGATGGCTTTATAGGAAAAGGCAGGTTGAGAGAAGGCAAACTTTCTTTTAGGAACATTGCAGTCGCCTCTAGACACAGACCTTAACCCTCTACTTGTGAGTTGAGTTGACTTTTAGCCATGGGACCTTTAAGACCTACATCCAGAATCGCTTTCTGGGTGTAGGTCTTAAAGGTCCCATGGCTAAAAGTTGCGAAATGTGTAAACTGAGCATTTGCGATCCTTTTCCACGTTAGAAAAAAAGACAGCCCAAACAGACGATTCTGAACAAGGGATCTTTCTGACGTCACACTCAGGGAAAGGTTTCCACCCCCGTCTGGATGTCTACCCACCGTCTCTGGAAATCACGCCCAGAGAATTTGGACCGCAAACGAGCTACGCAATGCGACATGCGTTTTTTTATTTGTCTGGAGACACACGAGAATGTTTCCAGGCCCGGATGTCCTTTATCCGAGCCTCCGAACCTCAGAAACAGCAGTGGTTTAATTTTATTTTCTGTGGAAATTGTGTTTTTTTAAAAAATGGAAATCGTCTCATATCTTCCTCCACGCTTAAACGCGGAAGTGAGGCCAGCGTACAGCGCACCGCTAAACGAGCAAACAGCGGCATATTTGGCCACACCCCACCCGCTGCACTGGCCTGTCTCTGTCCTCCTCATTTGCATTCAAGCAACAACACCCAGAATAAAGCGTTTCAGAGATATATTTATGACTCTGACTGTGTTCATGAGGCTTTCTCATGGACTGAGTCTTGATTTTGAAGAAGGATTCATTTACAGTATTAGGGAACCATTAAGGCGCCATATAAAAGCATCAAGAAGTACCATGTCATGGGATCTTTAAGAGGAGGTGGGGCATCATGTAGAATTTTGTGGAGCAGACGGATAGCAGAGTACCTGATGAAGTTGTCGAAACTTAGTATTTTATATTTTTCCAAAACATTGCAATGATGGTAGCGCCTTAGCTTTTTATCGAGAATTTTCAGGGCCTGATTATGTAAAGATATAAGAGATTTTAGAACTGTTAGCTTAGCCTGAGACCATGATGATATGCAGTACAAAATATGAGATATGATCATGGCATCAAGGTAAGACTTTGCAGCTTCTAGTGATAACGCATTCCTAATATGCCGAAAGTTCCCAATGTTAAACTTCAAGACATTACAGATCTTTTTAAAGTGATTTTTAAAGTTAAGTGAAGGGTCCAATATGACACCTAGATATTTAACCTCTTCAACATTTTTGATCATGCGATTATTCACATAAATATTTGTGAGGACATTTTGAGTTTTTTTTTGTTTGAGAAATACATAGCGACCGTTTTCTCAGTGTTCAACGCAAGGCAGGAGTTGTTGAGCCACTCTAGTGCTTTTGCCATTGTGGTGGATAGTTTAGCGGCAACACAATTAGCGTCAGAACCAGGGGTGCTCAATATTTTTTTGACCGGGATCTACTTTTGAGGTTGATGGTGTGCCGAGATCTACCAAGGGAAGGTTAGTCTTGGTTCAGACCTGATTTAGTCTTGGTTTAGACCTGGTTTAGTCCTGGTTTAGACCTGGGTTTGTCTTGGCTTAGACCTGGTTTAGTCTTGGTTTAGACCTGGTTTAGTCCTGGTTTTGACCTGGTTTAGTCCTGGTTTAGACCTTTTTTAGTCCCGGTTTAGTCAGAATATTACGATAATATGACTCACCCCATAACAACGCGTCAGTTCCGTTGTAACAGTTTGCCGTGTTGTCGGTAGTTCGCGTCTCCACAGACTTTAATTATCCGGAGCTCCCGAGAAAACGACATATTCCGAACGTATCGACATATTTTGCCGAAAGGTGCCTGCAGTGAAGCGGCGAAGCACGCAATCCCACCACTTTTGTCTGCGACTCCGCACCAACACGTTCATTTCTACGGACGTTGCTGCCACTGCACGCCGTGGCCAAAAACATTGTCCTTCTCCTTTTCTGTCTCCTCCTTAAAACAAATAAGCTGTACATGTTCCTAAGTAGCAAATTTAGGCTACTTCCGTAAACATTGAGCCCACTTACTGCGTGTGACCTCGTCGTGTCCTCCGGGGCGCATGGACAAAGAATGGACCCTTGGGGCACACCTTTTGTACAGGTTGTGAGCGGTGAGGTTTTATCTTTTATTTTTACGCACTGATAACGGTCCGCTAGGTATGATTGAAACCAGTTCATAGTATTTGCTGATAAATGGAAGTTTTGTATTTTGGTCAAAAGCACAGTGGTTCACAGTTTCAAATGCCTTACGGAGATCCAGGAAAACAGCCCCAACCACCCCTCCTTTGTCAACACTGGATTTGATCACCTCGAGGAAATGGCAGCATGCTGTGTCAGTGAAATGTTTTGATCGGAAACCAAATTGCATTGGATGTAACATGTTGAGGTGATCAATCAGCTGTTCGGCAACAATTTTTTTCAATAACTTTCGAGACAACTGGGAGGATGCTGATCAGTCTGTAGTTCTTAATGTCTTTACCGTTTCCGGCTTTAAAAATAGGGGTCACCACGGCAGTTTTAAAAGGAGGGAAATACACATTCTTGTAATGATTGATTCATGATGTAAGTAATCGGGGCTGCTACAACATCCTTATATTTCTCTAAAAACAGTGAGTCAAGCCCCCATGAGTCCTTCGCTCTTGAGTTGGAGAGTGATGAAATTATTTTGCTGACCTTGTCTTCATTCACACTATGAAGGACCAGTGCCTCCACCTGAGCGGAGGATGGGCCTCCTGTGTTAACACAATCCACGGTCCCAACAGAAGCTGCAAATGATGTTGCAGGCAGCTCTGGGTTTGATACATTGCACAATTCTGAGATGGAGGAAATAAAATAGTTGTTGAACATGGTGGCTACAGCTAGGCCGTCCTTTACAGTGGCTTGTGCTACAGATGAAAGTGCTCTGTCAGTGCAGGAGTTTATGTTAAGTTCGATAGAACCATTTCGAGCGCTTTGGGATGACAAGGCATGTCATGAAAAGCGCTATATAAATGCAATGGAAAAAAAAAAAAAAAATTTCCCATCCGCTCTTTCCCTGATAATTTATCAATACACTTCCATATCATTTTACTGTTGCCTTTAGCCTGTTTAATGATGTCCAAGAAAAAATCCACTTTTGCCTTTCTTAATTGACCGGTGACCTTGTTTCTAAGGCTTTTAAAAGTCCATTGATCTGTCCTGAGTCTTGTCTTGAGATACTTTTTTAAGGCGGCATCTCTCTCTAGGGATGCACGATATATCGGCATTAACATCGGTATCGGCCGATATTGCCAAAATTTTAACATATCCGTCCGATGTGTAAAACTGGGCCGATATTAACGACCGATATTTGTCAGTACTATAAATACCTTGCTTTGAAAAACAAATAAAAGTTGTATCACACTTCAGGCAGAGCACTGGGAGCTGTCCTTAATAAGGTCGAGCTGTACAGGGATCTTGATTATAAAACGTTGTGTTTATCTTGTATCTGTCCATGTTTAAAGCCCCAGTGTGTAGGATTCGTGGCGCATAGGTGGATGGTGCTATTGCACTTTCTGTTTTAGCTACGGCAGACCTCGAGGGTCACCCGGGCGCGCGCAAATCTTACAGGTACAAATCTTACACACTGTCCCTTTAAGTTTATTGTAATTTGACAAAATGTGTTGCAGTTCCTTTTCTTGGCAATACACAAAATGGCCCCCAAACCTGAAGTATATGTGATGATATGGGAGCCATGTGAAATGCAGATTAAGAGTGACGTGGTGATTTATCATCTTTGTGTTTTTTTGTTTTTTTTTTATCTAAACTTTCTCACAGGGGTTTTGTGAAAAAATAAGTTAAGCTTTCTGGAGTCAAAACACGTTTTGAAAATAAAAGAAGACATTCAAAAATTCATTTTGTATGATTTTCAGTCTGTATAAAATGTTATCTCAGAATTTTAAAAAATATATATATCGATATCGGTTAATATTGGTTATCGGCCATAACAGCATGATTAATATTGGATATCGGTATCGGCTCAAATTTTCACATCGTTGCATCCCTAATTAAAAGCCATATTCTTTCCCTAAGTCATGAGAGAGATTTTTTACTTTTAAATTTCTGCGGTTGCGTTTTTGTAAATTTAGAAAGAATTTGGACAATTTAGTTTTTAAGAGTGTTGCACGCTTGCTCAGGATCCTGACTGCTGACTAAATAAATTTGGACAGTGTTTTTTATTTCAGTATCTAATAGCTCCATGTCACGCTTTGGAATAAATGAAACATACGTCTTCTCTCTATTTTGATTTCTATAACGAGATTTAGTAAGTTTCCTTGAGACTAAGGTTAGATTATGGTCCGACAAACCAGTTATCAAATTGTAAGTTTTATTAAAGGTCCCATGGCATGAAATTTTCACTTTCTGAGGTTTTTGAATGTTAATGTGAGCTCCCCTACCCTGTCCCCCCCATGGCTAAAAGTTGCGAAATGTCTAAACTGAGCATTTGCGGTCCTTTTCTGTGTTAGAAAAAAAACATAGCTCAAACAGGCGATTCTGAACAAGGCAACTATGTGACGTCACATCGAAAAATGCAGCTCCACCCCCCGTCCGGATGTCTACCTTCCGTCTCTGTAAATCACGCCCACAGAGTTTAGACCGCGAATGAGCTACGCAATGCAAAATGTGTTTTTTTATTTGCCTGGAGAGTGTTTCTAGGCTCGGAAGTCCTTTTATCTGAGTCTCTGGATCTGAAACAGCAGTGGTTTAATTTTATTTTCTGTGAAAATGTATTTTTTTCATTGAAACGGCTCTCCTTTCTTCCTCCGCTCTTAAAACACGGAAGTGGGGCCAGCACACAGCGCAGCGCTAAAACAAGGAACCAGCGGCGCATTTGCCCCCCTCCACCCGCAGCTCTGACCTATCTCTGTCCTTCTCATTTGCATTCAAGCAACAAGGCCCAGAATGAGGTGTTCAGAGATAGATTTTCTGACTCTGTACATGTGTCTTTCTCATGCACTGAGTCTTGATTTTGAAGAAGGATTCATTTACAGTATTAGGGAACCATTAAGGCGCCATATAAAAGCATCAAGAAGTACCATGTCATGGGATCTTTAACACGATCAATTTTGTTAGTGAGGATTAAGTCTATTAGTGTTTCGGTGGAGCTCGTGATTCTAGTTGGATTCTTTATTACCTGAGTAAAATTAAATTGTTTAGCTAGGTGCGTTAACTTGTTAGATCGCATTTTGTCCATCCAGTTCAGATTAAAATCACCCACCAATATATGTACGCTGCCTTATGTTAAAATGCTGCAAAGGTTTACCTGATTATTTTGAACAAAACTAAATTGAAAATACTTACGGGCCTGGCTAATCCAGGGGGATATTGTTGTATTTTTTATACAGATGGATCAGTTTGGTCCTCACACCCTCTGTCGCTAAACTTGATCGTCCAATCAGGTTTGTTTTTCTCATTGACACGTGAAACAAAAGAGCTCATTGGTCACTTATCAACAGCGATGGGAAGAAGACTTTGAAAAATTATTTGGTTAAAGAACTGAACACCAGCATTAAAATGTACAGCTCTGGAAAAAAAAATAAGAGACCACTGCAAAATTATCAGTTTTTCTGATTTTACTACTTATAGGTCTGTGTTTGGGCAAAAGGAACATTTTTGTTTAAGTCTATAAACTACTGACAACATTTCCCCTAAATTCCAAATAAAAATATTATCGTTTAGAGCATTTATTTGCAGAAAATGACAAATGGTCAAAATAACAAAAAAGATCCATGTTTTCAGAGCTCAAACAATGCAAAGAAACAAGATCAAATTCATTTTAAAACAACATAATACTAATGTTTACACTTAAGAAGAGTTCAGAAATCAATATTTGGTGCAATAACCCTTATTTTTAATCATAGCTTCCATGCGTCTTTGCATGCTGTCCACAAGTCTTTCACATTGTTCTTGGGTACTAGTGTGACCTGGTTTAGTCTTGGTTCAGACCTGGTTTAGTCCTAGTTTAGTCCTGGTTTAGTCCCTTTTTTAACCTGGTTTAGTCCTGGTTCAAACCTGGTTTAGTCCTAGTTTAAACCTGGTTTAGTCTTGGTTCAGACCTGGTTTACCTGTTGGCGGCACGGTGACACCTTCTTGCTTCACAGCAAGAAGGTTCCGGGTTCGATCCCCGGGTCGCCCAGACCTTTCTGTGTGTGTTCTGTGTGGAGTTTGCATGCATGGTCTGGGTTCGATCCCCGGGTCGCCCGAGCCTTTCTGTGTGTGTTCTGTGTGGAGTTTGCATGCATGGTCTGGGTTCGATCCCCGGGTCACCCGAGCCTTTCTGTGTGGAGTTTGCATGTTCTCCCCGTGTCTGGGTGGGTTTCCTCCGGGCACTCCGGTTTCCCCCACCAACCCAAAACATGCACCATAGGTACCTCCAGCTTTGGTCCTGACCAAGCCGAAGCAAGAAGATCATGGAGATGGTCCCCGGGCGCAGTCATGTGCTGCTCACTGCTCCTGATAACAGGATGGGTTAAATGCAGAACTGGAATTTCCCCATTGTGGGACTAATAAAGGCATAGCTTTCTTTCTTTCTTTCTTTCTTTTTTTCTTTCTTTCTTTAGTCCCAGTCTTTCACATTGTTCTTGGGTGGCTTTATTCCACTCCTGGTGCAAGAACTGAAGTAGCTCAGCTTTGTGTTTGTGTTGGAGTTCAACAGATGCTGGAATGGAATGGCTGTAATACATGTAGAGATGCTGATTTCAGGAAAAACAAAAAAAAAAGCAGTGATCTCTTATTTTTTCCAGAGCTGTATATTCTGTTATATGGGCCCATCAAAATACTCTGAGGGAAGAGAAATCATGTCATCAAGTATCATATATTCTATTCAGAGTTTAGTGCTTCACTCATTGATTCTGCAGAAATCTGCCATGTTTTTCAATCACCCTTGAACCCAGATGCCCCTCAACCACATGTCACTCAGACCCATCTGAAAATAGAGAAATTCACTGATGACCATGAAGCACTGAAGAAATGTTTAGAAAATTCAGGTTGTCTAATGTCTTATTAACCTGACATGTTTCAGAGGTAGCAGTTTGCCTAGAGGAGGCGTGGGCAGTTATTTTTTCTATGGGGCCACATGAGGAAAAAGAAAATATTCTGGAGGCCTGGGCCAACTCAATTATACATAATATTAATTAATTGTTTTATCATGGATTCTACCTGGACGACTGAGGGACTGAGGGACTTTTCACGCAATATTAATTGTATTTCTTTATAAAAAGCAGTAATATTATTGTTTTGATGCGCTGGTAAGACTGGGAAGAGTTGATATGACTAAGCAATGAAAAAGTGAGGTTGCCTTTCAAAAAATGTCATTTATAAAACAACTCTAAAACAAAAACAATGCAGCTTTAGTCCATGCATGAGGTAGAATGATAAAATGTTTATTTTGTAATTCCAAATGTGCTTATACGGGCCGGTTAGAGTCAACCAAAGGACCATATGTGACACAGGAGCTGTTCAATGCCCAGGTCTGGCATAGGGCCTATGGGGGAACGTGCGGTGATTTATCTTTAATAATGAACAAAGCATGTTCCTCCATAGTGGCCAGACTTAGCCGTAATATTTATTTTATTATTTTAAAGATCCCATGACATGGTACTTCTTGATGCTTTTATATGGCTCCTTAATGGTTCCCTAATACTGTAAATGAATCCTTCTTCAAAATCAACACTCAGTGCATGAGAAACAGAGATAAGATGAGAAAGAGTCATAAATATCTCTCTCAAACTCTTTATTCTGGGCGTTGTTGCTTGAATGCAAATGAGGAGAAAAGAGATGGCCAATAGTAGAGGGTGGGGGCGTGGCCAAACTCTCCGCTCAGAGCTCAGAGCCCACAGCTGATCCATTTCCTTGTTTTTGCACGGGGGGAGAGATTTGAAGCGTTCCATTGAAAAATAAACACATTTCCACAGAAAATAAAATTAAACCACTGCTGTTCAAAGGTCCAGAGGCTCAGATAAAGGACTTCCGAGCCTAGAAACACTCGGATGTGCCTCCAGGCAAATAAAAAAAACGCATTTCGCATTGCCTAGCGCATTCGCAGTCCAAACTCTCTGGGCGTGATTTAAAGAGACGCTGAGTACAGACAGACGGGGGTGGAACTGCATTTGCATTTCTTTTTTCGATCTGACGTCAATAAGGTGCCTTGTTCAAAATCGCCTGTTTGAGCTCCGATTTTTTGTAACGCAGAAAAGGATCGCAAATGCTCAGTTTAGACATTTCACAACTTTTAACCATGGGGGGGGCCTAAACAGGGTAGGGGAGCTCACATTAACGTTCAAAAACCTCAGAAAGTGAAAATTTCATGCCATGGGACCTTTAATAAATATTATCGCCTATTGAGGATGCTTTGTTCACCCAAGCTCCGCCTCTGGTGAAACTGAAAATCCAAGCACATGATTTAGCGCCCCATGGACTTCTCACCTAGAGCTGTGCCAAAAATCCTAAACTCGATAGATCACGATTTTAAGGCATGCACATTTTAAGTCGGATGCACACTGTGTGATTTTTGGCCCTTTTTGAGCCGATTTTTCACTCGTGTGATCAGACCATGTTTTGGTCCATGTTTTTTCATGACCAGCTCCTGATCGGCAATCACACACAAGAATGTCAAACCTGCTTGAAATCCAGTCGCCACTCATGAGGGTTTCGCACTGTTGAAGTAGTTCCACAAGCCGATTTTCCAGAATTTTCCAGACCGCACATAAAAAGGACACAGAAGCAGAACAGAAGGATATGAAGTTGGTGGAGGACCATGGGGGGCCACCAAGTGATTTGGACACAAGCAATGGAGGCTCAGCTAATTGAGCTTTGGCAGGCTCACCCGATCCTTTTCGGTGTGGCCTCAGAGTGCCATGACTACAACAAAAGAGAGAGCCAGCACTGTGTCTTCCATGGTTCTCTACGTTATAGTCCCAGAACAAGAACTCCATGTCATGATGTGGATGTACAGTGCGCGCAGGCAGGTCGCATCCAAACATCGAATCGTATTGTGTGAGAACATGAATCATGAACTGTGAACTTTTAAAACCTGCGATTTGTACAATTTGAGCTGGGGCTGCGTGAAACGATCTAAAATATCGGGTCTACAGCCTCATGTGGCAGTAAGAGCATGCGGTCTTGTTTAGGAAAAAGCAGTCAGGGCTAGAGAGCGTCTCTGTTCCCTCACGAGTCCTCATGTTTCACAAGTATTGACTAAACTCTGCATAATGTGACTAAAAGTCTCGTGCTTCCTTCTGTCTGTCTCTGTGTGCAGAGCTGTCTCCCACGCTCCCTTTCCGCCTCACCTTTTCTCCTCTTTCTCTTTTGCTTCTGATCATTATAATCCAAGTTACAGAGAGTTACCGTTACTGTGAGAAAACAGCCATTAACACACATGTGCATTAGCTTTAATGCATTGTACAAATGCATTCCAAAGTTTAAATGAGAATTGTAAGAGCCATTTTTGTGTGTTTTCTATACGTGCCGCCATTTTATGAGTTCTATGCGTGTAGACGGCCATCTTATGAGTTTTCTACATATCTGTTTTCTCATTGGCTTTACCGCAAGTAGTAAGTAAGACGGATTCCCGTCGGGAGCCGAGAAGCGAAGAAGCACGGTCTTCCGAGTGACAGACGGGAAAACGCGAGGCTACAAGGCACGTACGGACAGCAAAGAAGAACCAGTAGCACCGTCGACAACGCAACGTAGGGTGAATCCTGTCGGGAGCCAAGAAGTACAAGAAAGCCCGGTCTCCCAGTGACAGGCGGGATCTCACCACTATACAACACGCAAAGACGTCAAGAAGGACATCACCACACATACAGAGCCTAACACAACACACATAGGAAAACCACAAGCCTCAGAAATTCATCTTTCCATTTCCCTCTTTATTCACCTTATTTGTATCCGCTCTGTATAACTTTCACTTTAGTAAAGATAGAAAAGACAAACCTTTGGATTCAAGACTCTTTATTTACATTATGTGACGCGTCGGAAAGAAACTTCAAGAAACACAGAGGCCGAGGCTAGTGGGGCGCATCGCCGCACTCACAAGAATTTCTCCAAGATTATTGGTCCCATCAACATGAAATAAAACCTGTAGTAATCCTGTCACCCAGCCCTTTACTACTGTTTTCAATAAGATGGAAGATTGAATCGAAAATCAAGAACGATCAATATGGGCAAAAATAAATTGTGATTCTTTTTTTCCCATATCGCCCAGCGTGAAAAGTCCCTCAGTATCGCCCAGCCCTAAATTTACCCTAAAGACTTTGGAGGATGGGTCAAATAGGACAAATTTACATACAGGTAAATATTTACATGCAAAATACAAGTTACAGAGGGGTAGAGAAGTTTGAATTTTAAACATAAATATTAAAGAGAGATTATTTTACTTCTATAAGGTATTAATGGCAAACACATATCATTTAGATCAGGGGTGCCCAACCAGTCGATCGCGATCTACAAGTCAATCGCAGGCAGAATGTCAGTCGATCGCGTATGGATACAATGCCAATTTTTTTGTGAAATCCGATTTTTTTTGCAGGGACTGTCACATTTCCAATTAAATATGACTTGTATGTGATCTCCAGTGTGAACTTTAAACGCCAAAAAGTGTCCCGCATGCGCATTGGAGGACACGACGAGGTCACGTGCAGCGAGCGTGCTCAGTGTTTAGGGAAGTCGCCTAAAGTTGCTGTCGTACCGGAGCCAAAACATGTACAGCTTATTTGTTTTAAGGAGGAGACGGAGAAAGGAGAAGGTTTTTGGCCACAGCGTTTTGTGGGGCAGTGGGAGCAACGTCCGTAGAAATGAACGTGTTGCTGCGGAGTCGCAGCCAAGAGTGGTGGGATTGCTACGTGCTTCGCCGCTTCACTGACACGGAGTTTATACACTATTTTCGCATGACGAGAAGAACATTTTTTGTACATTTGTGAACGCCTACTTGTACCAAAACACGTCCAGGTTGGATGAAGGCGACCTGGCTGTTCAGAGTGAAGTCGCATGCCAAAAGATCGGCTATGTATCGGTTTTAGGACCACATATCTTGAAAATGCTATATTTGCCAAAAACAATGTATTAACATGTTTAATAATTTTCACTTCCATTTTTGATGCTGTGAGTCTCCCCGCCCTTTGCTCCTCCCACTCCCCCTTCAGAGCACTGTCACAACACAATCAGCTGCATGAAACTACTGCACTTCAGTAGCAAGGTCCTGATGGCTGAAAGAAATGCCTTTCTTCATCATTTCCTGTTGGAAGCCAGCCACAGTCCAGCTTATGATGTCCGCCTGTTGGGGTATGCATGCGCGGGACCAGTGTGGACACTTGGGGTGCTACGGTGGCTTCTGTGGTGGGTGCCAAGGCCTGGGCATCTACAGAGCTCTGTGCGACTACCCGGCGAATGATTAGATGGAAGAAGCAAGCGAGGAGAAGGAGGTGAATGAGGAGGAGAGCAAGGATCCCACTGGCTATGGTGGGTATATGCCCTGGAGGTAGAGCTCCGCAGTGGAGGAAGTAGGGTAGATGGTTGCTCGGAGGGCTGGTGTGGAGTGAACTGTGAACTGTGCACCTAACAGAAGAATCCAACTCGGACAGCTTAATAAGAATGTTGTGATCCATAATGCAAACTTGATAGGACTTGGCCCGTGTCATAATAGCTGAAACAATCTGATGATGGGATAGGCTGCTGCAAATTGGCTTCTGGGTAATTAAAGGTGTGGTTGAGGTGAGCTGTTGGTTCACTGAGAGGAGGAAAGAAGTTGAGGCGTGGTCCTGCTCCTGAATCTCAGTCATTGCGTGCACATGGTAGGATCGGATTGGATTTCTCCAAATCCGATCCCGTTACTCTGTGGGTGGTCTGTCCTATAATCCCAGTGCGCATGAAGCTCGTGTAATCGGATAATGGTCAGCGGCCTGGCCGGCTTCGCTACGCTATGTAGTCCAACTACTTCCGGGTGATGGCTACTCAATAAAAACACAACAAACTATGTGGCGGTATACAAAGATGTCGCTCGAGGAGTTTGACGGAGCAGCATTGGTGTACGTGTTGTGCATTCTTTCTTCGCAGCCATGATTTTGTCTGACTTTTCCAGCAACAATCACTACTTATGACGGCATCGGCGCCTTCTGCCACTTCCGGGTGAAATCCCTGGCAAATATTCCCGCACATGCGCAGTACGCCAATATGATCTGATATCGTGCACAAGGCGGCACCAAGCGAATTACTATTGGCCTAAGCCAGGGGTTCCAATCAGATTCGGGAAACCAATCCCTATACGATACTTAGCCTGTGCACGTGAATTTGATAAGATCCCAATCCGTTTGCAATCGGATTACACTTGTCCATGTGCACGCAGTCAATAACTCCATATCACATCAGGTTTTACTAGTTGCTATATACAGTTTTGTATCATGTTTTCATATATTTATGAAGAATTGTCCTGTGGGAGCATGGGTGATGTAGGCTTGTAGGTGGAACATTACAGAATCTTACAACTAACGGTAAAGAGGGTTTGAATAGCAGGAGAAATCCCTAAATCACACAAACGTGCATGGATGACATTTAGAAACAATTCAGGCATGTTTTTGATGAGGGAACAATGTTGAAAAAAAAAATCAAGTTTGCATAATACTCTCCATTCTGTGCTATGGCTGCTTTCTCAGATTCGCTCTGTACTCGTTCCTTCCTGATGACTTAAAAGTCAGGAATAATTGTGTTGCTTTGATGAATCTGCATTGCACTGGGACGTGGGAGTTTGTCTTCTACTGTTTATTCTGATTTCCTCTCTGCCTCCGTGAAATACAACTAATGTGTTGCATCAGCCTGAGGAGGGTTCAACTTGGCTTTTCATTCTACACCACACAAGTCTGGTAACACGCTGGAGCCGAGCACAGCTGTCAGGACTTTTTTATGGGGAAAGTCAGCACTAAACCAGGACTTAATTGGGATAGATAGGTCTACAGCAGGACTAAATCCAGTAGAGGAAAAAAAAGTATTTGATCCCTTGCTGATTTTGTAGGTTTGCCCCCCATCAAAGAAATGAACAGTCTATAATTTTAATGGTAGGTTTGAGACCCTAACCCTAACCCAGAAAATCACATTATAGGAAATATATTAATTGATCTGCATTTAATTGTGTGAAATAAGTATTTAATCCTCTACCAGCCATTAAGAGTTCTGGCTCCCACAGACCAATTAGACACTCCTAATCAACGGTAAAGGGAGAAATTCAATTTGTCAACTGGACAAAGTTTATTTGGTCAAAGACTTCGCAGCTCATCCAAGCTACTTCTTCAGTTCTGGCTAGAGTGCTGGTGGACACTGCTTATATCTGCCTGAAGGGAGGAGCCAACTACAATGAAATTACTATGAAACTATCACACATATTTGTTTTCAGTTTCTGTCTGGCGTCTTGTTTAGCATACCCATTCAGTACCATAATGGGTGTTTTCACACCTCTGGACCTGACCTGGCTAGCCCTATTGTTTTCTTTGTTTGTTTTGATTTAGGTTTGAGAATGGAATTATAGATGGGAGACAAATTGTGTCTGACCCCTCCATTCCTGTTACAAAAATAGCCTCTTTACCTCCCCTCTCAAACCAGCTCTTTTCCCTGGCTAAGATCTGTACCTCACTGTCCTCAAAGGAGTGACCAGTGGCTTCTAGGTGCATCTGCTGTACATCTCCACCTAGCAGCCACGGGCCAGACAGAAACTGAAAACAAACAAAGAGGTGGGATAGTTTCATAGTAATTTCATTGTAGTTAGCTCCTCCCTTCAGGCAGATATAAGCAGTGTCCACCAGCACTCTAGCCAGAACTGATGAAGTAGCTTGGATGAGCTGCGAAACATCTTTAACCAAATAAACTTTGTCCAGTTGGCAATTTGAATTTTGCTGTGACTGAGCGCATGCGCACTGACGTCCTCATCTTGAAACTATGGCTAAATCTTGGATTAGAGGCCACTTTTGACTCAAACGAAAGTGTAGACTAAGACATTGAGCTTCTATGATTTGAAAAGTGGTAAAGTTTGTGTTATTTGGAGACCGCAAACATATGCCCCGAGAACTCACGTTACGGATATCGCATGTCTGAAACATCTCCGGAAATGCTCCAAATGACACCAAAGTGCTATGGGTGAGTAAAACAGCTTGTTTTATTACCGAAATAAGGCTCAGATTGTAAAAAAACGTTAATCCTCCTTTAATTATTTAGAGATGATCTGCAAAGACGACCAAAATTCCATCTGGTCATCAGCTACAAGAAACGTCTGACCTCTGTGCTGCAAACGAGGGTTTTGCCACCAAGTACAAGTCTTTTTTAGCTAAAGGTTTCAAATATGAAAATGCAAATCACTTATTTTCCTGGATTTTCTTTTTCCTATCTCTCACTGCTAAAGGCCTGTTCATTCCTTTGTCAGTTGGCAAACCTACAAAATCAAATACTTATTTCCTCCAGTGTAAATAAAAGTATTTCAGTTCTGTTTGTGCAGCCTGTTTGATGAGGATAAGCTTACATGTTTAGTGGGTTCTGAGCGCTTGTTATATTGATTTTTCCACAGCGAGAAACACAGAGAAGGATTTTGTTTTGTGCAGCTGTGGTCTCGTATAAAGAACTGCACTGGTGCGTAAATATGCAGGCTGCCGTGTTGAGATCAGAGGCGGGCGGTGAAGAGACGTGTCCGTTGTGTTACACCGGGACTTTCAGTTTGGACATAATTCTCAAGTCAGTCAGAATTATGAGCTTTATGTTAAGAATAAGATGATTTAAACGCAATAAGCAAATGCAGGACAGTATTAAAACCCTCTTAAAATGTTGCTGATGGAACTGTCAAAATACAGCCCAGATTCAACCCATTTCACACTGAGAAATTAAACAGATAAACAGTGGCTTCAGAGGGTTTTCAGAACAGTGTAATGTTGGATTAGCAAACAAAATCTGATCCAATCCAACTTTATTTATAAAGCACTTTAAAAACAACACAGTCGACCAAAGTGCTCTACACAGGTTAAAACACAAATAACATAAAAAACAGAACATGATAAATGTCAACTCTTCACACGGAGTTAAAAGCCAAGCTAAAAAAAAAGAGTTTTAAGAAGAGATTTTAAAAAACAGGAAGTGAGTCGTCCTGTCTAACATTCAGTGGAAGTGCATTCCAGAGTCTTTAGATAGACCTTTATTGTCCCCGAGGGGAAATCTGTTTCCACTGACTCTCACTGTGTGCACATGGAAAAGTGCAAACCGATTGCAAATGGATTGGGATCGTATCGGATTCATGTGCACAGGCAACGGATTGGATTGGTATTGGTTTCCCCAATCCGAGTGGAACCCCTGGCTTAGGCCGATAGCAATCCAATTGGCGTCGCTATGTGCACGATTTCGAATCGGATTGGCGTGCCAGGAATTTCAGGTATTTCACCCGGAAGTTGTAAGAGTGGTAGGGGGTGCCGACGGTGTCATAAGTCAACAAGCATGCACTACTGGACAGATGAAGAAACGTAGTTCATGCTGCACCAGGTGCGCGAGCTAAACATTTTAAAATTTATGGACGGACGGCGGACAAGAAACGCTAGTCTTTATTAGAAGTTAGCGTTGCAGATGGAGCAGGCAGGGTTTGTTCGGACACCTGAGCAAATCAAAATCAAATGGAAAAACGCCAGGGCGACGTATGCCACAGCCAAGAAGAACAACGGGAGAGCGGTGAAGACCGTACCACTTACCCACACTGAAATACTGGAAGAGCTCTTCCCGCATCCGACAGCTGTCCTCCACCCCACAACCAGATGGCTCAGGACAGCGTTCCTTCACGGCACCAACAAGCCCCATCTTCCACCATTTCTGGACTATGAACATAACGCACAGGGCAGAAAAGAAGAAATTTACCGCACACTCGTTTGACTTTACTCTTATTCCTTTATTGAGCTTAGCGTGAAAAACGCGTTTCGCTTTTACAGCGTCATCAGGTAGAATCGAAAGGCGTTGTTTGTTCTAAGCCCTATAAAGGAATATGAATAAAGTCAAGCGAGTATGCGGTAAATTTCGTCTTTTCTAGAATTATTCAATGTTCCTGTTGTTACCAGCACCTGGAAGCTGTGCATGGAGTTTTGAACTTTTGAAATAACGCACAGGGCACTCTGAGTGGAAGACTACAAAATTTAAGCTAAGCATTACAAAGACATACAAAATGAAAGTGTGGTTGTGTAATTTCACTACCCCAGACCTTACATAAATGAACAATAAACCCATAGCTACACATTTAATGCCTTTATTTGTGGCACAAAAGATGCAAGCAACAAAAAACAAAAAGGCAGAACATGATTAAAACAATGGTGTGTGTGGTATAGGTGCCCGAACGGTCCCAATCCTCGTATTTTTCGTTGTCATCGATTGCTTGTAATATCAAACGCCGACGACACAGTTCGTGTCGTATTAACGAAACCAAAAACTGTGTTTTTTCGTTCATACGAACAACCAAATTCTGCAGAATGCACAACACGTACACCAATGCTGCTCCGTCAAAATCCTCGCACAGATAGTTGTGTTGTGTTTTTATATTGAGTTGCCATCACCCGGATGTAGTTGGACTACAGCACCACATAGCGTAGCAGAGTCGGCCAGGTCGCTGACCTGAATCCGATTGCGTGAGCTTCATGTGCACTCGAATTGGACGACAGACCACCCGCTGAGTAACGGGAGAAATCCAATCCAATCCTAATCCGATCCTACCATGTGCACGCACTCACTGTCAGAAAAACAAGGACACATATGCACACAGGACATCACACATGCAAATGAGGAGTGGATAAGATGATTACATATTATTATTAAGTGCAGCAATGGCAGAAGACACAAAGCTTTTACTGAAGCGGGCCCGCTTCCACCTCAGAGTTCTGTACCTGCGGCCAGAGGGCAACAGGCAGAAGTGTTTGTGTAGTGGATGATCTGAGTCTCTGATAATTGTCCGGGCCATACGTGTGATGGATTTATTGTTGAGATGGGAGAGGTCTGTGATGGGCCGATTGATGATTTTGGAAGCTGTGCGGGTGACCTTGGTGAGTTTGTTTCTGTTGGTGATGGAGAGCATATTGAAGTAACAGGGGGAGCAGTAGAGAAGGATGGGTTGTATGATGCTGGTGTATAACAGTAAGAGAAGTTGTGGGGTGACGGAGAGAGCACGGAGTTTGCGGAGAATGTGGAGTCTTTGTTGTGAGCGTTTATGGACATCAGTGACATGCTGTTCGAAGGTGAGTTTATTGTCCAGTGTGAGTCCCAAATATTTGAAGTGAGTGACACGTTCAACTGTTTTACTGTGTATAGTGGTGAGTGCCAGGTCCGGGGTGTGTTGTTGAGTGTGTATCAGTAATTCCTTTGTTTTATTGACATTTAGCTCGAGAAAGTTGTCAGCGCACCACTTGGTGAAGTGGGTGACAGACTGGTGGTAGCTAGTTATGGAGTTATTGTCGTTGAGGAGTGCGAGGATGGCAGCATTGTCAGAGCAGCCACTGAAAAAGCCTGATCACCCCTAAGTTTCCTTTTTGTCTTGGGGACCACAAGGAGAACCTGACCTGCAGACCTGAGAGAGCACCAGCAGATCAGACAGATATTGTGGGGCCAGGCCATGAAGACAATTAAAAACAAATAAAAGAATCTTAAAATCTATGCGAAACTGAACAGGTAGACGATGGAGAGATTGAAGAATGGGAGTTATGTGATCAAATTTCCAAGAACCAGTTAAAAGACGAGCAGCAGCGTTCTGGACTAGCTGAAGACGGGAAAGTAAGGTTTTGTTGAGACCTGAGTATAAGGCGTTGCAATAATCTAACCGTGTCGAGATAAAAGCATGGATTAAAATTTCTAAATTATGACGAGATCAAAGTGATTTTACTTTGGCAAGTTGCCTCAGCTGAAAAAACTGGTCTTTATGACTGCACTAATTTGAGGGCAGTCATAAAGACTAATGGGGTATTATGCAAAATCAACTCTTTCTACTATGTTATAATGCTGTTCCCTTATCATAAACATGCCCGAAGAGTTTTTAGATGTCGAAAGCAATCTCTCCTGGGCACTATTCAAACCCTCCTTATGGATAGCCATAAAATTCTGTGCAATGCTTTGTTCACAATCCTTCGTTAACCCATGCTCCCACGAGACAATTCTCCATAAAAACAAAAACATGATACAAAACAAAACACTACAACTACACAATACAATGTGTACAATGTGCAGTAGTTTCATTAGCGAAATGCAGACTGATTCTGTTGTGACAGTGGTGGTAATCTCGATTTCAGATGGCCATGACTGACGTGTGGATTAGCCAATCAGTTACTTGCATTTTCTGTCCGTATCAAAACAAATATGGCGGCTCGCAAGGAAAATACAAAAGAAAACGTCACATCACAGATTTCTGCACAATCAATGAGTGAAGCACTAAACTGAGGTCAGAGAAATGTGATTTTGGTTGTAAATGACAGATGACCATTGAGCTCCCTACTGCTTTGTCTGGAATGTTCCACAGTACATCATAAAACTCGCTTCTTGCCATGAAGATTTTTGTTTAATGCCATACTGTGGTACATTCCAGGCTAAGCAATATCATCTCAATTGAAAAGAAGAAGAAGAAGAAGAAGTGAACTTTATTGATCTCACACTGGAGAAATTCTTCTCTGCATTTTAACCCATCCTATATATATATATACATATATTAGGAGCAGTGGGCAGCACAAAAAAGCAGGTGATACATCACTACATCTCTTCAGTTTGCCTAATATACAGTTCATCTGCTTTCCTGTCCTCCTTTGGATCATTTCTTGGTTAGAATCACAGTGGAAATGATGTAGTCCACTTTTAGACCTGGTGTAGTCCTAGATTATACCTACAACAGTCCTATTATAGACCTCTTTTAGACCTGGTTTAGTCCTAGATTATACCTACAACAGTCCTATTATAGACCTCTTTTAGACCTGGTTTGATTCTAGATTATACCTACAACAGTCCTATTATAGACCTCTTTTAGACCTGGTTTAGTCCTAGATTATACCTGCAACAGTCCTATTATAGACCTCTTTAAGACCTGGTTTAGTCCTAGACATGGCCTAAACATGCGCCATAGGTAAAATCTTCCATCTTAGGGCCTGACCAAGCCTAAATAACAAAACAAAATTATGGGGATGGTCCCCGGGTCAAATATAGAAACAACTTCTCCTGTGCGAGATCAATAAAGGTCAATCTTCTAATCCTTGACCACTGTAAGGCGCTTTGTGCTACATTTTTGTATGAAAAGCGCTTTATAAATATTGTTTGATTTGATTTGATTTAGATTATACCTACAACAGTCCTATTATAGACCCATTTTAGACCTGGTTTGATTCTAGATTATACCTACAACAGTTCTATTATAGACCTGGTTTAGACCTGGTTTAGTCCTAGATTATACATGCAACCGTCCTAATATAGACCTCTTTTAGACCTGGTTTAGCACTAGATTATATCTGCAACAGTCCTATTATAGACCTGGTGTAGTCCTAGATTATACCTGTAACAGTCCTATTATAGACCTCTTTTAGACCTGGTTTAGTCCTAGATTATACCTTCAACAGCCCTAATATAGATCTCTTTTAGACCTGGTTTAGTCCTAGATTATACCTACAACATAATACCTATTATAGACCTCTTTTAGACCTGGTTTAGTCCTAGATTATACCTGCAACAGTTCTATTATAGACCTGGTTTAGACCTGGTTTAGTCTTAGATTATACATGCAACAGTCCTATTAGAGACCTCTTTTAGACATGGTTTAGCCCTAGATTAAACCCTCAACAGTCCTATTATAGACCTCTTTTAGACCTGGTTTAGTCCTAGATTAAACCCTCAACAGTCCTATTATAGACCTGGTTTAGACCTGGTTTAGCACTAAAGTATACCCTCAACAGTCCTATTATAGACCTCTTTTAGACCTGGTTTAGTCCTAGATTATACCTGCAACAGTCCTAATATAGACCTGGTTTAGTCCTAGATTATACCTACAGCAGTCCTATTATAGACCTCTTTTAGACCTGGTTTAGGCCTAGAATATACCTGCAACAGTCCTATTATAGACCTCTTTTAGACCCGGTTTAGTCCTAGATTAGATTTATAATAGTCCTGTTATAGACCTGGTTTAGACCTGGTGTTAGCTGGAAAACCAAATCTTTTCTTTGGTGGTACTTTGGTGGTACTGAAAAGTCTGAAAGTTTGAAATGACAAAATATGAGAGATGTGTAAGTAGACGAGACGTACTCTAAACCAGGGTCTAGAGTAAGCTTTAGACCTGATAGTCCTAAACCTGCTTTAGTCCCGTTTTAGACCTGCTTTAGTCCTGGTCTTGGTACTTGGTATTTCTAGATCAGTTATGAACTACACAACAGTTAAAGTCTGGTTGTTGTTGCTGTTATTGCACCATCAGAGTTGTGTGCGGAATAAGAGATATAACGTAAAACTGAGGTGCAGTTTCTTCATTCGGCCCTTGGACTGAAGCCCTCTGAAAAACTGGTCTCCTGGAAAAAGTAACTGAAGACCCCCGCTGTATTCTATATTCAAAAGAGTAAGAAAATAAATATCCTATCAAACTATACTCAAAACTTAATTGCACTGTCGTATCGCCCACAGCTGGACTCCGCCTGACCGTCCCTGACCGATGAAACATGTTGTGAGAGTGTACTGCGCATACATTTACGCCGAATAAATCAGAGACAAAATGGAGTCTTAATAAATGAGGCTTTTAAATAGTGCTGTGAAACAGTGCGCGCTAATGGACCGGCGCATAAAGCACAGCGTGTTTGAATTAACAGATTTCATGAGGCACGACCTCAGATGAGGTAAGGAACAGGAAGAGAAAGATGACTTTTCCTGACGTTGGGATTGTTAAAAAAAAATGCATTTAATTAGAAAAGCTTTTATAATGTTATTTTTCATGCATCTGTAAGGATAAATGGTTAAGTGCTCATGTATTATTCTATTGTGCTTTTAGAGGAACTGTATGTAGCCAGTTGGAGTTTCAACAAAAAAAGTACTACCACGACTGGACCTGGGTTGCCAATGTCTTAAAGATGGATTGTGTAATTTTTCTGGTGGAGGATCCGTCAAATGCTTTTCTTCATGGAGATGTAATTGCTTTCTTTGGAATGCAAATTAAATGACACTTAAATGACACTGACACTGCTGCTTAAATGACACCATTTGAGCTTTATTACGCTACACATTGTGTTTTACCTGTTTTTATTTTATACAAGTTTACTGTACTTCCTATGGGTATATGTGATGTTTTAGTCATGGTGTTTAATGTCTTGTTTATCAGATGTTTTATGTTAACTGTGGGCCTAGGAGGCGCTGCAATTTTCAAATCCTGTGTATGAGCCGTTTCTCAATTCAGCGAGTGCACGGTTCGGAGCGTGGTTAGAGGGGGATGTGCGTCACGTCCGGCGCGACAACTGCTGTTCCATTTAATTTTTGTCCCATGCACAGTTAACACGCGGTCTGAACACCGCAGTCGTTTCCATGGAAATTGGGGCGTGGACCAAGTGTGCAAACATGCACGCTTCGCACACTTAAAAGCCCCAGCATGCACAGCGCGGCAGGATATATGACTACAAAGATGGACTCGCCAGCGACATCGCCATGTAACAGTTGCGACTTCACTATAAAATGTGTGTACTGGTTCACCTCACCTACAACTATGCTACATGAAACTCTTCATAAACTACGCTAAACATGTGTGACGGTAGCCGTAACAGCATAGTTCACGGCACCTGTATTACCGTTCACATGCTTTTCCCCTTACACTTCTATATTTCCTTTGCTGTTGTAATGCTGGATATTCTACAGTATAACCATGTCCCAATTCCAAGTATTACTAGTCGCAATAGAATAATATTTTTGTCTTTAGGGAACAAGGAGCAGACCACCCGGCTCATTGAGCTGAGGCGGGACCTGTTCCATTTCGCAGACGCCCATGCGGTCCACGGACTGCACTCAGGGCTGAGCGAGTATGCACCGCCTCGACTGCAGGCTGAGACCACACTCCGAACCGTGCACTCTCTGAATTGGGAAACGGCTATTGTTTTTGACAATAAAGTTGACTTTGAACTTTGAACTTTTGAACTTTGAATGTTTCAAAGTATGGTACTAAACCTTTCCATTTCCATGGAGACCAAACAAGACCAAGTTAAAGGTCAGATCTGTGGAGAGGCGACCCCGCTCACAGTAAGGATGCTTGTTTTTCTAGGTATTTTTTACCTGTAAAAATCACAGCTAGTACATGTAAGGTAGAGCTGTTGAATGTCATACTGTGGAACACTCCAGGCAGAGCAGTGACATATCCTTAGAAACGCAAAAGGAGAAATTCAGTATGTCACCTGGAGCTGCGAAATGTTTTCGACCAAATAAACTTTTGTTCAGTTGACATATTGAATGGACAGGCCTCGTGTGAAAGCTCAGAACCTCCAGAAGTCCCTCATTAGAGGCTGCAGTAGCACTGAGTCATGACTGGCGGCAGGTGCTGGGGGTCCTCTTTAAGAATTAATACTAAAATTAAATCCACTCAAAAGGACATGGCTATCATGTGTCCTTCTCCCTCACTGCACATGACAAATGCCTTGTATGAGTTCCATTTTCACCCCTTCCAGGACAATTAGTAGTCATTCCACACATACATATTTGCGCTGTACCATGGCATTTGCCTGGGTTTGCATAAAGATTTAAGATTGATGGATTAGTGCTGATGTTTGACCCTACGTCCTCCTTATTTTATTAAGGTACATATTCATTAAATCATGCTTTGAATGTCAGCCCAGGTGACGTTAACATGTACGAGAGGCGTGACAATAGGTCATTATGGTATTATTTATGTCATGTTTACTGCGAAGAGGAGATTGACAACATTAAAGGTGCTGTACCTGCCTGGATAAATGTGCTTTTCTCAAAAACTACAGAGCCACACTTCCTCCTCCATTCATTGTTTTGGGAATTTGTCGAGTCGCGCAAAAATAAATCTATATTTAAATATCAAACCGAGGACAGCAGGTTACAAATTCATAATCACAGACAGAGTGACCTTTACGACGATGAAAGCACTTAAGCTTCTGTATGTATAAAAGTAGGTCTTTGTGTGAAAATGCTAATTCAAACCTAATCTGAATACAAAAATACGTCTAATGACAAGTGGATGGTGCAAGATCATTCAGATTGTAACTCCACTTTAACATCAGTTGCTCATTTTAATTTCAGGTTAGCATTAGCTTCAAGGCACAAATACCTTTAAAGGGATAGTGCGTTTTTTTATGTTAATCTGTATGGGTTTCCTTCTAAAAGTTACGTGTGTTGACACCGGCTTACCTCTGACTCTGGAGCCCACGTAAGTAGGCCCGGTAACTTCGCGGGGACATGAAATAAAGCTTGTTTTTCTTCTCAAAACAAAACATTTGTGATATATTTGCGTCCGAAACAGTTGTCCACGAAAAATCCAGCAGCGTATTTTGCATTTGCATATTGTCTCTCTCGACTCGTATCACTATGCCCATGTTAACTCATTAGCCTGTTCAGTTGTAAACTTCGGCTTGGACATCCGCTAAAGGTCATGCACCAAATAAAATGTGTGAAAGTACTGCCATGTATTCTTTGATTTTAGAAAAGTAACTGCACCTTGAATACCACCAAAAGAGTAATTGTACCGGAGTACAGTTTACAATTAGTATTCAGAGTATGTATTTTCGACCGGAAAAAGGTGGCTTGTTCACGATTGAGGGGAGGATGGAGCGTGAGATTGACAGGCGGATCGGTGCAGTGTCGGCAGGTCGGACCATTGTGGTGAAGCGGGAGCTGAGCCGAAAGGCAAATCTCTTGATTTATCGTCCTTAGAGACAGGGTGAGGAGCTCAGTCACACGGGAGGGGCTCGGAGTAGAGCCGCTGCTCCTCCATGTCGAGAGGAGCAGCTGAGGTGGCTCGGGCATCTGTTCCGGACGCCTCCTGGACGCCTTCCTCGGGAAGTATTCCGGGCATGTCCCACCGGGAGGAGGAAGTGTTCGGGGTGAAGGAAGTCTGGGAGTCTCTGCTTAGACTGTTTCCCCCGTGACCAGGCCCCGGATAAGCAGAAGAAAATGGATGGATGGAATATGTATTTTCAGTACATTTAGTTACATCCTAATTAGGGCTGGGCGATTAATCGAGATTTGCGATATCTCGAGATGTTTTATGAAATTGAGAAAGATTTTGGCATATCGAAAAACTCGAGATAATGCGCTAAATGAATAAGATTTCGCCACTCTGCTTATTTTTCTCAACTGTTTGTGGAGCTGTCCGCCCGCCTCCTTCTTGCGTTTGTTTTTCACTGCGTCTCGTGGTTCCCCCTCCCCTTCCCCTTCCCTATCCTCCCCTCACGCACACCGCGTGTGTTTGTTGACAACTCATTTTCAACATGGCGGCGCCCACAGAAGCGAGTGAATTAATATCAAAGAAAAGAACCAACGGCTCCATTATATGGCGGTATTTCGGCTTTAAACCGTCCGATGAGGAGCAGAAACATGCCTATTGCAGAGAATGCAAGAAACTGGTGCCATCAAAAGCATCGAGCACCACGAATCTGTTCCACCATTTGCAGTACCACCACAAACTCTTACACGAAGAGTGTTCCAGGCTTCGGTTCGCGGGCAAACCCACCACCACTTCTAAGACACAACAAACAACCGTCCAAACATCTTTACCCCGGTGTCTGCCATATGAGAAAACAAGTGCGAGATGGGTCAGCATTACGGAGTCCATTGCCTTTCACATAGCTAAAGACATGACGCCCATAGCGGTTGTTGAGCAACCGGGCTTCAAACGAATGATAAAAACGCTTGACCCTAGATACACTCTCCCCAGTCGCCACTTTTTTGCGAGACAGGAACTTCCAAAAATGTACACAAGAGAGAGAACGTGCCTTGCTGCTGATCTCGCACAAGTCGTGCACTATGCCCTGACTACAGATATGTGGAGCAGCAGGACATGTGAGCCGTACATGTGTGTAACAATCCATTACATCGTCGAGTGGGAGATTAAAAGTGCCTGCCTGCAGACAACCTATTTCCCACAAGACCACACAGGAGAAAACATTGCGGAGGCCCTCGGTGACGTGACAACAACATGGATGTTGAATCCAAATCCCGTGGCCATAACTACCGACAACGGAAGCAACATTGTCAGTGCGGTACAGAGCAAGCATTGGCTGAGGATGCAGTGTTTTGGGCACATGCTGCATTTGGCGATCGGTGAGTTTTAATCTCTCTCTCTCTCTCTCTCTGTGTGTGTGTGTGTGTGTGTGTTGCCAGTGAGTGAAATATTTGGGTGGGGCGGGTATGTGGCGTTGATTCTAAAGCACACTTGCGTTTTAATGGTTGTAATAAACTAATATAGTATTTCTAGAAAAAAAACTGATGCAGAATAATGTGCTAAGTTAAAGCAAATATACACACACACAAATATAAAATGTACTACAGTCACAAAACACATGAGAATTCATGGATTGAGAATCTATTAATCTATATTTAAAAACAATTAATTTAATGTGTGCTTTTTCTGTGTTTACAGGCCATGGTATGCAAAACTCCAAGATCACACGGGCCATTAACATTTGCAAGAAAAACGTGGCCGCATTTTCCTACAGCTGGAAACGGAGGAGGGAGCTGGCCGAAGCACAGGTTCAACTGAATTTGCCAGCCCACCAGCTCATCACAGAGTCACCAACGCGGTGGGGTTCTCGTCTCCAAATGGTGGAACGAGTGCTTGAGCAAGAGAGGGCACTCGCCAAAGTCCTCTCTGCAGATAAAAAAACAAGGCCATTAGTCCTGACCTGGCAAGACATCGAAGTCCTGGAGGCGATCCAGAGAGCACTGAAGCCCCTCCAGGAGTTCACCGACGCGCTGTCTGGGGAGGGATACGTCACCCTTTCTTATGTACGGCCCGTGCTGCACCTGTTCAACAGCAAGCTCCTTGCTCCTCAGGAAGGTGACGGTGAGCTGGCAAACACAATCAGGCACACCATCCTCACTTACCTGAATGAAAAATACTCAGAGCCCTCTACCTCTGATTTACTGGACATGGCGTCCTTTGTCGACCCCCGGTTTCGGGGGACGTATGTCTGCAGTGAGAAGCTGGCTGCATTGAAAGAGAGGGTCATCTATGAAGCTGAGGAGTTGCTTGCTAATGCAGCTCCGAACAAAGCCAGGCCACAGTCTGCTGCAGAACAGAGTGTCATGGCAGATCCGGCTCCTCCCGTTGCTAAGAAGAGGAAAACCCTAGCCAGCTTCTTTGAGCAAGATGCAATTCCCTCGCGAGTCCATTGAGAAAGAGCTGTGAAGCTATTTGCAGTCTGTATGTTTGGAAAGTAAGGCAGATCCTTTACAATGGTGGCGGGAGCATGAGGTTGCCTATCCAGCACTAAGCAGCCTCGCACGCAAGTACCTGTGCGTGCCTGCCACTAGCAGTCCTTCAGAAAGGATTTTCAGCTGCAGTGGAAATGTAGTTACATGTCAACGGGCATCACTTAAGCCTGACACAGTTGACCGATTGGTGTTCCTGGCTCAAAATCTTAAAATGTAAAAATGTTACACACTACAGGTACAGTTTTTTGTTTTTTGGAGTTCGAATTTTGTTTTTGAAGGAAAAGGAAGGCAATATGTATTATTTCTTTTTTTTATTAATTACGAAAGGAGGGATTTTTTTGTTTCATTTTAATTTTTTTTTGTTTTTTTATCTTTGCACTACAGTATATAACTGTCTACCCTCAGATTTTATGTTTACAAAATAAGGCAATATACTACTTCCTTGGTTTGATCATGTTAAAATTGGTACACAAGCACAGCACTTTGTTACTAGTACCTGTCTACCTCTCGGCACTTGGCTACGAAATGAGGGATTTTTTTTTTGTCTTTTATCTTAAATGTTGTTAAAGAAGCACTTTATAAGAACTGTCTACCCTCAGATTTTATGTTTACAATTAAAATAAGGCAATGTACTACTTGGTTTGGTAATGTTCAAAATGGTGCACAAGCACTTTGTTACTAGTACCTGTCTACCTTTAGGCACTTGGCTGCCTACCTGTTTGCACTTCAATAAAAAAAAAAAAAATCCTTGCTGAATTTGGCGCGTTTTTTTTTTGTTTTGTTTTGTTTGGTTTTTTTCCCTGCATAGATATCGAGATATATATCGTATCTCGAGATATAGCAAAAACATATCGAGATAACTTTTTTTCTCCATATCGCCCAGCCCTAATCCTAATACTGGTTATAATCTATGGCACTGTGGGATTTCGTTCTTTCATTATGTGTATTTTTATATACAGGATATGCATCCTTATGTTTGCTGAATTTAAGTACTTAAAAGTGTGTCTATATGGGTCTTGCTGTGAGGTTGTAATGGAACCCACTTGTTTTTCTCTGCTATTTCAGGCTACGTTTATACGGCGACGATCAAAACAGAAGACGCAAAAGTGGCGTCTCATCTTCAATTTTTTATCCGCGTTTAGACGAGCGTTCTCAACAGGAAATGTTTGTTTATACGAAGACGCAAAAGTGGGCGAATTCGATTGAATATGCATGCCAGGCCGCTAGGTGGCACTGTGATAGAGCGACGGCATGTCGGCGAGCATGCGCAAAATTGTCATTTTCTAATAGTTTATTTTACCCGTCTCTGTTCACCTATGGCATCCGTATACATTTTATACAATTGTTGAAATGACTCTTGTATGTTCACTAGAGCTGCTAGCGCAACTTGAACATCCGTGGTATCAAGGTAGTCAGACATGTTTGTTATTGTTTTTACCGGCTTGGTGCATCCAGTGTGACGTCAGGTGTATGCGACATGAACATGTTTTGCGCTTCTTGCCGTTTAGACGGAGACATGACCCGGGCCGTCTACAGAACTCCACACTCTGGAAGGAGTGTGGAGTTCTGAAGACGGATTTTTGCGGTTTCAGAGCCCGACGGCGCCGTTGCCGTGTAAACGAAAGACACTTCCGATAGAATATTTTGTCGTTTTCAATCGCAATCGTCCTCGTCTAAGCGGCCCCTTAAGCTGTTGGTGGGTTAACTTAAAGATCCTCCATAGGTAGGGGGTGTCATGGGATGTCCACCTGTCCCAATCCATCAAACTATCGGTAAACTCCTCCGCTGTGATTGGCTAGCTGTTTTAGCTGATGTCATAGCATGCCACAGATCTGTATTTAAAGACAGCAGCTATGTGTGCTCTGTGTGATGGGGGCTGAAGGGACATGATCTCTCTGTCTGTGATGGGGGTGGCCAAGAGACACGATGACCAGTGTGATGATGTAACAACATGAACATGTATATTAAATGCTGATAACCTCAATCTTGAATCAATGCCTTTCTTCCGATCCATTTTTCTAAAACTGACAGCACCTATGGATTATGCTATAGTTTGGGCATTTAAAATTCTAACATTCATCTAAACTACTTTATGAAAGATTTGGTGCACGACTCTAAATACAACTCTGAGAGGGTAAATGAGAAGCAAACAACCCTAACATGGTTAAAAGCTCTAAAAAGTCAATTTTGCATAATAGGCCTGCTTTAATCACTTCTCGCATAAACTCAGTCATGCACTAGATTTGAATAGTTATGAAAAGTTCTTCTCATTTTAAAAGCATTCAGACAATACTTTTCTGGTTGACTTCAAATCTAATAAGCAACTTTTGATTTCAGAGCAGTTATTACGTCGTCGTTCAGCTTCGATCTGATTCAAATTCTAACGGCACAGAGCACTAAATGTTGTATTATTCACAAGTGACACAAACTTTGTCTTCAAACTTTGATGTTATCGCTTTGTCTGGAATGTTTCTTAGTATGGCATTTAGGGCCTGTTTACACGAGAACGCTTACGGGTAAAAACAACAAAATATTTTATCGGAAGTGCCTTTCGTTTACACGGTGACGGCGTTTTTGGGGCCTAAAAACGCAAAAATCTGAAGCCACCCTCCAGAGTGGAAAAGTTAAATACGCTCCGCTGTAGCGTTTCCGTGTAAACTGCCCAAGACGCAAAACTGGTCAGATCTGCTCACGAGGAGTACGCGTTTACGTCACATAGATGCGGCATACCTTGATACCACGGATGTTCAAGCTGCGCTAGCAGCTCTAGTCAACATACAAGAGTCATTTCAACAATTGTATAGATCGCACCCACACACGTCTACGGTCTTTTCTCTTCTTCCCGTACAAGTCTTTCTCACACACTCACAGCCACACAGACGCCAAGACAAGTGACTTCCGCATGAGGCACTTCAAATGTAAGACCCGATGTGATTTTATATTTTCTAATTCACTGTAATCCTCCTGTAATGTAACTTTTTTCAGTAGAATATTCAAAAACATGTAAACAAAAATACAAGTCACTGAAATGTTTGGAGCAGAACTTAACAACTCATTTAAAACGCAACTAGAACATTTTATTTTGAAGTTTTACCTTTCTCTTTTCCGGTACAGTCGTGGTTAGAAATGTAACAACGCTGTTGTGATATTTTTTTAAAAATTTTTTTTCAGTCCAGTGCAGTCCCTTCGCTGGCTTTTGCATCCACTTTTGCGTCTTCGTATAAACAAACATTTCCTGTTGAGAATGCTCGTCTAAACGCGGATAAAAAATTAAAGACGAGACGCCACTTTTGCGTCTTCTGTTTTGATCGTTGCCGTATAAACGTAGCCTAAACCTTTCTATCTTTATGAAGACCAAACCAGACCATGTTACAGGTCAGATCTGTGAAGCATCAGCTCAAGAGTCGAGAAAATGGATGGAACGCTTCAGTGCTTCATGGGGCTTCATCTCGCCATCACGAGTTCCTGTCTCTGTTGGGTTGTTTCCTGACACCTGCCGCTGTGGTTGGCATTTCAGTTTATCCAATTCCCTGACTGGACCTGCCTAAGGTCGTTTTCACACCAGGAAAGTCCGATAGTTCACTTGCTTTGGTCCGGACCAAATTTTTTAATTTTTAATTTTATTTTGGTACGGTTCGTTTTCACACTGCAGTTTTTCCCCAAGTGAACCAACATCTATAAACAAAACCACGTGTGCTGAGGTCGCTCAGCCATTGGACAGAAATGAGCCGTGTCAAAGCACCGTGTCCAAACACGGAAGAAGAATAATGGTGTTACGTGCTGTTTTCAATCTAGCGTTAGCGATATGGTTTGCTCAGTTTTTACAGTTCGCACAAATGTTTGAGCAGCATCGTGAGGTTTACACTATTTTACAATCAGTTTCCAAATGACGAAGACACAGGGCAAGACGGCTACGGAGGACAGCGCTCATGTGCGCATCAACTTCTGACTCTTGCTCTTCACGCAAAACGTAAGTAAGCCTCGTAAGTTTTGTTTTGTTTAGTTTCGTTTCGTCAGCCTCGGTTTCCCATAATGCTCGACATACGACGGGAGCTTGTTAAGTACAAAAAGCCAACTTGTGTCGGATCGAGTCCGGTCTGCATTCTCACCTCAAACGAACCGCACCAGGATTCGAATGGAACCGTGCCGAGACCGAGCTTTTTAGGTGGTCTCTGTTCGCTTGTTTGCTCCGGATCGAGATTTTTGGTTTTTATTCACACCAGCCCAAAAGGTCCGAATCAAACAAGCCAGGTGTGAAAACGACCTAAGCCTCACACAATAAAAATGCTGTGTGCCTGGCTCGCCTCGCTCTGAAATAGACCTGTCTCTTTAGGGTTCTGTTCTGATCTAGTGTCGCTGCGTAATTACTAGTTAAGACATTAGAGGTCACCTTTTGTTAATTTTGGAGACAGCCAGTTTGGTGTGGCCTGCAGGCATTCGTACTTTGTTATGATTTATAATAATTACCCTCTGTTTGAGAGCCGCCTTCTGTTATAATTTAGTTTTATTTATTTATGTAAAAACTTGGCCTTCATTTAAAGGGCCCATGTTCTGATATGTTATAACGCTGTTTCCTTATCAAAAACAGACCTGGAGTTGTGTTTTGTTTCATTCACACATTTACACATAAACCCTGCATATTTAGGTTGAGCTAGAGAACTAGAACTACAGGAAGTGCTCCACTGTGTTTTTAAACCCCATACACCTTCACTAGAATCATTTGGATAATTTCAGCCATGAAATTGCCCATCTCGACTGAACTAAAGCTGTTAACTTAAACTTTGGAGATGTGACAGACTAATAATAAAGGATTACTCAAACGTGTGAATGAAACAAAACACAACCCAACAGAGGCAACAGCATTATAACATGGCTTAAAGCTCACAAGAATTATTATACATTTTAATAAAAGGACCTTTAAGTGGAGTTACTATGATTAATTTAAACTCAGGAGCTGAACCACGCCTCAACCTCCTCGCCAGCCAACCACAGCTCATCTCGACCACGTCTTCACTTACCCAGAAACCCTATTTATACAGCCTATCCCGACAACACTGTGTCAGCTCTCTCTCCGCCTGCTTCCCACCCCGTGTCTCTCGTCCATCATCGTTACATCATCTTTAGGGGGGAAATCAGCTGGATGACCATTTTGGATTGGAGATGGAACCCCCCACCCTGAGTCTCCCCTCAGCCATCACATCTGCCCACCGTCAATAAACATCTTTATCATATTTCATTGTCATGGTGTGGTCCTTGCTAGTGAAATGTCTGTTTACTGTATATATAAATAGTTAATATTCACCATTTAAAGGGATAGTGCATTTTTTTTTGTGTTAATCTGTATGGGTTTCCTTCTAAAAGTTACGTGTGTTGACATCGGCTTACCTCTGACACTCTCAGCTGATTCCGGTTTGGCTCGCTTTCTGGAGCCCACGCAAGTAGGTCCGGTAACTTCCCTGGAACATGAAATAAAGCTTGTTTTTCTTCTCAAAACAAAAGATTTGTCCGAAAAGGTGATATATTTGCGTCCCAAACAGTTGTCCACGAAACATCCATCAGCGTAGATTGCGTTCGCGTATTGTGTCTGTC
Organism: Paratrypauchen microcephalus; assembly: GCA_036785185.1. Classification (NCBI taxonomy): domain Eukaryota; kingdom Metazoa; phylum Chordata; class Actinopteri; order Gobiiformes; family Gobiidae; genus Paratrypauchen; species Paratrypauchen microcephalus. The sequence goes on along the minus strand of JAVJIX010000122.1, from coordinate 1,751,708 downwards.
GATTCGTATCACTGCGCGCATATTAGCTGTATTAGCCTGTTAACCTTTAGCGGAAGTGTACGGCAGATGTGGTCCGCCGTAAGGGGAAGTTTACAAGTGAACAGGCTAATACAGCTAATATGCGTGCAGTGATACGAGTCGAGAGACAAAATACGCGATCGCTAAGTATGCTGCTGGATGTTTCGTCGACAACTGTTTGGGACGCAAATATATCACCTTTCGGACAAATGTTTTGTTTTGAGAAGAAAAACAAGCTTTATTTCACGTTCCATTGAAGTTACCGGACCTACTTACGTGGGCTCCAGAAAGCGAGCCGAACCGGGATCAGCTGAGAGTGTCAGAGGTAAGCCGGTGTCAACACACGGAACTTTTAGAAGGAAACCCATACAGATTAACATAAAAAAAACTGCACTATCCCTTTAACATCTTCATTATTTTGTTGTTTCCTTGGTTTCCTCTGTTCAAGGCTATAAGTGATTTGTAGCAGATGGAACTGTCGTCCAACTGCTCCAAGTATGAAGACAGCACCAAACTGTGTTTGTAGCAGCTGAATAGACACGTCACAGCAACATCTGTTATAAGGCATGGATGTAGGACCCAAAAGTACACCAGAACTCAGGTGAGGTTAACAGGTTTATTGTACAGAAGGAAACGGGCAAGAGGGTCCGGCAGAGGCAGGGGGGTCCGGAGGAACACGAGCCATGAGAAGAACAGGGGAGCCGAAAGGGGAGATCCAGTGAGCACTGGGACCAGAAACAAAAATTACAAAAGGTCCTGGAACAATCACAAAAGTTTCAAAAACATGATCCAAAAAGTGTGACCACGAGCGAGTTACCGGTGTGGAAAAACTGACAAACTGGCAGGGAGTGGTGGAAGAACCGGGCTGATATGGGCAGGAGAAGATTGGGGATGGATCTCAGATGTGATGTGTATGTGATGATCACCAGCTGGTGAAGGGCGACTCCTCCTAAGGCAGGTGAAGCAGAAGGGAGTGGGAAAGGAAGAGACTGGAGGATTATGACAACATCACACTGAAGAGGAGGAGCAGAGTGCAGCTCAAGCTGTCAGCGGATTAAAGGGATAGTGCGTTTTTTTGTTTTTGTTTTTTTATGTTAATCTGTATGGGTTTCCTTCTAAAAGTTACGTGTGTTGACACCGGCTTACCTCTGACACTCTCAGCTGATCCCGGTTCAGCTCACTTTCTGGAGCCCACGTAATTAGGTCCGGTAACTTCCCTGGAACATGAAATAAAGCTTGTTTTTCTTCTCAAAACAAAACATTTGTCTGAAAGGTAATATATTTGCGTCCCAAACAGTTGTCCACGAAACATCCATCAGCATATATTGCTATCGCGTATTGTGTCCGTCGATTCGTATCATTCATTCATTCATTTTCTTCCGCTTTTCCATTTTCTGGGTCACGGGGGCAGCAGTCCAAGCAGTGTTCTGCTGCCCAGAACACAATGCACCAGCCCCCATGAATCCTCCCGCAGGTGGTGGGTCCACAGGAGGACGGCTCACGTCACAACGGGCCTTGATGTATCTTCTGCCATGGGGGCTACCAGTGTCCGCAGACACTGGGGGCGAGGTGGGGTTAAGTGTCTTGCCCAAGGACACAACAGCAGCACTCATCTGTGGGAGCTGGGATCACACGTGGTCAACCCGTCAAGAGTGGGATTCAAACCGCCAACCCCTGGATCACGAGACATATGCTCTACCAACTGAGCTACTGCCGCCCCTAGATTCGTATCACTGCGCGCATATTAGCTGTATTAGCCTGTTAACCTTTAACGGAAGTGTACGGCAGATGCGGTCCACCGTAAGGGGAAGTTTATAAGTGAACAGGCTAATACAGCTAATATGCGCACAGTGATACAAGTCGAGACAGACAAGACACAGGGCTCTCAAGTCTCACGCATTGAGAGTGTGACACACGCAATTTGACGTGTTCACACGGCACACACGCCACACATGGCATTTCTCACGCTGAATTTTTTTTTTTTTTTTGTGCCCAGAAAATCGGTCTGTGTGGCTCAGTTTATGAAGGCACCACGCGTTTTCAGTGAAAAAAACTCCCCCTCTCCTAACCGCCCCGCTCCCCGGAAAAAAATCTCAGTTATCAGGCGCCGCGCCCTTTTCAGCCAATCAGAAAATAGATTGTTCTGTTGTTGGGCAGACTGTAGAGTGGGCAGGCCGTAGAGTGTAGTTTCAGCTGCTAAGCACGCACTGCACTGTCGGTGATAAGGACAGCGACTGAACACGAGGAACGACAAAACGGTGATGATAAAACAAACTGAGAACCATCAGGTAATAACTTCATTTATATAACTCTCATTAGTTGCTTTGTAGTTTAAGTTTGAGAGTGTGACACACGCAATTCGACGTGTTCACACGCTCACACGGCATTTCTCACGCAATTCAAGCGCCCCCCCCGCTCCTCGGGAAAAATTGCACCACCCCGTTCAAAACTTGACAGCCCTGCAAGACATGAACGCAATCTACGCTGATGGATGTTTCGTGGACAACTGTTTGAGACAAATATATCACCTTTTGGACAAATGTTTTGTTTTGAGAAGAAAAACAAGCTTTATTTCATGTTCCAGGGAAGTTACCGGACCTACTTACCCCCGAACCGGGATCAGCTGAGAGTGTCAGAGGTAAGCCGGTGTCAACACACGTAACTTTTAGAAGGAAACCCATACAGATTAACATTTAAAAAAACGCACTATCCCTTTAAATAAACGGTGCTTTCAAAAGGACCTAAATTATAATGTCAGTCCCATCCTTGTAATGACTTTTGGACACTAATAACTGCACATTTTGTCCCAGTGAAACAGAAAATGTTGTATATTTATTATTTTATTGTAGCTAGAACCTTTTGGGATTCGTTTCAAATCTGGATGGCAGAATATAATACAGATTTACCTAATGTAATCAATAATCATCAATTTTCTATTATTCTTGTTTATTACTAGCCTAACGGTATATTCTTAAATGTAAATTCTTAGATGTAAAACTCTTGTTCCAAATGTACCTCAACAAATTTTCACAATTTTAAGAAAGCCTTGTGCCATATGAAATCTAAACAAGCCGTTGTAATGAATCATTGTGTGCAGTCAGATCTGTAAGACCTCTTTGCATTGTATTTACTGATTATCTGTAGAAACAAAAAAATCTGTATGAACTCAGTATTTATTTAAAATAAAGGAAAATACATAAATAATGTCACTTGTCATGAGTCAGTGCTAGTGTAGCCTCTGGAGCTCAGGGAAGGAATTCTGGAGTTTCTGAGCTTCACATTTATTTTTATTATTTTAGTATTTATGTATTTATTTGGGCAAGTAAGCAATTTACATTCTTTTAAAAATGCAATAACAGAAATAACAATTAAAAAAACAAAAAAAACAATAACAAAACATTTGCCCAAAAAGGAGTGGGAAAACTTATTTAACCCTCCGGTCGTGTTCGCCTCCAGCCCCCTACTTTAGTGTTCCCGGTCAAAATTGACCGGTCTGTTTTAACTGCTCTTAAATTAGCACAAAAATTTTTTTTTCAACACCAATTTTTTTTATTAAACATTCTTTAGTTGAGAACAATGTTTCAAAGTAGTGTCTAACAACAATTTATAGAAGTAAACATTAAATAACATCAGTGAAAGTACAATTGGGCACTGAAAATGAACTACAAAATGAACATATAATACAAAAAATAAATGGAAAACCAAACACCAAACTTAACAGTGTGTGTGTGTGTGTGTGTGTGTGTGTGCGTGTGTGTGTGTGTGTGTGTGTGTGTGTGTGTGTGTGTGTGTGTGTGTGTGTGTGTGTGTGTGTGTGTGTGTGTGTGTGTGTATTCATGCACATGAGTGGCATGTGACACTCAGGTCAGAGTGGGCCTTGCAAACATAAGCATGACATTTGCAGCATGTCAGGCTCGTTTTGATGTCATTAGGGGCACAGAGGCCACAACGCTTCCTTTTCTGCCCATGTCCTTGTTGGGGGAGAGCAGCCAGGGCAGCGGCTGGGGCTGGGGCTTGCATGCTCCTAACCAGACTGGCGGAGGCTGGTGTGCAGGGAATGTGCTGGCGTCGCTGTATAAGAGGAGTCAACAAAGCTTTCCCCAGCTCTGCGAGGAAAAGTCTCCTTGAAACTTTTTCCCTGATTCCAGGTTAGGTCGATTGCTGTCCACACCACATACGTGTTGAAAGCTGACACATCCAGGATGTTGTGGAACAGTGCCACAGGCCAGCGAGCCGCCATCCGCTTACAGGTGTATGTACCAGTAAGCTGCAATAAAGGAACAATAAATAATAAGAGATTAGGAACAATATTCAATCTGTCGTACACAAAATGCTATGATTCACCTAGATAAAAATAAAATAAAATGCATGATGAGACTTTACATTACCTTATCAAGGCAGTCAACGCCTCCCTTGTTCTTGTTGTAGTCCTGGATCATCAGGGGCTTCCTGTCCTCTGTGGTGCTGACAGCGGTGTCTTTGTGTACTGTGCTCATCAGGATGACATTTCTGTTCTTCTTGGGAACGTATGACACAAGAGTGTGAGTGTCAGTGAATGCAAATTGTGATGAGAGTGCCTGTCTTCCTCTGGTCGATACCAGCGCAGGGGGAAGTTTGGGCTTGTTCTTCCTCACTGTCCCTACCATGGTGAGCTTTCTTTTCAGTAGCTCCTGACCAAGAGCATGTGATGTGAAGAAGTTGTCACATGTGATATTATGTCCTTGGAGACCGGTTGTCATGTCCAGCACAACACGCATACCCTGGTTTGTGTGTTTGTGTGTATGTGTGTGTGTGTGTGTGTGTGTGTGTGTATGTGTGTATGTGTGTGTGTGTGTGTGTGTGTGTGTGTGTGTGTGTGTGAGTGTGTGAGTGTGTGTGTGAGAGAGAGTGAGAGAGCTGGGGCAGTGTGTATGGGGATGTTTTCTGTATGTTGAATGAATTTACTCTGGATACCCATTCATTTCCTATGGCGGTCACTTTTGACCGGGAACACCACAGGTGTAACAAGGTTGATTAAAACGCTCAAAATTGAACGAAATAGGTGATCATCACTTTTATATGTTCAAGTCCACAGTGTGGAGGATATCATAAGGTCTTGAGGTAATCAGATGAAAAACATAATATTTATGAATATTATAAGTTGTAAAACGGTCAGATTTGACCCGAACACGACAGGAGGGTTAATCCCACCCCCTTTTCTAATATATTTTATTAATAATGAGTTTTCTTTTGCATTCTTTGGACATTTTACATTAGACTTGAACTATTTACAAAAGAAAACCAACAATGGTAAAGAAATTAACAAAACCAACAATGGAAACGAAACAGATGCAGATACAAGTAATGTGATGGACAGAACAAACCGACAATGGTGCGGAAACGACAAACATAAACCAGCTCTACAGAAGGCAGTTTGTTCTAATATTCAGACCCACTCTCTATACCAGACCTGGGCATTTCAAGGCCCGGGGACCAAATACGGCCTGCGAGCCGACTCTGACCGTCCCGCGAAAGGTTGCTTGGAATTAAGAAAATAAAACCTACTTTCAAAATTGTACATAATGCATTTGTACTGATGATCATCTGTCGGACGTGCTCCACATCTCCACCTCAAACAAACAACTTGACTTTGATGCACTTGTTAAAGCTCAACGGAGGCTAGATTTACACCGTGGGAAAGGCCCAACAACGCCTCTATTATCTGAGGAAGCTGAGGAGTGCAAGTATCGCCAGACGCCTGATGGTGAACTTTTTTAACTGTGCGATCAGCAGTGTGCTGACGTATGGTTTTTTTAGTGTGGTTCTCCAGCTGCGCTAAGGCTGACCAGCAGGCACTCCAGCAGGTGGTGAAAACAGCGGGGAGAATCATTGGGACGACTCTCCCAGAGATCAGCACCATCTACTCCACTCGTTTTTGAGTAGAGTGCGCAACATCCTGCGGGACCAGCACCACCCTGCTCACCACCTCTTTCAACTGCTGCCCTCAGGGAGAAGGTACAGGGCCATAAAGGCTAGAACACACAGACTGGCCAACAGCCTGTACCCACAAGCTGTGAGGCTACTGAACACTGCCCCTCGGCCCTTTCTACCCCCTCCCATGGACAATAACCACACTCTCCAATCAATAGTACTGAACTGGTTTTGCATTGCTGCATAATGTCACTATTCTCATGTATCTGAATGGCCCTGCTCTTTAATGCACTTAAAGGTACAGTGTGTAGGATTCGTGGTGCATAGGTGGATGTTGGCTATTGCAATTCCTGTTCTAGCTACGGCAGACGTCGAGTGTCACCCGGGCGCGCCGTAACGCGGAGAGCTCGCGTACCCGCTCAAGAACCGCACGCACGCGTGAAGCGCACCCGGTGTAGCCTTTGCCGACAACTACTGTATAAATAAAACGCGGTCCCGTTCACTGTTTTTTTTTCTTTCCGCATGAGAGCACACATTCCCGATCGTGTACCATGACAATCTACATATCAAATGAAACCTTACAGTCTCATCTTTTTGACTATGCAATTCATTTCCCGGCAGAACAATCACTCCCCGAGCACATGGCGCTTTTATACGGAAAAGCACAAAACGAGGTTTGTTACTTAGCTTACCTTTGAAGGCTCTGCACAGGTCAAACTCTGTATTTCACCATAAGCTTGGCCTCAATCTGTCCGTAAGGATCCAGCGAATAAAATCCAGTAAAACAATTCAGTCCAAAACACGTGTTAGATCCATTACAATGTGTGATTCGTTGTTTATCCAAACGCGTACTATCTCGTTGTGTGAAAACCACGAGCATTGCCGAAGGCAAAGGCGGAGCCCAAATGTCCTTCTGCGGCTCTCGTAATCAAAATGGCTGCCTCTATATGGGGAAGATCCCCCTTTTATGCAACTATAAGTCCAACAGAATACTTTGATTTCATGATGGAAGTGAAAAGGCTTGGAAAACACTGTATTTTTGAATGGGTATCTTCAATATCGGTAATTAACGGGTAAAAATCTTACACACTGTCCCTTTAAATGATAATATTAATTAATTAATTAATTATTAATTAAGCTGTCAATACTGCTGTACTGATGTCAAAATGTTTACAAATGTTTACACTGGGGTTATTTAGGGGTTATTGAGGGGTATTTATTTCACTTTACTATTTCGCACTTTACAACTGTGTGTGTGGATGCTCCAAACACACTTTCGTTGTTCTCTCTTGTGCAGTGACAATAAATACTTGAATACTGAATTTCTCTCACTGATCAAGAAAAAAAAACACAAAAAAACACTAAACATGCTAACTTAAATTTTTTTTTCTACACAGTTTGGCACTTTGGCAATGTGTGACATATTTTGTATTATATTATTATATGGCAAACAAACACATTGTGGTGTCTTAATACAAAGTTAACGTTAAACTCAGAAAGCATTGTGGGGTTAATGTGACTGAAAAAGAGTGACAAATGTTTTACATTTACCATTGTTTTGAATTATTTTACTGAATAAATTCAGTTTTTGTAAAACCTCACTCTCTCATGACTTAATAATGACACAGAACTTACCAGCTTCTGTAAACAATGCCATTTACTGATTTCAACATAGAAATAAAATTAATAACCAGAGTCGACTTCAAACTTTTGGCCCTCCACAATATTTTCTGCTTCTCATTTGGTCCCTGCAGAAAAATAATTGCCCACCTCTGCTCTATAAACTGTGACCAGACCATATGTTTATAGAACAACTTGAATTTATAGATATTTTGGCATTTCTTGAGACGTGTATTCAGACTGTTCCAGAGTTTTACACCACATGTCGACACAGAAATGTTTACGGGGAGTTCGAACATTTGAAATACCCTCTTAAAGGGACAGTGCGTAAGATTTTTACCCGTTAATTACAAAAATTGAAGATACCCATTCAAAAATACAGTGTTTTCCAAGCCTTTTCACTTCCATCATGAAATCAAAGTATTCTGTTGGACTTAGATAAAGTCGCATAAAAGGGGGATCTTCCCCATATAGAGGCAGCCATTTTGATTACGAGAGCCGCAGAAGGACATTTGGGCTCCGCCTTTGCCTTTTCTTTATACAGTAGTTCTCAAAGGGCTCGTGGTTTTCACACGAGATAATACGCGTTTGGATAAACAACAACATGCATGTTGCCGGATCACACTTACTCCGCACATACATCGCAGGAGCAAGCACCGTCATCTAAGAGGAAAAGAAGAAGGACATAGTATTTGTCCAGTTGACAAATTGAACTTCTCCTTTGATCAAGGACATAGTACCTACCGCGGCTGGGGCTTTGTTGTAGCGCGGGCCCGCACCCCGGGTTCAGACTGACCTCCGCCCTCCGCGGTCCGGTTCCCGATTCCCCCCACCCACGCACAGCGCCGGGTGCGCTTCACACGTGCGCGCGGTTCGAGCGCGGCTGCCGGAACCCACCTCCGGGTACGCCGAGCTGTCTGCGTTACGGCGCGCCTGGGTGACCCTCGAGGTCTGCCGTAGCTAGGACAGGAATTGCAATACCCACCATCCACCAATGCGCCATCAATCCTACACACTGGACCTTTTAAATTATGAGTTCTCTCTCTCATTTTGAACAAGTTTTGTAGATTACTTGGTAGTAAATTGTTGAATGCTTTAAATAATATTATCAGTGTATAATATTTTACAAGGTCAGGAATCTTTAGGAGCTTGGATTGAATAAAAAGATTATGGGTGTGTTCTAAAAATCCAACTTTATGGATGATTCGCAAAGCTCGTTTTTGTAATATAACATGAGGCCTGGTCTGTCCATAAACTGAAAAATGAAACAAATTCGGATGTGTCCTCTATATACAACAAATAAGACACAGTGACAGTATTAAAAACAGGTCAACTAAACACGTCCTGTCCTGTTCCTTGACTAATAACGCAATATCACTTTGAAATGGCGTCTTCTGTCATGAATTGCAAAACCTGCGACAGTTCATGTTCTTTTTAATACGCTCTTTCAGATTAACAATATTTCCCAGAACGCATACAAGAGTAGACATTTTCAATCAGGACGCATTGTTCCCCACATTTGGCCAATCCTGGTGAGCTGTTAAGTGTTTTTAAAATCACACGTCCATTCACAGTCCTAACAAACATTTGCATTTTTAAGCTAAAATCTAAGTGAAAGCCTCATTATTGGCAATACAAGGCAATCACACGCAGCGTTCAGGCCTCCATTCAAGTCAGTATTGTATGAAAACATAATTATTTCTGTTGAAGAGAAATTGGCGTGTGGTGATTTTGTCTTTGGGGATGGAGAATGTACATTTGGAAGTGTGTGCGTGCGCGCAGAGGAAAGCACTATTGTTTTCATCGCTTTGACATTTGTGGATTTCTATAGCTGGTTTTGAACAAATAGGCTGTGACAAAAACAGGGCGGTTGGCTTTACTGTGGTGGTAAACAGTCATTGATTAGGACTAATTAAACTGGGCTGAAGGGAGGTTCATGTGAGAATAGCGATATTGGGAAAAGTTGGTGAGTATGACAGGAAAGTTAATGAGTTTCGCATAGTTAAAGGGATAGTGCGTTTTTTTTATGTTAATCTGTATGGGTGTGGATGTTACTTTCAGGCGACCCCGTAGTAAGAGTCTGAGAGACTGAGATTGTTCAGTATAGGCACTTTTAATGTTTAGCACAAGCAGAATACACAGGATGATCTGTTCTGATTCTAACAAGCGTCTCACAACCTAGAACTGGGATGCAGTGATTTTAACTAGACAGAATAGTTGATTATTAAAGGAAAAGTAACAATTTTTTTTACCATCTGAGCCTTCTTTCGGCAATAAAACAAGTAGTTTTACCCACCCATAGCACTTTGGTGTCAATTGGAGCAGTTTTGTAGAAGTTATGTTGTAGCCGTTCTGTTCTACTAATGATCCCGTATCCGTTAGCGTGAGTGCTCGGGGCACTGCTTTGCAGTCTCCAAATAACACAGACTTTAGCACTTTTCAAATCACAGATGATCGCTGTGTCAGCGTAGACTTTTAGTGGATTCCAAAACGTCCTGAAACCCGATATCGCAACAGAAAAGTAAAGTTCAGAGCGGTGTTAGCTTCTTTCGGATTAGTGGTGTTTACAAAACAGCTGAGTTCACGCATGCGCACTCTCCTCTCTGATGACGTCATCAAATGAAACTATAGCTGCATATCGGGTTTCAGGCCATTTTGGAATCCACTAAAAGTCTACGCTGACACAGCGATCTTCTGTGATTTGAAAAGTGCTAAAGTTTGTGTTATTTGGAGAGCGCAAAGTAATGCCCCGAGCATATGATACGAGCACCATGTTAACGGATACGGGATCATTAGTAGAACAGAACAGCTACAACATAACTTCTACGATACTGCTCCAATTGACACCAAAGTGCTATGGGTGAGTAAAACTACTTGTTTTATTGCCGAAAGAAGGCTCAGATTGTAAAAAAACGTTACTTTTCCTTTTCCTTTAACTTATTATCAAAACTGGTCCTCAGCAGTCCACATGTCTACAGAAGCACATCAGAGTCAAACTAACACAGTCAATGTCAGAGCGTACCACCCCTGTTTACTTTATCAATCCTCCCCTTAGCTTTAGCTCCCACAAACAGGGTACATGTCTGGTTTAGCAGTCAAGACACAGGTCACAGAAGTCATCATACACATAATAAAAATATATCTGAGAATATATGACATATAGCAGATATATTTCCCACATGGGTTTCCTTCTAAAAGTTACGTGTGTTGACACCGGCTTACCTCTGACACTCTCAGCTGATCCCGGTTCGGCTCACTTTCTGGAGCCCACGTAAGTAGGTCCGGTAACTTGCCTGGAACATGAAATAAAGCTTGTTTTTCTTCTCAAAACAAAACATTTGTCCGAAAGGTGATATATTTGCATCCCAAACAGTTGTCCACGAAACATCCAGCAGCGTATTTAGCGATTGCGTATTGTCTGTCTGGATTCATATCACTGCGCGCATATTAGCTGTATTAGCCTGTTAACCTTTAGCGGAAGTGTACGGCAGATGCGGTCCGCCGTAAGGGGAAGTTTACGAGTGAACAGACAACAGGCAGCTAATGTGAGCGCAGTGATACGAATCGAGACGAGATATGCAAATGCGAAAATACGCTGCTGGATTTTTCGTGGACAACTGTTTGGGACGTAAATATACCACCTTTCGGACAAATGTTTTGTTTTGAGAAGAAAAACAAGCTTTATTACGAGTCCCCGCGAACTTACCGGACCTAATTACCTGAGCTCCAGAAGGCGAGCAGAACCGGGCTGAGCGCAAACTGTCAGAGGTAAGCCGGTGTTACCGCACGTAACTTTTAGAAGATCAAAGGAGAAGTTCAATTTGTCAACTGGACAAAGTTTGTTTGGTTGAAAACGTTTTGCCGCTCATCCGAGAGGCTTCGTCAGCTCTGGCCCTCATGCTGGTTCGACCCTGTTTATATCTAGCTGCAAGGGAGGAGCTAGCTTCCCTGAACAAAGCTCTGACCTATCCCCGCTACTCTCTTTTGTTTTACGAATTCCTCTGGCGTCTTGTATTAGCATATCTATAAGCCCTAGGCGGCGCTCACTACACTGAAATAGCTCTGAAACCATCAACTAATCTGTCTCTTTGTATTTCAAATTTCTCTGGCGTCCAATTCCCTATTCAAGACAACGACCCTCTCCACCCTTCTGCAATGGCTTGTCTGTCCTAATGATTCTTTGTTTGAGAATCGAATTATAGATGGGAGACAAGTTGTGTCTAACTCGTGAGTTGTGGCTAGCTCCTCCCTTGCAGCTAGATATAAACAGGGTCGAACCAGCATGAGGGCCAGAGCTGACGAAGCCTCTCGGATGAGCGGCGAAACGTTTTCAACCAAACAAACTTTGTCCAGTTGACAAATTGAACTTCTCCTTTGATCATGGATTCTACCTGGACGACTGAGGGACTTTTCACGCATCTTAAGAGTAACTTTTAGAAGGAAACCCATACAGATTAACATAAAAAAAACGCACTATCCCTTTAAGATTTTTAATCCGGCTCGTCGAACTTGAAGAAATTATATTAATAAACCTTGTTAATGTTTTAATGTTTTAATTTCCCTGCAATTCTGGCGTTTTCCAGTAGCTGGCGCACTACATACATTGACCTTTGTTGAGGTGCGGTGTTTTGTGCCACGTTTGTGCTTTACTCTTTAACCCCTCAGCCCTCCTGTAAAGATGAGTGGAGCTAAGAAAAGAAAAGAAAAATGGACAGAGAATGTCGAGTGTTTAATAAGGAGTGGACAAGTCAATATTTTTTCATCCTGAGAATCGCCACAACAAAACTGACTCCAGCCTTTGCTGCGCTGGCTAAAAAGGGAGACCAACAACACTGTTCCCACTGAAATTAAACATAAGTTTCCCTGCTGTGTTATGTAAAAATGCATTTAAAAATAATTTGTTCAATAAGCCTTACGTGTTACATGTAATTTCTGTTAAGGGGTGCACAGGTGCACGTACGTTCTCAAAATAAACAATGCGCAGCAGATCATATATAATGTGCTGTGCATACTGATGCGCTGTTGCTGTTTCATCCTTGCGCTGGTTGTTGAGTTTTGGCACTGGGGATGCACATTGAATAGAAGGAGCAGGACATGCAGATCTGCATCTCCTTCTGTTTTTGAAAAAAAAGACAGTCAGGAGGAGAGTGGTGATGATAAAAAACCTGCTTACTGCTAGTAACAAAAAAAAGCTGTATTTTCTTAATTAAATTTTCTGTGTTTTAAGAGTCATTTCAATAAATAGCTAAATACCATGCAACTTGAAACATGGACATTTTGTTGTAATGCTTTTGTTAATTTTTAATTGAAATAAAGCATATGTTTTCTACATATCCCATGTTATTTTTTGCTCTTATGAGGTAGATTACCAAAACACAAAATCCAGCTGCTCCTGGTCCGGCTCTTCTGTCAAATTTTAGAACCCTTTGTGGCCCACGAGTCAAAAAGTTTGCCCACCCCTGGTCTAATCACTGATCCAAACCACACACTACACACACTTAACATTTCTACTCTATTTCAGTAGAATTTTGACTCACTTCTGATGATTCTTGACCTCAAATTGTCGCATTTTTATACAGCGTTTTTCCCATTTCAAGGCAATGAAACCACTTTACAATAAGGAACCACTCACGCACCAGTGTACGCAGAAACTGGAGCCGAGGTGGGTTAAGTGTCTTGCACAAGGACACAACAACAGCTACATTCAGTGGGAGCTGGAATCACACCAACCAACCTGTGGATCAGTGGATTTGATCGTTCAACCGATGATGTTTCCCGAGAGCGGGATTCAAACCGCCAAGCTTTGGATTAGTGGACAAACGCTCTACCAACTGAGCTACTGTCGCGCAGTGTCTTACAGCACACTCCTGAATGACTTTGCTGTGGAACTTTGCATGTGTGACAGATTAAGCTCTTTTACTTTATCTCGTGCAGTTGCCATCAAAGCGACATATCCATATTTGATAAAGAGGCCATTTGCAGACTGGAGCCGATAAGGAGGTGTTTATCTCTCACCGTGGAGACGTATCACGCAGGATCAAAGCGCTCTGAATAGATATGACAGGAGCAGATGTGACGGGGGCAGACGTGACAGGGGCAGATGTGATTAGTGCTGTCGCCATACTGAAATTTCAAACTCAATTTCGATACTACGGAAATTTGATACTCATTGCTAATTCTGATACGGCGATGATAATAAAAACACGTCTTTAAACAACAGAATGTGATTTTTGACAATAAAAGGTAGTACTTTCTTTTCTGTTCCCATGTGGCCTTAATTGTCATATTCTAAATGGTCTTATACTTGTTCTGATACAGCTCAAGATCATTCTAAAGCTGTTCAGGAAAGGTTCATTTCTGTCCTGTCAGTGGGACTTTTTTGTTGGGTTTTTGTGAATTTTTAAATAATAATTCTTGCTTAAATGTGCATCTAGTGTCAAGTCTTTAACTGAGGAATGCAGGTCCAACTTGAAAAACCTGGAAACAGACACAAGGCTCAACTCAGCGTCAAGACTTTTACTGAATTTTTTCAACTTCTTCTTCCGCAGCAGTAGTATTAGTAGTAGTAGTAGTAGTAGTAGTAGTTGTTGTAGTAGTAGTAGTAGTAGTAGTAGTAGTAGTTGTTGTTGTTGTAGCAGAAGTAGTAGTAGTAGCAGTGGTAGCAGTAGTAGGTCGAAAACCTTTAAAGTAAAAAAAAAGTAGAATATTGAAATTATATTTACAGTCATACCTCACCTTACGAAATTAATTCGTTCCAGAAATGGTTTCGTAACGTGATTTTTTTCGTAAGTAGAGTCGCAATGTAAAAGGCCTGATTCGTTCCAAGGCCCCCAATCCCCCCCTAAACCCTGTTGGAGAGTGTATTTACAAGTGTATTTACGTTTCGGGGGATTCGGGAGTCTGCGAGGCCGAGTGCGCATTATTTGAATTTTTGAGATTTCGCGTTTCGTAACTTGAATTTTCTTTCGTATTCAGAGACGAAAATTTTACGTAAAGGCATTTCGTAACTTGGATTATTCGTTGTTTGGGTCTTTCGTAAGATGAGGTCGGACTGTACATTTTACATTTACGTTAGTATTTTAATTTTGCATTTAATCTCAATTTCTCATTTTTTAAAATAGTTTTATTGTTGATTAGTATCTGATTTTCCACACTTTCAATGTAAGAACAGGCCTCATGAGAAAAGAACCTCCAGAGTTCAGTCCCTGAGCTGCACAGGCTGCACTAGCACTGACTCAGGATGGGCTGCAGGTGCTCGGGTTTAGGTTATGTCACATCTGCCCCTGTCACATCTGCCCCTGTCACATCTGCCCCTGTCACATCTTCCAGACACAGTAGCCGTGTCTCAATTCTCAGTGTGCACAGTTCGGAGTGTGGTTTTAACAGCACATACGTCACTTCCGGCGCGACAACTCCTGTCCCATTTCGTTTTTGTCCCATGCGCAGTTAAAATGCGGTCTGAAAACCGCAGACATTTCCATGGAAATCGGGGCGTGGACCAACTGCCTGAAAATGCACACTTTGCGCAGTCCCAGCATGCACTGCGCCCTACTTCTTCTACGGGAGAAAACGGAGTCGGCGGCTGCATCTGGTAGTTGCGGGACCTGTCCCATTTCGCCGACGCCCATGCGGTCTGGGGAGTGCACTCAGGACTGCAAGTATGCACAGTCTTGAGTGCCCTTAAAACCACACTCTGAACTGTGCACACTGCGAATTGAGACATGAACATGGAGAACATGGAAACCACAGCCTTCTTGCTGTGCAGCCACTTGATAACTGTCAAAACCTGGTTTAGTCCTGCTTTAGTCCTTGTTTAGTTCTGCTTTAGTCCTGGCTTAGTCCTGGCTTAGTCCTGCTTTAGTCATGCTTTAGTCATGCTTTAGTCCTGGCTTAGTCCTGGCTTAGTCCTGCTTTAGTCCTGCTTTAGTCCTTGTTTAGTCCTGCTTTAGTCCTGGCTTAGTCCTGGCTTAGTCCTGGCTTAGTCCTGGCTTAGTCCTGCTTTAGTCATGCTTTAGTCATGCTTTAGTCCTGGCTTAGTCCTGGCTTAGTCCTGCTTTATTCATGCTTTAGTCATGCTTTAGTGATGCTTTAGTCCTGGTTTAGTCCTGGCTCAGTTCTGTACAGCACCAGTTTAGACCTGGCTTAGTCCTGATTTAGTCCTTGTTTAGTCCTTATTTAGTCCTTGTTTAGTCCTGCTTTAGTCCTGGCTTAGTCCTGCTTTAGTCCTTGTTTAGTCCTGCTTTAGTCCAGGCTTAGTCCTGGTTTAGTCCTTGTTTAGTACTGGCTTAGTCCTGGCTTAGTCCTGGCTTAGTCCTGGCTTAGTCCTGCTTTAGTCTTTGTTTAGTCCTGGTTCATTTCTCACCCTGCAGAAGACTGTTCCATCAGTCTGACACACACATTTGAAAAGCTTTCACCTTCAGCTCAGGCTTAATTCCTGTTTTTAAATGGAATTAACTTGACTTAAATAAAGGCACCAATTAGTGTTAAAAACCTGTCTCGCAGATGTATAAAGACCCTCGGAAACGCTCGTCATCTCAGTCCTGCCAGAGGTTTCCATTTTTAAAAAACGTGTCGTTATTTAAAGGTGCACTGCACAACTGTCCGCTGTCCGCTATCTGCTTTGCCTGGAATGTTCCATGGTATGACTTTAAACATATCCATCTATCATTTATTCTTTACAGGTTTTTCTATCGCTCAAAAATATAATAATTACTTCTGTGAATGGGGCGACTCTCCACAGATCTGAACTGTAATGTAGCATCGTGTTGTCACCTGCTTGTCTCCCTTGTGATGGTTTTACTTCATACTGTGGAACATTCTAGACAAAGCAATTACATCTCCATGGAAACAAGTAGGTGGCAGACCCTACACTAGAAATTTTAAGTGACTGTGACAGGTTAAACGACTAATTTTACTTAACTTTCCTTACTTAAGATTATTACAGATTTTTGCAAAAACATTCACACTTGTTTTCCAAATCTGGTGATTTTTACTTTTTTATTTTCAGGTTCGAAATCGTGACGTCACACCAGGGAATTCAGAACGGTTACCTAACAAACTCCTCCAATGTACACAGAAATTATTATCAGACCATTACAAATATGAGAAAACACATTTATTTTTAAGTTGTGTGTAGAATCCCTCAGTGGTCCGGGTAGAATCCACGGCAAAAGGAATGCCGTGAAATTACTCTGAAACTACCACACCTACTTGTTTTCAGTTTGTGTTAGTTAGGTGGGCCTATTAGATCTGCAGTGGGCGTGGACTGTGGGTCTTGTTGGCAGAACCATTCAGAATCAGAATCACAAAGGTTTTATTGCCATATGATGTTCACAACATTAGGAAATTGCTTTGGTACTTGGAAATGGAAACGAACACTTAAAGGGATATGCCACCCCCAGGTCAAATTTGGGCATCTCCCCACAGTCCAGAGACTAAAATAAGTGGTGGAAAGCGTTTTCCTGCTCACCCAGCCATTGTCCGAGTCTGTCGCCACTGACCGCCGCGGTATCTGCAGCTCCTCCGCCTTAGACTGGAGTCTAACGTCGCCAGAGAAAGATTTCGGCCAAAAGGAATTAATTTGCTCGATGCGTTTCCCAATTAACTGCAGCACGTTGCCAGGGGAATCCCTGTTACGCACCAGGAAGGGAGTTCCCCTGTTGTACAACGTGGTGCGTGATTCGGCTGTATTCTTCCGCACTGGAAAATAGTTCCCACCCAAAATGACCAAGGCAAGCTCTCCGTGTTGATTTGCACATTTATTTGCACTCGATATGAATGCGCACTACACAGAAAGTAATTGGGAAACGCATCGAGCAAATTAATTCCTTTTGGCCGAAATCTTTCTCTGGCGACGTTAGACTCCAGTCTAAGACGGAGGAGCTGCAGATACCGCGGCGGTCAGTGGCGACAGACTCGGACAATGGCTGGGTGAGCAGGAAAACGCTTTCCACCACTTATTTTAGTCTCTGGACTGTGGGGAGATGCCCAAATTTGACCTGGGGGTGGCATATCCCTTTAACATGCAGCAAATAAAATAGAATAAAATAAAGCAGAAAACCAATAAGTTATAATATGACACAGAATTTACAAATTTACAAGAATATAACAGTGCAGGTGATGATCAGTGCAAACACTGTAAAAAATAAATAGTTCAACTTAGATTTTCAAGGCAACCGACTGCACAGAGTTTTTGAGTTGTGAGTATCAACTTAAATTTTTAAGTTTTTAAGTATTGCTGTTAAGGTAAGTTGTGTCAACTAAGCTTTTAAAGGTCCCATGGCATGAAATTTTCACTTTCTGAGGTTTTTGAATGTTAATGTGAGCTCCCCTACCCTGCTCACCCATGTGAGCTACCCCCCCATGGCTAAAAGTTGCGAAATGTGTAAACTGAGCATTTGCGATCCTTTTCTGCGTTTGAAAAAACACAGCTAAAATGGGCGATTCTGAACAAGGAAACTTTCTGACATCACACGGAAAATGCAGTTCCACCCCCGTCTGGATGTCCACCCACCGTCTCTGTAAATCAAGCCCAGAGAGTTTGGACCGTGAATGAGCTACGCAATGCGAAATGCGTTTTTTTATTTGCCTGGAGGCACATGAGTGTTTCCAGGCTCGGAAGTCCTTTATCTGAGCCTCTGGACATCTGAAACAGCAGTGGTTTAATTTTATTTTCTGTGAAAATTATTATTTTTTTTTCATTGAAACGGCTCTCTCCTTTCTTCCTCCGCTTTTAAAACACAGAAGTGGGGATAGCGCACTGCTAAAACAAGGAACCAGCGGCGCATTTGGCCCCCCCCCCACCTGCTGCTCTGACCTATCTCTGTCCTTCTCATTTGCATTCAAGCAACAACGCCCAGAATGAGGTGTTCAGAGAGAGATTTTTTTTTACCATGTCTGTGTACATGTGTCTTTCTCATGCACTGAGTCTTGATTTTGAAGAAGGATTCATTTACAGTATTAGGGGACCCTTAAGGCACCATATAAAAGCATCAAGAAGTACCATGTCATGGGACCTTTAAAGTAATGCCAACTAAGCTTTTAAAGTTGTGCCAGCTAATCATTCATTCATTCATCTTCTTCCGCTTTTCCGTTTTCTGGGTCGCGGGGGCAGCAGTCCAAGCAGTGTTCTGCTGCCCAGAACACAATGCACCAGCCCCCATGAATCCTCCCGCGGGTGGTGGGTCCACAGGAGGACGGCTCACGTCACAATGGGCCTTGATGTATCTTCTGCCATGGGGGCTACCAGTGTCCGCAGACACTGGGGGTGAGGTGGGGTTAAGTGTCTTGCCCAAGGACACAACAGCAGCGCTCATCTGTGGGAGCTGGGATCACACGCAGTAGAGCCGCCAACCCCTGGATCACTAGACAAGCGCTCTACCAACTGAACTACTGCCGCCCACGCCAGCTTATCATTTTAAGTTCAAGTTTCTATTTTGCCAACTTAAAACTGCAAATAAGATGAGATAAAATAACAACTAATTTTGTTTTCGTTAATTTCGTTACTATTTTGTTTTCGTTAATTTCGTTAAGCTAGACGCCAGAGAAACAAAAGACCGAAACCAATGAGATAGTTCCGGAAAGTAGTTAGCTAGGTAGCTCCTCCCTACAGCAAGATATAAGCAAGTGTCTTACCAGTATTCTTATTAGAGCTGACGAAGCCTCTCGGATGAGCGGCGAAACGTTTTCAACCAAACAAACTTGGTCCAGTTGACAAATTGAACTTCTCCTGCTATCATAATTTTGTTTTCGTCAACATCAATGTTGACAAAAGGACTCGTTAGTCTCTTTATGACAAAGTTTTCTGCAAAGACAGCCGGCGCTTCTGAGGGGAAAAATGGTGGACGTTTCTTTTCCAAAGCCAAACCCAAGGAAAACCCCTGATAAACTCCTCCGGTTACCCCGTTGCAGCAGATCCCAACGGCACATTATTCCAAATGAGCATGCGCAGATTAGTTGTCCTGGCCCAAACTACCGTCCACTTGAATTTGTATATCATGTCAACTCAAAATATGAATTAAGATAAACTTTTTAACAGAAACTTACAAACGTGAGTTGAAATTACTCATTTGAGACAGTGTACGATGCAACTGGCAGTTTTATTGTCTATGAACGCTAAAATCCTAGTAATCTGAACAAATTCAAGTTGTCATTTTTACAGTGAAGAGACAGGTGCAAAAAATACAGCACAGGGTCATGTGACTGACACAGAGCGGGGGGGTGGGGTATGTGACTGACGGAGTGGGGGGTGGGAACAGTCCTAGTGTTATTATCATTCAAGAGTCCAACAGCAGAGGGGAAGAAGCTGTTTTTACGGTGAGAGGTTCTGAGAAGGATCAGGAGCAATCCGACCTGAAGGGATGGAAGGCTGAAACCAATCACCTTCTCAGCAGAGCGCACAACACGTTGCAGGAAGTACATCCTTTGCGGGGCCTTCTTTATAACAGAGGTGATGGTGGGCTCCCATTTGAGGTCCTGGGTGATGGTCGTCCCCAGGAAGCGGAATGAGTCCACAGTGGTGATGGGGGCTATATTGGGTGTTTTCACACCTGGGGACCTGACCTGCTGCCCTAATGTTTTCTTTGTTTATTTTGATTTCTGTTTGAGGATAGAGTTATAGATGGAGACAAATGATGTCTGAGACCTCCATTTCTGTTCAAGGAAGGATTCTCTTTCTTGACAAAAATAACCTCTTTAACTCCCCTCTCAAACCAGTTCTTTTCTCTGGCCAAGATCTGGACCTCACTGTCCTCAACGGAGTGGCCCGTGGCTTTTAGGTGGAGATGTACGGCAGACTGAGGTCCTTTTAGGTGGAGATGTACGGCAGACTGAGGTCCTTTTAGGTGGAGATGTACGACAGACTGTGAAGTGGCTGTTTTGTTTCTCCAGTGTAGCCCTCGCTGCAGTCTTCACTACACTGAATGGAGTAGACAACCTTTATTTTGTTGAAATCAATCATAAAAGATGTGATTCTTATGTGGAAACTGTAAACTTTTGGACAGAATTCTCCCTAGCCTGATGTCATCGATGTGATTTAGTACTTCACTTCATGTAATTTTCAACGTATTTTTCAGCTTTCCTTCACAAATTGCTTCTTGATCGGTGTAAAACTCATTTATTTTTTCCAATAGTTGTCCGAATCCCACCAAAGTAAGAGAAAATTTGAGAATCATAAAAATCTGACATACGGCACATAACCTAGCCAAAAGCAGAATATTTTTGTACAGAAGTGTGTTGAAATTAATCAAGATCTCAAGAGTTTTTCCATTTCTTCAAAGCCAAAAGCGTCTGACCAACCAGCGCTACGAAAACACTTTTATACTTTATTCCACGTGTCAAATGGAAAAGGGCCACTCCAATCGAGAGCTTTGTACTTTTAGAATAAGTGGGAAGTGGTATGTCAGGGCTATGTGCGAAATGTAGACAGGGTCTTTGTGAGCTTCAGGTGCGCAGGGACATAACTGAACAATTTCCTTATATGCACAGCAGGGTCTACAGCAGGGGTGGGCAAACTTTTTGACTCGTGGGCCACAAAGGGTTCTAAAATTTAACAGAAGGGCCGGTACAGTCTCTTGGCATATCAGGCATACAGCAGCTGATAAGTATTTGGTGAAAAAATATTTACTTGTCCACTCCTTATTAAACACTCGACATTCTCTGTCCACTTTTCTTACAGGAGGGCTGAGGGGTCAAAGAGTAAAGCACAAACGTGGAGCAAAACGCCGCACCTCAACAAAGGTCAATGTATCTAGTGCACCAGCTATTGGAAAACGCCAGAATTGCAGGGAAATTAAAACTTAAAAACATTAACAAGGTTTATTAATATAATTTCTTCAAGTTCGATGGGCCGGATTAAGACGCTTCACGGGCCGCATATGGCCCCCGGGCCGTAGTTTGCCCATGCCTGGTCTACAGTGTGCCAAATGGACTTTTCACAGCTTTTCACCATGTTTCTGTCAATGAACAAGTCTGGGGCCATTATCTGGAAGGGTACTTTGCATGTGTGGGTTGAGGGGTGCGTGTTCTATCGAAAGATGACCAAGATTCAAAAGGTTCAAATTAACCAAAAGTCTATTCCCCTAACAAAAAAGTCGAATACAGAGCTCTGGCTCAGTCTTTCCCTAGTAGCTCACAATATGTAACACCTTATCTGAAAACACAAATGAACTCAGTGAAGAACCACAGCAAACACGTATTTAAGTTTTACTTGCACAAGTGGAGACAGACGCCAACTTTCCCAGAGGGATAGTTCGGGTTTTTTTTTGTTTTTTGTTTTTATGTGAATCTGTATGGCGTCCCCTTCGGCAGTGTCGTGCATTAACACTGACTTACCCCTGACAGTGTCCTCTGAGCCGAGTTCTGCCCCAGTTCTGGCGCTGATGAAAGTATGTTAGCGGGGGCAGTTAATAAAGCTTGTTTTTCTTCTCAAAACGATATTTGTCCAAAAAGTGATATATTTGCATCAGAAAACAGTTGCCGTTAACTTGAAAACTACCACTACATGACATCACAATGACTGCGTGCACATGGACGAGTGTAATCCGATTGCAAACGGATTGGGATCGTATCGAATTCATGTGCACAGGCTAAGGATCGTATAGGGATTGGTTTCCCGAATCCGATTGGAACCCCTGGCTTAGGCCGATAGTAATCCGCTTGGTGCCGCCTTGTGCACGATATCGGATCGGATTGGCGTACTGCGCATGTGCGGGAATTTTCGCCAGGGATTTCACCTGGAAGTGGCAGGAGGCGCCGACGCCGTCATAAGTAGCAATTGTTGCCGGAAAAGTCAAACGAAATCATGGCTGCGAAGAAAGAATGCACAACACGTACACCAATGCTGCTCTGTCAAACTCCTCGAGCGCCATCTTTGTATACCGCCACATAGTTTGTTGTGTTTTTATTGAGTAGCCATCACCCGGAAGTAGTTGGACTACAGCGCCAAATAGCGTAGCGGAGCCGGCCAAGTCGCTGACCATTATCCGCTTACACGAGCTTCATGTGTACTGGGATCTAAGGACAGCCCACCCGCCGAGTAACGGGATCGGATTTGGAGAAATCTAATCCGATCCTACCATGTGCACGCAGTGAATGTGGAACGGAGCATTTTGAGCTTTGGAGATGGAGACAGACTCATGCAGGTTTGTTTTTGTGGAGGTAACAACATTATAACATGACTCAAAGCAAACGACAGTCAATTTTGTGCAATATAGGATCTTTAACGTTAAAAGGTATTGAGTAGCGAGTCTGTTCCTTGGTACAGAAATCGAGTTTGAAAAGTTCCATCGTGACAACACTAGAGTCTGGGCTACGTGCTAAATGTAGCGCTGTGGATGGGAACTTTACATTGTGAGCGGCAAGTGCAGGACAATAGCCAATATGCACAGCGGGGACTATATTGTGCCAAATAGACTTTATGGAGCTTTTTTCTGTGTTTCTGCCATTTATTGGCAATGAACAAGTCTGGGCTCCATTGTTGGAAAGAGTACTTTGAAAATGTATGTGGCTATAGAATACTGAATACCTGACTGTGTATTCAGTATTCTATAGTGTTTTCAAATGTGTTTTATAACGTAGGGGATGGCTATATGGACAAAAATGTGTCTCAATGTAATTCTTAAACTGCAACTTTCATAAAAATAACCAAGATTTATTATCTTAAATCTAGACAAAAAAATCTTATCTTGTTTTAAAGGATATATACGAAATATATTATAAATATCTAAGATTATTAATCTTACTTAAATAAAATATATATTTTTTCTTATTTAGTTTTTTAAAAATATCTAAACTATTCAGAATGCACACAAAACAAGCAAAACAAGTGTTAAGATGGTGTTTGAGACATTTGCCTTTTTTAAAACATAAGGTCACATGACAGGGCAGATTAGACTGCCCAAAACAATATAAGTCAGGTGAACAGAACACAGCTGCACACTGTAAAAAATAAATAGTTAGTTCAACTCAAATTTTCAAGGCAACCGGCTGCACAGAGTTTTTGAGTTGTGAGTATCAACTTAAATTTTTAAGTTTTTAAAGATCCCATGACATGGTACTTCTTGATGCTTTTATATGGCTCCTTAATGGTTCCCTAATACTGTAAATGAATCCTTCTTCAAAATCAACACTCAGTGCATGAGAAACAGAGATAAGATGAGAAAGAGTAATTTTTCTCTCTCTGAACAGTCCATAATGGGCGTTGTTGCTTGAATGCAAATGAGGAGGAAAAGAGATGGCCTATAGTAGAGGGTGGGGGCGTGGCCAAACTCTCCGCTCTCAGCTCTCAGCTCTCAGCTGTGCGCTCTCTGATCCATTTCCGCGTTTTTGCGTGGAGAAGAGATTAGAAGCGTTCCAATGAAAAATAAACACATTTCCACAGAAAATAAAATTAAACCACTGCTGTTCAAAGGTCCAGAGGCTCAGATAAAGGACTTCTGAGCCTAGAAACACTCGGACGTGCCTCCAGGCAAATAAAAAAACACATTTCGCATTGCCTAGCGCATTCGCGGTCCAAACTCTCTGGGCTGAGTACAGACAGACGGGGGTGGAACTGCATTTGCATTTCTTTTTTCAATCTGACGTCAATAAGGCACAACTTTTAACCGGGAGGGGGGGGGTGGGGCCTAAACAGGGTAGGGGAGCTCACATTAACGTTCAAAAACCTCAGAAAGTGAAAATTTCATGCCATGGGACCTTTAAGTATTGCTGTTAAGTTAAGTTGGGTCAACTAAGCTTTTAAAGTAATGCCAACTAAGTTTTTCCAGTTGGGTAAACTAGGCTTCTAAAGTAATGTCAACTAAGCTTTTAAAGTTGTGCCAGCTAATCATTCATTCATCTTCTTCCGCTTTTCCATTTTCTGGGTCACGGAGGCAGCAGTCCAAGCAGTGTTCTTCTGCCCAGAACACAATGCACCAGCCCCCATGAATCCTCCCGCGGGTGGTGGGTCCACAGGAGGACGGCTAACGTCTGAACGGGCCTTAGTGTATCTTCTGCCATGGGGGCTACCAGTGTCCACAGACACTGGGGCGAGGTGGAGTTAAGTGTCTTGCCCAAGGAGACAACAGCAGCACTCATCTGTGGGAGCTGGGATCACACGCAGTAGAACCGCCAACCCCTGGATCACTAGACAAGCGCTCTACCAACTGAGCTACTGCCGCCCACGCCACGCTAATCATTTTAAGTTCAAGTTTCTATTTTACCAACTTAAAACTGCAAATAATGCGCGAAGAGGAGATAAAATAACGTCTCATTTCGTTTTCATCAATATCAATGTTGACAAAAAGACTCGTTAGTCTCTTTATGACAAAGTTTTCTGCAAAGACAGCCGGCGCTTCTGAGGGGAAAAATGGTGGACGTTTCTTTTCCAAAGCCAAACCCAAGGAAAACCCCTGATAAACTCCTCCGGTTACCCCGTTGCAGCAGATCCCAACGGCAGATTATTCCAAATGAGCATGCGCAGATTAGTTGGCCTGGCCCAAACTACCGTCCACTTGAATTTGTATATCATGTCAACTCACGGAGAAAACAATCCCGCACCCCGTCTTACTTGCAAAATGAAAAAGTTTATTAAGACATGCAACGTTTCGGCCCTAGGCCTTCATCAGGCAAAATGAAGGTAGGTATATCTGATATGTAGGTTGACACAACAGTGAGAGATCTGTCCCCGAACCGAAGGCACAGGGATGTGAACCTCTCATTCACTGGGTGAAGTCCAACACTCAGGGGCTGAGCTGTGGGGCAATGAGCAATCCCACACCAGCCCGCCGCTGCTCCCCGTGGACAACGCCAGAGAACTGGAGGGTCCAGCTCCCCTCAAGGAGTTGGGCTCCAGAGCCCAAGCTGGGCATGGAGGTGAGGCCGACTATATCTAGTCAATAACACTCAACCTCCCACACAAGCACAGTGCAAGGAGGATCCTACAGAGAGCAGGTTGAGAAGCTCTTGGGTCAGTCAAGGGAAAGCTGGACAGTGAGTCCTGCGAGTACCCAGACCACCTCAAGTTAGAGCTCCAGTTTTATGAGCGATAGAGGCACCTGGATGCCTGGAGGACCCAGTGGAACCAAAAGAGGCCTGGCACTACCAAGTCTGGATGAAAAAAGCCGGAGAATGCAACTCCACGAAAACAAATTGGCGTGGTTTAAGAGGGCTAACACCTCCCTTGCCAAAGAAACTCTAAAAGTGCAGTCTAAAGTTGTAAAGGGACTGCAGAAGGACTTTTAAATGCACTGGAGGGAGTTTCTTCATACAGATTAGGATGGAAGCAGCCAGTCGAACAATGCACGTGCCTTTGCGGAAGAGAAACGCACAATGAAAAACAGAGACTCTGCCGAGAAAACAGAGGGGAGAGGTGAGGAGGAGACTGAGCCCTCCAGCGGGGAGGAACCACAAAAGCAGTCGGACATTGAAATTCAATTAGCCAGAGTTAGGGAGAATGAGGAGACAGAATGAAGTTATGGGGACATGGAGAAACACCTGCAGTTCCTTTCGGCGCAGAAAGGAACGAAACAAGGCCTTAGCTCAAAACCAACCTCCAAAGGAACAGGACGACAGGATTCACCTTCCGGAGGATTCTTATGGCCCTCAACTATCGAGAAAAACTTTTTGTAGTTGGTTAAACGGATTGTCGTGCGTTAGGGGGTTTCTGTAGATGTCCTTACCATACCAGCATACCAGACGGCCAACGGGATTATGAAAGGTATGTATGTATTTATTTACTTACTTTTTTTTTCTGTTATTGTGTTAATTTTTCATGTTTTTTTGTTTGTCTTTTTAAAATACAGTTGCTGTTTTTCAATGTAAAACAGGTATATGTGATGTTTTAGTCTTTAGTTTATTGTCTTGTTTATCAGATGTTTTATGTTCACTGTGGGCCTAGGGGGCGCTGCAATTTCAAATCCTGTGTGTGCAACCTGTACATATGTTTTTTGACAATAAAGCTGACTTTGAAACAGTCTTTATTTCTATTTAACTCATTGGCTGCCGGAGACGTCTATAGACGTTCGGGCGAACCCAACCGTTGATTGCCAGAACGTCTATAGACGTTCAACACGTTTTTCAGCGGGGGTTGCTAGGTTACGGCCTGGAGCAACTTTTGAGGTGTAATTCACATCTCTCAACCTGTAGATGGCGATCTTGTATCATTATTTGCCGATCAGAGCCGGGGAAGAAAGGAGGAGTGCAGTGTGTGTATAGATGTGTGTAAGATGGCGAGGCCAGCGAACCCGGAAAAGCAGATAACTGTTGATCAGCGCCTATGGAGCGATCAGATCGCTCTTGGGACCCAGGATCCTGGATCAGAGGATCGCAGAGACAAGCCGGATCAAGCAGCGAGGTCTGAGCAGAGATCTGCTGTGCCCGAGGAGGGGGCGTGTCCTGTGTGCGCTGCACGGACCAGGGAGTCTCCTCAGAACTACGACAGCTCCAAAGAAGAAGTTTACTGACTTGGAGCAGTAATGGTGCTGTATGGTAATTGTAATGAATGAAGTTGTGTGTGTGTGTGTGTGTGTGTGCGTGCGTGCGTGCGCATGTGCGTGCGTGCGCGCGTGCGTGTGTAGCTGTGTGTGTGTGTAAAGGTTTATGCATGGGCTTGTGTGTATGTACATATATATATATGTGTGTGTGTGTGTGTGTGTGTGTGTGTGTAGGTGTGTGTGTGTGTGTGTGTGTATTAGTTTTTATTATGGGTCTGTACTCTGGGCCTCAGACAAAGCCTCAACAAAGTTCTGTTTTATATGAAAAGATATTATATCCTGTAAACATCTCTTGGCACTATTCACAGAGCCTTATATTCTTATATTTGTAAATAAAAAATGTTTGCCTGGAAGAATCCATGACTCATCGCTGTACCAGCGAGTGAGTCTGGTAACGTTTGATCCACAGAATGCGCTGCGGTTGCGCGTAGACAGACAGCTAAGTGAACCAATCAGAGATTGCGCCATCTTGATTCAAAACTGAGGCGGAACTTCCGCTGCCTAAGAGTGACTTTGCGGGCAAAGGCGGGTGCACTGACGTCACCATCTTTGAACGAATCAGAATCGCGGAGTCGGTTTGGAACCGGAGGAGCGAGAGTGGATGGAGAGTGTCCAAATGGTATCGCGGTGTATAGGAAATACAGAGAGATATCATTTGGCTGGCCAGGTAAAAAAAATGTACTTTGTCATCAAAAATCTCTTTCTCTGTTATTTTAGATGTTTGAGGTGTCACTAAATCAATAAATATTGATGTCAAAGTCACTGATCTGCTCGAAATCCTTCTCTGAACTCAACGCTCGTTTTCTCCATTTCTTGCTCAAAAACCAGTGTTTTTGCTGAAACTTCCCTATGTTCTACTATCAGTTATTTGAGAACCGAAAAGGTTAGAAACATAATTTTTTTTCCAGGTGAAAGAAGAGAGTCTAGGCTTTATTTTGATGTGTGCCATGTTTATATAGTCAAAGAACTCAGTATTCTGTGAGTCTTGTAAAATCAGTGAAAATTCTCTGAATCTCTGGCACTCTACAGGCTTAGATTTTGAAAACAGGCTGGCAGTGAAAGAGTTAAAAAAACAAAACAAATATGCTTTTATAACATACTGAAACATGTATGTATGGTGTATACTAACTAACTACTGTAATATTAGATCTTAATTTCTCATAATTTGTGCTCCAGAGTTGTGCCCTTTCTCAGAGAACTGCCTGCCCATGACTCGTTTTGTGCTGGTGCTTTATCACACCCCTGGCAGCCATTGCTGTAGTTCACTAGATAACGGAATCGCACGGTGTGCAAGTTTGGCTGAAATTAGATAGCTTTTTAACTATACAGATTAAAAATGGCCTGCCTCCATCGGCATTTGCTAAAGTAGCTGCAACAGTCCCGCCTCCGGCTGTGACTGGAGTCTCCTCTGCTTGATGTGTGGCGGAGTCTGCTGGAAGCACCTGCACGCCATCTACAATCAAACCTCTGCGACAAAGGCCCAGACTCTGCCAGATTGTCATGTCAACTTGATGGTGACTTTGCAGTTGGTTGTATTTTTTGATTCCTGCCTCGTAATCATTTTACTTACGTCTCTTTTGTTCCTAGCACCCGTGTTGAAGACTCCAGTGTTATTATTATTATTATGATTATTATTAGTCTTTATTTGAAGGGACAATGTACAGAGACATTAGGCTCATAAAACAGATGTACTGCACCAGATTATAGCTAAACAGCTAGTTTCCATCTGCAGTCCCTGAGGAACAATAATAAATTATACAATGCCATTTACACATTCAACAATATAAAACCCACACATTCGCACACATTCAGCAGCTCACATACAACATTCACATCACAATATTAAAGAGTAAACTTATTAATACATTCTTAAAAGTTGAAACATATTACATATTTTAAAACACACCGGGAACAGAAAGTAGGTGCTTCAGTGCTGACAGGTCTGACCAGTCCATAGCCATTTTTTTAGTTCTTTACAAAAGGAGTCATAAGCCATGTCCCAATTCCACGACTGCTGTACCATTTCTTTTTTGTCCCATGCACAGTTAACACGCAGTCCAAAGACTGCAGTCGTTTCCTTGGAAATCGGGGCGTGGACCAAGCTTGCGAAAATGCACGCTTCGCGCACTCATATATCCCAGCATTCACACGTGCTACTTCTTCTAAGGGAGAAAATGGAGTCGGCGGCTGCTTCCCGTAGTTGCGAGACCTGTCGCATTTCACAGACGGCCATGCGGACTGGACTCAGGGCTGAGCAAGTATGCACAGTCTTGACTGCAGTCTGAGCCCCCTTAAAACCACGCTCCGAACTGTGCACTCTAAGAACTGAGACACGGCAATACTCTCTTACTATGCGAGCAGATTAAAGTGACCACTAGATGGTGCAATTTAGCAAAATAAACATAGACACAAGTACAAATACAAATCAATTACAGTGGTACCTCACCTTACGAAATTAATTCGTTCCAGAAGTGGTTTTGTAACGTGAATTTTTCGTAAGTTGAGTAACTATTTCAATGGAAAAAGCCTGATTCGTTCCAAGGCCCCGTTCCAAGTTTTTTTTTTTATAGTGTAACTTTTTTTTATAGTGTAACACTGTGTTCTGCGTCCTGATTGGCGAAGAGACTGTAGACCCAGGACTAAACGTGGACTAAACCAGGTCTAAACAAGGTCTATACCTGGACTGGACCAGGACTAAACCTGGACTAAACCAGGACTGGACACCAGGATTAAAGCGCCGCGTGCGGGTCTATTTCCTGGTTTCGTGCTAGCTCTGCCGGTGTACCTCACGAGTCACGGCTGATGCGAGCAGCGAGGAGGGGAGGGGATGTGCCTCCCATCGGGATCGCACGCAGTCTGAGCGCATAAACGAACGCAGGCAAGAGCCGCGGTGGTTTAATCCTGGTTTAATCCTGGTTTAATCCTGGTTTAGACCTGGTTTAGACCTGGTTTAGACCTGGTTTAGACCTGGTCTAGAGGAGGCATGGTTTGAGCACGGGTCTCGTGCTCGCAGCCCCGCGCCGGGTCATGCTGCGCTATCACACATGTGTCCGCGCGCACACACACCGCCCTCCCCCTTCCCCCCACACTTCACTATTAATACATTTTGTTGAAAATCTATGAAAGTTTGAGTGTTCAAACGAGAGAGAAATGTGAGAAAAGTTTAAATCCAGTCTGAGAAAAGCGTGTGTGGCTGAGTGCACATTATTTGAATTTTTGAGATTTCGCGTTTTATATCTAGAGACCAAAATTTAACGTGAAGGCGTTTCGTAACTTGGAATTTTCGTTTGTTGGGTCTTTCGTAAGGTGAGGTACCACTGTACTGTAACATAACAGTAGCAAAAAATCTGAAAAGTGAAGGTTTGCCAAAATGTACTCCAATTCTGGAATGACCCACATATATATATTTTTTATTTAAAAGCAGGTGGAAAATGTCACTCAAACAGCAGCACATCCTGTAGGCCCCAGCGCACAGACTGTGTTAGCAACGCCTGATGATAATTGTTTAACTTTTTGGAAAAACGAGAGACGCTCCAGCCCACAGGCCCGGTCCTTTACGTGGACTCAGTGTGGAGGGAGTTTGGGACAGTTTCTGAGCACATTCAACAGCAGAACAGAGGAACACAAATATGTCTGCAGCTAAGCGAAAAAAGAAGTAAATACAGGGTGTCCATAAAGTCTCTTTACAATTTAAACAATTTATTACAAAGGCAGTTGTTGAGATATATTAACTAGATTTATTTTATTTGAATGAGTGTTTATTAAAGTTTTTTTCACTTCATTTAATAGACCTCTATATGGGCACCATTAGTTGCACGAAGCACATCAAGACGGTACTCAATTGTAGGATAGTCTCATTAATGGTGGCAATGGCTTCACAAATCCTTTGCTTCAAGTCAGCAATGTCCCGTACCTTTGTTTGATACACGATATCCTTTACATAACCCCATAAAAAGAAGTCCAAAGGAGTGATATCAGGTGAACGCGGTGGCCATGGAATTGGCCCATCCCTACCAATCCATCGGTCTGGAAATGTTTGATTGAGGAAGTGACGAACACGCAGTCCCCAATGTGGTGTTGCACCGTCTTGCTGGAAAACGATGATCGGTTGTAAGTCAATCAGTTGTGGTGACACATATTCGGTCAGAAGGTTGAGGTAAATGTAGCATATGTGATGCAGATGCTATATTGAAATGGGGTAACAATATTATTGGGCTAGTTTACAGAAGTTCCAAGTTTGGCTCAGGGAGGATTAAGGTTGTATTTAAAAACACACAAACCAGAAATGTGGTGCAAAAGTGATTTGTATTGAAGTATTTACAATATTTACAATATTTACAGAAGTGCACTTGTTCATGGACCAGTTAATTGTGTTAATAACGGATGAGAAAAGTTCAATGCGAGAGTTCGAGTAGTCCAGATAAACCAGAACAGTTCGTTGTGTTTACCCCAGAGGGCAGTAGTCCGTATGGAGAGTGAAAGCCAATAGTTCAAAAGACTGAATGGCCGTTTCCCAATTCACCGACGGCACACTTGTTAGCGTCCTTGGAACGGGATATGCGTCATATCCGGTGCGACAAGCGCCGTTCCATTCGTTTTTTCCCCCCTGCACCGTCGAGACGAGCCCTGAACGGCGCCGTCGTTTCCATGGAAATCGGGGCGTGGACCAAGCGTGCAAACATGCACGCTTCGCACACTTAAAAGCCCCAGCATGCACAGCGCGGGAGGATATATGACTACAAAGACCGACTCGCCAGCGACATCCACAAGTGAGAGTTGCGACGTCACTATAAAATATACGTACTGGTTCACCTCACCTACAACTATGCTACATGAAACTCTTCATAAACTACGCTAAACATGTGTGACGGTAGCCGTAACGGCATAGTTCACGGCACCTGTATTACCGTTCACATACTTTTTCCCTTACACTTCTGTATTTCCTTTGCTGTTGTAATGCTGGATATTCTACAGTATCGCCATGTCCAACGTTTACTCTAACCTGCGCACTGTTTGCACATTCTCAGCGCACAAGAAAACTTGTGCAGCGCACTGTAAATCAGGGATGAAAGAGCTTTTAGCGGATCGCCGCTTTTTATTCAGCCGCGGGGTCATTTTTTTATATCTGCAAAGTGCGAGCCGCGGGGGGGTTCATTTCGGATGTGGAGTTAGTGTGTTTGCTCAGACACATTAAAAATTAGGGGGAACATTGGCCATGTCCCAATTCCAAGTATTACTAGTCGCAATAGAATAATATTTTTGTCTTTAGGGAACAAGGAGCAGACCACCCGGCTCATTGAGCTGAGGCGGGACTTGTTCCATTTCGCAGACGGCCATGTGAGAAACGTAGTGCACGACGACAGACCGAGTGCACACTCACAAGCGTGCCGTCGGTGAATTGGGAAACGGCCAATGAGTCTTTGGGAAACAGTTTTCAGTTTTGTGTGTGGGGGGAGCAGGCTACAGCGCCTCCTTCCGCACAGAAGGGAGCAGTGGTTGTTCGTTCTGGATCCTTTTCCTCAGGCCCAAGGCCTATGGGTAGCTCGCCATCAGGAAACCTGGCCAGTTCCCGGTGGTTTTCATTTCCCCAAAAAGAGTTAATAGAATGTTGAATCCACAGTGGTAGGGTATCTACAATCTGCAGCAGCTCCAAACCTCTCCCAGTCCCACCCACGCTCTACCAAACAATGGGCTCCGCCATATTTTATTGAGACTGAGCCGAAGTCCCGCGCCAAATCTCGCGAGATTACACACACACACACACACACACTATGAGCAGTGGAGTGAAGGGAAACATAAGGCAGGGAGAAATAGCCAAAAAACAGCTGGGTTACATAAACATCTGCAGATATTGTTGCCTCGTGGAAGAAAAAATTACCATTTATTCGAAAATTTTAATGTGAATAAAAACTTTAGTAAACACTGATTAAAATAAAACAAATCTGGTTAAGATATCTCATCAACTGCCTTTTCAATATTTTTTTTTTTAATTGTAAAGGGACTTTATGGACACCCTGTATATAAAATGTACCAGACCAGATTTTTTTAATGTTGGAGCTCATCTGCTGAGTGCACGGACATTTAAAAAAAATTCAGAGATTAAAAAAAAGACATTGTGGAGAGTGTTTTACGCTTTAGACCAGCTGCGAGCTAAACTAATATCCATAACGCCGTTGTTTAAAAGGCAGTTTAAAGTGCAAGATTCCGTGAAATGTTTTAATAACTTCACGGTTTATAAAGTTTCAGTTTATTTAAAAAAACAAAACAAAAAAGATGGGGCTTGTGGTCATTGGTCACCACATAGAAAGTTTGCGCAGGGATAATCAGCTAACTTTTCCCTCGTTTATCGCTGTGGTTACGTTCTAAAAAATAACCCGCGATAGGCGACATCCACGAAGTCGTCAGCTTTATATTTTACAATTATTATACGTGTTTCAAGGCTGTAAACGACTCACCACACACATGATGCCCATAAGCAGAAATCAAAAGCGGGCAGGGCTAACGAAAACAAAAACATGTTCCTGACTCGTGGTTTGAAATAAATGATCAGTAGTGCCAGTTTTGAAATGAAAGTGGCCGTGGTGCTTTTTGGATGTCCAGTTCAGAGCGATTATCCAGAGTACCATGACCTGCTGCTCACTGCGTCTGACATCAAAACGAAGCAAACATCATTTCAAAGAGAACAACGTGCAATCATCACAACTCTTGTGTACATGTTTGGATAAAATGCTCAGGTTTTTGTGTCTGTAATTGGCTATGGACCATCCTCTGCTCCATCTGACCCTCAACTTTGCTGCTCTCCTCTGCTCCTGACCATCTGCTCTATCTTTACCTCTGCTTCTTCTGCTCCTCTCCTCTGCATCTTCTGCTTCTTCTGACCATCTGCTCTATCTGGACCTATCCTCTGCTCCATCTGACTCTTTCCTCTCCATCCTCTGCTCCTTCTGCTCCTCTCCTCTGCATCCTCTGCTTCTTCTGACCATCTGCTCTATCTGGACCTATCCTCTGCTCCATCTGACTCTTTCCTCTCCATCCTCTGCATCCTCCGGTCCTCTCCTTCTGGTCCTTCTCCTCTCCTCGGCATCCTCTGCTTCTTCTGATCTATCTGGACCTCTCCTCTGCTCCACCTGACTCTTTCCTCTGCATCCTCTGCTTCTTCTGACCTTTTTCTCTTCAGGTCCTTCTGGTTCTCTCCACTGCATCATCTGGTCCTCTCCTGGTCCTCCTCCTCTCCTCTGCATCCTCTGCTTCTTCTGACCATCTGCTCTATCTGGACCTCTCCTCTGCTCTATCTGGTCCTCTCTTCTGCATCCTCTGCATCCTCTGCTCCTGCTGTTCCTCTCCTCTGCATCATCTGCTTCTTCTGAACATCTGCTCTATCTGAACATTTTCCTCTGCTACATTTGACTCCTTCCTCTGCATCCTCTGCTCCTTCTGCTCCTCTCCTCTGCATCCTCTGGTCCTTCTCCTCCTCTCCTCTGCTTCTTCTGCTTCTTCTGACCTTTTTCTCTGCTCCATTTGACTCTTTCCTCTGCATCCTCTGCTCCTTCTGGTTCTCTCCTCTGCATCATCTGGTCCTCTCCTTCTGGTCCTTCTCCTCCTCTCCCCTGCATCCTCTGCTCCTCTCCTTCTGCTCCTTCTGCTTGTTCTGCTCCTCTCCTCTGCATCATCTGCTTCTTCTGACCATCTGCTCTATCTGGACCTCTCCTCTGCTCTATCTGACCTTTTCCTCGGCATCCTCTGGTCCTTCTCCTCCTCTCCTCTGCTTCTTCTGCTTCTTCTGATCTTTTTCTCTGCTCCATTTGACTCTTTCCTCTGCATCCTCTGCTCCTTCTGGTTCTCTCCTCTGCATCCTCTGCTTCTTCTGACCATCTGCTCTGCTCCTTCTGCTCCTCTCCTCTGCATCCTCTGCTCCTCTCCATCCTCTGCTTCTTCTGCTCCTCTCCTCTGCATCCTCTGCTCCTTCTGACCTTTTCCTCTGCTCCATCTGACTCTTTCTCCACTCCTGTTTGCCTCCCAGCCTCACACTGATGGTGAAGACTCCATTATGTCCCTGCTCCACCACAGGTCTGCACATCTGCAGAGCCGGTCGGTAATGTGAGAGTTTAATGTGATGTTCAAGACGTGAAGTGTTACTCAAACATGTGAATGAAACAAAACACAACTCCGTAACAACATTAAATCGACGTTTCTGAGCTTTGAATGACGTTACAGTTGTTTCCCCTCATCATTTACTCACCTAAAGTTGTATTTGGAGTGATTTGGGCATGTTTGAGTCATCTTTAATTGCTTATTTTGAAGACACCGGACTTCACTTCTTAAAGGTCCCATGGCATGAAATGTTCACTTTCTGAGGTTTTGGAACGTTAATGTGAGCTCCCCTACCCTGTTTAGCCCCCCCCCATGGTTAAAAGTTGCGAAATGTCTAAACTGAGCATTTGCGATCCTTTTCTGCGTTAGAAAAAATCAGAGCTCAAACGGGCGATTTTGAACAAGGCACCTTATTGACGTCAGATCGAAAAAAGAAATGCAAATGCAGTTCCACCCCAGTCTGTCTGTACTCAGCGTCTCTGTAAATCACGCCCAGAGAGTTTGGACTGCGGAGGAGCTACGCAATGAGAAATGTGTTTTTTTTATTTGCCTGGAGGAACTTGCGAGTGTTTCTAGGCTCGGAAGTCCTTTATCTGAGCCTGTGGATATCTGAAACAGCAGTGGTTTAATTTTATTTTCTGTGGAAATGTGTTTATTTTTCAATGGAACGCTTCTCATCTCTCCCTCCGCGCAAAAACACGGAAGTGGGTCAGAGCGCACAGGCACAGCTGAAAAGGAAAGAGTGGAGAGTTTGGCCACGCCCCCACCCGCTACTATAGGCCATCTCTGTCCTCCTCATTTGCATTCAGGCAACAACGCCCATAATGGAGTGTTCCAGAGTGACATTTATGACTCTTTCTCATCTTATCTCTGTTTTGTGTTGATTTTGAAGAAGGATTCATTTAGTATTAGGGAACCATTAAGGAGCCATATAAAAGCATCAAGAAGTACCATGTCATGGGACCTTTAATTGCTTATTCTGAAGACACTGGACTTCATTCTCCAATTTGATTTTCTTAATCAGTGACGCATTTTGGTGCAGATGAAAAAAGCACCTGCTGCTCGCCGAGGTTATTATAGTTAACGAAAACAAACGAAAAAACAAAAATTGAAAAAAATATTTCCGTACAAAAGAAGAAAAAAAACTAAGTGAAACTGTATTGTGTGTTTACAAAACTAACTAAAACAAACTGAAATTAGAGATAAATCGCTCTTCGTTTTCGTCTTTGTCGATTTATATACAAGCCTTGGATTGCGATAAAATGTGGAAGTTTTGTTATGTATTTTTATTTGTTTTTGCACTTAAAGCTGCAGCTTGTGGACGGCTTTGGTTGTCGTGGCGGTAAAACCAGAATAAATGTTTTAAAATGTATAAATATTTAACACAATACTAAACCCAAAAACTAAAACGAATAAAAACTAAACTAAAACTGAGTAGCCGCTCTAAAAATTGAATTAAAATTAAGTGAATTAGAGGGGAAAAAAGTCAAAACTAACTAAAAACTATCAGAGCCAAATTTAAAATGTGTGCGCTTTGAATTGCCGCTCATAATTAATTGTGCTAATTTTCTCTCTCTCTCTTTCTCCCTCTCTTTTCTCTTTCTCTCTCTCTCTTGTTCTCTCTCTTTTTCTCTCATTCTCTCTCTCTTGTTCTCTCTTTCCTCTCTCGTTGTTTCTCTCTCGTTCTCTCTCTTTCCTCTCTTGATCTCTCTCGTTTTTTTGTCTCTCGTTCTCTCGTCCTCTCTGTTTTTTTTCTCTCTCGTTCTCTCATTCTCTCTTGTTTTTTTCTCTCTCGTTCTCTCTTTCCTCTCTTGATCTCTCTCGTTTTTTTCTCTCTCGTTTTCTCATCCTCTCTCGTTTTTTCTCTCTCATTCTCTCTTTCCTCTCTCTCGTTCTCTCATTCTCTCTTTGTTCTCTCTTTCTCTTGTTCTCACTCTCTTGTTCTCTCTCTCTCATTTTTTCTTTCTCATTTTCTCTGTCGTTTTTTCTCTCTCGTTTTCTCATTCTCTCTCTTTTTTTCTCTCTCGTTCTCTCATTCTCTCTCATTTTTCTCTCTCATTCTCTCTTTCCTCTCTCTCGTTCTCTCTCTTTCTCTCATTCTCTCTTTGTTCTCTCTTTCTCTTGTTCTCACTCTCTCGTTCTCTCTCTTTCCTCTCTTGTTCTCTCTCTCATTTTTTCTCTCTTGTTCTCTCTCTCATTTTTCTTTCTCATTTTCTCTGTCACTTTTTCTCTCTCGTTCTCTCAGTCTCTCTCTTGTTCTCTCCCTCTCATTTTTTCTCTCTCGTTCTCTCTCTCTCTTTCCTCTCTCTCATTCTCCCTTTTTTCTCTCATTCTCTCTCTCTCCTCTCTCCCTTTCTCTCTCATTCTCTCTCTCTCTTGTTCTCTCTCTTTCCTCTCTCGTTCTCTCTCATTCTCTCTCTCTCTCATTTTTTCTCTCTTGTTCTCTCTCGTTTTTTCGCTCTCGTTCTCTCTCTCGTTCTTCCTTTTTTCTCTCATTCTCTCTCTTTCCCCTCTCTCTTTCGCTCTCATTCTCTCTCTCTCTTGTTCTCTCTCTTTCCTCTCTCGTTCTCTCTCTCATTTTCTCTCGTTTTTTCGCTCTCGTTCTCTCTCTTTCCTCTCTCGTTCTTTCCCGTTTTCTCATTCTCTCTTTCTTCTCTCTCATTCTCTCTCTTGTTCTCTCTCTTTCCTCTCTCGTTCTCTCTCGTTTTCTCATTCTCTCTTTCCTCTCTCTCATTCTCTCTCTCTTGTTCTCTTTTACTCTTGTTCTCTCTCTCGTTCTCTCTCTTTCCTTTTTCTCATTCTCTCTCGTTTTTTTCTCTCTCGATTAAAATGGGATTATTCGATTAATTAATTACAAAAATCCTGTAATTAATTAGATTATTGTTTTTAATCTCCTGACAGATCTAACCATAACCTCGCAGACGTTTACGGAGACTGACATAAATAAACGTTTATACCGATGAGAGTAAAAATCGGTGCACATGAGTTCATCTTTGCCACACCCCTGAGCGTCTCGTAGACCTGTGAGTGATGGCAGAGAATGTTCTTTCAAAAATACATTTAAAAAGTCCAGATGAGTACTTTTTTGAAAGTTTTTGTATCCAAAAATAAGAGTGACTGAGGCCATTCTCAGTACTGTACTTGAAAAATGATAAATGAAACTCTTTCCATTGTGTCGAAAACAAAAGAGGATTGCCTATTTTTCCTGACAGGACTAAAATGAGTTGAATAATGTTAGGTTTTTAAAGGAACATAACAAAAGCAGCTCCGTCATCCATCAGACAAACACACATATCACAGCCTGTCTCAGAGTCTAAACCTGGACTGAACCAGGACTAACCCAAATCTCAACTCAGACTAACACTTAAAGGAGACCAGTTTTGCAAAATAACCTTTTTCAGTGCTTTCGAATACAGTGGTCCCTCGCTCTATCGTGGTTCACTTTTCGCGGCCTCGCTGTTTCACAGATTTGTTTCACAGATTTTAATTTTTTTTTATAGTGTATGAACATTGTGTTGTGCGTCCTGATTGTCTTCTCCTCCGTGTCTCCTGTACAGTACAGAATGTGTTCAGTTTGACACATTTATATAGATGTTATAGAGGGGGGACCCGGGGGGGCTCCGGGAGTCCCGCTGGATGCACGAGGAGCCGAGACATGAGGCACTGGATCTGTAGGAAGTCCAGACCGGGACTAAGACATGAGGACCAGACCGGGACCAGACCGGGACCAGACCGGAACTAGACCAGGACTAGACCAGGACTAAACGTGGACTAAACCAGGACTAACCCAGGTCTAAACCAGGTCTAAACCTAGACTAAACCAGAACTAGACCAGGACTAAATGTGGACTAAACCAGGACTAAACCAGGTCTAAACCAGGTCTAAACCAGGTCTAAACCTGGACTAAACCAGGACAAAACCAGGACTAAACCAGATCTAAACCAGGTCTAAACCTGGACTAAACCAGGACTAGACCAGGACTGAATGTGGACTAAACCAGGACTAAACCATGTCTAAACCAGGTCTAAACCAGGTCTAAACCAAGTCTAAACCAGGTCTAAACCTGGTCTAAACCAGGACTAGACCAGCTCTAAACCTGGACTAAACCAGAACTAGACCAGGTCTAAACCTGGACTAAACCAGAACTAGACCAGGATTAAACCACCACATGCAGCTCTTGTGCGTGTTCGCTTCGACTGCATCGTTGGACGTCGTCCCGAGGGGGAGGCACGGTCCAGGCACTGCTGGCCTCGGTCTCATGCTCGCAGCCCCGGGTGGGACGCACAGCCTCGCGCCGGTCATGCTGCTCACGGATTTGATCACGATGAGCGGGTGCGCGGACACGTGCACCCGCTCATCGTGCACACTTCTCCGGTCCCAGGACTAGACCAGGTGTAAACCTGGACTAATCCAGGACTAGACCAGGTCTAAACCAGGATTAAACCACCGCATGCGGCTCTTTGCCTTGTTTCATGACCACGCTCATCGTGACCACGATGACCCCCCCCCCCCCACACACACACACACACACACACACACACGCTTCACTATTCATTTTGTTCATTCATTTTGTTGAAAATCTATGAAAGTTTGTGTGTTTAAACAAGAAAGAAATGTGAGAACATGTTAATTCCAGTCTGAGAAAAGTGTATAATGTGTGTGGTGAGGCGTTTACAGCCTTAAAACATGGAGAATAATTGTAAAATATAAAGTTGTCCTATTTCGCGGATTTCACTTATTACGGGTTATTTATGGAACCTAACCCCCCCGATAAACGAGGGACCACTGTATTCCTTCTCATTTATTTACCCTCTTGAAGTTGAGTGATTTGGACATGCTTGAGTAATCTTTATTCTCCAACTCTAAACCGGGACTAAAAGCAGATCTGAACCAGGACTAAACCAGGTCTGAATGGACGGGATTGACTGAAAGATGTTAAGATGTTATGATGAAGTTAAATGCTGTATTTGAAAATGAAATCTACATCTTATTGTCTATTTTCTCCTCTCAAGAACTAAAATGTAATGAATGATTTTTGGCTTTTGAAAGGAACGTAACAAAAGCAGATGTCATCCATCCCTAAAACCGACTAAACCAGGACTGAATCCAAACCAAACTGGGTCCAATTCAGGACTAAAGTATCTCTCAGTGAGAAGTAAGATGGGCAATAAACCAGATCTGAACCAGGACTAAATCAGGTCTTAACTCTTAAAACTGACCCAAGAAAATCTTTAGGAAAGAGTCCAAACCGGGTCTAAACTGTACCAAACAAAACCAATAGTCAGGAATCTAAACCAGGTCTAAACTGGACTAAACAGAATCCATACTAAGAACTAAACCAGGTCTAAACTGGACCAAACAGAATCCATATAAGGACTCTAAACCAGGTCTAAATCAGACCCAACAGAATCCATAGGTAAGAGTCCAAACCAGGTCTAAACCTGACCCAAGAAAATCCTTAGGAAAGAGTCCAAACCAGGTCTAAACTGGACTAAACAGAATCCATATTAAGGACTAAACCAGGTCTAAACTGGACCAAACAAAATGAATACCCAGGAATCTAAACCAGGTCTAAACAGAATCCATACTAGGGACTGTAAGGACTAAGGACTGGACTAAATAACCTAGGACTAAACCAGGACTTAACCTGTTTTGAATCAGATCTAAAGTAGGATTAAGACTGATCAAAATTACTTACGGTGATAAGTTTTGTTATCTATATTTTCTGACAGGTCTAAACTGTCTTGAATAATGTGAACGTTTTAAAGGAACCTAACAAAAGTAGCATCATTATCATCCATCAGTGATGCACGTAGGAGTAGACTCCTGTGGTTCCATTGTAATATCTGAGTTTAAACCAGGACTGAATCTGAACTAAGCCTCGTACGGTGTTCATTTTAGGACATCCTCATATCTCAGACTCAGGTGTCAAACTCAAATGAAAAGACTCAAAAACGAAACGGCCTCAGACTTAGATGAAACGGCCTCAGACAAAACTACCTCAGACTCAGACGAAACGGCCTCAGACGAAACGGCCTCAGACTCTGACGAAATGGCCTCTGACGAAATGGCCTCAGACGAAATGGCCTCAGACGAAACGGCCTCAGACTCAGACGAAACGGCCTCAGACTCGGACGAAACTGCCTCGGACGAATCTGCCTCAGACTCAGACGAAATGGCCTCAGACGAAAAGGCCTCAGACTCGGACGAAACGGCCTCAGACGAAACGGCCTCAGACTCAGACGAAACGGCCTCAGACTCAGACGAAACGGCCTCAGACTCAGACGAAAAGGCCTCAGACTCGGACGATACGGCCTTGGACGAAACGGCCTCAGACGAAATGGCCTCAGACGAAACGGCCTCAGACTTGGACGAAACGGCCTCAGACTCAGACGAAATGGCCTCAGACAAAAAGGCTTCAGACTCGGACGAAAAGGCCTCGGACGAAACGGCCTCAGACTCAGATGAAACGGCCTCAGACTCGGATGAAAAGGCCTCGGATGAAACGGCCTCGGACGAAACAGCCTCAGACGAAACGGCCTCGGACGAAACGGCCTCAGACAAAACGGCCTCAGACTCAGATGAAACGGCTTCAGACTCAGACAAAATGGCCTCAGACTCAGATGAAACGGCCTCAGACAAAACAGCATCAGCCTCACCTGAGCAATCAAGCCACCCTGCTAACGCTAATGCTAACAACATGCACCACGCAAATTACGCACACAGATCAATAACAAAGATTATACGGGTAATTGAAGTTATCCTAATAATTCTCATCCAAATCTTGTGGCTAAAACGAGAAATTATGTTTAAAGGGATATGCCACCCCCAGGTCAAATTTGGGCATCTCCCCACAGTCCAGAGACTAAAATAAGTGGTGGAAAGCGTTTTCCTGCTCACCCAGCCATTGTCCGAGTCTGTCGCCACTGACCGCCGCGGTATCTGCAGCTACTCCGCCTTAGACTGGAGTCTAACGTCGCCAGAGAAAGATTTCGGCCAAAAGGAATTAATTTGCTCAATGCTTTTCCCAATTACTTTCTGTGTAGTGCGCATTCATATCGAGTGCAAATAAATGTGCAAATCAACACGGAGAGCTTGCCTTGGTCATTTTGGGTGGGAACTATTTTCCAGTGCGGAAGAATACAGCCGAATCACGCACCACGTTGTGCAACAGGGGAACTCCCTTCCCGGTGCGTAACTGGGATTCCCCTGGCAGCGTGCTGCGTGATTCGGCTGTATTCTTACGCACTGGAAAATAGTTCCCACCCAAAATGACCAAGTCAAGCTCTCCGTGTTGATTTGTACATTTATTTGCACTCGATATGAATGCGCACTACACACAAAGTAATTTGGAAAAGCATTGAGCAAATTAATTCCTTTTGGCCGAAATCTTTCTCTGGCGACGTTAGACTCCAGTCTAAGGCGGAGTAGCTGCAGATACCACGGCGGTCAGTGGCGACAGACTCGGACAATGGCTGGGTGAGCAGGAAAACGCTTTCCACCACTTATTTTAGTCTCTGGACTGTGGGGAGATGCCCAAATTTGACCTGGGGGTGGCATATCCCTTTAACTTTTGCAAAACAAAACATTTATATTTCTGGGATACCTAAAAATACATTTAAATTACCATTAAGTTTCAAATACAGTGATGAGATATGCATTATTATTATGATTATTAAGGATTGTTATATTGACCAGGTGATGCATTTAAGTCACTTTATAACTGACCTGATGCCTTTTGGTTTGAGTCTGACACCTGAGTCTGAGATCTGAGGATAGACTTAGACTTAGACAAACTTTATTGATCCACAAAATGTCCTAAAATGAACACCATAAGCTCGTCATCCATCAGTGACTCAAACATAAATATTACAATGAAACCCACTGAAGCCGAAGTGTGAATCAGAATGAACCCAGGCTCAAAAGGACTAAACCAGTTCTAAAATTAGACTAACAAGGACCTTAAAAAACACACATCTATAACCCAGGGACCAGCAACGTTATGTGGCTCTTTCATCCTTCTGTTGTGGCTCCCTGTGATAATGACCATTTAATTACAATGTATTTTTATTTTTGTTTGTTTTTTAAATGCAAATCTAAGTTTGTAGATAATGGTAATCTTATAACAATCAAATAAAATGTTTTTAATATTTCTGACATTCAAAAAATGTGTCAAAGCCGTCGATGTGCGACACCCGGCACATATCTGGCAGCCCGGACTTACCGGCACCTACACCAGCAGGATGATTTATTGAGCTTCTCAAACCAGTGATGGATAAATCCAAGAAAAGAAAAGTTTCTGAAGAAAACAGAACATTTAATGCTACGTGAGCAGATTTATTTGCTTTCACGGCTGATGAGACTGGTACAACACGCGATAAAATGATGATGGAACACAGAAGCAGACAGCATTTTTTGGTTCACTGCAGGTGGATAATTTAAGTTTGGATTTTTATTTTTCTATGATGTGGACTCAAATAATAATATGTTTAACGCAGCTTTGCCTGCATATATTTACTTTTTACAGAAGCGTGAGTGAAGAATCCCTCAGTCGTCCAGGTAGAATCCATGATAAAAGAAGAAATTAAATTTGTCAACTGGACAAAGTTTATTTGGTTGAAAACGTTTCTCAGTTCATCCGAGTTGCTTTGTCAGTTCTGGTTAGAGTGCTGATGGATACTGCTTATATCTAGCTGCAGGGAGGAGCTAACTATACTGAAATTATTCTGAAACTATCCCACATCTTTGTTTTCAGCTTTCTGTCTTTTGTTTTCAGTTTCTCTCTGGCATTTAGTTTAGCATACCCATTCAAACCCTAATGGCTGTTTTCACACCTCTGGACCTGACCTGCTGCCCTATTGTTCCTTTTGTTTGTTTTGATTTCGGTTTGAGAATGGAATTATATATGGGAGACAAATTATGTCTGACTCCCCCATTCATGTTCAAAGAAGGATTCTCTTTTTTGACAAAAATAGCCTCTTTAACTCCCCTCTCAAACCAGTTCTTTTCCCTGGCTAAGATCTGAACCTCACTGTCCTCAA
Organism: Paratrypauchen microcephalus; assembly: GCA_036785185.1. Taxonomy (NCBI): domain Eukaryota; kingdom Metazoa; phylum Chordata; class Actinopteri; order Gobiiformes; family Gobiidae; genus Paratrypauchen; species Paratrypauchen microcephalus. The sequence goes on along the minus strand of JAVJIX010000122.1, from coordinate 1,707,559 downwards.
AGGAGGCGAAAGTTAAAACCACATGCATGGCTCATTAGCATAAAGTATAAGTCTGAAAACAAAAACAAAAAAACTCTGTCTTTGTGTCGCTGATGTGGTCAGGTTCTGTCAGACTAAAGGACAGGACTCTGGAATATTTGTGTTCTTTCTGTGACTGAGGCAGGTGCTGCTGATAGTGAGTCTGTTCTGTGTGTTTATCGCGTTGGAGATGGTCCATGTTTAAACTTTTCAGAGATTATGACTGCATGTGCAGGTCGTATGTGTGCAGCACAGCTCTTTATTTAACAGCAGTCATTTCACTCACGTACAGTCACTTTATTTATGTCGGCTACCGTTGGAATGAACGACTGAAAGGTGTAAATAATTCTCATAAGACTCAGAGCTGTAGTGGACGATGGTGCTCTTGTTGTAGTCTGTTCAGAGGCGGACTTACCATTAGGCAAACATAGGCATTCGCCTAGGGGCCCCACCAAACCTGCCCGTTGAGAGGGGCCCCAACTGTCACCCCTGACACGGTACAGGCACAAAAACATTGAAATCTTAATTCAAACACACATGCGCACCCTTATTTTGTGTGCGCGTGTGTGTTTGAAGAATGACTTTTGAGGGCCCCATGTCTATATTTCGCCTAGGGCCCCAAAATGGCTAGATCCGCCCCTGAGTACGTTTTCTGGGATTTGTAGTTTTGACTGTAGTTCCCACCGCTGGTTAGCGCTGGTTTAGGGTTTTGTGGCTCCGGGTGTTTTCTTTTGTGTGGGAGACGGTCCATCTAAATGGTTCTTTGAGTATTTAAGGTTGCCGACCCCTGCTCTAATTTCAGGTCCTACTCTACTCTGCTGTGATGAATCTCAATGCTGTACATGAAAATTAAAATCTGAAACTTTTTTGTCTATTTTTTTCTGTCTGAGTCTAAAATGTGTTGAATAACGTAAGCTATAACAAAACCAGCATGATCGTCATCATCTATCAGTGACACAAAGAATGAAACTTACAAAAAAAAAACAATACTTAATAAGGTCTAAATCACAACTAAACTAAGTTGGACTATCAAGTTCAAGTACCAAGTCCATATCAAGAACTCTAAAACAGGACCAAACCACATCTAGGACTAAACAGGTCTTATCCAGGGCTAAACCAGATCTGAACCAGGGTTTGGGTTAGGATAGACCAAATGAACTTGTGTAGATGAACCTTTGTACAGGACAATACAAAACCAGCCTCGTCAGCCATCAACTCTAACATAAATATTAGCAGGACTGAACCAGAACTAAACCAGATCTAAAGAAGATCTGAACCAGAACTAAACTAGATCTAAATTAGATTAACAGGAACATTAAATAACACAGAAATCAGGACTGAGTCATTTCAGGTTTAACTCTAAACCAGGTCTTAACTGGACTAAACTGCCATTAACTCTCAACCAGGACAAAAAGAGAAATTCAATTTGTCAGCTGGATAAAAGTTTATTTGGTCGAGTATGTTTTGCAGCTCATCCAAGCTGCTTCTTCAGCTCTGAAGTTCAGAACTGAAGAAGCAGCTTGGAAACGTATTCGACCAAATAAACTTTTGTCCAGTTGACAAGTTGAATTTCTCCTTTTGCCGTGGATTCTACCTGGACGACTGAGGGATTCTACACACATCTTAACTAGGATTAAACCAGATCTGAACCATGGTTTAGGGTTAAGATTGATCAAAAGAACTTATATTGATGAAAATGTGTTGAATAATGTTAGTCTTCTAAAGAAACATGACTAAAGGAGCCTCATCATCTATCAGTGACTCAAACATAAATAAAACAATGAAACACACTCGAGCTCATTCCAGAAAAGAAGAAATTTACCGTACACTCGCTTGACTTTACTCTTATTCCTTTATTCCTTTATTGGGCTTAGAGCGAACAACGCGTTGCTCTTCTACAGTGTCATCAGGTCCTTTAAAAGCCAATCTTTGCGTTGTGCTGGTCGGCTGCCTGTAGCTCATGCCAGTCGTTGTCCGCGGGGGCCTGGTCTCCTGGGGTGACGCGCGCTGGTTGTCCAGTTGTAGACTATACCTCTATTATAGTCCTCTGCATCCCTTTGGTATTTCTTTATTTTGTAGGTTGTAGGTTTTCAGTTCATCCTCAAACTTTGTCAGTTCTTCTTTTAATGCAGCCTGCATGGTCATAAAATCCGATTTGGTCATATTAGTCTTTAAAATTGTCTTAATCTCTTGTAACTCTGTTTTCTCTTTCTCAGTTTCTTTTTTTGCTTGTTCTATAATAAGTAAAGTCAAGTCCATTGAGCATTTATTCAATATCTGCTCCCATTTACATTGAAATTTAGGGTCCTGGTTGCCCAATGTCGGCTTTTTATTCATTCTCAGTCCTCTTGGGATTTGTTTATTCCGCCAATATTCCGATAATGCGATGGCGTGCCATTTCAGGCGTATTTCCTTCTTCTCCAAATATGCCATCTTGGTCTTTTCGTTCTCCAAAGTTACTGTTGGAGTTTCTTGTAATGGATAATCAAAGAGTGATTGTTGAAAGATTATCCTCTCTGCGTCCGAGTCTTCAAAGGAGAAGCAAGTTGCTCGATTTAAGTGCTTGGTTTGTGCATCCATGCCGGTATACGATAGACGAAACAGAGAGGAAACTTCCTGCAGTGGTTCCCAACGTTAATTCAAAAGTTCAAAACTCCATGCACAGTTTCCAGGTGCTGGTAACAACAGGAACACTGAATAATTCCAGAAAACAAGAAATTTACCATACACTCGCTTGACTTTACTCTTATTCCTTTATTCCTTTATTGGGCTTAGAGACAACAACGCGTTTCGCTTTTACAGCGTCATCACTCGAGCTCATTTCAGAGTCTAAACCAGGATGGAGACAGAGCTAAATTGGGCCTAAATCAGATCTGAACCAGGACTAAACCAGAGAAACCAAAAGTTATTTAAGGTCCAACTTTTATAGTCATGGTTAGAGGTTATACCTAAAAAACTTCCCTTGATGAATTTCAGTACTATATTTTGAAAATGCATTGAATAATGTGAGCTTTTTAAGGGAACATAACAAAAAACCCTCGTCATCCATCAGTGACACTAGTAAAAATATTACGGTGAAACCCTCGGGATCCTATTTCAGAACCCAATCAGAGAGCAGGAGCACAAATGTACAAGGATTTCATGATCTGTGTGGCTGAACAAAGCACACTTTATCAGTCTGAGACTCACTTTGAGGGCACTGATGCTCGACTCATGAATATAAAACATATACCTTATTTCTCACAATACTGAATCATTTATAAACTCTGGCCTTTTCCTGTAAAAGACACTCATTAATAACATGAATATGTGAAATGCTGAGAAATATCTTCCCTTTTACCAGTTTTGCCAAAAGTAGTTTAAAATTAAAGGCATGGTATCAGATTTTTACTGTCTTAAAAAAGTGAAGAACAGAACTGCACTGCTCAAAAAAATTAAATGAACACTTTGAAAACACATCTCAAAAGGATGCCACCTCTAGAAATGAACAACAGGTGAACTCGATGAGACAACCCCTAAAACTGGACTGGTTTTGCGTGTGGAGGTCATTTCAAGTTTCTTCCTCTTGGTCTTTTTGGCTGGTTTTCCACTAGTGCTGCTTTGGGTGGAGTGATTATCACTGGCAGTATGGGGCCAGTCCTTAAATCTACAGAAGTTGGAGTTGAAGTCTCCAGGATGGCACATCCAAACGTGCTGTTGCAAGGAGATTTAATGTGTCTCCCAGCACAATCTCCAGAATAATAGAGGAGATTTCAGGAGACAGGCAGTTACTCTAGAAGAGCTGGACATATCTGCTCCTTTGTGCAGGAAGAACAGGTTGAGCACCGCCCATGCCTTACAGAAAGACCTCCAGCAGGCCACTGGTCTGAATGTCCCTGCCCAAGCAATTTGAAACAGATTTCATGAAGGTGGCTTGAGGGCGTCACATCCTGTAGTGACTCACCGCCCAGCACAGTGGACATCCCCTGGCATTTTCTTGATGACACCAGAACTGGCACATTGCCCTTTGCTTTTCAAAGATGAGAGCAGCACTCTGAGGACCTGTGATAGACGTGAAAGAGTCTGGAGAAGACAAGGAACACTGGTGGATGGTCTAGGGAGGCATCTCCATGGAGGGACGCACAGACCTGTACTGGCTGGAAAACGGCTGTCTGACTGCCATTTGGTATCTGGATGAAATCCTTGAACCCATTGTCAGACTCGGCCCTGGGTTCCTCCTGATGCACGACAATGCCCAGCCTCATGTGGCAAGAGTCTGCAGGCAGAACCTGGAAGATGAAGGGACTGATACAAATGAATGTCCCTGATGATCACTTGGCTTAAACCCAACAGAACATCTCTGACATTGAAACAACATAATTCCATATTTTTAATGAGGTGACAACATTATAACACCCTAGACACCCTAGAAACTGAAAACAAAGAGGTGTGATAGCTCCTCCCTGCAGCTTGTTATAAGCAGTGTCCACCAGCACTCTAACCAGAACTGAAGAAGTAGCTTGGATGAGCTGCGAAACGTCTTCGAATTTCTCCTTTTTTGCCATGGATTCTACCTGGACGACTAAGGGATTCTTCATACAACATTATAACAAGACTTAAAGCTCACAAGAGTCAATTTTGCGTAATATGGGACCTTTAAGATTTTTCATTTCTAAACTGAGACTCAGCCCCGCCACTGGTCAAACGTGTTCCGACGACTTCCCCTCGCGTTGAAATACGCTTTGAAATTCGCTCTGAATCAGATCTTCTCACATTACTCTCCCTGCGTCCTCCAGATACAGGAGTTCATTATGCGCCTCCTTTGATTCATACGACACAATTTCTGTGTTTGCCTGATCCTGCTTTTCCTGACAGAACCATTAATATCACGTAGCCTGGCGCAATTTCTACCGTGTACAAGTAATAATATGAGGCCTTGTTTTCAGTATTTTCTGGGTCAACAGTGAAATAATGTCGCAGTTACACAGGCATTTGGTACAATTTAACAGATGAGGAGAGTAAACAACATCTTTGTTCATTTGCAAATAGAAAAACGTCTGGAAAAGCTACAGGGGGATATGAGGGTAACAGAACTGTCGTGTTTTGGCGGAAATGTGGAAAATGATTTGTAGTTATGGTTAAATCAACAATGGGATCGAGCCAAAGAGAGAAATAAACAAATAACCAGAAGGGAGCTGGTTCAGATCTCTCTTGCTACAACTGAAAATGCTCGCTACCTGAAAAATTAAAGCTGGACTGGACTCCTGATGGACTTCAGGAGGAGACCACTACCTCACTCACCGGTGAACATCCAGGGGCAGGACATAGAGACTGTGGACAGTTTCAAGGGGGGGTGGGGTGTTCACCTCAACAATAAACTGGACTGGTCCCACAACACCGACTCCCTGTACAAGAAGGGCCAGAGTCGCTTCCACCTCCTGAGGAGACTGAGGTCCTTTGGAGTGTGCAGGCCTCTGCTTTATGACTCTGTGGTGGCCTCTGCTCTATTCTACGCTGTCGTCTGCTGGGCCCCGAGCAGCACAGAGCGGGACAGAAAGAGACTTAATAAGCTGGTCAGGAGCACCAGCTCTGTCCTGGGATGTCCTCTGGACTCTGTAGAGGAGGTGCCTGAGAGGAGGGTGCTGGCCAAACTTACGTCCATCATGGATAATAATAATTTAATCATTTTATTTATAAGTGCCTTTCAGAACACCCAAGGACACTGCACAAGGTTAAAAACGAATTACAGTGGTCCCTCGTTTATCGCAGGGGTTTGGTTCCAGAAATAACCCGTAATAAGTGAAATCCGCGAAGTAGGACAACTTTATATTTTGCAATTATTCTACATGTTTTAAGGCTGTAAACGCCTCACCACACACATTATACACTTTTCTCAGACTGGTGTTAACATTTTCTCACATTTCTCTCTTGTTTAAACATTCATTCATAGATTTTAAACAAAATGTATTACTAGTGAAGTGTGGAGGGAGGGGCACACGTGTGGACACATGCACCTGCTCATCGTGGTCACGATCAGCAGTTGCATGTGCATGGTCACGATGAGCGTGGTCACGAAACAAGGCAAAGAGCCGCATGCGGTGGTTTAATCCTGGTTTAGACCTGGTTTAGACCTGGTCTAGTCCTGGTTTAGTACAGGTTTAGACCTGGTCTAGTCCTGGTTTAGTCCAGGTTTAGACCTGGTCTAGTCCTGGTTTAGTACAGGTTTAGACCTGGTCTAGTCCTGGTTTAGTCCAGGTTTAGGCCTGGTTTAGACCTGGTTTAGACCTGGATTAGACCTGGTTTAGTCGTGGTTTAGTCCACATTTAGTCCTGGTCTAGTCCTGGTCTAGTTCCGGTCTAGTCCCAGTCTGGTCCTCATGTCTTAGTCCCGGTCTGGACTTCTGGATCCGTAGATCCAGTGACTCATGTCTCGGCTCCTCGTGCATCCAGCGGGACTCCCGGAGCCCCCCCGGGTCCCCCCTCTACAACATCTATAAATGTGTCAAACTGAACACATTCTGTACTGTACAGGAGACACGGAGGAGAAGACAATCAGGACGCACAACACAATGTTCATACACTAGAAAAAAAAATCTGTGAAACAGCGAGGCCGCGAAAAGTGAACCGCGATAGAGCAAGGGACCACTGTACACTTCTCACCCACCTGGGCGACACCTCTCACCCTCTGCACCGGACTGTAGAGGAGCTGAGCAGCTCCTTCAGCAGCCGACTGAGGCACCCCCAGTGCAAGAAGGAGCGCTACCGCAGATCCTTCATCCCCACCACCATCAGACTGTACAACTCTACTGTATAGTCCAGACGGGAAATATTTTTTCTATACTCTCTTATTTACTTATTTTTATTATTATTACTATTTGTCTGCATGCACTTTCTGCTCAAACTTTCTTTTGCACTAAACTGCCTGGAGCTAATGTGACAAGTGAATTTCTCCAGTGTGAGATCAATAAAGTCTTATCTTATATTATCTTATCTTAACTTTTCCAGCGTTGGGTATGCAAATACCCATGAACATGTTATTTTTGTCTAGAATGTTCACTGTATGGCTCTTAACATGCCTATTACCATGGAGACCATAGACTGCATAAGAAGTGGACTGAGTGTGACGTAACCCATAGTCTTTGGATGCAACCAAATGAAGCTCATCGAGGGCAGCAGTTATAATGGCTAACCTGCAACCGGGGACCGTGTTTGAGCAAAACCAAAGAGCCAATCAGGAGTGAGGTTTGTGAAGGTACAGGCCCCCTCCCGTTTGTACCGCTGGTTTGGCTTAGCAACAAGGCTGTCAATCAAACCTGTTGCTGCGCTAGTGGGAGTGATTCCCGGAAAAACAGGCATGAGCATGGTCTGTGTTCTCTCTGATCTGAACGGTCATTACCGAAACCCCAGCACCTGCACCAGTCATGAGTAATCACGAGTCAGTGCTGGTGCAGCCTCTGCAGCTCAGGGAGGGAATTCTGGACTCGTCGTGGGAAGAGTAACGAAAAGTTTTACTGAAGAGTACTGTAATACTGTACAATTTGATTACTAATTACTATAAGTTACTTTGAAAACAAACAAACAAACAAACAGCTCAGGAACCAACTTTATTTATACTTTATTTTCAACTTATTTTATTTTCAACTTATTTTATTTATTTATTTATTTGTCTTTATTTCAAGAGACAATACAAAGACATTAAAGGTGCATTATGTGTCTGATTTACAGAAATAAATTAAATGCAATTACATCAGTCCGTGTGCCATTCGTTCTTTTGGATTTCAATTAATGAATAACAATAAAATGGATAAACAGTCATTTCATTAATCTATTTTAGTGTCAAACCAAAAAATTCCAATATTTAATTCAAAATTTATTACAAAAAAACAGTCTCAGTGCCTATTTACGTTTTTTTGTTTGTTTGTTTGTTTGTTTGTTTTTTTCCCAACCCCGTGTGCCCCTATTATCCCCTCCCACGGCCAGCCAATACTTTAGTTTCCTCTAGATATAATATTTAGGGTTATTCAGTCTGATTTAAGAAGAGCTCCCAAATCTCATTGAATAGTTGTAGTTTTCCGTTAAGCTTATGTATAAGGTGCCTTATAAAAACCCTGAATTCTTCTCACTAAAGACACTTTCTGTTATAGAGCCTTTCAAGAAGAGGTGACACTATTGTCCTTCACAAACCCATTTGTGTTTTTTTGTTTTTTCCACAGCTGATCTACATCAGAAACCAGGAGATGACATCTCATGCTTGGGCAAAAGGAGAAATTCAGTTTGTCAACTGAACGCTCGAGGAGTTTGACGGAGCAGCATTGGTGTACGTGTTGTGCATTCTTTCTTCGCAGCCATGATTTCGTCTGACTTTTCCGGCAACAATCGCTACTTATGACGGCGTCGGCGCCTCCTGCCACTTCCAGGTGAAATCCCTGGCGAAAATTCCCACGCATGCGCAGTACGCCAATTCGGTCCGATATCGTGCACAAGGCTGCACCAAGCGGATTACTATCGGCCTAAGCCAGGGGTTCCAATTGGATTCGGGAAACCAATCCCTATACGATACCTTAGCCTGTGCACCTGAATTCGATACGACCCCAATCCGTTTGCAATCGGATTACACTCGTCCATGTGCACGCAGTGAATTTCTCCTTTTGCCGTGGATTCTACCTGGACGACTGAGGGATTCTTCACACATCTCATGCTTGGGTTTATCTGTTTTACCGAATCACACAGTTGTATTGAAAAGGAACTAAAAGTTACCAGGCCAAATAACTGTAATCTTATTACTCAATATTCAATTACAACTAGTTGCATTACTGTATTACTAACAAAACTGTAGTGAGACATTATACAGCACTGGCCCTTCTCTATAAACACATTTAAAAAACTTACATAATCTCATTTCTTGTCGTCATGCTCCTATCACTGCTGAAAACATCCTTCCATTCTACAAACATCATTAGTTTTCCTAATTGCCATTGGCCTTCACATGCCCAGGCTAAATTAACTCTGTTCTATACCCACATGTTTGACTTTATTTTAATCCCTAACCTTGTGTATCTTGATGAAAATATCCTCCAATTTGCCACGGAGAAGGAACATGTTCATCTGTGAGCTGTAGCATGCATACTGCGGCTCGTGTGGGTAATCACTCCTCTGTCAGGGGCTCTGGACACATTGTATTGGGCAGGGGACCCACGAGGCGACTTTTCTAATTACGGCGCTGATTGGAAGAATAGTGAAGGCTAACCGGAGCTGTCAATCAAGCACAACCAGTTTCACCGACAATTAAACGGAGCCAAAGTTGAGACCGGAAAATAAAGTGTGCAGATTTAAGGTGGAACGGATGTGACAAAGGCGCTGTACCTGAAATTCACGGTCTTATAAACGTGAAAAACAGAACTTGTTCATTTTCATCGGTTTGCAGTGGTCCACGACTGGGCCATGACACTTCCTTACCTTATGCATTCTGAGCATCCTAATGATTCTCCACACTTTGTAAACGCTTTTTCACAACTTTCAGAGACCAGTGCCGAGTTTTGCCATCACAGTAAAGCTAATGAGATTGCTAAAAATATAACGGTCTTTAATTAGATGCAGACAGTTCACAGCAGACTTATTTCGACCTCAGGAGCTGCTTACATTATATATCTGTACTGAGGCACATTTTGCTCAAATCCATAGGGAAAATTAAGTATAGGGCTTATTAAGGAAGTTGTACCATGCCATACCTCGATTTATTTCTGTTCCTTTAGTTTTGGGTAATAACAAAAAGTTCACATAATCATTCAATAATTCAATAACACACAGGACATGTTAAGTAAAAAAATCACCTGTATTGTCAATTTAATACAATACAAAATAGTATAGTATTTAGTCCTGGTTTAGTCCCGGTTTGTCCTGTTTTAGTCCCGTTTTAGTCCAGTTATAGTCCTAGGTGTTTAACCGGGTTTAACCAGGACCGTGCAGCAAGCCGCTAGCTAGCTAGCGCTTAGTCCCGGATTTAGTCCTGGTTTAGTCCCAGTTTTAGCCCTGGTTTAGTCCTGGTTTAGTCCTTCTTTAGTCCTGGTTTGGTCCTGGTTTAGTCCTGCTTTAGTCCTGCTTTAGTCCTGGTTTAGTCCTGATTTAGTCCTGGTTTAGTCCTGCTTTAGTCCTGGTTTAGTCCTGCTTTAGTCCTGCTTTAGTCCTGGTTAGAAATAGGCTAGGCTGCAATGTGCAGTCGCACAGTGCGGTCCCGCACAGTGCACATACTGAAATATGATCGCCACATGAAAGCTGAATTAGTATTTAAACATGTCCTAAAGTCTATAAAGTAAATGTGTTTCTGCAAACATCATCGGGTACACTTACTTGCCTCGTTGTTTGCCTCGTTGTTCGATTATGCGTGTATCCACGCTCTTTTGCCAGTAAAGTATCCGATCACATTCTGTATATTGAGCTTCGGAGAAACGGGTCCCATGTCCCGAGGAGAGACTCCTTCCTTATGTAGGATTTACAGTCTAAAGTTAAGGATTTTTTAAGTTACGGATGTAAATGCATCCTACCAAATGCAGCTACATATTCACGAGCTGAGCACAGCATAGTCGGAAAAACAAAAAACAAAAGAGCGCAAATGTCACGTGATTGATCCGCAGCAGCAGGATGGAAATTTAGACACACCTCGATTCTTTCCGAAAAAACAAGGCAATTTCACAGACAAAACGTATGCTTTTTAAGCATACGTTTTGTTATTATCTGAAACATGGAGTGGGTTCTTCATGATCTCAACTAGCACATTCTGCAAAAAAAAACGAAAATCACAAATTTTGAAAAAACAAAACAAAAAAAACCCCCTAAAAACTCGACTATCTGCATTTCACTAATCCCGAGTTGCGAACTCTTTCCGGGTGCTCAGTCACATATACTTATTTCATTCTTTTGTTAAAACATGGCTGTCAGTGTCTTGGTTGATGTTTATGTCCAGCACAAAACAACGGGACTGTAAGATTAACAACAAAAATATCACTTTATATTATTTGGTGAGTTTTAAGAGTTTTAATTACAGTCAATATGGTTGATATTTTCATTTTACATACCTTCTAAACATGTGTCCACCTTCCAAATGTCACTTGCAAAACTATAATATATCTGTGCTGCCATTTTTCTTGCGTAATAGTTTTTGGACACTATAGCATTACTAATATCAATATCAATAGGCACACAAAACACCACGGTCTCCGGTAGAGGGCGCAAGGAGAGCGTCACACTGAGGAGTGAAGTCAGAATACTTCCTTACACTGCAACACACTTTATAGGCTGAGGTCATTATTCATTTACTCAGTGTTGATAAGTTACTGCCCCGGGAGAGACTGATGGAAGTGAGGCTGGCAATCTGCACCTTCAGTCCGAGCAGAAATCAATCCCCCAACCCAGCTTCAAAGTTGGATCTATATTGTAAAAAAAAAAACAGAATCCCACAGCAGTCCTGTAAATATTGTGTTCTATTTTGGTCCATATTTTGAATTCATCCTCTGCCACATTTAGCTGGTATTTGTTGACAGGTTTCACGGCTTTGCTCGTCCAGTTTAGGGCTGTTGTTTTTAGCCCTGTGTCTCATCCCTTCAATCCCCCTGTCCCATCCCTCCATTCTTTGACTCTCAGAAAAACAGCCCCAAAACAGTATTGTGCAAACAGAAGCCAATCTGCCCAGGGTGCTGTAAGGGGAACCTGGCCTTAGCCTGTGTCTGTGAGATACACAAGGCTGTGAGAAGGAGGTAAAGAAAGAGAGGAAGAAGGAGGGAGGAGAGAAAGAGAGGTGGGTGATGAGAGGGGTAAGAGAGAGAAAGAAGGGGGGGCAAGAAGGGAGAGAGGGTTAGGAGAGACTATGAGTGGGGGGAGTAGAGGAGGTAGACTAAAGTCTGCCACACACTACATCATTTTTCGGTCTTAAATGATTTTTAATTTCCCATTTCCCATCCCATTACTCCATCCTACCCCTTCCCCTTTATCTACATCTATGTCTTCGATGTCCCTCGATACCGAGCTGAGAGGGCTCGGGGTATGAATGTTCACCTAAGAAATGGGACGCTGCTCGATTCCCATTTGCATTGTCCCTTGGATTATCGGGTATCTCAGCTCGACAAAAAACTAGCTTGTGTATCCATGAAGGTAACGTCGGCTAAACAGACATCACTACAATTAAAACCGCAACAACAGTTCACTAAAAGTAAGCGTCATAATTGTAAACCTGCTAAACTGTTAATCGATAATGACCACTGCTGAAAATACATTCATGAGACTCCTTGGCTGGTCGATGTGACGCTGCCATCCTGATCCCAAAAGTGTTGGTTTAGTTCTGGTTTAGTCCTGGTTTAGTCCTTGTTATGTTTTGGTTTAGTCCTGGTTTTGTTCTGGTTTAGTCCTGGTTTAGTCCTGGTTTAGTCCTTTTTATGTTCTGGTTTAGTCCTGGTTTTGTTCTGGTTTAGTCCTGGTTTTGTTCTGGTTTAGTCCTGGTTTTGTTCTGGTTTAGTCCTGGTTTAGACCTCGTTATGTTCTGGTTTTGTTCTGGTTTAGTCCTCGTTATGTTCTGGTTTAGTCCTGGTTTTGTTCTGGTTTAGTCCTGGTTTAGTCCTGGTTTAGTCCTGGTTTAGTCCTTGTTATGTTTTGGTTTAGTCCTGGTTTTGTTCTGGTTTAGTCCTGGTTTAGTCCTGGTTTAGTCCTTGTTATGTTCTGGTTTAGTCCTGGTTTAGTCCTTGTTATGTTCTGGTTTAGTCCTGGTTTAGTCCTTGTTATGTTCTGGTTTAGTCCTGGTTTAGTCCTCGTTATGTTCTGGTTTAGTCCTGGTTTTGTTCTGGTTTAGTCCTGGTTTAGTCCTCGTTATGCTCTGGCTTTGTTCTGGTTTAGTCCTCGTTATGTTCTGGTTTAGTTCTGGTTTAGTCCTCGTTATGTTCTGGTTTAGTTCTGGTTTAGTCCTGGTTTAGACCTTGTTATGTTCTGGTTTTGTTCTGGTTTAGTCCTGGTTTAGTCCTCGTTATGTTCTGGTTTAGTCCTGGTATATTCCTGGTTTTGTCCTGGTTTAGTTCAAGTTTTGTTTTCATTATGTTCTGGTTTAGTCCTGGTTTAGTGCTGGTTTAGTTCTGGTTTAGTCAAAATTTCTCCAGTTAAATCCTAGTTCAATTATAGTTAATCCTGGTTTAGTCCTAGTTGTACTGATCCCAAAACCTGCCTGAGCTTGTAGGCGTACCCCTTCGTTTCAAATCTGGTCGAGAGTTTACTTCGTTTCAAGGGGTATGTAGCCCGAGGTCGTGGCCCGAGCCCTTGATCAAAATTAGAATCGGGACACCCCTTGTCCTCACATGAACGAGCAAAACCAAGGGGTAGGGGTAAGACGAAGGGGTAAGACAGACACAGCCTTAAAATCTCCAATCGCAAACACTGCAGCGGGATATGGCCGCGGACCAAAGGCTATAAAGTTGTGAGTGCGATCGCATTAGCTGTTTCCTGTCGAGAGTAAAATGACTTGCTTTGAGACTCTTAAGTATTCAAACAATCAGAGCTCTGCACTTCTAGTTTAAAGATCCCATGACATGGTACGTCTTGATGCTTTTATATGGCGCCTTAATAGTTTCCTAATACTGTAAATGAATCTTTCTTCAAAATCAAGACTCAGTGTGTTTTAGTTTTTGTTTTTCCTCGAGTGATGGAGAAAAGAGGGAGCCACTGTCTGTGTTTATGTATGTTAGCCTTGCGAATGTTATTGTGGTGTTAATATATGTACCTTGTAATAATAAAAGATTTTTAAAAAAAAAGACAATCAGTCATAAATATGTCTCTAAAACGCTTTATTCTGGGCATTGTTGCTTGAATGCAAATGAGGAGGACAGAGACAGGCCAGTGCAGCAGGTGGGGGTGTGGCCAAATACGCCGCTGTTTCCTTGATTAGCGGTGCGCTGTACGCGGTCACCCACTTCCGTGCTTTAAGAGATATGAGATGTTTTGCATTTTTAAAAAAAACACATTTCCACAGAAAATAAAATGAAACCACTGCTGTTTCAGAGGTTCGGAGGCTCGGATAAAGGACATCCGGGCCTGGAAACACTCTCACGTGTCTCCAGGCAAATAAAAAAACGCGTCTCGCATTGCGTAGCTCGTTTGCGGTCCAAACTCTCTGGGCATGATTTCCAGAGACGGTGTGGACATCCAGATGGGGGTGGAAACCTTTCCACGAGTGTGACGTCAGAAAGTTCCCTTATTCAGAATCGCCCGTTTGAGCTGTCTTTTTTTCAAACGCGGAAAAGGATCGCAAATGCTCAGTTTACACATTTCGCAATTTTTAGCCATGGAGGGGGCCCTAAACAGGGTAGGGGAACTCACATTAACGTTCAAAAACCTCAGAAAGTGAAAATTTCATGCCATGGGACCTTTAAATACAAGTCAAAACTGTATGGCAAGCCAAAGTGTTCACATTTACAACTATTTTTAACATGTTAACACTTTATTTGAAGCGTATTATAAACTTATTTGACGTGTTAAATTCTTACTTGACGCTTGAAGTCTTACTTACCGGCCATATGATAATAATCTCTTCCCACTGGTTTTCCCAGTCAAAACAAACAGACCAGAATAGTCCAACACAGACCTCCCCTACATGCTCATCACAGCTGTCAACTTAAACAAGAATAAAGCCTTGTTGAGTCCAGATGCATTTAGTGATTTAAACGTTAAATTCCTACTTAGCACTTATTTGAAGCGTTAAATAAGAATTTAACGTGTCAAATAAGCTTATGATGCATATCAAATAAAATGTTAACGTGTTAAAAATAGGTGTAAATGAGAACACTTTGGCTTGCCATAAAACTGAGTTGTTATTATTATTTGTGAAATGTGGTGCAACGCTTCAGATAAATAAGTTTTAAAGCATAAATGATTGCCAATGAAGTCCACAGGAAGTAGAGTCACTATCGCTAATCTGCAGCTTCGCCTCGATACGTGCGCTGTGGATGTAACAGACACACTTGGGGAAATACTCTGGCCTTTTTACTTTCAAAGAACGTGTCCATCACTTCGTCTGCCCCTGACGCTCTGTTTTATCGGCTGTTATCATAGTTTTGCTGATGAAGAAGTAACTTTATTGATCTCACACAGGAGAAATTCTTCTCTGCATTTAACCCATCCTGTTATTAGGAGCAGTGGGCAGCACATTATTGCGCCCGGGGACCATCTCCATGATCTTCTTGCTTCGGTTTGGTCAGGACCTAAGCTGGAGGATTTTACCTATGGTGCATGTTTTGGGTTGATGGGGGAAACCGGAGTGCCCGGAGGAAACCCACCCAGACATGGGGAGAACATGCAAACTCCACACTGAAAGATCCAAATCTTAAGGCCATACCAACGTGCCACACAGGGATCGAACCCAGAGCCTTCTTGCTGTGAAGCGTGAGTGCTAGCCACTCAGCCACCGTGCCACCATGATGTTTGGTGGTTACGATCTGACAGTGACAGTCGCTGCGTGCACGTGGTAGGATCGGATTTGATTTCTCCAAATCCGATCCCGTTACTCGGCGGGTGGTCTGTCCCAGTGCAGATCCCAGTGCACATGAAGCTTGTGTAATCGGATAATGATCAGCGACCAGGCCGGCTCCGCTACGCTATGTGGCGCTGTAGTCCAACTACTTCCGGGTGATGGTTACTCAATAAAAACACAACAAACTATGTGGCGGTATACAAAGATGGCGCTCGAGGAGTTTGACGGAGCAGCATTGGTGTACGTGTTGTGCATTCTTTCTTCGCAGCCATGATTTCGTCTGACTTTTCCGGCAACAATCGCTACTTATGACGGCGTCGGCGCCTCCTGCCACTTCCGGGTGAAATCCCTGGTGAAAATTCCCGCGCATGCGCAGTACGCCAATCCGATTCGACATCGTGAACAAGGCGGCACCAAGCGGATTATTATCGGCCGAAGCCAAGGGTTCTAATCGGATTTGGGAAACCGATCCCTATACGATCCTTAGCCTGTGCACGTGAATTCGATACGATCCCAATCCGTTTGCAGTCGGATTACACTCGTCCATGTGCACGCGGTGAGTGACGAGGAGCGCAGCGTCTTCACAATCGCACACGAAAACATAAAGTCGGGTCACGCCTCGAACTCATGGAGAAAAAATCGCGGCCAAAATCAGGCAAGTTCTCCTGTAGTGTGTGGCGGCATTAAGTTAGAAAGTGCAAGAGCGAAAAAGAGGATGACTGGATATGTAAAAGGACATAGCTAACCCTCCAACCGCCGCGTTCTAAAAAGGAAGTGAGCATGGGCAATCTTCCGGCTCCATCGACTCTGGCTTTAAGGCGACCAAAAGTTTCAAAAGGAATTAAAGCCAAAATAACGCATCATGTGTTCTTTAAAGGGGAGAAAGACGAAAGAGAAAGATAGAGGGGAATCATTTAGGAAAGGCATAGAGAGACAAAAGAATGAGAAAAGAATGAGAAGAAAGAAAAAGACAAAGGGAGGAAAGGAGAAGAGAGTGACAAAAGGAAAGAGTGTATATAGAGAGAGCTGAGAAAGGAGGCATTAGAAAAAGACAGAGGAGAGAAGAAAAGAAAAAGAAAAAAGAAAGGGAATAGTGTGAAAAGACAGAGACAGAAGAGAGACAGAAGAGAGACAGAAGGCGAAAGAGGCGAGAAAAGAGGGGCAGTGAGAGAGAGAAAGGGCGAGAGAAGAGAGGAAAAAAAGAAAGAAAGAGGGAGAGAAGACACAAATTAAAGAGCAAGGGGGAGATGACAGAGGGGTAGAGAGGGAGTGCAGGGGAATGAAAACAAAGACAGAGAAGAGCGAGGATAAAGAGAGAGAAAGCGGGAAAGACAGTGTGGAAGACAGAGTGAGAGAGACAGAGAGAGGAGAGTGAAATAGAGACGAAGAGTGAAAACGAGAGACAGAAAGGGAGGGAGAAAAGAGTGAAAGAGAGCGATATGGAGAGAATGAAAGAGAGAAAAGACAGAGAGACAGAGAGAGAGAGAGATGGAGAGGAGCGAGCCTTAACTAGCTGTTTTGGACAGAGTTGTCGGAGGAAAAACGCCTCATTTGTCAAAAGAGAAAAGTGCCGGTGTCAGAGCTGCAGCTGAAGGCTCCAGGACTCTCGGAGTGAGGAGAAGATCTGTTCATCACTGTCGTCCTGTCAAAACACACTCTCATTATGCTGTTTATCCACACTGTACGCTACAATACAATATACAGTGTGTGTGGAAAAACTATAATCACTTTGGTTATCTTTGGCCGATTTAAAAGTGCATCGTGCAACTTTTCTGCTGGAGGATCTGCCGCCTGCTCGTCTCACTGGAGATGTTATTATTTTTGTATAGTTAAACTTAAATTTTTTGGTTCAATTACAGGTCAAATGAAATAAATCAAAATGTATTTATAAAGCACTTTTCATACAAAAAAACAAGTAACAAAATTGAAGGTGTGGTCTGTAACTTTCTGGAGGTTTCATTGAAATAGAAAGTTATAACCGTACTTCAGAATCAGAATCAGAAAGACTTTTATTGCCATTGTCAAGTGAACAGAATTCACAAAAACTAGGAACTTGTCTCGGTGATAAGGTGCAAACATAAAACACTAAATAATAATAGTAATAACTTGAGTATAGACACTAAATAATAATAGTAATAACTAAAATATAGCTATAATATAGTAAAAAATAATAAACAATCCAAATAACAAAAAGGTCCAGATGAGCAGCATCAGAACAGTAGTGCAAACAGGACGTAATTAAAGTGACTGGTGATATAAAAGTGTCCAGCTTTGTGCAGATGTTATGAATTGTTTATGAGTCCAACAGCAGAGGGAAAGAAACTGTTCTTGTGACGGGAGGTTCTGGTCCCTGCCAGAGGGAAGTGGCTCAAATAGTCCATGTCCAGGGTGAGAAGTGTCAGCTGCTATCCGGCCGCTCGCCCCCGAGTCCTGGAGACGTACAGGTCCTGGATAGATGGAAGGCTGCAGCCAATCACCTTCTCGGCAGAGCACACAATGCGCTGCAGTCTCTGTTTGTCCCTGGCAGTGGCTCCAGCACCACACAGTGATGGAAGAGGTGAGGATGGACTCGATGATGGCCGTGTAGAACTGCACCATCATCTGGACTGGCAGCTTGGCTTTCTGTAGCTGCTGCAGGAAGTCCAACCTCTGCTGGGCCTTCAGAACAGTCTTCATGGAGATAGTTATGTTTTATACCATACTATGGAATGTTATAGCCAAAGGAACAACATGTTTTATCATCAGAGAACCAGAAAATACACTGTTAACATGCTAGTTATTTTTAGCAAAAGCCTAATGGCTGAACTCAACTCTGGTCCCTGAAAGTTGTGAAAAGTGCTTCTAAATTCATCATGGTGAATAATTAGGATGCTCAGAGCGAACAAGGTAAAGTTCATGTTTTGCAGATGTTACGGGCCCCAAGCTACCGCGGCTACCATAGCAGTGATGCTGCAATCTGAAAGATATAATATTAATGAGAGAAAAGAAGACACGGAGCGTTGCCTTTCACGTCCAGATTGCGTTTTTTAATACTTATATGAACCTTAGAACAATAAACAACATTGTCCAAATACAATAACATTGTATTGTTCCTTTAACTTGCATATAAATGCTAACCTAGCTGCCCACAGGTACTAAGTTTGAGATACATTAATAAAACAAAATGCATACAAAACTGAAATACGCCTGTAACACCACATCTTATCATGGTGCTTCAGTCTGTGCGTGTTTACAGACGCGGGTAACTCCACCGCTAATCTCAACATTGACCGCTAACTCGCAAATGTTACCAAACAGTAAACCTGTAAACATATCAACAGTACCACATAGTATATTTTCCAGAGTATAAGTCGCACGCCATAAAATGCATAATAAAGAAGGAAAAAACACATTATAAGTCACACTGGAGTATAAGTCGCACTCTGGGGGAAATTTATTTGATAAAATCCAACACCAAGAACAGACGTGTCATCTTGAAAGGCAATTTAAAATAAAAATAGAATAGAGAACAACAGGCTGAATAAGTGTACGGTATGCTAACGTTACATGACGCATAAACAACGAACTGAGAACGTGCCTGGTATGTTAACGTAACATATTAAGAGTTATTCAGATAACTATAGCATAAAGAACATGCTAACAAGTTTACCAAACCATGACTGTCACTCCAAATCACTAAATTCAATTAAATCTTCAATCCGCAGGCCTAGAGCGCCCTCTTGCGATTTAGTGTGAAAATAACTTGTGAAATGATATAATAATGTGTTCATAATTTCACACACAATTAGCTCCAGAGTATAAGTCGCACCCCCGGCCAAACTATGAAAAAAACTGCAACTTATAATCCAAAAAATATGGTACTGATAAAACATTAAAGGAAAAATAACGTTTTTTTTACAATTTGAGCCTTATTTCGGTAATAAAACAAGTTGTTTTACTTACCCATATCACTTTGGTGTCATATGGAGCATTTCCGGAGATGTTTTAGATTAGCGTTAGTTTACAGCTATGCGTTCCATGTTTGGGTCCCGGGAGCTGAGAGCACACTCCGCGCATGCGCACTGGCGTCCTCATCTACTCGAAACTATGGCTAAATCTCGGATTACAGGCCACTTTTGACCAAACGAAATCGTAGACTAAAACATCGAGCTTCTATGATTTGAAAAGTGCTAAAGTTTGTGTTTTTTGGAGCCCGCACGGGCCATATTACATGCTCGGGGAATGGCCCGAGCTATGGCTATAAGTCGCGCTAGGCTAACGGCGTTAGCCTAACGCTAATCTAAAACATCTCCGGAAATGCTCCATATGACACCAAAGTGATATGGGTGAGTAAAATAACTTTATTACCGAAATAAGGCTCAAATTGTAAAAAACGTTACTTTTCCTTTAAGTAATGACCTTTACAGCGTAGTATATCGGTGATTTTTCTACCGTTTACTGACCTGAAAAATATAATGTTAATGCGAGAAAAGAAGATCCGGAGCATTGCCTTTCACCTCCAGATTGTGTTTAGCTAAACAGGAAGTTCCGGCGTAAAATCTAACCTGGGACAACGCCTCCAGCACAAAGGTTCCACGTTACCATTAAATGTCTAATCCCTCACTAAAAACAGGAAAGTACTTATTAATGGCACGTTAATATGTGCAAATATAAACTTGGCATTACTTTACCAAAAATAAAAACATATTAAATTACTATTAAAAAAAACTAATTACCAAATAATAAAATAAAATAAAATAAAAAACATAATGTGGTGATATTTTAAGTGCACCACACAGACAGTAAACATCAGGTATAGACCCTTAAATCAAACGTTCATCTGAATGACCCCCGTGGCTGCGGTCGTTGTTGCGCTCTGTAATCATTCGTGTTATTTCTGTCCTCTGAGTGGGTTTGTTACATATGGAAGCAAAACGGCCGCCCTCTCTTCCAGTTTTGAACGTATAACTTGTAATTAGACCATCCAGTCCAGGTACATCATGCTTCATAACAATTTTCCAGGCACAGGGTTTGAAAATAGCAGCGCAAGAAAAGCTCCACGCTGGGAAATTAAGAAAGAAGAGAAGAAAGAGGGATAAACAGAACAAAAAGTAAAATATAGGAAACAGATGCGATAGGGGCAAGAAATAGACAGGGGGAGATAAAAAGGTGAGAGCGGAGCAAGAAGAAATAGGAAAAAGAGAGGGATGACACAACATTTGTTTAAAATAAGAGACAGAGATGGATGAGAGGTAAGAGAAGGAGAGCAGACGACACTCAAGGTACGCTATGGAACTTTTATGGTGGTTGAAATAGTAATTTATCAAACAAATACACAAAAATAGAAGAGACAGCTGCCAAATAAGTGTAAAATATGGAAAATTCAACATATATCAATATATCTAGGTTATATACAGGAGATGAGTAAGGAGAGTTGTAGGGAGTGTTATCTGTTACAGTTGTACAGTTGTATGGAGTATGGCGAATGTAACGAACAGGCCGTTCGTTACGGAATGAGTATCCACACATGCACTTTCATAGACTTTGCACTTTATATATATTTACATTGCACCTTTAGAGCACGGAGCACTTACAAGATACGCTAATTTGCACATATAAGATTGCACACATTTGTATTGTTTGAAAGTATTTATTGAAAACATTTTTAGCGTTTGTCACGGAGTCCGGTCGGGCGGGTGCTTCCGGTAATGGTGGCCGCCGGTCTGTGGAGACAAACAATAACAATCAATGTGCAATATGTGCCACTTTTTAAATTAGTTGTGTCTTGTGTGTGTTTGCGTGTGTGGGATGTGGATATTTTAAAGTGTGAAAGTGGTATGCGTGGGTTGAGTTGTGGTTTTACTTACCTGTGTCTCATGTCCAGGTGTCTGGCCAAAAGATTCCCCGGGGGACCAGACACCATTTAAGAGTTCCGGGCCAGCTCAAGACAGTGGACATCGGGGGGAGGAAATGCCACCTATTTTAATTGGGTTTATTCATTTTATACTTTCGGTGTTTGGTTTCTAAGAGTTTATTTTTGTATGTGGGTTTTATATGGTTTATTTGATGATGGGTATTTTATTGGAGGATTTTAACTTAGTTTTAAACAGCTAAGGTTAATTATACACCCCTTGGAGTTTTTATGGTTTTACCCAACAGTATTTAAGCCACCTGTAACCTATCATTGATTGCTCTGCTGCTGGAGAAGAACCACGCTCCTATATCCTCCTTGCACCTTAATTTATTTTGCACTGCACTTTGCACGTGAGCACTTTATATTTTTTGTGCAAACTGAAAAAAACATTAAAAAACTGTGGACCACGTCAACCCTGCCTCCAGTATCTGTTTGTGGAACTCACTGCAATCCAGCCGCTCTACCCGTCTTGGTCACATTTGGTGTCAGAAGTGCTGCCCCGCCACAGTGAGTCCGCAAATTAACATGATGCTAAGAGGAGGAAGAAAAGCTGAGGAGCCAGATGAAGGAAATGCTGTAACATCTGACCCCCAAGAGGGCACAAGTGGGTCCCATGATAAAGTGGAGGAGTTGACTGCTCTCGTGAAAGCATTGATCGAGAGGCAAGATGCCAGAGAGAGGAAGCAGGAGAAAGACCAGCTTCAACAGGAGCAGCGCTGGAAGGCCATGCAGCGGCAGTTCCAACAAATCCAGCAGCAGCAGAGGAGGTCCGAGCACTCTGAGTTGTATGTGCAAGGACAAAATGAGCCATCAGGTGACTATGATGAGGATGATGGTGGTGAAGATTATGGCCCGGACCCTGGCGGCTATGGCTACAGACCGCAGAGGGAGCCCAAACTGCCAATCTTGACCCCAGAAGATGACATTGAACATTTTTTAATCACATTTGAGCGGATGGCCCAAGTTTGTCATTGGCCAAAGGAAGAGTGGGCGGTCCGCCTTGTCCCCCTATTGACTGGCAAGGCACGCAGCGCTTTTGTGCAAATGGACATTCGCCACTCCAACAATTATCAAAAAGTGAAGGGGGCAATACTATCAAAGTATGAAATTACAGATGAAACTTACCGTCGACGCTTCAGGTCCCTGAAAATGGAGGCAGAAGAGACGCCGCGGGAACTGTATGTGCGACTAAAGGACTTGCTGAACCGGTGGCTGCAGCCTGAGAAAACGTCAGCAGAGGGCGTCTGGGAGAAGCTCATCCTGGAGCAGTTTCTCCGTATGGTCAGCCCAGAGCTCGAGGTCTGGATCCGGGAAAGGGACCCTGCTAGTGCGGAGGAAGCTGCTCGTCTTGCAGAGGCTTTCCTGTCTGCCCGCAAAGGACCCAGAGCCAGCTACTTTGGACGGGAGCCCCGCTTTGTTCAGCCAAGTAAGTCCTATGGGGGTGATCAGGGTTGTGGTCCTGTACCCGGGGGTTTAAAAGTAGGCCATCTCCACCTTATCAGACACGCCCTGCTAAAAAACCATCAAACAGGTCTCAGACACAGGAAGTCAGGTGTTATAACTGCAACAACTTGGGCCATACACAGAATTTCTGCCCAGCTCAAAAGTCAAAACTCCTCTCTGTTGTGTTCAGTGCCTAGGCCGGCTGCAGTACTGACCATGGAGAGTAGGGGGTGCACAACACCTGTGCTGGTTAATGGCCAAAAAGTTAAAGCACTGTTGGACTCTGGTTGTTTCCAGTCTGTAGTCTTGTCCAGTTTGATCCCAGAGGAGGCGCTCTAAGGAGACTATACCACTTACCTGTATCCATGGAGATGAGCATACCTACCCAACAGCTGAGGTTTACATTACAGTAGGAGGTCAAACTTACCTGTTAAATGTAGCCTTGGTACAAAATTTGTCATACAGTGTTATCCTGGGCAATGACATCCCAACACTATTGGATCTCATGGCTCAGGGTGACGGAAGAGAAGGAGGAAAAGACGGCAACCATGTCACTGAAGAACCCAAAAATGAACCGGTCAATTCAGTAAATGTCCTCACCAGAGCTCAGAAAGCTAAGGCTATGTTTGAGGAGCTTCCTTTTTGGGAGAAAGAGTTGGAGGATCAGCCAGGGAAGGCTAGAAAACCCAAAGCTCAGAAAAGGAGAGAAAAGTATGCAGGTTCGCCCACAGAAGTCAAGGTATCGAAACCACTCAGTCCAGTTGAGTTTGAGATTCCATTGGACATAGGGACACTCCAAAAACAGGACCCTTCCCTAAAACCCTGGTTTGAGAAAGTGTCAGGTCAGCCAGGGGAAACAAAGTGTTTGGAGGAAACAAAATGCATAGTCAGAAATGGTATTTTGTATCAAGTAAATGGCAAAAGTGAAGCGCTTGCCTTACCTCACCAGTTCAGACAGCAGGTAATGGAACTGGGCCACTCCATCCCCTGGGCCGGTCACATGGCATTTCAAAAAACACTGCGTCGAGTTGGCAGTCGTTTTGTGTGGCCAGGCATGTATACACAAATTTCAAAATTTTGCAAAACTTGTGAAAAATGCCAATTAACTGCAGGGAAAGGAGTTGGCCAGGCCCATTTGCAACCCCTGCCCATAATTGGTACCCCATTTGAAAGGATCGGAATGGACATTGTTGGTCCGCTTGAGAAAAGTTCTGCAGGAAACCGTTTCATTTTGGTCCTGTGTGATTATGCCACTAGATATCCTGAAGCATTTCCACTGCGCTCAATTAAAGCGAAGCAAATTGCAAATTGTCTATTGCAGCTGTTTTCTAGAGTGGGTGTGGCTAAAGAGATTCTGACCGATTGTGGTACCAATTTTATGTCCAGGTTGTTGAAACAGGTCTACCAGCTGTTGGGGGTTAAGGGGATCAGGACCACACCTTATCACCCCCAGACGGACGGGCTGGTAGAGCGCTATAATAAGACTCTAAAACACATGCTGCGCAAGTTTGTTTCCACCACAGGGGCTGATTGGGACCAGTGGCTGCCATATCTTTTGTTCGCATATAGAGAAGTCCCACAGGCATCCACTGGCTTCTCCCCCTTTGAGCTGCTCTATGGACGCCAAGTACGGGGGCCATTGGATCTTCTAAAGGACTACTGGGAGCAAACAGAGACTGAAGGTGACAACATTATTGCTTATGTAATCAAAATGAGGGAGAGACTAGAGGCCATGTCTGCACTGGCCCAGGAGAACCTGAGGGAGGCGCAGTTGCAGCAAAAGACATGGTTTGATCAAAAGGCAAAGGATAGACTCTTCAGCCCAGGCCAAAAGGTACTGTTATTGTTGCCTACAAGTGAGAATAAGCTGTTGGCTAAATGGCATGGCCCTTATGAAGTTACAAAACAGGTTGGAAAAGTAACTTATGAACTGCATATGCCAGAGAGACAAAAGAAACACCAGGTTTTTCATGTGAACCTCCTCAAAGAGTTCCATGAGCGGCAGGGGCCTGCACAGCAGCTATTGGTTCGGGCTGTGCAGGACGAAGAGGAAACAGAAAAGTATTTCCCTACCGGTGCTAAGGAACTGGTTGCTGTTGACCTCTCCCACCTCTCTCCCTCTCAACAGGAGGACATTCAGCCACTGCTTGACCCATTCCTTTTCCAGGAGACCCCGGGCTTCACCTCTTTAGTCCAGCACAAAATACGGCTAAAGAAGGATGCTCCAGTACGCCAGAGGAGCTACAGGATCCCTGAGCGGTTGGTCCCTGTGTTGCAAAAGGAAATCAAGCTAATGTTGGCGCTAGGAATAATTGAAGTGTCAAGTAGTGAATGGTGCAGTCCTATTGTACTGGTACCTAAGAAAGACGGCTCTTTGCGCTTTTGTATTGACTTTAGGTATCTCAACGCGATATCTAATTTTGATCCCTATCCAATGCCTCGGATAGATGACCTGTTGGAGCGAGTCGGGCGGCGTCCTACATTACTACCTTGGACCTCAGTAAAGGCTACTGGCAGCTGGCACTGGCCCCAGAGGCAAAGGAGCTGACTGCATTCCGGACACCATTTGGTATGTACCAATTCAAAGTAATGCCGTTTGGTCTGCAGGGGGCACCAGCAACTTTCCAGCGCCTGATGGACCACATACTGCGGGATGTGTCTGATTTCTCGGCTGCATACCTGGATGACGTGGTTGTGTACAGTAGCAACTGGGAAGAACATCTGTACCATCTCCAAGAGGTTTTGCAGAGAATCAGAGCAGCGGGACTGACCATCAATCCCCGGAAGTGTACAATGGCCCATAACGAAGTGCAGTACCTTGGTTTCACCATCGGCTTTGGGAGGATCAAACCCCAGGTCGAGAAAATGGAGGCAATACGCTCGTTCCCGGTCCCCACCACAAAAAGGAAGGTGAGGGGATTTATTGGATTAGTGGGGTGGTACAGGAAGTTTGTGCCACATTTTTCTGAAAGAACTGCCATATTATCCAATTTGACTAAGAATGCAGCTCCAAACAAGGTGTGTTGGACGGAGGAGTGTGAGCAGGCATTTAAGGACTTGAAAGAGGCCATCTGTACAGGGCCAGTCCTCCATAGCCCTGACTTCAGCCAGCCCTTCATCCTCCAGACGGACGCCTCTCAAACTGGCCTCGGGGCGGTTTTAATTCAAGAAAAGGAGGGGAGAGGAGGCCGGTTGTTTTCCTGAGTCGGAGGCTGTTGGATCGGGAAACCAGGTACTCGACAGTTGAAAAGGAGTGCTTGGGAGTAAAATGGGCTGTTGACTCTCTCAGATACTACCTGCTTGGACGTCACTTTCTGTTGGAGACAGACCATCGCGCTCTCCAATGGCTGCATAAAATGAAGGATGCCAACAACCGCATCACTGGATGGTACCTCTCCTTGCAGCCATACAACTTTACAGTCCAGTACCGGCCCGGAAGAGATAACATGGTAGCGGACTGTCTCTCCAGGAGTGCTGAGGAGGAGGCTGCGCCTTAGGAGAGGGAGGGGGAAATGTAACGAACAGGCCATTCGTTACGGAATGAGTATCCACACATGCACTTTCATAGACTTTGCACTTTATATATATTTACATTGCACCTTTAGAGCACGGAGCACTTACAAGATACGCTAATTTGCACATATAAGATTGCACACATTTGTATTGTTTGAAAGTATTTATTGAAAACATTTTTAGCGTTTGTCACGGAGTCCGGTCGGGCGGGTGCTTCCGGTAATGGTGGCCGCCGGTCTGTGGAGACAAACAATAACAATCAATGTGCAATATGTGCCACTTTTTAAATTAGTTGTGTCTTGTGTGTGTTTGCGTGTGTGGGATGTGGATATTTTAAAGTGTGAAAGTGGTATGCGTGGGTTGAGTTGTGGTTTTACTTACCTGTGTCTCATGTCCAGGTGTCTGGCCAAAAGATTCCCCGGGGGACCAGACACCATTTAAGAGTTCCGGGCCAGCTCAAGACAGTGGACATCGGGGGAGGAAATGCCACCTATTTTAATTGGGTTTATTCATTTTATACTTTCGGTGTTTGGTTTCTAAGAGTTTATTTTTGTATGTGGGTTTTATATGGTTTATTTGATGATGGGTATTTTATTGGAGGATTTTAACTTAGTTTTAAACAGCTAAGGTTAATTATACACCCCTTGGAGTTTTTATGGTTTTACCCAACAGTATTTAAGCCACCTGTAACCTATCATTGATTGCTCTGCTGCTGGAGAAGAACCACGCTCCTATATCCTCCTTGCACCTTAATTTATTTTGCACTGCACTTTGCACGTGAGCACTTTATATTTTTTGTGCAAACTGAAAAAAACATTAAAAAACTGTGGACCACGTCAACCCTGCCTCCAGTATCTGTTTGTGGAACTCACTGCAATCCAGCCGCTCTACCCGTCTTGGTCACAGCGAACATAGAATGTTTAGATCGGGGATGTCAAACATGCGGCCCGGGGGCCAGATCTGGCCCTCTAAGACCTTTAAAGGTCCCATGGCATGAAATTTTCACTTTCTGAGGTTTTTGAACGTTAATGTGAGCTCCCCTACCCTGTTTAGCCCCCCCCCCCATGGTTAAAAGTTGTGAAATGTCTAAACTGAGGATTTGCTATCCTTTTCTGCGTTACAAAAAATCGGAGCTCAAACGGGCGAGTTTGAACAAGGCACCTTATTGACGTCAGATCGAAAAAAGAAATGCAAATGCAGTTCCACCCCCGTCTGTCTGTACTCAGCGTCTCTGTAAATCACGCCCAGAGAGTTTGGACTGTGAATGCGCTAGGCAATGTGAAATGCGTTTTTTTATTTGCCTGGAGGCACGTCCAAGTGTTTCTAGGCTCGGAAGTCCTTTATCTGAGCCTCGGGACCTTTGAACAGCAGTGGTTTAATTTTATTTTCTGTGGAAATGTGTTTATTTTTCAATGGAACGCTTCAAATCTCTCCCCCGTGCAAAAACAAGGAAATGGATCAGCTGTGGGCTCTGAGCTCTGAGCGGAGAGTTTGGCCACGCCCCCACCCTCTACTATTGGCCAGCTCTTTTCTCCTCATTTGCATTCAAGCAACAACGCCCAGAATAAAGAGTTTGAGAGAGATATTTATGACTCTTTCTCATCTTATCTCTGTTTCTCATGCACTGAGTGTTGATTTTGAAGAAGGATTCATTTACAGTATTAGGGAACCATTAAGGAGCCATATAAACGCATCAAGAAGTACCATGTCATGGGATCTTTAATATGGCCCTCGGCTGATTTTCTATTAAAATATTTAAATTTTTTATTAAAATATTGGTAATTTTCTGCCTCTTTTCTGCACAGTTTAGCATAGCAGCATCTCCAGCGCCTCTGTGTGTGGCCCCTCCCACCATAATTATATTGAATATATTGAATTATATGCTACTTATTGAATTATATGCTACTATTGTATAGATACTTAATTGTTTTTATGTTTGTGATCATAACACATGTATTAAATTGTCTAATGTCTGCAACTGTTACATATTGTATGCTATATCTTTATATCTGGGACTGCGGATGGAAATTAGCACTGTGCTAAATGCGGCATTTTCACGTCGGTTTGTGTGATCTTATACAAATTGTGCGTTCATTAATATGCATTGTCCCTTCCAAATAAACAAATAAATAAACAAATAAATCAATAAAAATAAGAGCAGCACAAATGAAGACTCGCCTCTTTCCAAACGCTCTTCAAGGACCATCGTTTTGACTGTTGACCGTGACACCCTCATCAGCAAAATGTCAAAAATGAGAAAAGTGGTGCAGGAGTGCAGGATTTTTCAAGAAAAAATTGACTAATTCCTATTCGTTAACCTGCTCGGAAACGTGTATGCTTGTGTTGAAATAGCATCAAGTTTTAGGTTGTTCATAATATTATAATATTTTGTAAAAGAAAGAGTTCTGTACTAGATTCTGTAATAGATTTACGTTTCTCTGCACAAATTTAGACTTATTGCTATTTTTGTGGTATATTTGCCATGAGTTTTCTGATCCGGCCCCTTTGGGATCAAAGTAGGTTGGATACGGCCCCCGGACCAAAATGAGTTTGACACCCCTGGGTTAGATGCATTATTTTAAGCGTTTTATTGTGTGATAATCAGGAAGTGCGCTAACTTTACTGCGACGCCAAAAGGCCGCTCTGAAAATTGGACAGAGTGTTTAAAAACTCAACACCGTGAGAAAATAGGACGCTCAGAATGCATAAGGTAAGTGAGGAATAATTTTGGACCACTGCAAACTATTTAAAGGTGCACTGTGTAACTTTTCTGCTTGTTTCTATGGATACGTCATTGCTCTGCCTGGAATGTTCCATAGTATGACATTAAACAGCTCTACCTTCCATTGATTCAATTACAGATGGTTTTAGAGCTCAAAAATACCAAGAAAAACAAACATTCTGACTGTGAGCGGGGGTTGCCTCTCCACAGATCTGACCTGTAACTTGGTCTGGTTTGGTATTTATGAAGATAGAAAGGTTTAAGCCCATACTGTGAAACAAAAGTTACACAATGCACCTTTAAAAACTGAATGAACTAGATTTGAACAGTAAAAATCAGGTACAGCGCCTTTAAAATGGAGAGTAAAAATAAAGAAATATAAATTTAAAAAAAACAAATACAACACGAGCGCACATTTTGAGAGGGTTTGAGTGACGGGGAGGAAATCGCGGTGTCTTCAAATGCGAAACACAATTTGGAAGTGACTCTTTGTAAAATTCATGGTGTTTTTTGTGACGGACGTCTAAACAAATGTAAGGAGACAAAAACAAACGGGCTGATGAAACTCGCCTGCAATGACGTGTAATTTCACCCAGAGAGACGAGACTTTTATCCTCACAGACAGACGAGGAGGGGACGAGGAAAGAGAGAGGAGAAGGAGAGGCATTCTTAGACACTATAGATTTACTGTATGAAGGAGCTGGAGAAGAAGGGAAAAAACAACACACAATTTAAGTTGAGTTTGGAGACATTTAGGAGTTAAACTAATAGAGAAGAAACAGTCTTGAGTTCTTCGTAGACGTTATAAAGACAGACTGTAGGAAGTGATGGACGGGTTGTAACTACATAGTGTTACAAGCTGCTTATTTTTGTTGCCTGTTTGTTGTGCATTCATTTATGTCTTGTTAGAGAAGACAAACTGCACACGCACTGCAAGAGCTGTGTTTTCTTTTTTTTCTTTTCGTCACAAACAACTTGCAGTTCAAAGCCAGAATTACCATATTTTTTGGACTATAAGTCCAGAGTATAAGTCGAAGAAGAAAAAGAAAAAAACATATATACATATGTCGCACTGAACTATAAGACTATAAGTGTGGGAAATGTATTTAATAAAACCAGAGACCAGGAACCAAGATTTCATCTTGAAAGGCATGTATTTAAATTTGAAATTCAATAGTAAAAATAACAACAGAATAGAGAACAACAGCCTGTTACAGGGCTCTCAAGTCTCACGCTTTGAGACAATTTGATGTGTTCACACGCTCACACGCCACACATGGTATTTCTCACGCTGAAATTTTTTTAAGCAATTCAAAACTGTAGCCACTGTTCACAGCAGTTCTGTGCCCAGAAAATCGGTTAATTAATGCAGGCAATGCGCGTTTTCAGCGAAAAAAAGTCACTCGCACCCCCATCCCGGTCCTCGGGAAAAAAAGTCACTCACACCCCCCGCTCCTCGGAAAAAACGCAGTCTCACGCACCACCCCGCTCAAAACTTGAGAGCCCTGCTGTTAACATAACATATGTTACGTTAACAGATAACAGATACTCTCCATCTCACTCCAAATCACTGAATCCACTGAATTCATCCTCGGTGTCATTTCGGAGAACTCCGGAGGTAAAAATTTTCAGTGGAACAGAAGTAATAAGCCGTGTCTCAATTTGCAGTGTGCACAGTTTGTGTGGTTTTAAGGGCACTCAGACTGCGTTCAGGACTGTGCGTACTTGCACACTCCGCGGACCGCATGGGCGTCGGTGAAATGCAACAGGTCGCACAACTACCAGATGCAGCCGCCGACTCCATTTTCTTCCATAGGAGAAGTAGCCCGCAATGCATGCTGGGATATTTGCGAATATATCTGTGCGAAGTATGCATTTTCACGCAGTTGGTCTACGCCCCGATTTCCATGGAAACGACTGTGGTTTTCAGTCCGCATTTTAACTGTGCATGGGACAAAAAACGAAATGGGACAGCAGTTGTCGCGCCGGAAGTAACGTACATGCCCTTAAAACCACACTCCGAACTGTGCACACTGCAAATTAAGACATGGCAGCATCCTCTCATGGCTGTCACGAGAGGGTGCAATTTTAATATACAGTGGTACCTCACCCTACGAAATTAATTCGTTCCAGAAGTGGTTTCGTAACGTGAAAAATTCGTAAGTTGAGTAGCTATTTCAATGGAAAAAGCCTGATTCGTTCCAAGGCCCCAATCCAAGTTTTTTTTTTTTTATAGTCGCAACACTTTTGTTTTTGCTCCCATTGTCTCCTGAGATGGACCCAAAGATCCAAAATTCACTCCAGATACACAACACTACCATTTCTCTCAAACATTTTCAACAAAATTATTAATAGTGAAGCGTGTGGGGGGAAGGAGGAGGCCCCGCCGAGACAATCCACCCCACCTCACAGGTGCGCCACATCAAGATGCCGATCCGACATCATGATTAGTGCACAGGTGCGCCCCAGACTAGCCCACAATAAAAGGCTACCCCGAAATGTGCATTTTTTTTTTTTGCTTTATTGGGGGTCTGGGGACTCAGAACCAGTCAGTATCTGGTGTGACCACCATTTGCCTCATGCAGTGCAACACATCTTCTTCGCATAGAGTTTATCAGATTGTCATTGTGGCCTGTGGAATGTTGGTCCACTCCTCTTCAATGGCTGTGCGAAGTTGCTGGATATTGAGTGGGAGCTGGTACACGACCTGCCCGCGTATACGCCGGCTCAAGCGGCATGGACAGAACCATGACCTCAATGGGTGACATGTCCGGTGAGTATGCTGGACCCATGCAAGAACTTAGGGACATTTTCAGCTTCCAAGAATTGTGTACAGATCCTTGCAACATGGGGCCGTGCATTATCTTGCTGAAACACGAGGTGATGTTCATGGATGTATGGCACAACAATGGGCCTCAGGATCTCATCACGGTATCTCTGTGCATTCAAAATGCCATCAAATAGACCCACGCGCGGCGCTTTAATCCACCTGGTCTAGTCCTGGTCTAGTCCAGGTCTAGTCCAGGTTTAGTCCAGGTTTAGTCCAGGTTTAATCCTGATTTAGTCCAGGTCTAGACCTGCTGGCAGCGCCGGGTCAGCTGTTACACATGCCGCTATCACACGTGTCAGAGCGCAGTTTTCTCCACCCTCCTCCTTCCCCCCACACGCTTCACTATTAATAATTTTGTTGAAAATCTATGAAAGTTTGAGTGTTTAAACGAGAGACAAATGTGAGAAAAGTTTAAATACAGTCTGAGAAAAGCGTATAATGTGTGTGCCTGAGCGCGCATTATTTGAATTTTTGAGATTTCGCGTTTCGTAACTTGAAATTTCATTCGTATCTAGAGACCAAAATTTACCGTGAAGGTGTTTCGTAACTTTAAATTTCCGTTTGTTGGGTCATTCGTAAGGTGAGGTACCACTGTATAGCGGTAGCGGTAGTTTTCAAGTCAAGCCATGAGAGGGCGCTTAAGGCTTGTGAAAATTTTAATATATAAGTCGCCCCGGAGTATAAAGTGCAGAACTGCCCAAATCACGAAAAAAGGTGCGACTTATAGTCCGAAAAATACGGTACATGATGAAGTACTGTCATTCTGTAACTGTAATCTGAATACCACCAATGAAAGAGTAACTGTACTGGAATACAGTTACTCTGAATTAGTATTCTAATTTTTGCTACATGTATTCACTTATGCTACGTTCAGACTGCAGACCTTAAAACTCAATTCTGATTTTTTTGTGAAATCCAATTTTTTTGCGAGGTCGTTCACATTTCCAATTAAATGCGACTTGTATGTGATCTCCAGTGTGAACTTTAAACGCCCCAAAAGTGTCCCGCATGCGCCTTGGAGGACACGGTGAGGTCACGTGCAGCGAGCATGCTCAGTGTTTACGGAAGTCGCCTAAACATGGACACTACTGTAGCATTGAGCACCTGGAGATTTTAAAGTTGCTGTCGTACCAGAGCCAGAACATGTATAACTTATTTGTTTTAGGGAGAAGATTGAGAAGGACAAGGTTTTTGGCCTTGGCGTTTTGTGGGGCAGTGGCAGCAACGTCCGTAGAAATGAACGTGTTGGTGCTGAGAGTGGTGGGATTGTTATGTGCTTCGCCGCTTCACTGACACGGAGGTCATACACAATTTTTGTATGACGAGAAGAACGTTTGTGTACATTTGTGAGCGCCTACTTGTACCACTCTTGCTTGTTGATGGTCAGATGAATGCGACCTGGCCGTTCAGACTGAAATTGCATGTCAAAAGATCGGATATGTATCGGTTTTAGGACCACATATCCAAGTGGCCTTGGCAGTGTTGCCAACTCCTCAGCATCGGAAGTAGCTATTGGCCCGCCCAGAAGTAGCTAAAAGTAGCTAGACGAGCGAGCGGTCCAATCCAAACGTGAGAGCGGGGCACATCCTAACCTTCCTTACCCCGTGACACTAACCTTTTATTGGTGTTGTTATTACATATACTTGTTTGTTTTTTATTTTTTTATTTGGTTTTTATTTTTTAGATATTTTTTGGAGCTGTAGTCCAAGATCTATAGCTTGCTTTTTTATTTTGTGCTGTAGTTTAACTAAAGCTTTTTATTTCTTTTTTATTTTTTTGTGCTATAGTGGGCAAACTATAGCTTTTTATTTTATTTTATTTTTTTTTTGTGCTAAAGAAGTAGCTTTTTTAAACTTTTCTGTGCTGTACAACTAGCTTTTTCCCACTCCCGTCTGTACTTTTGTGTATACACTTTTGGTTGTGGCATTGCGATTGAATACAAGAGGAGAAAAAAGAAATGCTCTAAAGAATGAGAGGGATATGCACGTGACGAGAGAAACTGAATGACAGAAACAGAGAGAGGAATGACCAGACTCCGAGGCGATCTGACGAGATGGGAGGGAGCAGAGGAGAGACTGGTGTGTGTGTCTCTCTTCCACTGCCCCTCTCTGTCTCTTTCTCTGAACGGGGAAAGAGAGGGCGCAATTATTTTTTCCTCCTCCCGCGATCTTGGAGCCTCTGATCACCAAAAAAAGTCGCTAGATTTGTCGCTAGTCGCTTTTGTCTAATTTTCTCGCTAGGGGGGTCCAAAAAGTAGCTAAAAATAGCGACAAAGTCGCCAAGTTGGCAACACTGGGCCTTGGTCGCATTTGAAAAAATCAGATCAGATTTAGGTCACTTCAGGCTACAGTCTGAACGTAGCCTTACTTCCCATCACTGTGTGTATTTGATCAAAGTAGCGCAGTTTTCATGTGAGTTCACCTGACTTCACGGGCCCTGCGCTCCTCCGGCAGCTCCTGGTCATTCCCAAAGTCAGGACACACACTCACGGAGAGGCGTCTTTTCAGTACTACGGCCCCCGTCTATGGAACTGCCGGAGGAGCTCAGGGCTGCAGAGAACGTTCATGTTTTTAAGAGTGGGCTCAAGACTCACTTGTTTAGCTTGGCCTTTGATTGACTTCGGTCGTCTGTTTGCTTGTCTTTCGTTTGTTCTTTTGTTTGTTTGTTTGTTTGTTTGTTTGTCTGTTTGTTCGTCTCTTTGTTCGTCTCTTTGTTCGTCTCTTTGTTTGTCCGTCTGTCTGTTTGTCTGTTTGTCTGTTTGTTTGTTTGGTCATCTGTCTGTTTGTCCGTCTGTTTATTGTTCGTCTCTTTGTTTGTCCGTCTGTTTGTTTGTTCGTGTGTTTGTTCGTCTTTTTTTTTTTTTTTTCTTCCTCCTCTGGCAGCACGGTGGCTGAGTGGCTAGCACTCATGCTTCACAGCAAGAAGGTTCGGGTCGCCCGGGCCTTTCTGTGTGGAGTTTGCATGTTCTCCCCGTGTCTGGGTGCGTTTCCTCCGGGCACTCCGGTTTCCCCCATCAACCAAAAAAATGCTCCAGGTAAAATCCTCCAGCTGAGGTCCTGACCAAGACTAAATAACAAAATCATGGGGATGGTCCCCGGGTCAAACGTAGAAACAATTTCTCCTGTGTGAGATCAATAAAAGTCAATCTTCTAATCCTTAACCACTGTAAGGTGCTTTGTGTTACATTTTTGTATGAAAAGCGCTTCATAAATATTGTTTGATTGATTGATTGATTGATAACATGTGTCTAATGATCTGAAAAACTTGCCAAAGTGCTGTGGTGTCCAGCAAAAACACACTTCTTGTAGATTCTTTCTGCAAACCCACACCCGGTAACACTATTGAGAGTGACTGTGCAGTACAGTAGAGTGTGGAGTGAATGAAGAAAGCACAGAATTGTAAACAGACGTTGATCACTGGAAAAACACTAATGCATTATTAGAATTGTTTCCCCGCACTGACTGAACATCTGAGCAGATACTTAAATTTTCAGTAAAAAGTATTACCTGTGATTATTTGTACCAAGGAGATTTCTGAGTAAACAGATGTTGTTTTTACAGGAGGCACATTGTTTCTCTGCCCACTGCCTTGAAACAGCAGAGTGAAGAATGAACCGAGCGGAGCACAAGGACCACAGCCGCAACAACACTGCTGCTGTGAGTAAAACACAGGGAATAGAGGAATATTACACATGAGGATTCTATGTACACATGCTGTTCTATTTCATCTGTTCACTGAGGCTACGTTTATATGATGACGGTCTGAACAGAAGACGCAAAAGTGGCGTCGCGTCTTCGCTTTTTATTCTGCGTTTAGACAAGCGTTTTCGGGAGGAAATCTGCGTGCATACGGTGACGCAAAAGTGTGTGGAATGCGATTGGGTATGCATGCCAGGCGGCTAGGTGGTGCTGTGATACATTATCATATGTCCGCGCGCATGCATAGAATCTTCCTTCTCATCTGCGCCGCGAAAAGCAAAAAAAATGTGGGTGGTCAACTATTGCTTCAGACGACGTTAGACAACAAAGCAACGAAGGCGCAACAAGGTGTGGACAATGTACACTGATATATGGACCGATGTGACGTAAACGCGTACGTAATGTCAGCAGATTTGACCAGAGTTTTGCGTCTTGGGCAGTGTAGACGAAAATGCTACAACGGAGTGTATTCAAGTTTTCCACTTTGGAGGGCGGTTTCAGTTTTTTGCGTTTTTAAGCCCCCGAAACGCTGTTACCGTCTAAACCAGCAGTATCAAACTCATTTTGGACATTTTGCTGATGAGGGTGTCATGGTCAACAGACAAAACGATGGTCCTTTAAGAGCGTTTGGAAAGAGGCAAGGCTTCATTTGTGCTGCTCTGGTGGGAGGGGCCACGCACAGAGGCGCTGGAGACGCTGCTATGCTAAACTACACAGAAAAGAGGCACAGAAAATTACCAATATTTTAATAGAAAATTAAATATACAGTGGTACCTCACCTTACGAATGACCCAACAAACAAAAATTTCAAGTTACGAAACGCCTTCACGGTAAATTTTGGTCTGGTCTGGACTAGACCAGGTGGATTAAAGTGCCGCGCGTGGGTCTATTTCCTGGTTTTGTTTCGAGTCACAGCTGAGGCGAGCCGCTGCTCGCATAGACCTGCTCTCCAGGGCCACTCCAGGCGCGGAGCCCCAGACATCCAGGGACCCAGGGGGACACTGCCAGCCCGCCTTAAGAGCTCCCTAAGCGGGCATGGGTCCGGGGATTGTCCCGGTCACCGGCCTGGAGGTCTTGAAGAGGCCGACCTCACGGTTCTGTCCATGCCGTTCTGTGAGCACCTTACGCGGGCAGGTCTAGAGCAGCGGCTTGCCTCAGCTGTGACTCGAAACGAAACCAGAAAATAGAGCCACGCGCGGCGCTTTAATCCACCTGGTCTAGTCCTGGTTTAGTCCTGGTTTAGTCCTGGTCCAGTCCAGGTTTAGACCTTGGTCTAGACCTGCTGTCAGCTCCGCGCCGGGTCATGTGCGCTATCACACACGTGTCAGAGCGCAGTCTTCTCCCCCCTCCCCCCACACTTCACTATTAATAATTTTGTTGAAAATCTATGAAAGTTTGAGTGTTTAAACGAGAGACAAATGTGAGAAAAGGACGCAGGACGCAGAACACAATGTTACACTATAAAAAAAGTTACACTATAAAAAAAAACTTGGATCGGGGCCTTGGAACGAATCAGGCTTTTTCCATTGAAATAGCTACTCAACTTACGAATTTTTCACGTTACGAAACCACTTCTGTAACGAATTAATTTCGTAAGGTGAGGTACCACTGTACCGGTAATTAAAATATGTAATAGAAAATTTTTATATAATTTCAATATTTTAATCAAAATTAAATATAATTAAAATATTTTAATAGAAAATCAGATGAGGGCCAGATTAAAGGTCTTGGATCTGGGCCGGATCTGGCCCCCAGGCCGCATATTTGACACCCCTGGTCTAAATGAAAGGCACTTCCGATAAAAAACAGGCCCTGTAATAATACACTAGCAGAGTGGTTATCCTGTCAGTAAGGAGGTTGTTGGGCCAGTCTCCTGATCTTTCTGACACTGTGTCTCTGTCTCAAACTCATTTCCACCTTGTGATGTCATGTGGGAATACAGGAAGTGCTCCGCTGTGTTTTTAAACTTTACACACTGGAATCATTTGCATGATTTCACTGAAGGTGAAATTGCCTATCTCTACTGAACTAAAGGTAAAATGCTGAGCTTTTAGAGATCAAGACTAATAATAAAAGATTACTCAAACATGTGTGAATGAAACAAAACCCAACTCTACGTATATTTTTGATGAGGTATCAATATTCTAACATGTCTTAAAGATCACAAGAGTCAAATTTGCGCAATACAATATCTTTAAACCCCTGATTTCTCTGAGTTTATTTGAGACTGTATGATTCATTGTACATTCTTGGACCAAAAAAAAAAAGCAGAAACTGGAACAAAATTGTGTTCCAGTTTCTGCTGATAAGATGGTTAGAATAAATCATCAGTAGCCACGAATAGCAACTCCACCAAAACACAAAATAAATCAATAATACAAATCATTCGGAGACAAAGAGGTATTTTCAGTTTCCTGTAAACACTAGACAATAGATTCTCATAAACTCCACCATTTTGTCCAGAGGAGATAAAGCCTACAGTATTTTCAGTGACTCTGGCCGTGATTTCGATTGAGAATCCTTTCAGTCCACTGACCTCCATTACAAGGAGCTTCTCTGCATAGTGATGGACTGTGTTAAATTATTGCAGAAATCTGAACTGTTTTCTCTCTTCCCCAGTTGTGAGGGTTAGCAGGAAGACTTAGTGCCCGTTAGGAAAATAAAACTTTGTTTAAACCAAAAACAATGATGAATATTTGATCAGGCTGGTGTACAGACCGCGAGCCTATGGGACGACAGGCAGAGTGAAAGATCTGATCTGGACAAAACGCCTTGAGTCCTGTGGAACCTACTGGAATAAAATATTAGATAAATAATACTGTGCTGATATACTAAAGGGCTAAAACATTAAAACCTGTTTTTGTAACATGTTGCTGTATTCACAACAAATACTGCGTAAAATCTCGACTA
Source organism: Paratrypauchen microcephalus (assembly GCA_036785185.1). Classification (NCBI taxonomy): domain Eukaryota; kingdom Metazoa; phylum Chordata; class Actinopteri; order Gobiiformes; family Gobiidae; genus Paratrypauchen; species Paratrypauchen microcephalus. The sequence continues at coordinate 1,669,055 of JAVJIX010000122.1, read as the reverse complement.
ACTAAAAACCGTACTCCCTAGAGCTGATTATAGACCAGGAGTGTCAAACTCATTTTGGTCCGGGGGCCGTATCCAACCTACTTTGATCCCAAAGGGGCCGGATCAGAAAACTCATGGCAAATATACCCCAAAAACAGCAATAAGTCCAAATATTTGTGCAGAGAAACACAAATCTATTACAGAAGTTTTTATTTGATGAACTAACAACAACAACTAAATATTATCATATTATGAACAACCTGAAACATTAAGAAAAATTTCAACACAAGCGTACAGGTTTCCCATTCACCTCCGTGAATAAATAGGAATTAGTCAATTTTTCTTGGAAAATCCTGCACTCGGCGTCCACTTTTCTCATTTTTGACATTTTGCTGATGAGGGTGTCAACGTCAACAGTCAAAACAATAGTCCTTTAAGAGCGTTTGGAAAGAGAAAATTACCAATAATTTAATAGAAAATTTAAATATAATTAAAATATTTTAATAGAAAATCAGCCAAGGGCCAGATTAAAGGTCTTGGAGGGCCGGATCTCGCCCCCGGGCCGCATATTTGACACCCCTGGTATAGACTGTATACACTGCGGTCCAAATTATTATGCAAATGATATTTTTTCTCTGATTTTGCCAAATTATCAATATAAATGACAGTCATCATAATTTCCAAGTCATCAACCTTTAGAGAACAATTCGAGTTATTGAACAAACCTCCCAATGATAACAGTATTTTTTCAAAAATAAAAACTTAAAATGCACTGTTTCAAATTATTCTGCACAACAGTTTCAAACTTTGTTACTATTGTAAAGAACTGAAAATGGTCATTTGTTTATTTTTCAATTAGATTTGATTTCAGTAATATGCTAATGCTAATGCTTCTATTTCAATCAAAACATCTTAACAGGTCAAGTTACACTTTAACATAGGACCCCTTGTTTGACAGGAGCTTTACAATTCTGCATCCACTGAACTTATGAGTTTGTGGAGAGTTTCTGCTTGAATTTCTCTGCAGGATGTCAGAATATCCTCCCAGAGCTGCTGTTTGGATGTGCACTGCCTCCTGTACTCTGCACCACCTCCTTGATGACGTCGCAGCGTTGTTGGGACATGGTGGCCATCCAAAAACCATCCACCACTCCATCCATCTGGACCATCCAGGGTTGCACGGCACTCATCAGTGAACAAGACTGTTTGAAAATGTCTTCATTTTATTTCTGGGCCCACTGGAGCCGTTTCTGCTTGTGAGCTTTGTTTAAGGGTGGCTGAATAGAAGGTTTATGCAGAACTGCCTCTGGAGGATCCTACACCTCAATGTTCACGGGACTCTAGAGGCACCAGCAGCTTCAAATACCTGTTTGCTGCTTTGTAATGGCATTTTAGCAGGTGCTTTCTGAATGAAATATCTTTTTCATTTTTCATACCTTATTTAAAGGGATATGCCACCCCCAGGTCAAATTTGGGCATCTCCCCACAGTCCAGAGACTAAAATAAGTGGTGGAAAGCGTTTTCCTGCTCACCCAGCCATTGTCTGAGTCTGTCGCCACTGACCGCCGCGGTATCTGGTGCTCCTCCACCTTAGACTGGAGTCTAACGTAGCCAGAGAAAGATTTCGGCCAAAAGGAATTAATTTGCTCGATGCGTTTCCCAATTACTTTGTGTGTAGTGCGCATTCATATCGAGTGCAAATAAATGTGCAAATCAACACGGAGAGCTTGCCTTGGTCATTTTGGGTGGGAACTATTTTCCAGTGCGTAAGAATACAGCCGTATCACGCACCACGTTGTGCAACAGGGGAACTCCCTTCCCGGTGCGTAACTGGGATTCCCCTGGCAGCGTGCTGCGGACAATGGCTGGGTGAGCAGGAAAACGCTTTCCACCACTTATTTTAGTCTCTGGACTGTGGGGAGATGCCCAAATTTGACCTGGGGGTGGCATATCCCTTTAAGGTATTCCATTATTTGACACTTTTCGGCACGAGAGAGATCCTTTTTCTTCCCCATATTGTTTGAAAATGGTGCTCTGCTTAATAATATGGAATGTCCTTAAGTCGTTTTTCTCATTGGCACAGGTGTGTGAGATTGAACAAAACATACAACTTCTTTTATCCGAAATAAAGAATAGTTTGGTGCTTCGGTTGTTAACTTGCAAAAATCCTTGCTGTTTCTCAGTCCATTTTTTACACGTAATCCGCCATGTTTGTTTGCTTGTTTAAAGGTCCCATGGCATGAAATTTTCACTTTCTGAGGTTTTTGAATGTTAATGTGAGCTCCCCTACCCTGTTTAGGGCCCCCCCATGGCTAAAAGTTGCGAAATGTGTAAACTGAGCATTTGCAATCCTTTTCCACATTTGAAAAAAGCCCAAACAGCCCAAACAGGCGATTCTGAACAAGGAAAATTTAGCACCGCTAAAGAGGAAACAGCGGAGAGTTTGGCCATGCCCCCACCCGCTGCACTGGCCTATCTCTGTCCTCCGCATTTGCATTCAAGCAACAACGCCCAGAATAAAGTGTTTGAGAGAGATATTTTTGACGAAGGATTCATTTACAGTATTAAGGAACCATTAAGGCACCATATAAAAGCATCAAGAAGTACCATGTCATGGGATCTTTAAGTCGTTTTTCTCATTGGCACAGGTGTGTGAGATTGAACAAAATATATAACTTCTTTTATCCGAAATAAAGAATAGTTTGGTGCTTCGGTTGTTAACTTGCAAAAATCCTTGCTGTTTCTCAGTCCATTTTTTAAGTGTAATCCGCTATGTTTGTTTGTTTGTTTAAAGTCAGACTGCCTGTCAATCACGCGCTCTGAAATCAGGAGAAAGTACAGCTCCAGATCAACTTGGCTTTACAAAACTGGACCTTTCCGAGGCTACGCCCTCTTTTCATTGGAGAGGGAGTGCATGATGCTGAGGAGAACTGTGCCTTGTATTTGGGGGATAAACCTGTGTTTGATGTAGCTGTGTCTGGCTCTGGTCTGGACTCGGCTGTACTGATCTCCATCAGCCTCTGCCTCAGCTGAACAGTTGATCAGAGCTCTCCAGTCTCCATCATGGTCTGTGTGTGAGTGCTGGACGTTGTTATGTTCTAGGTACTGCACAGATATCAGAGTGTATCCCGCACTCGACAGTATCGTCGCAGAGCTCTCAGGGTTTGAGGCAGTTTGTACTACAGGCAGTTTGTGGCATGTAAGACACAGGAGACAGGTTTGTTTCAGATAAAATAATATTTTATTCTTAATTGTCTAAACCAGTGTTTCCCAACCTTTTTGAGCCAAAGCACACATTTTACATTAGAAAAATCACAAGGCACACCACGGAACAAAAATGTTGCAAAAAGTATATTTATTGAAATATAATGAATATCCAGTCTAAACTTATTTACTCAGTGTGAAACCTGGGCCTGCTTAGCTGAACACAAAGCTGATATTCTTGCAGGAATTGAAGACAGACACAAACAAAGATCTTCCTCAACAGCAGTCGCTCTCTTTTTTGGTTTTTATAGAAGTCATGCTTGAAAAGCCAACCTCACATAGATATGTTGTGGAGAAAGTGAGCAGAACTGAAATAGCTTTGTTTTCCAGAATGGGGAACTCCTTGGCAGCAGTCAGCCAAAAACTGGGGCCTTCTTCTGGGTCAGAATTTCCTCCAGGACCCAGGTCAGATTGACTTTTCCTTCTCAAATATTTATCCATCACCCCTTATCACATGTCACAGGTCAAAACCCGCGGCGTTGTCTCATTCGCAGCGTCACTGGCTACTTTTGTATTTAGCTCGATACTGCCCTCTAGCAGAACAGCGCTGTTATTACACGCCAAGTGAAATTCGTTAATCTTCCGCTTCAAATCTCTCCCCCCGTGCAAAAACAAGGAAATGGATCAGCTGAGAGCTCAGAGCCGAGAGCGGAGAGTTTGGCCACGCCCTCACCCTCTACTATAGGCCAGCTCTTTTCTCCTCATTTGCATTCAAGCAACAACGCCCATTATAGAGTGTTCAGAGAGAGAAAAATTACTCTTTCTCATCTTATCTCTGTTTCTCATGCACTGAGTGTTGATTTTGAAGAAGGATTCATTTACAGTATTAGGGAACCATTAAGGAGCCATATAAAAGCATCAAGAAGTACCATGTCATGGGATCTTTAAAGGTGGCCTGTATCTCTAATGCAGTTACAATATTTTGGCTCAAAATTATATTATTATATTTGGTGGGTGCTGCTAGCATTTAATTATGTATTGGGCTCGTGTGCAATAGATGTGTGTTTTTCAAGGTTTTTTTATCTGACAAGAGCTAAAAGGACAGATAACAGATGAAACTGCTATAAAACTCCTATATAAAGTTCCTGCTTCCTCAGCTCTTCTGTCCAGGCCTTAAAGAAACTGGGACAGAGCGCTGACCTGTCCTCCATATACCACCAGTGCCTTATCCTTTCACTTTACAATCACTGTTTTTGACTGCAGGAATTAAAGGTCCTATACTACGCAAAATTGTTCTTTAAGACATAATTAAGGTCGTTTTCACACCAGGAAAGTCCGATAGTTCACTTGCTTTGGTCCGGACCAAATTTTTATTTTTTTATTTTTTTTTATTTTGGTGTGGTTCGCTTTCACACTGCATTTTTTCCCCAAGTGGACCAACATCTATAAACAAAACCACGTGTGCTGAGGTCGTTCAGCCATTGGACAGAAATGAGCTGTGTCCAAACGCAGTGTCCAAACACGGAAGGAGGAGAATAATGGTGTTACGTGCTGTTTTCAGTCTAGCCTTAGCGATATGGTTTGCTCAGTTTTAACAGGTTGCACAAATGTTTGAGCAGCATCGTGAGGTTTACACTATTTTACAATAAATTTCCAAACGACGAAGACACAGGGCAAGACGGCTACGGAGGACAGCGCTCATGTGCACGCATCTTGTTGTGACTCTTGCTCTTCACGCAAAACATAAGTAAGCCTCGTAAGTTTTGTTTCGTTTCGTTTAGTTTCGTTTCGTAAGCGTCGGTTTCCCATAATGCTCGACATACGACGGGAGCTCGTTAATTACAAAAAGCCAACTTGTGTCGGATCGAGTCCGGTCTGCATTCTCACCTCAGACGAACCGCACCACGATTCAAATGGAACCGTGCCGAGACCGAGCTTTTTAGGTGGTCTCGGTTCGCTTGTTTGCTCCGGATCGAGATTTTTGTTTTTTATTCACACCAGCCCAGCGCTCTCAAGTCTCACGCTTTGAGAGTGTGACTCACGCAATTCAACGAGTTCACACGCTCACACGCCACACATGGTATTTCTCACGCTGAAATTTTGTTAAGCAATTCAAAACTCTAGCCACTGGTCACAGCGCTTCTGTGCACATGCATCCCCGCTCCCCCAAATCTCACTTCAACCAAACTTCAAAACTTGAGAGCCCTGCACCAGCCCAAAAGTTCCGAATCAAAGGAGCAAACGAACTCTGGTTCATTTTAAACAAACCAAACAAGGCAGGTGTGAAAACGACCTAAAATGTTGTTACCTCATCAAAAATATACCTGGAGTTGTGTTTTGTTTGTGTCTACAGCGCCAAAGCTCAAAATGCTCTGTTCCACCTGGTTAACAACTACCTTTTTACTCGTGCTCTCAGGCGATTAAAAAAATTAATCTAATTAATTACAGGATTTGTAATTAATTAATCTAATTATTTGCATTTTAATTTAGAGAGAGCGAGAGAGAGCCTAAATTCTTCAAGCGTGGTTTGGTGGTTTTGTGGTTTGTTTGCGCTCACGTTCGCTGTATCACCGGTAACGATGGAACTTGTCCGGACGTGTTTATCGTTCAAATGATCCGTCAGGCTGGAGCAGCTTCTGTGATCGGAAAATTCTCTTTGACAAAAGCTCCAAATCACGGCGTTCTTGTTGATCGTCCCGTCTTCGGTGTTTTTATAAATAAAGTTGCCGTTCAAAGGCCCTGGCAGTGATACTCTCGCCTCGCCCCCTGAGTCGAGTCCATGTCAGTTTCCTCCAGGATTTATTTGTTTGAGCGACGCAGGTGGAAGTGACGCCACTGCCAAGTCGCCTACAGGTCCTTCAATGAGACAAATTTAAAATGCCCATTGAATTGCCACGTTTAACAATTAATTGCGTTAATTTTTATAACGCGTTAATTTGCAGTGTAATTAATTAATCTAATTAATGCATTAAACTGACAGCCCTACTTTTTACTTTTAATTCAGTAAAGATTAGCAATTCCTGAGTTGAAATTATTCAAATGAAGCTGTGCGGAGTGGAGCAATTCATGTATCACCGCATGACATCACAAAGTGGAACAAAGGTTTTCTGTTTGAGAGAAGACGTCAGCCTAAATATACAGGATTTGTGTGTTAAACATCAGGAAAATAAAACACAACTCCAGGTCTGTTTGTGATGAGGATTATAACATAGATCAGAAAATAGTGTAATATGGTCTCTTTAAAAAGACGTACCCAAACTGCATAAAACTGTAAATTTGACCTCACGGTTCCTTTTACCATTTCAGAGTAGCTCCAGGCAGAGTTGGGTGGAGTAGTCAAAAATTCTACTCGTAAAATAAATGTTTCTTCAAAATGATATTGCTTAAGTACAAGTAAAAGGCAGTGGTCCATGAAATTACTAATAAAAAAACAAATACTCTGTCAAAAATCGGGATATAACATCTGATTTATAATTTGTAGTTAAAGGGACAGTGTGTAAGATTTTTACCCGTTAATTACCGAAATTGACATTTGGGCTCCACCTTCGCCTTCAGCAAGGCTCGTGGTTTTGGGTAAACAACGACAAGCATGTTGCCGGATCACACGTCGTAATGGATCTAACACATGTTTTGGACTAAATTGTTTTACTGGATTTTAATCGCTGGATCCTTACGGACAGATTGAGGCCAAGCTTATGGTGAAATGCTGAGTTTGACCTGGGCACAGCCTTCAAAGGTAAGCTTTGTGCTTTTCCGTTTTGTGCTTTTCCGTATAAAAGCCCCATGTGCTCGGGGAGAGATTGTTGTGCCGGGAAATGAATTGCATAGTCAAAAAGAGGAGACTGTAAGGTTTCATTTGATGTGTAGATTGTCATGATACATGATCGGGAATGTGTGTTTTCATGCGAAAAAAAAAAAAAAAAAGTGAACGGGGGACCGCGTTTTATGTATACAGTAGTGGCGCGTGGTTCTTGCGCCGGTACGCGAGCTGTCGGCGCGCCCGGGTGACCCTCGAGGTCTGCCGTAGCTAAAACAGGAAGTGCAATAGCGACTATCCACCTATGCGCCACGAATCCTACACACTGGGGCTTTAATGTAATTTGAAGGACAAAAAAAAAAAAAATGCACAAAACGTTCATTGTCACTTGTCGACTTGCTCACAGTGGGAAGAGGAACCACAACTTTTACTCAAGTAAGAGTGCTGTTATTTGAATAAAAAAAACACTCAATTAATGAAAAATATCTACATGCATTTGGCTTTTTTCTGCCATTTATTCGTAATGATTTAAGTTTGTTTACTATTTTCCTGAGCGTTCAGTATTGTGCAATACCCCAGGAACTTTACAGCTACGTATGTGGATGCTCCAAACACACTTTCGTTATTCTTTCTTGTGCAATGACAATAAATACTTCAAATCTGAAATCTGAAATCTGAATATAGCATACACAAGTTGAGGGGCATTTTGGGGGGAAGGACGTATTTGCCTTTTATCATTCAAAACGTGTGACATAATATGCAAATAAAATTTAATCCCTGCATAAACATTGGGTCATCCTTAAAATTTCTCTAGTCTCTAGTCTCTTATCACTTTTAAGTTATAGTCTTTTGAAATTAAGATGTCAAAATGGAATGTTTTAGGAAAAAACTCAGGCAGCCAAAAGGTTAAATTACCCAAAAAGACACGATTGAACTCGCTGAACACATTATTTGATGTATGCAGTTGTAGCAGCAGTGGAGCCTCTTTTATTCTCACAGATTCAGAAGAGTGTGAGTGAGCGGTTGAACCTGTCAGGTGTGAAAGCAGAGGAAACTTTAGTCTGGAAAAATCATCTATTACAATAAATGACTGACTAGCATAGCCTCCTAAACTGTGATTCTAACTGTCCTGTAGAAACCTTTTGTCCAGGCAGCTCATCTGTTCTTGGCAGTGGTCAGAGAGGCTGTTCATCACGGCTGGACTGAGACACGGTCACTGCCTGACAGTATGGAAATACAATGGGCTTTTCTTTGGAATTTTTCTCAGTGTTTTAGACCGTCCATACACCCCTGAACTGAAGGACCAAACGCTCAACAGGCCTGGCAGTATTAACATGTGATTCATGTAACTACTGCATGCATGTCAAAAGATTATACGCAAAATTGACTGTTGGCATGAAATTGTTACTTTCTGAGGTTTTTGAACGTTAATGTGAGCTCCAGTACCCTGTTTAGCCCCCTCATGGCTAAAAGTTGCGAAATGTGTAAACTGAGCATTTGTGATCCTTTTCCACGTTTGAAAAAAAGACAGCCCAAACAGGCGATTCTGAACATGGGAACTTTCTGACGTCATACTTGTTGAAAGGATTCCACCCCCCGCCTGGATGTCCACCCAGCATCTCTGGAAATCACACCCAGAGAGTTTGGACCGCAAACGAGCTACGAAATGCGAGATGCCGTTTTTTTATTTGCCTGGAGACACGTGAGAGTGTTTCCAGGCTCGGATGTCCTTTATCCGAACCTCTGAAACAGCAGTGGTTTAATTTTATTTTCTGTGGAAATGTGTTTTTTTTTCATGGAAAGCGTCTCATATCTTCCTCCACTCTTAAAACACGGAAGTGGGTGACAGCGCACAGCACACCGCTAATCCAGGAAAAAGCGTAGCATTTGGCCACACCCCCACCCGCTGCACTGGCCTGTCTCTGTCCTCCTCATTTGCATTCAAGCAACAACGCCCAGAATAGTGTTTCAGAGACATATTCAGCCTCATGAAGACAGTCAGAGTCATATCTCATGCACTGAGGCTTGATTGGCTTGAAGAACAATTAATTTACAGTATTAGGGAACCATTAAGGTGCCATATAAAAGCATCAAGAAGTACCATGTCATGGGATCTTTAAAATCCAAAACCACCAGTAGTAAATATGTGAGTTTTATGCCAAACTGTTATTTCTCCGTTCATACGGTGACGTTGAAAAGGTCTGTACTGTCTCTACAGACAGGTAGCATTATCACATTTTGTGTCTCTTGTCTTGTCATTAAACCTGCTCTCCTCGTTGCAGCCTAATGTATTCTAGGTCTAGCTCTTCCCAATAATGGCCCTGTCTTCTCCGGCGCCGATGTTGCGGTGCTAATTTTCTATTCTCCCTCTGAAGAAAAGCCTTATCTGGCGAGTGGTGGGACGCTCGTGTTCTACAGAAGTTTTAATGATGAAAGTGCCAGAAGCAAATGGCGACATGATTCTGTGGATTCTGCAAGAGGCTCTTTGACAGACGAGACAAGAGAGCACGGAGAATCGATTCTGCATGTCTGAACACGAGGACACCAAGAGAAGGCAGCTTGAAACATTTTGATTTGTATTATTTATGTCATTGGGGAGTAAATGGCAATTACAAACTAATGTTAAGTGGTACAACAATTTTCATCCATCAACCTAAAACAAATATGAAAATTCTCCAGCGTAGAAGAAGACGCAGGCAATGCACTGAGAATGTCTGTCTGCTTTCTTTAGTGAAAACTCAGGTCTACATTGAGGGAAAACACAGAATTCAACATAGAATAGTTTTACTTTGTCACCACTCTCTGGTACTTCAGTGAAAAAATTCCTCCTGCCCAGAAAGTATTTTGAGCGCAATTTAATCACAAACTGCTCGTGTTCCGCTGACAGGGCACCTACAGTTTTCAAAAACATCAGATTTTGTAACGATATTTACCTATTTTTGGATCATTAAAGGAATATTAACATTTTTTACAATCTGAAGCTTATTTTGGTAATAAAACACATTGATTTGCTCACCTATATCACTTTAGTGACATTTGGAGCAGATTTGGTAGGTTAGGATATCCAGGTAACGTGAGTGCTCGGAGCACAATGTTGCAGTCAACAAATAACACAAACTTTAGCACTTTTCAAATCACAGAAGCTCTCTGTGTCAGCGTAGACTTTAAGTGGAGTCCAAAGTGGCCTGAAACCCGATATCCAGCTATAGATTCGCAGATAAACACCGATCTGAACTTTTCTGTTGCGAGCGACACATGGCTGAAGATTCGGACTTTGAGACTGAAGAGGAGTTATTTGAGTATGATGGCCATCCCTATCGTTTTGAGCCTGAGTTTACGGATCAGGAGGTATTAGAAAGAAGGAAGCGGAGACAGTTTGAGGAGCAGCGCACAGAATAACAGCCATGGGTATTGCATTACTTCTCAGAACCGTGCCCTGAATCCGCTGGCTTTCTTTCTTTTCCTTTGCTGGTAAAAAATCGTCCAGACTGAAGTGGGTACTGCAAACACAATGGTCCAAACGTCTTACAGCTTTGCCTTTCATGTCTGGGTCCATTCTCAAAGCAAGTAGCTCCGGATTCTGAAGAGGAAGCCTGTGAAAGCTCAACTTCGTCCAAGATGTCATTTTGTTTTCGCAACCGGGATAAATGCATGTTCGCACCATTTTCTCAAGTGGAGATATTTGTCGTCTTCTTAGCTTCTTTCGGACTGTAACCAAGATCTGACAGCTGGGAATTCGCACATGCGCGCTGTCCTCTATGATGACATCATCAGATGAAACTATAGCTGAATATCGGGTTTCAGGCCGCTTTGGACTCCACTTAAAGTCTACGCTGACACAGAGAGCTTCTGTGATTTGAAAAGTGCTAAAGTTTGTGTTATTTGTTGACCGCAACATTGTGCCCCGAGCACTCATGTTACCCAGATAACCTAACCTACCAAATCTACGGAACTGCTCCAAATGTTACTAAAGTGCTATGGGTGAGTAAATCAGCATGTTTTATTATCAAAATAAGCTTCAGATTGTAAAAAACGTTAATATTCCTTTAACTTTCTCTCAGCTCAAAATCCTTCAGTTGTCTTAAAAACATCTTTTTAATCGTTAGCTCTGGCTAGACTCTAGCTCCTCGTGCTCTGATTGGTTAAAGTGCTCACGTGATACACGAGGCCGTGCTCGTTGTGCACGCTCGTTTGCATTCGTATGTGCCGCTGTGAGAAAACAGCACTACTGCAAATGTCCAACAGGCAGAGGGCCACTGGAAGTACTTAGCTGGGCTAGGCTAATCTAGCCTAAAGATGTCTAGAGACGTGCACCACCGAGCTCGGCCCATTGACTTGAACGGGCTGTATCCTGGTACACTTTCATTTGGTGGTATTCAGAACAGTGACTTTACTAAGTTAAAAGGATACAAGACGATAATGTGTTTTCACGTGACGTCATAATCCGGAAGTCGGTCATGTTGGAGATACTTGAAACAAAACAAACATTGTATTTCTGCCGCCAAGTTAAAAAAAGCAAAATGGTCAAACTATTGTCGGGTCCTCGGCGTCACAATAGATCGGACAGAGAAAAACACCTGCAGTTCTATCGTTTACCTAAAGCAGAGACCGACCAGGGTGAACAGACAGAGCGATTATCAAAGGAAAGGAGGCGACAGAGACGGAAAGATGATGTTCATATTTTAATCTTTGCAAAATGTGAATAATAAAAGCAATATACTCGTACTTAAACACGTTACACATGTAATACAAGTATGCCGACCTTTGCCGTCACAATATTCTTGTCTCTAATTTTCCGCACTTTGACTTTGCGCTCTCGTACCAGCCACAAACACCTTTAGAGCTCTGAAGGTCTTGTGCTGTATCAGGGCTTGGGGAGAAGACCAGGTATTTGACAATATCGGGAGTGCTTACAGCAGCAGAATCGACAAATCGCCACTGTCGCTGAACAAACTTGAATCCATCTCATGTGGATCTTCTCGCCCAATTAATTTGAGTTTGTTCATATAACGTTTCTTCGTTTTCTTTCTTTGGCGTCCAACTTATCTCTGTACAACTGGTCAACTGTATCAGAAGTTTTGGATTCCGATGTGGAGGGTTTATCGCGAAATTTAGATTTTTTTCTGCACAGTTGCTTTATAAGCGTGTTTACTTTGAGTGAACAATATCTCCAACATGGCCGCACATCCGGGTCAAGGTCAGATTTTTCGAGTCCGTGAAAACACACTATACTTCATCATTTAATTTCAGCTTTGAACTGCATATTAGTGAGAAAAATAGAAAAAACAGCTCTTGAAGTGGGTGCGACTTTTCATCTCTAATTAGACATAAATGATCGCACAACAAAATTCAAACTGTAATTAAATGCCACGTTCTTACAGTACAACATAATGCAACTCTATGTAAAAGTATTCAAAACACAGGACTTTGATTGACATGTATGTCTATAAACATAATGTACATTTTCAACCAATCACGATGTACTATATCTTCTCTGGTGGAGGGTCTCTTCTCATAAAGATTCTCAGTATGGCATTAAACATACATCTAGTACAGGGGTCGGCAACCCGCAACTCCGGAGCCACATGCGGCTCTTTGATCCCTCTGATGCGGTCAGTACAGCAGTGCCTCGTTTATCGCCGTGGTTACGTTCTAAAAATAACCCACGATAAGCGAAATCCGTGAAGTCGTCAGCTTTATATTTTACAATTATTCTCCATGTTTTAAGGCTGTAAACGCCTCACCACACACATTATACAGTTTTCTCAGACTGGAATTAACGTTTTCTCACATTTCTCTTTTGTTTAAACGTTAAAACTTTCATAGATATTCAACAAAAAAGCACGGTATTATAGAACGAAACCAAAGTGTATTTTGTGTGTATTTCAAAGTTCTTATGACCGAGCCTCTTCGTCCTGATGCCGCTTCGCTGTGGCGGGTTTTGTCGGGGTGAAAACTTGCAAACATACAGCACTTCAGAGTCACAGTGCGATCGAACATTTATATAAATCTGGCAAACTGAACGCATTTTGTACAGGAGACATGGAGGGGAATGACTGACAAATCGGCAAAGGTCTACAGTCCCTTAGCCAATCAGAATCCAGAAATGCGCGTTGATACGCTATAAAAAAAACATTGGAATAAAAATCGGCAAAACAGCGAGGCCACGAAAAGTGAACCACGATATAGCGAGGGACCACTGTATTTAATTAAAATTTATTTTATTTTAGTTCATTCATTTTCTAAATGTAATTCTATGGCACAAAGGCAAACAAAAGCCGTTATATGCAGTGTTATTTCATTTTAAATTTCAAAAGGGGTTTTGTGGCTCCCAGTGTTTTCTTTACTGTGTGAAACGGCTCCAAATGGCTCTTTGAGTGGTAAAGGTTGCTGACCCCTGATCTAGTATTTATTGAACTGTGTGTGTTTTATTTCCCAAATTATCTTGAAAAGTGAGAAGTAGGATGGTAATTACAAACAATGTGCAAAGTGTCAGAAAAGAAGAAATTTACCACACACTCGCTTGACTTTACTCTTATTCCTTTATTGGGTTTAGAGCGAACAACGCGTTTCACTTCTACAGCGTCATCAGGTGTGCAATGTGCAAAGTGCGTTGGGTGCTTGGGAGAGAGAAGAACGCCAACATCATCAGACGGACAGCTTCTAAATTGGTGGACCCCGCCCACAACCAGGTGCAGCTCGTTCTGGACACTCTCTGGAACCCGGACAGAAGCGAGGAGCCAGCAGCAGATGCAAAAACACATGCAAATACTAGGCTAAACTTTTTTTTTTCTTCCATTCTTCATAGATAATATTCATAGGTTTTATTCTTATTGTTGGATTAACTGCAGAGATGTTTTTTGTTATCTCTATTACTAATTTTACGACTGCTTTACTTCTGTGGGGTATTAACTGCTCACACAAAACATATTTAGATCATCATGTTACCTTTTATTGTTTTAAAAATGCTATAGGGTGTTTTCACGGACTCGAAAAGTCTGACCTTGACCCGGATGTGCGGCCATGTTGGAGATATCGCTCACTCAAAGTAAACACGGTTATAAAGCAAACGTGCAGAAAAAAAATCTAAATTTTGCGATAAAACTTCCACATTGGAATCCAAAACTTCTGATCCAGTTGACCAGTTGTATAGAGATAAGTTGGATGCCAAAGAAAAGGAGCGTTATATGAACAAACTGAAATTAATTGGGCGAGAAGATCCACATGAGATTCGAGTTTGTTCAGTGACAGTGGAGATGTGTCGATTCTGCTGCTGTAAGCGCTCCCGATATTGTCGACGACCTGGTCTTCTTCCCAAGCCCTGATACAGCACAAGACCTTCAGAGCTCTAAAGGTTTGTGACTGGTACAAGAGCGAAAAGTGCGGAAAATTGTAGACAAACATATTGTGATGGCAAAGGTCGTCATACTTCTATTACATGTGTAACATGTTTAAATACGAGTATATTGCTTTTTATTATTCACGTTTTGGAAACATTAAAATATGAACATCGTCTTTCCACCACTGTCATCTCCTTTCCTTTGATAATTGCTCCATCTCTTCACCCTGGTTCAGTCCTCGTTTAGGCCTGTTTAGACCTGATTCAGTCCTGGTTTACACCTGGTTTACTCTTGGTTTAGTCCTGGTTTATTCCTGGTTTAGTCCTGGTTTAGTCCTGGTTTAGACCTGGTTTAGTCCTGGTTTAGTCCTGGTTTAGACCTGGTTTAGTCCTGGTTTAGACCTGGTTTAGACCTGGTTTAGTCCTGGTTTAGACCTGGTTTACACCTGGTTTAGTCCTGGTTTATTCCTGGTGTAGACCTGGTTTAGTCCTGGTTTATTCCTGGTGTAGACCTGGTTTATTCCTGGTTTAGACCTGGTTTACTCTTGGTTTAGTCCTGGTTTAGTCCTGGTTCAGTCCTGGTTCAGTTCTGGTTTAGTCCTGTTTTAGTCCTGGTTTAGACCTGGTTTAGTCCTGGTTTAGACCTGGTTTAGTCCTGGTTTAGTCCTGGTTCAGTCCTGGTTCAGTCCTGGTTCAGTCCTAGTTCAGTCCTGGTTCAGTCCTGGTTCAGTCCTGGTTTAGTCCTGGTTTAGTCCTGGTTGGTCACTACTTTAGGTAAACGATAGAACTGCAGGTGTTTTTCTCTGTCCGATCTATTGTGACGCCGAGGACCCGACAACAGTTGACCATTTTGCTTTTTTTAAAGCTTTTTTACTTGACGGCATAAGCACAATGTTTGCTTTGTTCTGAGTATCTCCGACATGGCCAATTTCCAGATTATGACGTCACGCGAAAACACACTGTATTCCCTGAAAACGAGGAGAATTGCTGTGTGGGAGGCTTGTGGGTGGAGCACTGAACCGAATCTTAGAGCTAACCATAAGGAGGGTTTGAATAGGCCCTGGAAGCAATCGCAAAACGACTCAAACATGCATGGATGACATCGAAAACCTCTTCAGGCATGTTTTTGATGAGAGAAATAATACATTCCCTCTTTAATTCGTCTGTAATGATCTTCCTTACATTGAAGATGGGTGAAGAACTACTTCGTCACAGTTGCGGCCTGAGTTTTGACACTATTACTGACGTCGAAGTTAATAGCGTTAATTTTCCTGTGGATGACTCAGCTTTTCTCTCATCCATTAATCAAAGGCGTCTTTCCAGTGAACAGTAAAGCGTCTCCACCTCCGGCTCTCTGGATAAACAGTTGCTTAATCGCACCATTCGAGTGCTCGTAAAGACTTCCCTACTCCCCATTAGCATAGATGTAATTAGCTTTAATTAGCATCAGCAAAGACACAACAAAAGCATTATCATTCATGAATACTCAATCAGAACGCAATTACGCTATTCTGATGGGCGACTTCGGGCGAGAGACGCAGAGTCACGTTGAAAAACAGGCAGAAAGAAACAGGTTGAAATAAGTTCAAGGTTCAAAGTCAGCTTTAACTGAGACACGGCCCATTCATTTGTGTCCTTTATAGTGGACACTGAGTTAACCAGTCGATCTTTCGTGTGTTTTGTAACACTTTTTTGTTCGTCTTATTGAGATACACGTCCCTACCGAATCTTAAACGGTATGCCAGCCCCGAAAGACAACGCACTAGGAGGCGCTGTCGAGATCCTGGGGGTCACCGGGGGACGGGTCTTTTTGTGGTCGTACTGGCCGCACTTTGTGATGCCCGTGCAAAGTTACATTCGTTTTGAAGCATGGGAACATGCTCAAAATTGCCCCAGCGTGTACGAACAAGAATAATAATACGGAAACGAAGCAACAACAATAGGGTCCTACGCACCTTCAGTGCTCGGGCCCTAATAATAATAATAATAAATAAACAACAAATATAAATAAAATAAAAAATAAAAATACATAAATAAGTAAAGAAATAAATAATACATAAAAATACAATACAAAAAATAATACATAAAAATAAATTAATTAATTAAAAGGGAGTCTAAAAACGTTTTGAGCCGACTGTAGAACCGACCAAAAAAATGTTGTTAACTTCACATGGATTTAACACTATTACAGTCCATTACAGAGGACATGTTTCGACATTATGAATAAAAATACAATTAACAAAATGTAAATGTTAAGGTGTTCTTTTATCTCCAAACAGAAAATAATAATAATAATAATAATTTAGATACACTTTTTTTTCTTCGGGTCCCAGGAGGTTAATGTCAAAAACCATATGTACAGGTTGCACACACAGGATTTGAAATTGCAAATAAGAATATTGTAGTTAAAAAAAAAAAAAATGGCCCATCCTGTAGTTGTTTTTCATTCGTGCATGTTTGAGTAATACGTTTGACTTTGGGCGTACGGAAAGAATCCATAAGAAGTCTGTTTTTGCCGGACACCGCAGCGGTCTGGTGCGATGAATGGTCAAATTTGGATTACGTCCACATGACCACGCTCCTGGATTCTGAAAAAAAAAAAAGTGTCCAGACGAAAACGGAGAGCTGAGTGAAAACAATGTAATGCATACGCCACACCGATATTTGACGCTGTAAACAAGAAACAGCCAGAGCCACCGGAAACGCAATACAGTAATCCCTCGTTTATCGCGGGGGTTAGGTTCCAGAAATAACCCGCAATAAGAGAAATCCGCGAAGAAGGACAACTTTATATTTTACAATTATTCTACATGTTTTAAGGCTGTAAATGTCCACGATAAACCCCTCATCGTGGACTAATCCGTGACAGAGCAGCACGTGTCACGCACTTCTCCAAGGAGTTGGTGCGCGTCTCGTCCCGGGACGTGGCAGTGCTCCTCGCGCGTCTGGTGGGGCTTCTGGGGCCGTGTTTCCCCCCACGCGTCACTATTAATACATTTTGTTGAAAATCTATGAAAGTTTGAGTGTTTAAACTAGAGACAAATGTGAGAAAATGCAGCATGAGGCCGCGCTACACCGGGGCTGTGAGCACGAGATAGAACTGCGGCGCCCGGACCGCGTGCTCTCAACCCGAGCCACAAACCGAACACGCACAAACGAACGCAAAAGCCACACGGAGTGATTTAATCCTGGTTCAGACCTGGTCTAGTCCCGGTTTAGTCCAGGTTTAGACCTGGTCTAGACCTGGTTTAGTTCTGGTTTAGTCCAGGGCCAGTTCAGGTTTGGACCTGGTCTAGACCTGGTTTAGTTCTGGTCTAGACCTGGTTTAGTCCACGTTTAGTCCTGGTCTAGTCTCTTAGCCAATCAGGACGCAGAACACATTGTTACACTATAAAAAAAAAGTTACACTATTTTAAAAAAATGAAAAAAAAGAAAAAAAATTGAAAAAAAAAATCTGTGAAACGAGGCCGCGAACAGTGAACCGCGATAGAACAAGGGTTCACTGTACTACAAAGAGCGCCTGTGCATAATGTTCATCGTTTTCCAGAAGCTGTGTTTTGCTCGTCCACACGACAACACGACACACGACAACACAACCCCGCGTTGGAACCTGGTTTCAAAAAACACCGTGTGTACAAAAGGCCAAAATGGATAAAAAAAACTTCTCCATTTCCACCAAAAAACGTTGTCGCGTGGATGGGCCCATAGGGTGACCACCCCGGGTTTGGGTCGTTGGTAATAATAAAATTGTGAAACAAGTGCATAATTAAGGAAAAGTGTTATTTCTGCACATTTTCTTTGTATTTTGGCTATTATTAAGTATCCTTTTCTGCATTTTACTTAAATAAATCACAATTTATGCCTTTTTTTTACTGTTGGTAGGTATCAAATGTGCCAAAAATAAGGATACTTGGGACGTTTCTTGTATAAAACTGGAACAAATCAGTGGTTTTGGATAAATCTGCTGGGACAAGGGACACAGGGCTCAAAACAGGGACTGTCCCGGGTAAAAAGGGACGTCTGGTCACCCTAGTCAAATACCACTGCAGGTGTCATCATAGTGGGTGTAACAGACAGTCTGCAAGTAACCCGTTTAAAGTATGTGCCCAACCTGCCGTGCATTTGAACTGTAACCCTAACCAAGTACATGTTGGTTCTATTACTATATAACTGAGAAGTTGTAACTCTGAGCTTAGACTTCAGAGTGAGTGTAGTTCACACTCCCGAACCAAAACAAACATGGAGACAGTGACAGACAGGGACATACTTCATCTTATTTTATTTTTTTATTTATTTATTTAATTAGGACAATGCATATTAATCAACATCATGAGCAGAAGCTGCACAGTAAATATGCCAGAATTAGCTCTAGAGCTAAACTGCATCTGTAGTCCTAAGGCACAGAACACAAACATTTACAATGACAAATATAAAAGACATACAATATTTACAATAAACATTAACACGGTTAGTACCAAGTCAGACATGAGTACAGGACTGGTTTGTTTTTAACCACTGTTTTAGTGTCTTCTTGAAAGTTTGGTCATTTTCACAGTTTCTAATCTGAGCTGGTAGTGAGTTCCATGACTGTGCCTCTGGACTCCACCGTTTGGCTGAACTTAATCCTGTGGCGCTGTATAATACAGTCTCCTCTGATTATCGCTCTAGAATTGACCATATTGTTATTAGTTTTCTTCGGCATAAAAACATGCACTGGTGGAGGGGCAAGTCCATTTAAAACCTTAAAGGTCCCATGGCATGAAATTTTCACTTTCTGATGTTTTTGAACGTTAATGTGAGCTCCCCTACCCTGTTTAGGCCCCCCCCCATGGTTAAAAGTTGCGAAATGTCTAAACTGAGCATTTGCGATCCTTTTCTGTGTTACAAAAAATCGGAGGTCAAACGGGCGAGTTTGAACAAGGCACCTTATTGACGTCAGATCGAAAAAAGAAATGCAAATGCAGTTCCACCCCCGTCTGTCTGAACTCAGCGTCTCTGTAAATCACGCCCAGAGAGTTTGGACTGCGAATGCGCTAGGCAATGCGAAATGCGTTTTTTTATTTGCCTGGAGGCACGTCCGAGTGTTTCTAGGCTCGGAAGTCCTTTATCTGAGCCTCTGGACCTTTGAACAGCAGTGGTTTAATTTTATTTTCTGTGGAAATGTGTTTATTTTTCAATGGAACGCTTCAAATCTCTCCCCCCGTGCAAAAACAAGGAAATGGATCAGCTGTGAGCTACAGCGGAGAGCGGAGCGTTTGGCCACGCCCCCACCCTCTACTATAAGCCAGCTCTTTTCTCCTCATTTGCATTCAAGCAACAACGCCCATTATGGAGTGTTCAGAGAGAGAAAAATTACTCTTTCTCAGCTTATCTCTGTTTCTCATGCACATGAGTGTTGATTTTGAAGAAGGATTCATTTACAGTATTAGGGAACCATTAAGGAGCCATATAAAAGCATCAAGAAGTACCATGTCATGGGATCTTTAAAACAAAACATACATCCAAGAACATCTGATAACTTTCACAGTCTAGAACAGGGGTCGGCAACCTTTACCACTCAAAGAGCCATTTGGACCCGTTTCACACAGTAAAGAAAACACTGGGAGCCACAAAACCCTTTTGAAATTTAAAATGAAATAACACTGCATATAATGGCTTTTTGTCTTTGTGCCATAGAATTACATTTTGAAAATGAACGAACTAAATTAAAATACATTTAAATTAAATACAGTGAACCCTCGCTCTATCGCGGTTCACTGTTCGCGGCCTTGCTGTTTCGCGGATTTTTTTTTTCAATTGTTTTTCAATTTTTTTTTCCAATTTTTTTTAATAGTGTAACTTTTTTTAATAGTGTAACATTGTGTTCTGCGTCCTGATTGGCTAAGAGACTAGACCAAGATTAAACCTGGACTAAACCAGGTCTAGACCAGGTCTAAACCTGGACTGGCCCTGGACTAAACCGGGACTAGACCAGAACTAAACCGGGACTAGACCAGGTCTAAACCAGGATTAAACCGCTCTTTGCTGGTTTCGTGCGGCTGTTTTGTGGCTCGGGCTGAGAGGACGCAGTCTGGGCACCGCGGTTCTATCTCGTGCTCGCAGCCCCGGTGTACGCACAGCGTCGCGCCGGTCACGTTTCTCTGTGACGAATTTGACCACGATGAGGGGTGCACGTGTAATTGTAAAATATAAAGTTGTCCTACTTCGCGGATTTCTCTGATTGCGGGTTATTTCTGGAACCTAACCCCCGCGATAAACGAGGGATTACTGTACAGAGGTCCCTCGCTATAACGCGGTTCACTTTTTGCGGCCTCACTGTTTCGTGGATTTTTTTTTTTCCATTTTTTAAATAGTGTATCAACGTGCATTTCTGCATCCTGATTGGCTAAGGGACTGTAGACCTTTGCCAACTTGTCCATCCGTCCTCCGTGTCTCCTGTACAGTACAGAATGTGTTCAGCTTTGCCAAATTTATATACAGTAAATACTCGATCACTCGCAGTGTGACTCTGAAGTGCTGTATGTTTGCAAGTTTTCTCTCCGACAAAACCCGCAACAGCGGTGCCAGGACGAAGAGGCTCGGTCAGAGGAACTGTGAAATACACGCGATATGTTTAAGGCCTGAAAACAGGTGCATCAACGTGCTAGCAAAAGAATAAATAAAAACAACGATCAAAAGGACATATAAACTCACTGCGATGAATAAGATAATAAAAGATAATTAAAAAAAGATGCTCTGACTGCATAAGGTAAGTGAGGAATAACTTTGGAGCACTACAAACTACTTGAAATGAACCAGTTCTGTTTTTTCGTGTTTGGAAGACTGTACAAATCAGGAACATTTCCCTTGAACCCCATGTTGTGTGAGCAATTAGCATGTGCAACAAGGCTCCTCTCAGCAGGAGTGGAGCTAATGCCCAAAACAAACTTTAAGTCAGAATTAGCATCTGCACGACCTGCTGTTTAATGGGTTTAAGGGGAGCGCTGCTGTACTGCGACATAAACACACACAGAAAATCATTTAGGACCAAGTATGGCTTTACCTTTAATGCACTTTTCTGTCAGTCTACGTGTGATGCACAAAAAAGCGCTGTCACATTTTATGTTATTTTGTAATTTGTCTATTCGCATTTGTTCTGATAAGTAGCTCCTTGCTGATAAAGCTACTAAATCGTTTCTGTTTACTGTTGAGGTAATCTTGCACTTCCGGGGTGTGCCAGAAGGTGGCAGTAATAATTGATAATTATTGGTCAAGTTCAGTTATATTTGTTCATTCACAGTAATTTACAAAAACATAAAATATCTCAACACATTGGCCAAAATAACCTCCGAGATCTCAGGGAATAAAGACAAAATAAAATATTGTCCAGTCCAAATCAAAATTACCTTTGAGTGCATCAATTAGAAATTTGCCCTCCCGCCCCCTTAATACTCGGGGTCATATCCGTGCGCCCAGTGAAACCGTTGCAGTGCTGTTAGGTGAGGAGGTGGACCGGGGAACCAGGCTCCAGGGTGAACGAAGAGGAATCCAGCATCAGAAGAAGCAGGAATAGGATGAGACCAGGAATCAGGACCAGGCCCTCTAAAAAAACAGTCTACAAGATGTACAGGAAATCAATACAACTGTCCATTTTTTCAAATAAACTGTAAGCTTGTAAACCTTGAATTAAACAAAATTCAGCATTCATCATACCAAAAATAGAAAAGATCCTCTTTAAATAGTAGAAATCATTTGATTTACTCCAAATTGAAATTTACTCTATGAATAATTATCAGTATAGCATTAACAATTAGCATTAACACGTCTGAGCGGCGTTTTGTGTCGCGGCGCCGACTTGAACGTTCCCTGCAGACGTGGAAGAGGATGCAGATCTTAGTTTCGTGCATTCTTCATATTCTTCATATTCCAGGACGTGTTTGTGACGGAGGTGGTGAAGCAGATCGCTTGTGTCGCCTCCCGCGGCTACGACTTTAGCCCGACGACATTTACCGAATACGGTTGCTTGACTGGCGCCAGATTTTTTAAAGCTGAAGTTCTTCCGCACGACTGACATGGCTCCTCTTTTCGGCATAAGTTCCTCTGTGTCTGTAACATTTTCTCTGTCCATGTTGTTCACCGCGCGACACACATTGAGCTTCCACCGCTCTCACGCCACTGCAAAACAGTCCCTCTCTCAAACAATGTCCCGCCGCTCTGTGTTCCCGACGTTTTGTATGAACACACTCACCGGGATTGGGTTATATGAAAAATCCATATAATTTAAAAAAAAAAAAAAACAGTATTCGGTATGAAACTGTATACCGCCCAACCCTACTTTTAAGGCAGACGTACAGAATAAAATATAAATAGTCCTTTGCTAACGCTAACAAATATCTATTTAGTATACATATTACTACTCAATACTACTAGTTAGCCTTTGATATGTGGTAACGGTTTAGCTCTCGTATGTCAAAGTAGGGTTGTCAGTATCTAAAATCGAAATATGAGTATTTAATCTCAATACTAGTTTTAGGTACAGTGGTCCCTCACTCTATCGTGGTTCACTTTTCGCGGCCTCGCATTTTTTTTATTTTTATTTTATTTTATTTTTTTCTAGTGTATGAACATTGTGTTGTGCGTCCTGATTGTCTTCTCCTCTGTGTCTCCTGTACAGTACAGAATGTGTTCAGTTTGACACATTTATATAGATGTTATAGAGGGGGGACCCGGGGGGGCTCCGGGGGTCCCGCTGGATGCACGAGGAGCCGAGACATGAGTCACTGGATCTGTAGGAAGTCCAGACCGGGACTAAGACCGAGACTAGACCGGGACCAGACCGGGATTAGACCAGGATTAACCCATGAGGACCAAACCGGGACCAGACCGGGACTAGACCAGAACTAGCTAACTAACTAAACCAGGTCTAAACCAGGTCTAAACCTGGACTAAACCAGGAATAGACCAGGTCTAAACCTGGACTAAACCAGGACTAGACCAGGTCTAAACCATGATTAAACTACCGCATGCGGCTCTTTGCCTTGTTCGCTTCGTGGCTCGGACTGCGTCGCTGGACGCGGTCTCGAGAGGGAGGCACGGTCCGGACACTGCCTTGGTCTCGTACTCGCAGCCCCGGGTGGGACGCCGGTAATGCTGCTCTATGGATTTGACAACGATCAGCGGGTGCACGTGTCCACGCACCCCCCCCCCCTCCCACGGTTCACTATTAATACATTTTGTTGAAAATCTACGAAAGTTTGAGTGTTTAATTGAGAGAGAAATGTGAGAAAAGGTTAATACCAGTCTGAGAAAAGTGTATAATGTGTGTGGTGAGGCGTTTACAGCCTTAAAACATGGAGAATAATTGTAAAATATAAAGTTGTTCTACTTCGTGGATTTCACTTATTGCGGGTTATTTCTGGAACCTAACCCCCGCGATAAACGAGCGACCACTGTATTGAGATTTGATACTCATTTTTCTATACTAAAATGTCCCTTTTTAGCGTATCTTTAGGATGATCTGGAGCTGTTTCAGAACAAGTACAAGAGCACACAGACTCGCACACGTCCATGGACCACTGAGGGATTACACAGATATGAGGACACATGGGAACAGAAAAGAAAAAGAAAGTACTAAATACTAAATTGTTGTTTCAAAATCACTGTGGTATTGCAATCAGATTTGAATATTGAGCCTACTCATTAGTTTTGAAATGTTAGCGTTCGTCCCTACACTAAACTCCATGTCAAAAGTATCAGGAAACAATAGAATTTACTACTTAGAAAAGCAATACTTATTACTAGAAATAGTAATTTGCAGTGGGATGAGACCTGTGCATTTCCTGGAATCTGCCTGCGTTTAATTGGTCACTGTGGGCCATTAGCTGAACCCTGCCTGCTCTCTGGACTGCCCTGGATCCAGATGGTCCAGTTCCAAGTCCGGATATAGTCCTGGTCTAAGCTTAGGGTCTTTAACACGGGCAGCAGCAGACCACAGCCTGTCACAGAGCGAGAACAGGCCGGAGACAGAGGCACAGCTCCCCCTCCTGGACACAAGAGGGACACAATGAGAGGGGTGAGGCGAGTTTATCTCAAATACTGGGGAAAAAAAAGGTTATTTTACATTCTGTACTCTGAACACTGAATGTAACAGAAACACATGCATAATTTCCTGTTCCTGTTTGAATCCCACATGTACGACTCAGAGTCTGGAGTGTTGGAATAATAAAGAACTGTAGACATGAGAACAGTTTGCTAAGAAAAAAATGCTGTTATAAAACACGAGAATCAGAACAGTGATCTACTGTTACACTGGTCTACAAGCAAAATGCTTCCAGAACAAAAGTAGTGACATTTTTCTTGGTTTAGGTCAGAAAAAGTAAGTCAGAAGTGCTGATTGGCTACAGTTTCCAAGATATAGTATTGGGTCAAAATAGGAAATTTATGCAAAATAAGGCAAAAAATGGTCAGAAGGTACAGTGTGTCTACAAGCAACAGTTCTGGGTCATTCCAGAATTGGAGGACATTTTACGTCCCAGCCATCAAATATTAAATAATCCACATACAAAATACTAAAACATACAGTTTCTGAGTGAATTTACTTGTCCTGAGACCAAATCTAAAAAAAACTAAGAGAAAAGAATGCTTGAAAATACTTTTATAATACCAAATAAGTCTGGAGTACCCCCCAAAATGCCATTTTCCTCTTGTCCCACCCCTCTAATGGCCAAATTGAATCTCAAATAAAACAGTTAAAATTTAATTGAAATTTCCTGTTTTTTCTATAATTTGTTTCATTGTCATCTCTTGTAACTGTTGGAACATTTGTTTTAATAGACATAATATTTCAAATAATAATTATTATTCATGGAACATGTGTCCCACAACATGCACTAACCCTGTTACCAGAACATTTTTAGCCTGGTAGAAGAAGAAGAAGAAGAAAGCAGAACCACATGATCCCCTGGACTTGACATCATCAAACAGTTTTCCAAAAGAATGGGCAGAGCAAAGGTTTGTCTTCTCTTCTATTTTTCATATTTTTATAAAACAGTTAGCTTTGATTGAATGTCTCACTCTACCTCATGCAACCCTGTTATGCAAATGATCAGAATAAGAAAAAAAAATTTCCTTTACGTATTTGCATAAATATGTTTTTCCTCTTGATTAGCAGTAACAGCTAAACAGCTTCTACTCCTGAGATAAAGTGAACATTAGTGCGGATTTGCAACCCTGTTACCTGCAACCCTGTTACTGTGATTAGAGGAAATAAATAAATAAACCAAATAAATCATATAATAAAAAATTTACCATTGACCGTAAGCTGAGCTAGTCAAGCATTTGATAGTTTATTACCTATTATTGATGAATATGTAGCAGAAAATCAGAAAAGTGAAGGTTTATTTTTCAAGAATTTTAAAGCCAAAATGTCCTCCAATTCTGGAATGACCCATCTATCTGAAAGCCTGTCTGCACATTCTAATACATTCATTTTAATATGTCTAGAGTTTTAACATATATCTATATATAATATATGTTAATATTAATTCATTTTAATCCATGCTTTTATCTCGACATGGTTAGACTATTGCAACGCTTTATACTCAGGTCTCAACAAAACCTTACTTTCCCGTCTTCAGCTAGTCCAAAACGCTGCTGCTCGTCTTTTATCTGGTTCTCGCAAATTCGATCACATAACTCCCATTCTTCAATCTCTCCATCGTCTACCTGTTCAGTTTCGCATTGATTTTAAGATTCTTTTATTTGTTTTTAATTGTCTCCATGGCCTGGCCCCACAGTATCTGTCTGACCTGCTGGTGCCCTACACACCCTCCTGCTCTCTCAGGTCTGCAGGTCAGGTTCTCCTTGTTGTCCCTAAGACAAAAAGGAAACTTAGGGGTGATCGGGCCTTTTCAGACTCTGGAATGCACTTCCACTGAATGTTAGACAGGCCGACTCACTTCCTGTTTTTAAATCCCTTCTTAAAACTCATTTTTTTAGATTGGCTTTTAACTCCGTGTGAGTAATTGACATTTATCATGTTCTGTTTTTAATGTTACTGTGTGTCATGTTTTGTGTTTTAACCTGTGTACAGCACTTTGGTCGACTGTGTTGTTTTTAAAGTGCTTTATAAATAAAGTTGGATTGGATTGGATTGGAATATTATTATTCTTATACACTGCCTGACAAATGTTTTAGGACGATTGTGTATTTCTGAACTTTCATAATGATAACAAGACGTATTGGTAATGACAACAAATCAATTTATTGATATATTAAAGCAAATTTCATCATGTGTAAAGGCATATTATTGCAAAAATGTAACAATATTAAGTTAAATAGTTTTTTCATCAAAATAACCACCTTTGGCCTTAATCACAACTTTACAAATTCGAGGCATTCTGTCTAACAATTTTTCAAGATCTCCATCCTCTATAGTTTTCCACTCATCCTGAAGACATTTCCACAGGTGTTTAACGTTAGTCGGATTCCTGGAGCGCACTTTAATATCCAAATAATCCCACACTTTTTCGATGGGTGACAGGTCAGGAGACCGTGTCATAACCTGCAGTTGATGACGCTGTTCACATGTCTCCAAATGACCCTTACACAGGTTGGATGAGTGTTTTGGGTCATTATATTGTTGGAACCAGAAGTTTCGTCCAGAGTTCAGAAATACACAGTCGTCCTAATACTTTTGTCAGGCAGTGTATCTTGAATACATTAGCTAACCAGCACAGTTATCAATTGATTTTCAGTTCATCTTATCAATATAAATGAGATTTAGCCACTTTTATCTCGGAAGCAGATCGAGTAACAACACACCAGTGTTATTAGTACAAACTGACATTGTGCTTATATCAGTGCATTTAACTGCTGGTGACTGCAGAGATTTTACACACAAGTGAATCACTCTAAAATGTGTTGCATTGTAAATGCAACACATTAATGCATTGGCGAGTAAATTTCTCCTGTGTGAGATCAATAAAGTCTTATCTTATCTTATCTTATTGTGGGATCAAACTTGAACCGTATGATGCCCTGGTAAAACTGCAGTTTTACCCCCACCTGTCGAGGTGCACTGAGTCGGCAGCAGGAGGACCAATCACGTCACAGCACTGAAGCCAAAGGTGCACAGGTGAACAAACAAACACACAGGTGTACTTCACTCTGCTTTAAGCTCATGTCTGGGCTTTTCTCTCATCGGGATGGAACTAAAGTTTGAATTTTTTTGTCTTGTTCCACTGTTGTGACGTTTAAATCAGATCCAAATAGTCGTCATGATGCTTGGTGTTATCCGTTCTCTTTCAGCGAGAGAGGCTCAGACTGAGATCCCTCTAGCAGGAGCCAGGTTACATGGGGGATATTTTGGATATATTTTATTCAAAAGCTCTAGTCTACACTCTGCTCTGTCACTTGAAACTGTGAGGTGCTGTTGTGCACCAGCTCTGTGACCAGTGCCCACTTTACACTGAGTTTATTTCACCTTCCACTTGTGAGACCCTCATGTGCTACACAAGTCAGCGTTCAGAACGTGCACATGACCAGCCAAACGTTTGGACCCAACCTCTCTTTAGTGTTTTTGTCTTTGTACATTGTGAATACAAACTGATTACATCAAATATATGAAGGAACACGAGAAACTAGAGAAATACCAGGCCTGGAAGGTGAAGGCATCAGTGGTGCCTGTGGTGATCGGAGCACTTGGGGCTGTAACCCCCAAACTGGAGGAGTGGCTACAACAGATCCCAGGAAAAACATCAGACATCTCAGTCCAGAAAAGTGCAGTACTAGGAACAGCAAAGATACTGCGCAGAACTCTCAAGCTCCCAGGCCTCTGGTAGAGGACCCGAGCTGGATGAGAGTGAAAGACCAACCACCGTGGAAGGTGAGGAGCATATATATATATACATATATATATATATATATATATATATATATATATATATATTAGGGGTGTGAATCTTTCACTCACAAAACGGTTCGATTTGAATCTCGATTCACAGGCTACGATTCGATTCAGGGACGATTCATAAAATTAGTAAACGATCCGGTACGATTCGATTCGATCCGATTTGGTTAATTTCGATTCAATACAAATTGACAACTTTACTCCCAAGCGCTTTAAAGTTACTGAGAAGAAAAGGAGAGAAACAGAAATGAAATTTCAAAATAGTATCCTTTTGTTTATTTAGTGTCCAACAGACAATACACCAGGTCTGCTGAACAACTGTCAATCTGGTTTGCAAAACTCTGCTCATACTTAAAATACAATACAATCCTTCCCTCAAGCAATACAAAACAATAAGGTTAGATATCAAAAATAAAAAAGGCAAAAATCAGAACGAATCAGAATTAGTGCTTCAGTCACTCATATGAGTTTCAGTAACTGTAAAAGTGCAACATATCACTGACAAGAATACTGTAGATATTACTAGACAGTTATAGAAAACACTAGTATGTTAAATCCAACATGTCTTTTTTTATGCCTGTAATTAACTTTTATTAACAAAAAAAAGAAAATCAGAGAAAGCTCTTAACACTGAATAACTAATACTCTCTCCATCTCATAACTCAGTAATCATCTGTGTGTGTGAAGTACATTTCTATACACACAAATCATAAGTATCTAAATACAGAAATGCACCAATTCTGATTATACACTGTATTTTCACACAAAAGTAAATTAGCCAAGTCAATTTTAGCCCAAATCAAATATACATCGCCAATACATGAATGTTGTCTAAATAAATCACCCAATCCACTAACCGTGACAATAAAAACGCTAGTATCATACAATTGTTATGGTCTATAGCTGCTATGCAGACTACAGAGCAGACAGTGATACATCAGACCCACAGTGAAAATTTTATCAACGTGACACAACACTGGCACAAAAGTTAACCACATATACGAACCATGTCCATAAAAATCGGTAGTGCACCAAAATAACTTAAACAACAGCTCAATAAAAGGAAACAGCTTAGCTTACCGATAGCGTACTGTAGATCTCCTGACGAGACACGATGTAGGTGGCGGGAAATCCGCCCTCCGCACAATGCGAATTGGGACACGGCTATACAAACATTTTGTGCTCGCTTTCGCATATAGCCCGCGCCGCTCGCATGATTGGCAGTTAACCAGCCAATAAGCTTCAACCCGAGGTAAGTGAACCTACTTACGAACCCGTGAAGGCAAACACACACAGCGCGGCTTCTGCGCTGCGAGAGAGACCGCTCAATCTATAAAGATTCTGAAATCTAAATCATGTTTTGTGTTATTTCACACATTTTTATGACATTCCGTGTGTTCATTCAGAGTGGTTCATTCAGTGGAAATAGCCAAGATAAGAAAGATCAGATCATTCAATCAAAAAGTGTCTCCAAACTTTTGACAGGCAGTGTGCACAACAAAGAGATCCACAGACCAATCCAACCCAACTTTATTTCTATAGCACATTTTATAAACAGAAACAGTTTCCAAAGTGCTGCACATAAAATCAATAAAACGTCATAAAAACATTACTAAAATAGCAATAAATAAAGTGACCACTGTAGATAAATCCTGAACTGCTATAAGGAGGAGGAAACCATCAAAGGGTGGAGGATATTTACTGATCAGACCGGGCTGGTGTGGCTAATAGAGCTGTTAGACTATTCGAGTCCTGTGGAGACTGCATTTAGCCTGCTAACCCTCCATAGAAGACAGAAGGTCCCATGGCCCGTCCTCTTCAGTCTAAAGTTAATTTGTGAACACTTGGAGCGTCTAACTGACCTTAAAGTACTTAGTGCGTAGTCACACCAGGATAGTTCACTTGCTTTGGGTCAGACCAAATTTTTTTATTTTTTTATTTTTATTTTGGTGCGGTTCGCTTTCACACTGTACTTTTTTGTAAGCGGACCAACATCTGTAAACAAAACCACGTGTGCTGAGGTCGCTCAGCCATTGGACAGAAATGAGCCGTGTCAAAACGCCGTGTCCAAACACGGAAGGAGGAGAATAATGGTGTTATGTGCTGTTTTCAATCTCGCCATAGCGATATGGTTTGCTCAGTTTTTACAGTTCACACAAATGTTTGAGCAGCATCATGAGATTTACACTATTTTACAATCAATTTCCAAACGACGAAGACACAGGGCGAGACGGCTACAGAGGACAGCGCTCATGTGTGCATCATGTTCTGACTCTTGATCTTCACGCAAAACGGAAGTAAGCCTCGTAAGATTCGTTTCATTTCATTTAGTTTTGTTTCTTAAGCCTCGGTTTCCCATAATGCTCGACATACGACGGGAGCTCGTTAAGTACAAAAAGCCAATTTGTGTCGGATCGAGTCCGGTCTGCATTCTCACCTCAAACGAACCACACCAGGATTCGAATGGAACTGTGCTGAGACCGAGCTTTTTAAGCGGTTTCGGTTCGCTTGTTTGCTCCGGATTGAAATTTTTGGTTCTTCAAACTCAGAAGTACAGATGCTTATTTCCCAGAATGAAGAAGTCCATTATTTAGTTTAATAGAGTCTTTTTTTAGACCGAGGTCAAACTTTGGACTGAAAAAATATGCTCAAATCAATGAAGACTCTTCATACTTCACAGTGTCCTTAGGAACAAGGTTATAAATAAGATTAGGGTTACGGTTAAAGGGATAGTGCGTTGTTTTTAAATGTTTTAAAATGTTAATCTGTATGGGTTTCCTTCTAAAAGTTATGTGTGTTGACACCGGCTTACCTCTGACAGTCTCAGCTGATCCCGGTTCGGCTCGCTTTCTGGAGCCCACTTAAGTAGGTCCGGTAACTTCCCTGGAACATGAAATAAAGCTTGTTTTTCTTCTCAAAACAAAACATTTGTCCGAAAGGTGATATATTTGCATCCCAAACAGTTGTCCACGAAACATCCAGCCGCGTATTTCGCATTCGCGTATTGTCTCTCTCCGCTCCTATCACTATGCCCACGTTAACTCTATCAGCCTGTTCACCTTCAGCGGATGTCTAGGCCGAAGTTTACAAGTGAACAGGCTGATACCCATACAGATTAACATTTAAAAAACGCACTATCCCTTTAAGGAAGAGTTAAAGGTGAACTTTGAGCCACGTTAGAATGTTGTTCCCTCCTCAAAAACAGACCTGGAGTTGTGTTTTGTTTCATTCACACGTCTATTCCTAGTCTCTCCACATCTCCAAAGCCCAAAATGCTCTTTTCCACCTTGTGATGTCATGTAGTGGTCGTGTAGTGGTTTTAAGTTAACAACATTTTTTTTTTTTTTTTTACCTTGTGTTCAACAGATTAGCAATTCCAGGAATACCACATGAAATCACGAGGCGGGACAGAGTGTTTTCAGTATTAGAGAAGAACTCAACTTAAATCTGCAGGGTTTGTGTGTTAAACGTGTGTGAATGAAACAAAACACAACTCCGGGTGTGTTTGTGATGAGGAAACAACATTATAATTGAAGAAAATGGCGTAATATGAACCTTTGACACGGTAAAAATCACGTACTGTTCATATCATTTTAAAGCGGCTTGAGTACCTGTAAAATCCAATGCATTTTTATTATTATTACGCATCATTTCCTATTAATTTCCGCTAATTCTGCAGCCCTAGATTAACATAACATATAATCAGGTACATTTTTGGGTTCACGAGCTGTTTGCCTGTTCCTTGTACATTCTGTGGAACTGTTGTGCTTTACAGTGCGGCTTCAGACCAAACCTGTTTCTTCACTCGAAAACGTGCTCAAACCTGCAGAGCCACTGTCAGGGACTGTGCGCTGAGTTCACCGCAGACACCGCTGTGAAAACACAACAACGCCTGCGCCACCCATGATATGTAAGTTTCTCTATATATTTCTATATAACATGAATTTTTAGTTCATGTTATCTACACGTACAGGAGGCGTTGTTTGTTGGTTTGACACAAGTTGGCAGCCGGTTACCAAACAAGCAGTTGTTGTAGTGGGTTATTTGGAATGTTTACTGAAATGGTTACTGCTACTATTACAGAGGTAGTAGAGTAGGCGAAAATAGTTTCTCCAGTAAGTAAAAGCAGCGTTACTTCAGAATATTACTCAAATAGAAGTGAAGGAATTACTTAAAAATTACTTAATATTATGATTGCGTGAGCGACTGCACCCAAATAATTTCCCTTGTGGATCAATAAAGTTTGTCTAAGTCTAAATCTAAGTCTAAAAAGGTCATTGCGTCATTGCTGTGCCTGGAATGTTCCGCAGTGTGACATTAAACAGCTCTAACTTACATTTAGTCAATTACAAGTGGTTTTATAGCTCAAAAATACCAAGAAAAACAGGCGTTTTAGTTGTGAGTGGGGTCGCCTTTCCACAGATCTGACCTGTAACTAGGTCTGGTTTGGTCTCCATGGAGATAGAAAGGTTTAATGCCATACTGCGGAACATTCCAGGCAAAGTAATAACGTCTCCATGGAGAAAAGCGTCTCGTTCGACTCTTTCGAGGCCCTGTAATTCGAATGAGTACACTTTAAATGGTAGCACGGTGGCGTCACAGCAAGAAGGTTCCGGCTTCGGGTTCGATCCCCGGGTCGCCCGGGCCTTTCTGTGTGTGTTCTGTGTGGAGTTTTCATGCATGGTCTGGGTTCGATCTCCGGGTCGCCCGAGTCTGGGTGGGTTTCCTCCGGGCACTCCAGTTTCCCCCACCAACCCAAAAACATGCACCATAGGTCAAATCCTCCAGCTTAGATCCTGAACAAACCAAAGCAAGAAGATCATGGAGATGGTCCCCAGGTGCAGTAATGTACTGCCCACTGCTCCTAAGAGAAGAATTTGTCCAGAGAAGAATTTGTCCTGTGTGAGATCAATAAAGTCGCTTCTTCTTCTTCTAAATCCATTGGAGGGCAAGTCTGGTGCTGCAGCTGTGGTAATTCCAGCTCCAATAGTGTATCTTAAAGTTGCTGCAGTTAAAATCCTCGTAGTTGGATCTCGGGATCGAGTTGACGGTCCGCCGCGAGGCGGGCCCCCGTCTGTCCCAGCCCCTGCCTCTTGGCGCCCCCTCGATGCTCTTAGATGAGTGTCCCGCGGGGTCCGAAGTGTTTACTTTGAAAAAAAATTGAGTGTTCAAAACAGGCCTTGTCGCCTGAATACTGCAGCTAGGAATAATGGAATAGGACTCCGGTACGATTTTGTGGGTTTTCTTCTCTGAACTGGGGCCATGATTAAAGATCCCATGACATGGTACTTCTTGATGCTTTTATATGGCGCCTTAATGGTTCCCTAATACTGTAAATGAATCCTTCTTCAAAATCAAGCCTTGGTGCATGAGAGAGCCTCTTGGAGTGAGGCCTATGGAGACTTGTGTCTTTTATACAGTTCATTCTGGGCGTGTCGCTTGAATGCAAATGAGGAGGACAGAGACGGGCCAGTGCAGGCGGGTGGGGTGTGGCCAAATACGCCGCTGTTTCCTGGTTTAGCGCTCTGAGCTGTTCGCTGTGTGTGTATCAGAGGAGGAGGCGAGACACGGATGCGTTTTGCAAGTCCAGCTCTGTATTGTACACTCTTACGTATTGTATACTCTTACGTGTAGGCAAATTTCCACAGAAAATAAAATTAAACCACTGCTGTTTCAGAGGCTCGGAGGCTCGGATGAAGGACATCCGCAGCTAGCAGCTCATAGCTCGTAGCGATTGCGCAAGGGCCGGTCCAAACTCTTTGGGCGTGATTTACAGAGACAGGGGATAGAAACCTTTTCGTGAGTGTGACGTCAGAAAGTTCCCTTGTCCAAAATCGCCCATTTGGCCTGTCTTTTTTTCAAACGCGGAAAAGGATTGCTCAGTTTACACATTTTGCAACTTTTAGCCATGGGGGGTAGGCCATAAACAGGGTATGGGAGCTCACATTAACGTTCAAAAACCTCAGAAAGTGAAAATGTCATGCCATGGGACCTTTAAGAGGGATGGCCAGGGGGTTTCATATTGTGCCGCTAGAGGTGAAATTCTTGGACCGGCACAAGATGGACGAAAGCGAAAGCATTTGCCAAGAACATTTTCATTAATCAAGAACGAAAGTCGGAGGTTCGAAGACGATCAGATACCGTCGTAGTTCTGACCATTAATGATGCCAACGCGTGATCCGGCCGCGTTGGCATCGTTTATGGTCGGAACTACGACGGTATCTGATTTAACAACTTTAAGAGAACAGAAGAACATGTTTACGATTTATTGGGACTGATTTCTCATTTGAAACGCACAATCTGGTATTTTCAAACCTAACCCTAACCCTGACAAATGTTCAAATCTTTTCATACTGTCAACTTAAAGCGTTTGTCACTTGTAGACTTACTCACAGTGGGAAGAGGAAGCACAACTTTTACTCAAATAAGAGCATTTGGAGAGCTACTTCAGTATTTATTCATTCTTTATTTCAGGCACAAACATCATTCAGTCCATAGTTAAAAAGAAAATCTGGATAGAAAAAATACACGAGGCACCCAAATTCGTCCATAGAGTTCATTAAAAAGTGTGGAGTTTCTGTGGTAAAAGTCTTTATGATGGAGTTTCCAGAAAAATATTCAAGTAAAACTGTCTGAAAAGTACTCATATACAGTAGTCATCGAGAGTTCCTCAGTATTATTTATTAAAGGAACTGAACATGTTTTAAATGTGAGTTAAACATGTTCATATCAAATAGAACTTTTACTGATAACTGTTGTAAAGCTGATTTATTCTGAATTACAAAAACACTGGACATAATGACCCATGTATTTGTTATTATGTGGTGTTTGGATTCTCTAGACCAGGGGTGTCAAACTCATTTTGGTCCGGGGGCCGTATCCAACCTACTTTGATCCCAAAGGAACCGGTTCAAACTCATGGCAAATATACCACAAAAATAGCAAGAAATCCAAATTTGTGCAGAGAAACGCAAATCTATTACAGAATCTAGTACAGAACTCTTTCTTTTACAAAATATTATAATATTATGAACAACCTAAAACTTGATGCTATTTCAACACAAGCATACAAGTTTCCGAGCAGGTTAACAAATAGGAATTAGTCAATTTTTCTTGAAAAATCCTGCACTCCTGCACCACTTTTCTCATTTTTGACAATTTGCTGATGAGGGTGTCACGGTCAACAGTCAAAACGATGGTCCTTGAAGAGCGTTTGGAAAGAGGCGAGTCTTCATTTGTGCTGCTCTGGTGGGAGGGGCCATGCACAGAGGCGCTGGAGACACCGCTATGCTAAACTGCACAGAAAAGAGGCAGAAAATTACCAATATTTTAATTTAAAAAATGTAATATTTTAAAAGAAAATCAGCCGAGGGCCATATTAAAGGTCTTAGAGGGCCAGATCTGGCCCCCGGGCCGCATGTTTGCCATCCCTGTTCTAGACGGTTGCTTCTCAGACTTGGGGTCGTTGGGTTGGAGATTTTTGTTTGGAGCGTCTGCTTGTTGCTGAAACAGTCCTGTCCCTCCACAAACAGATAAAACACCTTCTTATTCTAAGACTGTTCATGCACAGTGTTTTTTAAAGGTCCCGTGGCATAAAATTTTCACTTTGAGGTTTTTGAACATTAAAGGGATAGTTGTTGTTTTTTTTATGTGAGTCTGTAAGGCGTCCCATTCAGCAGTGTCGTGCACTCTAAATCGCTTGGTGCTATTTTCTGTCAATTCCTATCACTGCGCACCTATTATTATTATTAGCCTGTTCACTTGTAAGTTGCGATGTTTACAAGTGAACAGGCTAATAATAATAATAATAGGCGCGCAGTGATTCGACTCGAGAGAAAATAGCACCAAGCGATTATGACTTCTGACTTTTTCGTGGGCAACTGTTTTGTGACGCAAATATATCACTTTTTGGAGAAATATTGTGTTGAGAAGAAAAACAAGCTTTATTAACTGTCCCCGCTAACTTGCCAGAACTACTTTGGTCAGCTCCAGAACCGGGGCAGAACTCTGCTCAGAGGACACTGTCAGGGGTAAGTCAGTGTTAATGCACGACACTGCTGAAGGGGACGCCATACAGATTCACATTAAAAAAAAAAACCTATCCCTTTAATATGAGCTCCCCTAACCTGCTTAAGGACCACCGCATGGCTAGACATGCCAAAATGTGTAAACCAAGCAATGATAAAAGGAGAAGTTCAATTTGTCAACTGGACAAAGTTTGTTTGGTTGAAGACGTTTCGTCGCTCATCCGAGAGACTTCTTCAGTTCTTCAGTTCCAGAACTGAAGAAGTCTCTCGGATGAGCGACGAAACGTCTTCAACCAAACAAACTTTGTCCAGTTGACAAATTGAACTTCTCCTTTTATCATGGATTCTACCTGGACGACTGAGGGACTTTTCACGCATCTTAAGATAAACCAAGCAATGGCAAAAGGAGAAATTCAGTTTGTCAACTGGACAAAAGTTTATTTGGTCGAATATGTTTCTCGGCTCATCCGAGAGACTTCTTCAGTTCTGGTCAGACGCTGGTGGACACTACCAATATCTGCCTGAAGGGGGCGCTAACTGCAATGAAATGATTCTGAGACTACCACACCTATTTGTTTACAGTTTGTGTTAGTTAGGAGGGCCTATTAGATCTGCAGTGGGAGTGGAGTGTGGGTCTTGTTAGCAGAACCATTCAGGGCCATAATGGTGTTTTCACACCTCTGGACCTGACCTGCTGCCCTATTGTTTTCTTTGTTTGTTTTGATTTCGGTTTGAGGATAGAGTTATAGATGGGAGACAAATGATGTCTGAGACCTCCAAACCAAGCAATGGTTATCCTTTTCCACGTTTGAAAAAAGAAAGCTCAAACATACAGGGAAAGGTTTCCACCCTGTCTGTCTGGATGTCCACCTCCTTTCTCTGGAAATCCCACCCAAAGAATTTGGACCGGCCCATTTGTTTTTCCTGGAGAGACATCAAGCACGGCAACCGCTCTGTCCCTGGATGTGATGTTGAAGAAAAGAGTATGTTTTAGTTCCTTCATCCGAGCCTCTGAAACAGCAGTGGTTTAACTTTATTTTCTGTGGAAATGTGCCGAGACGTATACCTAAAACATTGCATGTCTGCACCAAACATGTCGCGGACAATGCAGAGCTGGAGCTGCAAATCGACTGGTAAGACGTTCTCTCTTACCTCCTCTCTTCTTATTTCAACGGACCTTCAAATCGCCCGTGTCCATTAAAAAGGATGTGTGTTGAAATGCAATATTATCTTCTGCAGTTTTGATTCAGTAGTAGTAGTAGTAGTAGTAGTATTTTGCTTCCTGACAAACTTCTCACAGTTTTCAGTGAAAGTGGGTCATGGTGATCAAAGCGCTGGAGTGTCTGCTGTGGATGGACTCATTCATAATTCAGCTCCTCCGCGGACACAGAGTACTGGACCGAGTCTGGACAGGTTCTGGACATGTGTCACTGATGGGACGCTTAAGTGGCAATCTGAAGAGTGGCCCGAGCTGAAGCAGAGTGAGAGCTGCTCTGACACAGTGCAGGGGTTATGAACATAATGAGTGTAAGAACTACAGGACTATTGCAGATAAACGTAAGGGTGCATTGCGTAACTTTTCTGATGGAGGGTCCCAGAACATATGAGAAAAAGCATCCTGGTTTCCCATCTTACTTGCAAAATGTAAGATTTATTAGGACAGATGACGCTTCGGCACTAGGCCTTCATCAGGAAAAAACGGTGGAAGGTCCGGCAGATCATTTTCTCCATGGAAATGTTGGTGCTTTGTCTGGAATGCAGACATCCCAAGTCTCCCGCAAGTTCCGCGAGTCTCCCGGACGATTATAGTGCAGGGGTGGGCAAACTTTTTGACTCGTGGGCCACAAAGGGTTCTAAAATTTGACAGAAGGGCCGGACCAGGAGCAGCTGGATTTAGTGTTTTGGTAAAAACACTAAACATAACATGATAAAAGAAGAAATTCAATTTGTCAACTGGACAAAGTTGACAAAGTAACATGGGATATGTAGAAAACATGCGCTTTATTTCAATTTAAAATTTAAAAAAGCATTACAACAAAATGTCCATCTTTCAAGTTCCACAGTATTTAGCTATTTATTGAAATGACTCCTAAAAAAAAGAAAATTTAATTAATAAAATACAGCTTTTTTAAAATTACTAACAGTTACTATTTTAAAGCACTGAAAGTTCTATTCTCCTTCAGGTTCTTTCATTCTTTCGTTGACTGTTCGCATGTTTTGTGGCAAAGTGACGGCTGATATTCTTTAAAAACCGCTACAGTCTCTTGGCATATCAGGCATACATCAGCTGATAAGTATTCTGTGAAAAAATATTTACTTGTCCACTCCTTATTAATCACTCGACATTCTCTGTCCAGTTTTCTTTTCTTAGCTCCGCTCATCTTTACAGGAGGGCTGAGGGGTAAAAAGTAAAGCATAAACAGCAAACGCCGCACCTCAACAAAGGTCAATGTATGTAGTGCGCCAGCTATTGTAAAATGCCAGAATTGCAGGGAAATTAAAACATTAACAAGGTTTGATCAAAGGAGAAGTTCAATTTGTCAACTGGACAAAGTTTGTTTGGTTGAAAACGTTTCGCCGCTCATCCGAGAGGCTTCGTCAGCTCTGGCCCTCATGCTGGTTAGACCCTGTTTATATCTAGCTGCAAGGGAGGAGCTAACTACCCTGAACAAAGCTCTGAACCTATCCCCGCTACTCTCTTTTGTTTTACGAATTCCTCTGGCGTCTTGTATTAGCATATCTATCAGCCCTACGCGGCGCTCACTACACTGAAATAGCTCTGAAACTATCAACTAATCTGTCTCTTTGTATTTCAAATTTCTCTGGCGTCCAATTCCCTATTCAAGACAACGACCCTCGCCACCCCTCTGCAAAGGCTTGTCTGTCCTACTGATTCTTTGTTTGAGAATCGAATTATAGATGGGAGACAAGTTGTGTCTAACTCCCCCATTTCTGTTTAACGACGGATTCTCTTTTTTGACAAAAATAGCCTCTTTAACTCCCCTCTCAAACCAGTTCTTTTCCCTGGCTAAGATCTGAACCTCACTGTCCTCAAATGAATGGCCCGCAGCTTCTAGGTGAAGATGAACGGCAGATGACGGTCCACTCTGGCACGCCCGCCTGTGTTGGTACATCCTCTTGTGAAGTGGCTGCTTGATGCCCGCAAGTCACTGCAGTCTTCAATATCACTGAATGGAGTAGACCACATTGCTTTGTTTGTGGCTTTGTTTTGTCCTTTGGGTGGACGAGTTTTTGTCTTAAAGTGTTTGTGGGTTTGAAATAAACTGGAATTTCATATTGTCTGAAAATCCTCTGTAGTTTTTCCGAAACGCCGGCCAGGTACGGAATCGCTACCCCTTTCCTCCTGGGTTCGGATTCTCTGTTGTCTTGTTTCTTGCCCTTGTCTCTCTTGGTTTTGTTGACAGCCCATTTAGGATATCCACAAACAGAGAGGGCTTCCTGCACATGTTGTTCTTCTTTCTCCTTACCCTCTGTGCTTGTGGGAACCACTTGGGCCCTGTGTTGTAATGTCCAAATAACACCTAGTTTGTGCTGCAGTGGGTGGTGTGAATCAAAAAGCAGGTATTGGTCTGTGTGTGTGGGCTTCCTGAAGACTTCTACTTGGAGTCCCCGGTCTCCTCCTATCGTTACTGCACAATCTAAGAATCATTGGCATCTTCACGGGTGAATTTGATATTAGGATCTACAGAATTGATATGTGCAGTAAAAGGTTCCAAATCTTGAATTTTGATTTTTGTGAAATTATCATCAACATAACGAAACCAGTGTGTGGGTGGAGTGCCTGGATATGAAGCTAAGGCACTCTGTTCAAATTGTTCCATGTATAAATTAGCCATGATAGGGGAGACCGGTGAGCCCATCGCACAGCCGTGGATCTGCCTGTAAAA
Organism: Paratrypauchen microcephalus; assembly: GCA_036785185.1. Classification (NCBI taxonomy): domain Eukaryota; kingdom Metazoa; phylum Chordata; class Actinopteri; order Gobiiformes; family Gobiidae; genus Paratrypauchen; species Paratrypauchen microcephalus. Next base: position 1,628,953 of record JAVJIX010000122.1, on the reverse strand, counting down.
GTTCCCTCTGAACTGGAAATAGGTGGTAACTCCCTGAGTTTTTGGAACTTGGGATGTCTGAGAATGTTTCACAGTATGGCATTAAACCTTTCTATCGTCATGGAAATACCTAGAAAAACAGGCATCCTGACAGTAAAGGTGCCTGTTTTTCCTCGGTATTTTTGAGCTACCATTTATTTATTTAAAACTCTAACATAGATCTGTTTAATGTCATACAAATCTGTCAATTTTAGACTGTTTTTTAGTAGGAAAAAGTCAAGGTGCCAATTGGCATCATCAGATTTTGTCAGAATAAATAATTTATTGAGGTAGAAGCAAATTTTCATACACAAGAGCAATAAATAAAACATTTCCAAACAATTAATGTCACAATTTGACCCATAATCAAGCAGGGTTTGATTTCTTTAAATGACTGAAATAAAAAAAAAAACATACAAAAAGAAAATTATAACATTATTCATTCTCAAATTTTCATAATTTCCTTTTTATGCAGGTAGAGTGACAGACACTCTCTCCTTTCTCCTAGAAATATTTTTGCTGGATTTTTTGGTACATTTGCATGTACATGTATGGCAATGATGCTAATGCTAACACCAGCCCATTTTGTATGTATACGTTTATGTATATGTACATGTCTATGTATATTTATTAGAGCTGTCAGCTTAAAGCGTTCATTCTATTAATTACACTGCAAATTAACACGTTATAACACAATTAATTATGAGCGGCAATTCAATGCGCATTTTAAATTTGGCGTGTGGTGAGCAAATCGCTGCCACAGCCTTTGAACGGCAAGTTTATTTATAAAAATAACGAAGACAAGAACACGGTGATCTGTAGCATTTGTCAAAAAGAATTTTCCGATCACCAAAGCTGCTCCAGCCTGACGGATCGTTTGAACGACAAACATGTCCGGACAAGTTCCATCGTTACCGGTGATAGAGCGAGTATGAGCGCACTTCACCAAATCACCAAACCAACAGCAGAAAAACTGACAAACTCAATTGCAAAATGGTTTTGCTTGCTCACAATCTCTGTCTCTCGCTCTCTCTTAAAATGCGATTAGTTAGATTAATTACAAATCCTGTAATTAATTACATTTTTTTTTTTGAATCACCTGACAGCATTAATATTCATATGTATATATACGTATATGTATATGTACGTACAGTCATACCTCACCTTACGAAATTAATTCGTTCCAGAAGTGGTTTCGTAACGTGATTTTTTCGTAAGTAGAGTTGCAATGGGGGATTTGGGCTGCTGTGAAGCCGAGCGCACATCCGAGCGTGCATTATTTGAATTTTTGAGATTTCGCGTTTCGTAACTTGAATTTTCTTTCGTATTCAGAGACAAAAATTTTATGTAAACGTGTTTCGTAACTTGGTTTATTCGTTAGTTGGGTCTTTCGTAAGGTGAGGTATGACTGTACATGTATATTTTCATCTTGTTCCTTTCCCAGGGCTCCGGTGGACATCGTGGGTTGGTCAGAGTCGTTCGATCAGCTTTTGCAGTGTAAAAGTAAGTTTATATTTTATTTCACTTTTCTGACAAATCCAGTTGAAAACATGTACAGTATGTTCTTGAGTTCAGTTCCTGAGGGTCGACTGCAGATTTTTTATATTTAAACCTTTTAAACAGAAGTGACTAAAACATAATCTAATGTGTGTGTGATGACGCTTATAAAACAGGGTCATTTCAGTCTCTCAGCTCCACGTGTGTGTTGTTTTCTTCCATGATTCATCGTAACTCTACATTATATTATTATTATATAATTAGTCACATGTCTAATCTGTCTGAATAGAAAAAGAAAAACCTCAGAAAGTGACACAAAGCCTGCACACAATGACCAGGTTTGCATCAGCGGATCTTCGTCAGGTCATGGTTTTCTCGATGTCCCACTCCCATATAAACCTTCTGCACACTGATTGGTTGGCCAGTCCAAAAGATTACCATAGGAGATGTCGACACAGCACAATATTTACCACAATGCCTTAATTTTATATGAAAACATGACAAGACGAAAAGCTTGTAATACATTTTTTACATTCATGTGAGTAAAGTAAAGGAGACGTTTCAAATCGATATCTCTAAATTTAAGAATTTTTTCCTGTTATATTCTGGCCTCAGGTTTCTCGGTGCGTTTTTTCCTTTCAAAGCCGCTTTCTTTAGCCCTTAAACGAAGCATGCTTTAGGTGGACAGGTGCAGTGTCTCCTGCCAATTACCCTGTGCTCCGGCTCAGGTTGGACCACTGCTTCTCGTGGCTCCGGAAACTCGCCGTGTATTCCACCACATTCTGCTGAAAGAAACCGTAACCAAAAGTATAACGAGCGAATCTGTGTTATAGTTTGTCCAATTATCAAACAGAGCAGTGGGGCCAGGAGAGGGCCGGAGAACACAATACCCCCTGATATGTGTGCGGCGCTGCTAACAAGGCCAAGACAAAAGGAGCAAATCACAAAAAGGATTCATGTTCGCGCTTAAACAATGTCGCTAACTTGATTTGAACCGGCGCCGTGGGTGAGTGTGTTGTGTTGGATAATTGCAGACTTCTGTCATTCACTTGAACATTTATCCACAATATGTATTTATTTATGTATAGATGCGCTCCAGTGAAGTTCATGCCACCTTAGGGCTGAACGATTGCGAAAAATTGCGATCTCAGACAGCACGGTTTTTGGATCGTTAAAGTTGCTTAAATCGTTAAAGATCGTTTATCATTTTTTGCAGTGCTCCTAACTGACCCAGGTTTTGCTTCGTTAACTATTTCACACATGCATTCCGCCTGGCCCGCCTCCCTGCCACGCTGCTAAACCCGCCAATCAGAAGCGGCGTGCTGGGTGTGGACAGGTCAGTGAGGCTGGTGTTAGCCTCTCCGCTCCGAGCAATCTCTCAACCCAAATACGCCATGTAGCCCCGTGCGGCCTGGGGAGTCGCGAGCTGGTGAAGCCGGTGTTAGCCCCCGTTTAATCAATGTCCGTAATCCGTCACTCGAGTGCAGGGCAAGAAAGTCCAGAAAAACGTCTAGTAAAAGTGATACTCGGGCCAAGCAGAGTACAGATAGAACTTGTTTTGCCAGTGTAACTCCGTATGACAGAAGCAGCCAACGACACCAGGAGATAACGACTGTCGTAACACACGACATCACCAAGGAAATGGTGTAAACGCGGTGAGCAAAGAGTGGTTTAAAAGTCTCCTCCGCACAATGGATAAGAGGTATATGCTCCCCCTCTGTTAGCTGACAAACTGTTAGCATAAGGCTATTTACATTACAAACGCTATAGAAAGGCTACCACGATTAGCATCGCTATGTTTAAGTTAAGTTTAAGGTCGTTTTCACACCTGCTTGTTTGGTTCGTTCAAAAACGAACCAGAGTTCGTTTGCTCCTTTGATTCGGATCTTTTGGGCTGGTGTGGATAAAAATAAAAAATCTCGATCCGGAGCAAACAAGCAAACTGAGACCACCTAAAAACTTCGGTCTCGGCACGGTTCCATTCGAATCCTGGTGTGGTTCGTTTGAGGTGAGAATGCAGACCGGACTCGATCCGACACAAATTGGCTTTTTGTACTTAACGAGCTCCCGTCGTATGTCGAGCATTATGGGAAACCGAGGCTGATGAAACTAAACTAAACGAAACTAGGCTTATTTACGTTTTGCGTGAAGAGCAAGAGTCAGAACTTGATGCGCACATGAGCGCTGTCCTCCGTAGCTGTCTTGCCCTGTGTCTTCGTCGTTTGGGAATTGATTGTAAAATAGTGTAAACCTCACGATGCTACTCAAACATTTGTGCGAACTGTAAAAACTGAGCAAACCATATCGCTAAGGCTAGACTGAAAACAGCACGTAACACCATTATTCTCCTCCTTCCGCGTTTGGACACAACGTTTTGATACGGCTCATTTCTGTCCAATGGTTGAGCGACCTCAGCACATGTGGTTTTGTTTATAGATGTTGGTCCACTTGGAAAAAAATGCAGTGTGAAAGCGAACCGCACCAAAATAAAAAAATATATATATATATTTGGTCTGGGCCAAAGCAAGTGAACTATTGGACTTTCCTGGTGTGAAAACGACCTTAGTTCTTCAGGTGGAATAACTGTCCTATTAATCCTATTAATAAATAGGACGACATTTGAAATAAATTATTGACTTTAGTTTTCATTCTTGCATTACACTTTAGTGGAATTTAGTGTTTGAATGGTATGATGTAAGTTTATGTGATGTTTGCAAATGTTAATGTGTACTTAATTTGAAATCGAAATCGCAATATCTGCCAGAAAAATCGCAATTCAATTTTTTCTCAAAATGGTTCAGCTCTACGCCACCTCATTGTCTCCATGGAGATGTTATTCCTTGAAATGTTCCACAGTATAGCATTAAAGCGCCCACTTTACGCTATTTTCCGATCTGTGTTCTAATGTCGTTTCCTCATCACAAACACACCTGGAGTTGTGTTTTTTTGTTTCATTCACACATGTTTAACACACAAACCCTGCAGATTTAAGCTGAGTTCCTTCTCTCAAACTGAAAACACCCTGTTCCACCTTGTGATGTGTTTTTAAACTCCACACACCATCACTAGGATCATTTGGATAATCTGAGCCCTGGAATTACCAATCTCTACTGAGCTAAAGGTCAAATGAGGCTGTTAACTTAATGACATCACAAAGTGGAACAGCTTTGGAGGTGTAACAACATTCATACATGGCTTCATACAAACTTCAAACTACTAAATTGCGGGTGGTTTATTGTTAAAAGTAACTTGTCTTGGTGGAGTCATCTGCTTCTCTCTTATATAGGATTTAAAAGTATTGCATTAGCATTTTGAAATCAAATGATAAAAACACTGTAAATAAAATGCCACTAACAGCATACTTTTGAATACGAAGTCACCGGACCCATTCCTTTTATTGAAGTGGGACTGCTCGAACTGCACCTGGCTGCAGGGGTGGAGTTTGAAATGTGTTAGACCAATCACACTGTACTTTATACATCCAGACCCTCCACCTCCTCACTCTCCCATTTAGTCCTGCAGACCCCGCCTTTCCTCCCTTTTTCCTCTCCCTTTTAGTCATCCAGACCCCACCACCCTCACTCTTCCCTTTAGTCCTCCAGACCCTCCACCCCCCTTGCTCTTCCCTTTAGTCCTCCAGACGGTCCTCCCCCTCACTCAACTTTCCACTTTAGTCCACCAGACCCCACCCTGCTCATTCTCTCCAGACCCCACCCCCCTCGCTGTTCCCTTTAGTCCTCCAGACCCCACCTCCTCACTCTTCCCTTTAGTCCTCCAGACCCTCCTGCCCCCTCACTCTCCCCTTTAGTCCTCCAGACCCTCCTCCCCCTCACTCTCCCCTTTCGTCCTCCAGACCCCACCTCTCCTCCCTTTTTCCTCTCCTTTAGTCTTCCATATCCTCCCCCCTTCCCTGCACTCTCCCCTTTAGTCCTCCAGACCCCATCATGCTCAACTTTCCTCTTTAGTCCACCAGACCCCACCCTGCTCATTCTCTCCAGACCCCACCACCACCCTCCCTCTCCCCTTTAGTCATCCAGACCATCCACCCCCCTCACTTTTCCCTTTAGTCTTCCATATCCTCCCCCTTCCCTGCACTCTTCCCTTTAGTCCTTTAGACCCCACCACCCTCACTCTCCCCTTTAGTCCTCCAGACCCTCCTCCCCCTCACTCTCCCCTTTAGTCCCCCAGACCCCACCTCTCCTCCCTTTTTCCTCTCCCCTTTAGTCTTCCATATCCTCCCTCTCCCCTTTAGTCCTCCAGACCCTTCTCCTCCCCCACTCTCCCTTTTACTAAACAGGACCCCGCCTTTCTTCCCCTCACTCTCGCCTTTAGTCCTCCAGACCCCACCTCTCCTCCCTTTTTCCTCTCACTTTTAGCCTTCCATATCCTCCCCCCTTCCCTGCACTCTTCCCTTTAGTCGTCCAGACCCTCCGGATACAGTGAACCCTCGTTTATCGCGGGGGTTAGGTTCCAGAAATAGCCCGCAATCAGTGAAATCCGCGAAGTAGGACAATTTTATATTTTACAATTATTCTACATGTTTTAAGGCTGAAAACACTTCACCAGACACATTATACACCTTTCTGAGACTGGTATTAACATTTTCTCACATTTTTCTCTTGTTTAAACACTCAAACTTTTGTAGATTTTCATTAAAATATATTAATAGTGGGGGGGGGGGCACGTGACACGCGGACACGTGCGCGCGGACACGTGCGCGCGGACACGTGCGCGCGGACACGTGCGCGCGGACACGTGTGTTTGTTTTGGTACCACATATCCATGCCATGTGCGAAAGTCGAGTGGAAAGCGACCTGGATATCATTTTGGGCAAGACTCAAGCCACTGCTAACAGTGCCAAACCGCTAACAGACGCCTCTGAGCACCAGTCCTCACCACAAGACCAGGTAAGACCAACCTGCGCTCACAAGAGTTGGTTGCATTTCATCCCGGCTCCAAAATCAGACCGCTATCAATGCGTCGCCAATACTCCACAGTTCTCTAGGACGGGGTCGGGTTCGTCCTCTCGGCGTGACGGGGAAGAGCCACTGTCTCCTCTGTGCGCGCGAGTGTCCTCCCCCCGCTGCGGGCTCCCTCGAATGCGGCTCTCCCCGCTGCGGCTCCCCCGGCCCGTCCATGTTGATTCTTGGCTCTTCCATTTGTCCGGCTCGCACTCTCTTCCATGGCTCGTGCAAGTAAACAAAGGCCACACCTCCTGTCACCCAGGCGCTCTCGTGAAGGAAATCAGAGACTCTGTCCCTACCATCCCTGCGTCACCATCCCTGGTCTAGACCTGGTTTAGTCCTGGTTTAGACCTGGTTTAGTCCTGATTTAGACCTGCTTTAGACCTGGTTTAGTCCTGGTCTAGTCTCTTAGCTAATCAGGGCGCAGGACAGAATGTTACACTGTAAAAAAAAGTTACACTTTAAAAAAAATTGGGAAAAAAAAAAAAAAATTGGAAAAAAAAATCCGCGAAACAGCGAGGCCGCGAACAGTGAACCGCGATACAGCGAGGGTTCACTGTACTTCTCTCTTTACAGCCTTAAGTTGTTTTAATGTTGTGTGTGTATGTGCAGCGGGCCTGCTGGTGTTCGGGGAGTACCTGAGGAGCGAGTTCAGCGAGGAGAACCTGCTCTTTTACCTGGACTGTGAGGCGTTCAGGAACCTGCCCCTGGACTCCGACAGAACGGCTTCAGCCAGGAGGATCTACAGGGAGTATGTGTCCAGCGGAGCACCACGGCAGGTTCAGACATCTCTGCTTTTTTTTTTTTTTTGTCTTGTTTTTTCAATTTCCAAAAATAGGTAATATCCTGCATCACCTGTCAGTTCCCCGAGGTTCATGAATATAAATGAAAAAAATGCAATACGCCAAGAGATGCGTTTAAAATAGCTCAAATTGGATGCAGAATCATATGTTATGAAGAAATGTCAGCGTGTACCATGTTTTTACCATGTTCTAAATTAAAAACTGTCAGTAACAGCTCTTTTGGCTTGTATTGGTGAGTATATTGTTTAGAATATTTGCGTTTATGAGATGGGCTGGGTGATACTGACAAAAGTACATATAATTATTCCAAATATTTACCTATTTACCTTTCTGTCTTCACGGAGACCAAACCAGACCAAGTTACAGGTCAGATCTGTGGAGAGGCGATCCCAATCACAGTCAGAATACCTGTGTTTTTATTTTATGTATTTTTTTTAGGCATTTTTGAGCTATAAAAACACCTGTAATTGGTAGGTAGAAGGTGGAGATGTTTAATGTCACACTGTGGAACATTCCAGGCAGAGCAGTGACATAAAAAGCAGAGAAACAAGCAGGTGACGGACTCCCCGACCTCAAAGTCACATAAAGTCCCATTTATTTGTGTCCTTTATAGTGCACATTGAGTTAAACTAATCTTTTAACTGTTTTGAAAAAAAAAATATATATATATATATATATATATATATATATATATATATATATATATATATATATATATAAATAAAATAAAAATATATTAAAATATAAAAAATATAATGAATAATAATAATAATAATAATAATACATACATACATAAGTAAATAAATAAATAAAAAATAAAATAAAAAATATGCATAAAAACTTAAATAAATAATACATACAAAATAACAAAAAATATAAATAATAATACTACTACTAATAATAATAATAAATAAAAGAATACAAAAATATACAAATAAGTTAATAAATAAATATGAATAAAAAATAAGCATGCACAAATAAGTAAATAGATAAATAAATAAATAAAAATATAAATAAAAAAATACATAAATAAATACATAAATAAGTAAACAAATAAATCAATAAGAAATTAAAAGGGAATCTAAAAACTTTTTGAGGCGACTGTAGAAGCCTGTCAGAGATGTTGGTCATCAAAACAAAAAAATAAATAAATAAATGTTTTCATTAGGTTGTTAACTTCACATGGATTTAACACTATTACAGTGAATTATGAAAATTATGAATAAAAATAAATTTAACAAAATGTAAATGCTAAGGTGTTCATTTACCTCCAAATAGAAAATTAAAACAATAATAATAATAATTTAGATGCATCTTTTTCTTCGGGTCCCAGGAGGATATGACAAAGTTGGTTTATTTGTGTAAAATGTTCATGCGCACCAGTAAATCACACCGGTTCTCTGCAGGCTTTAAAAAGGTGTCGTGGTCCAGATTGAACTTTGAACGGAGATCTGCAGCCCCAGACAAAACAGGGACAACGGATGGAAATGAGCCTTTAGCTATAATCCACTGTTTATATTCAGGTTCTATCATGTCTGCTTTTATTTTATTATTTTTAAATTGTGATATTAGAGACAGTACAAACGGACATTTGGACTTCACGGGATACGGAGTGCATATGTCAATGTTTGAAGGGGTGAGAGAGACCGCTGCAAAAATGATCAGTTTTTCTGATTTTACTACTTAGAGGTCTGTGTTTGGGCAAAAGGAACATTTTGGTTTGAGTCTATAAACTACTGACAAAATTTCCCCCAAATTTTAAATAAAAATATTATCGTTTAGAGCATTTATTTGCAGAAAATGACAAATGGTCAAAATAACAAAAAAAAATCCATGTTTTCAGAGCTCAAAGAAGGCAAAGAAACAAGATCAAATTCATTTTAAAACAACATAATACTAATGTTTACACTTAAAGGGATATGCCACCCCCAGGTCAAATTTGGCCATCTCCCCACAGTCCAGAGACTAAAATAAGTGGTGGAAAGCGTTTTCCTGCTCACCCAGCCATTGTCCGAGTCTGTCGCCACTGACCGCCGCGGTATCTGGTGCTCCTCCGCCTTAGACTGGAGTCTAACGTCGCCAGAGAAAGATTTCGGCCAAAAGGAATTAATTTGCTCGATGCGTTTCCCAATTACTTTGTGTGTAGTGCGCATTCATATCGAGTGCAAATAAATGTGCAAATCAACACGGAGAGCTTGCCTTGGTCATTTTGGGTGGGAACTATTTTCCAGTGCGTAAGAATACAGCCGTATCACGCACCACGTTGTGCAACAGGGGAACTCCCTTCCCGCTGCGTAACTGGGATTCCCCTGGCAGCGTGCTGCGTGATACGGCTGTATTCTTACGCACTGGAAAATAGTTCCCACCCAAAATGACCAAGGCAAGCTCTCCGTGTTGATTTGCACATTTATTTGCACTCGATATGAATGCGCACTACACACAAAGTAATTGGGAAACGCATCGAGCAAATTAATTCCTTTTGGCCGAAATCTTTCTCTGGCGACGTTAGACTCCAGTCTAAGGCGGAGGAGCAGCAGATACCGCGGCGGTCAGTGGCGACAGACTCGGACAATGGCTGGGTGAGCAGGAAAACGCTTTCCACCACTTATTTTAGTCTCTGGACTGTGGGGAGATGCCCAAATTTGACCTGGGGGTGGCATATCCCTTTAAGAAGAGTTCACAGATCAATATTTGGTGCAATAATCCTTATTTTTAATCACAGCTCTCATGCGTCTTGGCATGCTCTCCACAAGTCTTTCACATTGTTCTTGGGTCCTAGTTCAGGCCGGGTTTAGTCCTAGTTTAGTCCTGCTTTAGTCCCTGTTTTAACCTCTGGTTCATCCCTGGTTTAGTCCTGGTTCAGATCTGGTTTAGTCCTAGTTTAGACCTGCTTTAGTCTTGGTTCAGGCCTGGTTCTCCTGTGTGAGATCAATAAAAAGTCAATCTTCTAATCCTTAACCACTGTAAGGCGCTTTGTGTTACATTTTTGTATGAAAAACACTTTATAAATATTGTTTGATTGATTGATTGATTGGTTTAGTCCCTGTTTTAACCTGGTTTAGCCCTGCTTCAGTCCAAGTTTAGGCCTGATTTAATCTTAGTTTAGTCCTGGTTTAGTCCCCTTTTTAACCTGGTTTAGTCCTGGTTTAGTCTTGGTTCAGACCTGGTTTAGTCTTGGTTCAGACCTGGTTTAGTCTTGGTTCAGACCTGGTTTAGTCCCAGTCTTTCACATTGTTCTTGGGTGACTTTATTCCACTCCTGGTGCAAGAACTGAAGTAGCTCAGCTTTGTGTTTGTGTTGGAATTCAACAGACGCTGGAATGGAATGGCTGTAATACATGTAGAGATGCTGATTTCAGAAAAAAATGCAGTGGTCTCTTATTTTTTCCACAGCTGTATGGGAGGGCAAGTGTGTGAGTGTGTTTGCGTAGGTAAGTCGTAAAACAAGATGCGAGAAGGTAAGGACGGGAGGAAAAACAAAAAAATATAAGAAAAAGGAGGGGGAAAAAATAATGATCCTTGTAATTAATGATACGAATCTCTTTTTTCCTTCCTTTTTTTCTTTCCCTGTTCCTTCTTATGTCTGTCCAGTAACATGCATAATACAAACCCAATGACGACAGCACGCGGCACCTTCCGGAAGAAAAAGTGTCCCTTCCTGAAACCTTCTGACATAATTACTGGCTGACTGACTGACCGTTCATGTTTATTTATTTGGTGTTTATCATTTGTCCTTAAAGAAGCTCTGCGGTTGTGTGCGCTGTATAATTAGAATCTATGACACGTGTAGATAGTTCTGTTCTAATTTGCACATTTTAAATCGCAGAGGAGTGATCTCGGCTCTTCCTGTAGGGCATCTGAGGCTACTGCCGTGACCTGAACCCCGGGGTTTGTGATTTCCATACGGGGAACAAAGGCCACGTTGATTTTATTTCTGTAGATCTTGGCGTACGCTGGTGTCAGGTCAGGTGGATCACTTTCACTGATGTCACGGCGGAGCTTTACGACAGCTGACAGAACGCCTTCAGCGCCCCCTCCCTGCGAGAACATCCAGAAGCAGGTTTATTGATTCATTGATTAAAATGTGTTTTGCAGTGAACGTGACCTGTAACAGAAAATGAAATAAGTAAAAGTGCATTTAAAATTAAAATAAATCTGCACTTACCTCTTTTGTCGTCTGCCTCGGGTGTTCCGGCTAAAAGAGTCCCTGGGTAGCTGGAGCACCTTAAAAAAAATGTTCCAGGGAAGGCACAAATATTTTAGCTTTTTCTATTTAGTATTTTTATATAATTAGTAAAGATATATATTTTTGTAATCAGTGTTTCTCAGCTCATCCAAGCTGCTTCTTCAGTTCTGGTCAGACGTTGGTGGACACTGCATATATCTACCTGAAGGGGGCGCTAACTACAGTGAAATGACTCTGAGACTACCACACCTACTTGTTTTTAGTTTGTGTAAGGGCCCGTCCACACGACAACGCTTTTTTTGGTGGAAACTGAGAAGTTTGTATTCGTTTTGGCCTTTCGTCCACACGGCACCGGCGAAAACGGTGTTTTTTGAAACCAGGTTCCAGAGTGGAGAAATCTTAGAACGCCGGGGGTCACGTTGTTGTGTGGACGAGCAAAACGCACCTTTTGGAAAACGATGACGTCGCGATGCCGTCATCATCTGCTTTGGCAGGACTCCCAGTCGACGTTCTGCTGATACTGACGTGTTTTGTAATCCAACGTAACTCGTAGAAGTAACTCCACTTCGTCGTTGGTCCAAACGAGAGAGTCGGCTTTCGCACATGTGTTCGCCATCATTGTTATCTTCTTGTGTTTGTTTGCGGAAGAGAAAGGACTTTATGCGCATGCGCTCTTTGTAGTGTTGCGTTTCCGGTGGCTTTGGCTGTTTCCTGTTTACGGCACCACATATCAGTGTGGCGTAGATATGACATCGTTTTCATCTGGACGCGAATATTTACTGATCCGACACGTGTGTGGACGCAAATTTTTTTCAACACACATAAAAACAAATCCAGGAGTGTTGTCGTGTGGACGTAGCCTAAGGTGGGCCTATTAGATCTGCAGTGAGTGGAGTGTGGGTCTTCTTAGCAGAACCATTCAGGACCATAATGGTGTTTTCACACCTCTGGACCTGACCTGCTGCACTATTGTTTTCTTTGTTTTGAGGATAGAGTTATAGATGGGAGACAAATGATGTCTGAGACCTCCATTTCTATTCAAGGAAGGAATCTCTTTCTTGACAAACATACAACACAGACAGGAGAGCCAGAGTGGACCTCAGTCTGCCGTACATCTCCACATAGAAGCCACGGGCAACTCCTTTGAGGACAGTGTGTCGGATAATTTGCGTGTCTCCACGTGTATTCGCGTATGCGCAAATATTCCCGTACTTTCTGCTGTTAAAGTATCCAACCGCACTTTGTACACGAGCTCGGGAGAAACGGACCTGTCCTGAACCTGTGCCGAACGTCTCCCCAATGTGTCATGTGTCCAAGTGGAACTTAAAAGTCCATTTTCATGTCCTTTTTGTCTCGCAGTGCCACGTACATATTCACAAGCTCTTCACAGCTGATAGCGGAACAGGGGAAACCCCTTCAGCACTTCTTGCAACAGGATTGGCGGGCGGCGTGCGAGCGTGGGAAAATATGTTGATTTATACATGGCCCGTTTCTTTCAGAGAAACAATTCAAAAACAAGTCAATTTAAAATAAAATTTAAAAAATTAACGTCACTAATGCAGTTATCTGAAACATGGAGTGGCTTCTTCATAATCTCAACTAGCACATTCTGCAACAAAACGAAAATCACAAATTTTGAAAAAAACAAACAAACAAAAAAACACTTCTAATGCAAATATCTCCGTTTCACTAATGCCGTCATGCAGACGGTTTTACCGTGGTCGGACACAAATATGGCTGCTTACGAGGAAACTATCATTTAGTTCTAAATGGCGCATCTTCAGTGATCTCCTTCGTTTTACATGTGACACTGAAATAAACAAATGTCATTGGACGGCTGTGTTAAAGCGTAGCTCGAGGTGCAGCAGTGCGAGTATTCTGGATTTGCCAGGCTAATACACTATATTTTTTTGTTTTTGTATTTATTTATTAAAGGAATGATGCATATTAAAGGGCAAAATAATGCAAAAACAAACATGTACTTGTAGATATGCAGGATGTAGCCAAAGGTCATTTCCATCCATAGCCCCCTGCTGGACCAAGACCAGCCACAAAAGAGATACCAACCCAGCTCCCACATGCATCCCTCACTCCTACAAACCTACAACATTAGTATTAAAATGTACAGATCAGGCATATCTACTTATTTAAACAAGGACACAGTGCACAGAAAACATTAATCTCAGAAAGAAACGATGCTCTGCGGCAGATTTGGCTACAAGCTCCTTTCCATCTGCAGGCACAAAACACATTAAAGAAACATTAAAGCACCTCTAACATTCCATCAATAACAGTGACTCCTGAAAATAACCACAATCCAATTCATCATTAAACATTTAAAATGATCCAAATGTATTCATTCTAATTTACATAAAAACATTTCAAATTCATTATCTAAAAATACTCAAATTCACTGTCATCGATATCCTCTGTATACTCACTACGTCCTTCTGTGTTCAGACCGGGCGTCAAGGCGTCCAGTTTACACGAAAGTCTATGTGGACGCGCGTCAAGGGCGTCTTCAGGCGTCTTCAGGCGTCACGGATCTGGCGTTGACTTGGCACGTCCTGAGCGTTCAGACGTCGACACTCTAGATGCAGAAAAGAGGGAGCCACTGTCTGTGTTCATGTATGATAGCTATGATAGTCCAGAGCGTCGGCATCAGAAATTGAAAAAAAAAATCCAATCAGGGACGATCAGGGACTGTCCAATGATGGAGCGACGTCTTTATACAGACGAAGTAGCCACAAACCCCATAAAAGAAATCTACACCGTGTCATTAGCAAAGTATAAAGATATACACACCACAACCGCCGGAACCAGATCTAAACCAAGAGTGGACCAGGTCTGGGCCAGGTCTAAACCAGGAGTGGACCAGGTCTAAACCAGGAGTGAACCAAGAGTGGACCAGGTCTAAACCAGGAGTGAACCAAGAGTGGACCAGGTCAGGACTAAACCAAGAGTGGACCAGATCTGGACCAGGTCTAAACCAAGAGTGGACCAGGTCTGGACCATGTCTAAACCAGGAGTGAACCAGATCTGGACCAGGTCTAAACCAGGAGTGGACCAGGTCTAAACCAAGAGTGGACCAGGTCTGGACCAGGTCTAAACCAGGAGTGAACCAGGACTAAACCAGGTCTAAACCAAGAGTGGACCAGGTCTGGACCAAGTCTAAACCAGGAGTGAACCAGGACCAGTGTTGGGCACGTTACATTGAAAAAGTAATTAGTTACAGTTACTAGTTACTAACCCAAAAAAGTAACAGAGTTAGTAACTGAGTTACTACACTATAAAAGTAACTAGTTACCTAGGAAAGTAACTAATGCGTTACTTTTTTTTTTAGTTTAAAAATGTCAAATAATTTGGATTTTTTTACAGTGCATTATACAGTGCTTGGCTGGTGTGGCTCCGTCACCGTGGCCTTCATTGTTAATGGCACCGAGCATGCGATTATCATCATGGGGCCTGCTTCTTCTGCCCCTTCCTCTCCTCCTCCTCTCCTCTTCCTCCTCCTTTCCTCTTCCTCCTCTCCTCCTACTCCTCTCTCCTTCATTGTTAACGGCCTGCTGGTGGCCACTAGTTTAACAGAAGCGTGCGCCGTCCAGAGATGCTTCATTAAATTCGAGTTGCTTACATTGGACGTGGACAAAGTCTTTGGTCTTTGACACAATGAGCACGTAACATGTACGTTTTTTACCTTTTACCTCGACGAGGTTAAAATACTGCCTATACTTCTGTCTTCGACTTGGGACTCGCCATCTTACACGGGGTGTGTGGATTGTGTGTGCGCTACTACTGTGTGCTGGGATTGTGTGTAGAACCCGCCCACCGCCCACTGGGTGTCTCTGGTTGGCTCAACATGAAATCTTATTCTGCTTTAGCCAATCATCATTACTTATCCCGCCCTTACCAAAGGGAGAAAAAAAATTCCCCTGTGCCTATGCGAGTCGCGCACATGATGCCAGTTTCAAAATGAGCAGGTTCAGTAACGCGGTAACGCGCCGTTTAGTAACGGTAATTGAGTTCCTTTATTTTAAAAGTAGCGCGTTACAGTATTAGTTACTGTCAACAGTAACGGCGTTACAGTAACGCGTCTAAAGTAAACCAGGTCTAAACCAGGGGTGGACCAGGTCTAAACCAAGAGTGGACCAGGTCTGGACCAAGTCTAAACCAGGTCTAAACCAGGAGTGGACCAGGTCTAAACCAAGAGTGGACCAGGTCTAAACCAGGTCTAAACCAAGAGTGGACCAGGTCTAAACCAAGAGTGTCTAAACCAGGTCTAAACCAAGAGTGGACCAGGTCTAAACAAAGAGTGGACTAGGTCTAAACCAGGACTAAACCAAGAGTGGACCAGGTCTAGATCAGGTTTAAACCAGGAGTGGACCAGGTCTAAACCAAGAGTCGATCAGGACTAAACCAGGAGTGGACCAGGTCTAAACCAGGTCTAAACCAAGAGTGGAGTGGACTGGACCAGGTTTAAACTACGTCTAAACCAAGCCTAAACCAGAACTAAACCAGGTCTAAACCAGGACTCCGCTGATGGGTTTTAGGTAATAATACATTAAAGCCACTCTCTCAATCTGGTCTGCCATCATTCTGGGGGAAAAAAAAAAAAAGGAAAATGGCACTTGGTTCCAGGACAACGGACGCTGTGGATGCATGTTAATGGCGTCTAAACTCAAATGCAAAGGCGTCCATTGCATTTTTTTTATTTTTTTTTGACGTCTAAACACAAATCCGACTGCAGTGTCTGGTTCATGCACAGAGGGGCTGCTTAAGTTCAGTTGTGTGGACAGATCTGATTGTCCAATATTCATTTTGTCTACATTTTTTTTTTCTACAGATTATAAATACATTTTAGTATGTTATAATATTTTTTCCCCCTTCATCCACAGATAAACATCGACTGTGCGACTCAGGCTGAGATCAGGTCCAGTCTCTCGGACCCAGGACCCGAGTGTTTCAGCTCCGCTCAGAGGACGGTCCACGCTCTGATGGAACACGACTCCTACCCACGCTTCCTCAGATCTCCGCTTTACCAGGCGCTCCAGGAGACCGCCAGCTGCACGTGAGGCTACGGGACTGTCGTCTCTTTAAGCAATAAGGTCACGGGTTCGATTCCCAGACCGCATGGGGAGTTTCTGTGGAGTTTGCATGTTCTCCCTGTGTCTGAGTAAGTTTTTGTCAGATACTCTGGTTTACCTGATCTACAAAAACATGTACTCCAAGATCGTGGTGAGTACCTGGAGATGAGTCCCTGGGTGCTGCTCCAAAGACAGTGATGGATGGGCCACATTTCCTTTGGGTTACTCAATGAAGAACCAGTTTAACTTTCTAAATGGACAGTCTGTGGAATTAGCCAAATAAAGAGAGTAAAGCCTTTTTTTAATGGTTTTCTGTTCTAGGGTTGAATAAAAAAACGTCAGTGGTTCAGTGTTGCTATTGAATTTATGGCGGTTTTTAATCATAAACTTTTTTATTTTTTTCTTCTTTTTTTGGTGAGGGGGTAATGTTATTGTGTCAGCGGCACAGAGCGGGACAGGAAGAGACTTAATAAGCTGGTCAGGAGGGCCAGCTCTGTCCTGGGCTGTCCTCTGGACTCTGAAGAGGAGGGTGCTGGCCAAATTCACGTCCATCATGGACGACACCTCTCACCCTCTGCACCGGACTGTAGAGGAGCTGAGCAGCTCCTTCAGCAGCCGACTGAGGCACCCCCAGTGCAAGAAGGAGCACTACTGCAGATCCTTCATCCCCACCGCCATCAGACTGTACAACTCCACTATATAGTCCAAACGTGCAATATTTTTCTATACTCTCTTATTTACTTATTTGTATTACCGTATTGGCCCGAATATAAGACTATGTTTTTTGCATTGAAATAAGACTGAAAAAGTGGGAGTCGTCTTACATTCGGGGTCTAGACATTATACCCATTCACAACGCTAGATGGCGCCAGATATCTTTAAAGCGAATGCTGAACTGAACTCCCAAGGCCAAAGCGAAGAAGAAAAATAAAAAATAGCGGTAAGAAAGAAAAGAGAAGAAAATAAGAGAAGAGATAACAAAAAATGGAGAAACGTAGCGACAATCTGGAGAAAAGTGGGTTGGAGATCAGCCAGGTTAACCGGCAGCTGACTTCACTTAGACTTCACTTTGATGGTTAATGCAGTTATTGCCATTTTGTTGTTTTATCACAGTAGATTGGTTTATTTACCTTTCAAAAACCAGAAGCCATTCATTTACAAATGTGATTGCACTTTAGTTTACATATTTAAATGTTCAGATATTAAGATGTGATAGACAGTTTTTGCATGATTTGAATGAGGCAAAATAACATGCTTTTTCTCTCGAATATATTGTTATAATCATTTGTTTCAGATGTACTGTAATTATTTTCTGTATAAAAATTAAATTTGGTGTTCAAAAAGTCTTTTTTCAAACTTGAGTCTTGAAAAAGAGGGGGTCGTCTTATAATCAGGGTCGTCTTATATTCGGGCCAATACGGGTATTATTACTATTTGTCTGCATGCCCTTTCTGTTCAAACTTTCTTTTGCACTAAACTGCCTGGAGCTAATGTGGCAAGTGAATTTCTCCTGTGTGAGATCAATAAAGTCTTATCTTATATTATCTTGTTTTTGCTGTGGTGTTCCCTGCCCAGGGACGACAGATGGAAATGAGCATTTTTGATATAATCTGGCGTATTTACACTGTGATGTTGTAGATGTTCATTAATATACCCTGTCCCTATAAAAAAAAAAGAATAGATAAATACATAAAAATAAAACTTTAATATAAGACTAATGCATTATTAGTTAGTTGTAATGTTATTATACAAACACACTTCACTGCTTTAACTACGGTTTTGCATTTTTGAAAAGTGATGGTTTTTATCTTCAACAACTTTTCCATACAGGTGCAGTCTTTGCGACCTCATGTTTTTGTTTCATATAAACCAGACCTGGGCAGTGTCCAGCGCCCGGCCACATTCGGCCCTTTGACTGCCTCTTTAGACTTAGACTTGGACAGACTTTATTGATCCACAAGGGAAATTGTTTTGGATACAGTAGCTCATTCATCAAATAAATTATCTAATATATAACAGAGGATAAAAAATAGATAGAAAAAAATAATAGAAAATAAAAAATAAGAAAAAGAAAAAGAAATAAAAAATAAAAATAAATAATAAAATTAAAAATGATAGAAAAAAATAATAGAAAATTAAAAATAAGAAAAAGTAAAAAGAAAGAAAAATTAAAAAATAGATAATAAGCTACTTTGGAATTACAAAATAAACATATTTTATCATTTTACCCTCCACAATATTTTCTGTTTCTCATGTGGCCCCATGGAAAAAATAACTGCCCACCCCTGATATAAACCTTTGTCAGTTATTGGTGTAGTTTTTCTTCTTTACAGCTGATCTGATCCAGAAAAAGATCTAAACATGTCTGAACATTTTCAACATTTCACTCAAAACGAACTACACTTAAAAGAAAAAAAAAAAACATTGCAAAACTTTAAATTCACCGTAGAAAATGTCATTCTGATGGAAGTCGTTTCTTCGCTCCTCTTCTGCTTATCAAAGTCGGCGGCTTAAGGTCCACGCCTCTTAACCACATTAGAGCGAGCGCAATAGTTATCGTGAAAGATGTAACGCTTAAACTAACAGCGACCCGAGCCGCGGAGAGAAGCATTCAACACAAACGTTCCATAAAAGTATGAAGAGGATTTAATATGATTTAACGGCAAAAGTCCAGGATCAACTTCTACGGGCTCGTTTTGAGTTTTTGTGAGATTCTGTTTCATAAATGATGCAGACTTTACAGAGCTCAGAGACATTCCTTAAGGTTCTCAATGAAGGCTGTTGGAAAATTCGACTCAGTGTATTTTTAATGGTCCTGGTTAGGGATGCACCGATGTGAAAATTTTAGCAGATACTGATATCCGATATTAATGTTGCTGTTATCTGCTGGTACCGATATTAGCCGATACCGATGTTTATTTATTTTTAATTCTGAGATAACATTTTATACAGACTGAAAATCATGCAAAATGAATTTTTGAATGTCTTCTTTTATTTTCAAAACGTGTATTAACTTTTTTTTCAATTTCAATTTTTTTTTTGTAGTGTAACATTTTTTTTTCTTTTTTTTAATAGTGTAACATTGTGTTCTGCGTCCTGATTGGCTAAGGCACCTTTGCCGATTGATGTTATAGATGGGGGACGCGGGGGGGCGGGACCAGACTGGAACTAGACCAGGACCAGACCAGGATTAAACGCGGACTAAACCAGGTCTAGACCAGGTCTAAATCAGGTCTAAACCTGGACTGGACCAGGACTAAACCTGGACTAAACCAAGACTGGACCAGGTCTAGACCAGGTCTAAACCAGGATTAAACCACCACGTGCCGCTCTTTGCCTGGTTTTGTGCAGCTCTTGCGTTCGTTCATGTCGAGGTTTGATGTGCTCGGACTGCGCGCCTCCTCCTTTGGACACGGGTCTCGTGCCCCGGGTGAGACGCGTGGTCTCGCGCCGGTCATGCTATCACGGATTTGAGAATGATGAGCGTACGTGTCTGCGCGCGCACCCCCCCCCCCTTCCCCCACTTTCTGAGGTTTTTGAACGTTAATGTGAGCTCCCCTACCCTGTTTAGGCCCCCCCCCATGGCTAAAAGTTGTGAAATGTGTAAGCTGAACATTTGCGATCCTTTTCTGCGTTTGAAAAAAACAAAAAAACACAGCTCAAACAGGTGATTCTGAACAAGGAAACTTTCTGACGTCTAACGGAAAATGCATTCCACCCCCCGTCTGGATGTCTATCCACCTTGTCTGTAAATCACACCCAGAGAGTTTGGACCGCGAATGAGCTACGCAATGCGAAATGCGTTTTTTTATTTGCCTGGAGGCACGTGTGAGTGTTTCCAGGCTCGGAAGTCCTTTATCTGAGCCTCTGGACCTCTGAAACAGCATTGAAACGGCTCTCCTTTCTTCCTCCGCTCTTAAAACATGGAAGTGGGGCCAGCACACAGCGCACCACTAAAATAAGGATCCAGCGGCGCATTTGCCCCCCCCCACCTGCTGCTCTGACCTATCTCTGTCCTTCTCATTTGCATTCAAGCAACAATGCCCAGAATGAGGTGTTCAGAGAGATATTTTGTCTGTGTAAATGGGGCTTTCTCATGCACTGAGTGTTGATTTTGAAGAAGGATTTTTATTTATTTTATTTATTTATTTATTTATTTATAACGGACAGTGCATATTGACCAACAATTACTGTATAACATGCCAGAATTAGCCAAAAGGCTAGTTTTCATCTGTTGTCCGATGCCTGGTGGACACATGGCTCCCTGGAAAAAGTGCAATAATTGTTATACATCAATAAAATACATATTAATTAACACATAATCACAAATTTTACAGTGTAGTAAAAGTTGCAGGCAAGGATTAAAAGTATAAGAATCAGTAAAATGAGCAGTGGCAGTGGCAAAACAAGGGGCACAAGTTAAAAGGAAAATGCAGGATAAAAGCAATACAAGACAGAGTTAAAAGAACGTTAATACAAAAAAGAGTAAAATATTAAACAATAAAAAACATGCAAGGGTGAACACAAGATGGCAGCAGCAGTAGTTTAGTGCTGACAGGTCTGGTTTGTTAAGAGAAAATGTTTGAGCTGGGATCGAAATGAGCTGTATGTTGGGCTTTCCCTGATTATTGTTGGGATGCTGTTCCATTCTTTGGATGCTCTAATGGAAAAAACAGTATTAGGGAACCATTAAGGCGCCATATAAAAGTATCAAGAAGTACCATGTCATGGGATCTTTAATACATTTTGTTCAAAATCTACGAAAGTTTGAGTGTTTAAACGAGAGAGAAATGTGAGAAAATGTTCAGAACATTATTTTTTTATCATCAGGAACATGCTAGTAATTTTAGCTCGGCACTGTCTAAGAATTGTGAAAAACGCTTATAAACTCATGATGATCATTACAGTAGGACACTCTGAATACGTAAGGTAAGTAAGGAAGAACTTGAGGAGGGTGACCAGAATTTCAAAATTAAAAACTGGAACATCCCCCCTTTTTTTTTTTTCACCTTAAACTTTGGACCAGGGACGGATTGGCAATCTGTGCATTCTGAAAAGTCCAGAACGGCCGTCCGGTCTACAGCTGTTGGTCGGCCGGCCGAAGCATCCAAATGTAGAAAGCGAACGGATGTTTTCGAAGTGGTGCCGCCAGCAGCAGCAGCAGCAGTAGTAGCAGTTGTTGTTGTCGCTTCTATTAACTTCATTTGTGTTGTGATGATGAGAAATAGCAGCTTATTGCCGTCAAAGGAACGCAGCTAAGCAAGCGCACTAAATGACCGCAATTTAAGTGCTCCGCAAGTTCATTTCTGCATACAGTAGGCCGCCTATAACCTGACAAAACCCTAACCCTAACAAAACTGCAGCAGTAATAATTTGTAATGGAAAAAAATAAAAATAAAAATGGTAAAACGTATTAAATCACAATAAAGGTTGAAATTAGGTTACATAAAATACAATTGAATTTACATTATCATGAAAAGTAGGATGATAATATGTGTTTTTTGGTGCCAGTCCGTCCCTGTCTTGGACTGTTTAAAATCAACAATTTTTGTGATATTTTAAACCTGTAAAAATCAGGTACAGCGTCTTTAAAGGAACCACAACAAGGATTTGATTTTAAATCAAATATAGTTATGATGACAACAATAATAATAATGTAATGCTGATTTATTCTTAATTACAAAAACACTGACAAAAACAGACTCTCTCTGATCTGAGCGGGCACTCCCTAAACCCCAGCACCAGCATCCAGTCATGGGTCAGTGCTAGTGCAGCCTCTGCAGCTCAGGGAGGGAATTCTGGAGGTTCTAAGCTTTCACATGAGCCTGTCCAGAAACTGAGGTCGTTTTCACACCAGGAAAGTCCGATAGTTCACTTGCTTTGGTCTGGAACAATTTTTTTTTTTTTTTTCATTTTGTTGCGGTTCACTTTCACACTGCACCCCCCCCCCCAAGTGGACCAACATCTATAAACAAAACCACGTGTGCTGAGGTCACTCAGCCATTGGACAGAAATGAGCAGTGTCCAAACACGGAAGGAGGAGAATCATGGTGTTGCGTGCTGTTTTCAATGTCGTCAAAGCGATATGGTTTCCTCAGTTTTTACAGTTCGCACAAATGTTTGAGCAGCATCGTGAGGTTTACATTATTTTACAATCAATTTCCAAATGATGAAGTCACAGGGCAAGACGGCTACAGAGGACAGCGCTCATGGGCGCGCATCAAGTTCTGACTCTCGCTCTTCACGCAAAACGTAAGTAAGCCTCGTATGTTTCGTTTCGTTTCGTCAGCCTCAGTTTCCCATAATGCTCGACATACGACGGGAGCTCGTTAAGTACAAAAAGTCAACTTGTGTCGGATCGAGTCCGGTCTACATTCTCACCTCAAACGAACTGCACCAGAGTTTGAATGGAACCGTGCCGAGACCGAGCTTTTTAGGTGGTCTCGGTTCGCTTGTTTGCTCCGGATCGAGATTTTTGGTTTTTATTCACACCAGCACAAAAGGTCCGAATCAAAGGAGCAAACGAACTCTGGTTCGTTTTAAACGAACCAAACAAGGCAGGTGTGAAAACGACCTGAGACTGAGACAAACTTGGATGTGTCTCTATCTGCAGGTTAAAGCTCTGGTGACAGAAAAGTTGTATTTTTATTTTTAAACAATAGGAGCAAAGGCACATACAGACTCCTTAAACTAGCAAAATAGTTTCAGTGTAAAGTGCACTCCTTACTCTAAAAAACAGCAATACAATCGCACCTAAAACAAGGCAGAAACACATCAGTTATACTGAGGACGCAGCATGTCACAGAGAGCCCGTTTGGGTTTATTGCAAACTGAACGTCGCCCTAGGACCTAGAACACCAAATGAGAAGCTTATTTTGCTCTCTGAATAAACAGAATCAGACAAAATGTTT
This sequence comes from Paratrypauchen microcephalus, assembly GCA_036785185.1. Taxonomy (NCBI): domain Eukaryota; kingdom Metazoa; phylum Chordata; class Actinopteri; order Gobiiformes; family Gobiidae; genus Paratrypauchen; species Paratrypauchen microcephalus. The sequence continues at coordinate 1,605,491 of JAVJIX010000122.1, read as the reverse complement.
TATTACCGTTAATAAAACGTTTTATGACCTAAATCTCCTCTTTTAATGAAGTCCAAGAGCCTCAGGTCAGGACCATCAAATTGAAAATGGCGAGTGGATGAATCCTAACTGCAAAAACAGTCCAGAAAATGACCGTTGAACCTTCCCCACAGATGACTTTCATGACTATGTGTACGAGTATCAACGAATAATCACTCCAAATACAACTTTGAGAGGGTAAAAAGGAAACTATTTTAACATGATACAAGATAATTGGCCACATGGCTAAAAGGTCTGCTTTAAAAAAAAGTACTGCACGCTACCTTTTAAAAGAGTATTCTGTGAAATAATAACATGGAAGTACCAAATAAATAAATAAATCATAGTCATAGTACTGTTTTTTCAAAGGTACAAAGTATCAGAATACGTTACAAAATGCATTTTATTTCACTGAGGAGTCCTCATCAAGGGTTTAATTCTAAAAAATTGTTTTAATTTTACTTAGAATTTGATGCAGCAGTGTTCATGTGTGGCCACTAGATGGAGGCAGAGCTACACGGTAAAAACATGGCCAGGCTCAGTCTTATTGTTCCTCTCAGAATACAATTCTGGAAAAAAATAAGAGAGCACTGCATTTTCTTCTGAAATCAGCATCTCTACATGTATTACAGCCATTCCATTCCAGCGTCTGTTGAACTCCAACACAAACACAAAGCTGAGCTACTTCAGTTCTTGCACCAGGAGTGGAATAAAGTCACCCAAGAACAATGTGAAAGACTTGGACTAAACCAGGTCCAAACCAACACCAAAGCAGGTCTAAACTAGGACTAAACCAGGTCTGAACAAGGACTAAACCAGGTTAAAAAGGGGACTAAACCAGCACTAAACCTGGACTAAACCAGGACTAAACTAGGACTAAACCCGCTCTGAACCAAGACTAAACCAGGTCTAAACTAGGACTAAACCAGATCTGAACCAGGACTAAACTAGGACTAAACCAGATCTGAACCAGGATTAAACTAGGAATAAATCAGGCCTAAACGTGGACTGAACCAGGGCTAAATCAGGACTAAACCAGGTTAAAATGGGACTAAACTAGGACTAAACCTGGTCTGAACCAAGACTAAACCAGGTCTAAACTAGGACCCAAGCACAATGTGAAAGACTTGTGGAGAGCATGCCAAGACGCATGAAAGATGTGATTAAAAATAAGGATTATTGCACCAAATATTGATTTGTGAACTCTTCTTAAGTGTAAACATTAGTATTATGTTGTTTTAAAATGAATTTGATCTTGTTTCTTTGCATTGTTTGAGGTCTGAAAACATGTATCTTTTTTGTTATTTTGACCATTTGTCATTTTCTGCAAATAAATGCTCTAAACCAGGGGTGTCAAACATGCGGCCCGGGTGCCGGATCCGGCCCTCCAAGACCTTTAATCTGGCCCACGGCTGATTTTCTATTAAAATATTGTAATTATATTTTCATTTTCTGTCAAAATATTGGTAATTTTTTGCCTCTTTTCTGTGCAGTTTAGCATAGCAGCGTCTCCAGCGCCTCTGTGCATGGCCCCTCCCACCAGAGCAGCACAAATGAAGATTAAAACATGACTAAATTCTGTGAAATGGATATAAGTTAATGTTACATCAATGTTATAACATTGTGCTGAAATTGCATTTTTCTTCAAGTTTCAGGTTGTTCATAATATTATAATATTTTGTAAAAGAAATAGTTCATTAAAAACAAACACTTCTGTAATAGATTTGCATTTCTCTGCACAAATATTTGGATTTATTGCTATTTTTGGGGTATATTTGCCATTAGTTTTCTGATCCAGCCCCTTTGGGATCAAAGTAGGTTGGATACGGCCCCCGGACCAAAATGAGTTTGACACCCCTGGTTTAAACGATAATATTTTTATTTGGAATTTGGTGGAAATGTTGTCAGTAGTTTATGGAATCAAACAGAAATGTTCCTTTTGCCCAAACACAAACCTATAAGCAGTAAAATCAGAAAAACTAATAATTTTGCAATAGTCTCTTATTTTTTTCCAGCTGTAAACGTGCATGTGATCTAAAGCTCACAGTAACCAGAATTGTACTTAAGTTAGTGCAATTTTGCATCAAATCATGGCCTAAATATATTTTTAAATTACAAATTGCAGGATTACAAGAAACACCATAATATTACTATAAATACACTGTCACAACATCTTATCTGTTGTTATCTTGTAAAAAAAACAGAATTTAACTGGTTAAGTTTAAAGTGAAGTGTATGACTACGGTCGCTGTTTTTCATTTGCTTGAATTTTGACTTTCACGTCTTTCTTATTCTGTAAAGCACTTTGAATTTCTTTGCGTATGAACTGTGCAGATAAATCCAGATAAACGTAGTTCTGCCGTGTCTCCCTTTGACCAGCAGACGGCGCTGTGAGTAAAGCGCAGGACTTAAAATAGAGAATAAAGACGTACGATTATATATGGACATGTTTTCGTTTGTTTATTTGTTTGTTTTATTTTAATTACACTGATATTTTGTTGTTTTGTTTGTAGCTGCTATGAGAGGCGGTCAGTAACTAAGACAAACGTGGGAAACTACAGCTACAGCTACAGCTACAGGACGTTTACCACGGGGTTAAAGGTTCAGCGCCTGCTTGTGTCCGTAAGCACGACGCCTCACCTGCATCAACAGTTCCAGTGATGTAACTTACTGCGACAGGAAGGGCATCTGGGTTGTTTTCATGACACAATATCCCAAAAGATCATAAGACCAAAGAACTCACTAGATTACAACTTAAATCTGTGTTTTAATTAATTTTAGCCACCTCTAAATCTGTATTAAAGGTGTGCAACTTTTTAATGTCATGTGGGAATACAGGAAGTGCTCCACTGTGTTATTTAAACGCAGGGGTGGAAAGTAATGAATTACATTTACTCACGTTACTGTAATTGAGTAGTTTTTATGAGTGCTTTGTAATTAAAAAAGTAGTTTTTGAAATGGGTAATTTTACTTTTACTCAAGTACATTTTAAGCCAAGTAATTTTAAAAATAATATTAATGGAGGAAAAAAAAATGCGTGAGAAAAAAATCTACCGGGAATGCATTGCGCAGTTTCCGTGTGGCATTTCCATTGTTTCACACAATCATCATTGAAGGCGTTTGGACAAGATGGCTAGTACGGAGCCAGATGCGGAGATGGAGGATGAAGGACCAGAAAAAGATTCTGGACAGGATAGAAGCCCTTGGCTGAACCTCGAGGAATTATTCATGTTTAAACGCAAAATAGGCAACAACATCATCATCATGCAATGTAAAATGTGTCTGCCCCGCCGAACAGAGCTTTCACCTTACAAGACCTCAACATCAAATCTGCGAAAGCATGTGGCGGTAAGTATACTACAAATATGTTTTGCCTATTATACCCAAGCGGTATGTATTGTTGTTTGGTTAACACCTAGTTTACGCTGTTAAGCACAATCTGTCTTCATGTTAGCCTAATTAGGCCAATCGTCCTGATAACTAACGTTTCAAGTGTGTAAAACACCTGTCACTGAAACTCAGCACAGGCCTTCCAGCCTCAGCCGCATGTAAGCATCTTTTCAGCACTGCTGGCTTATTGTTCACAGCAAAGAGAGCACGTATTAGTGCTACAAACTTTGAAAATCAACTCCTGCTCAATCTGAACAAGAGCTTTGCAGGTCTAATGCTGTAGCATCCACTGGGCCGAATAGTGTGTGGGACGTGGCACTTTGTTTTATAATTTTTTTTATCAGTTTACAATACTATGCAATATTTCCAGTGTTCCGCTGTGTTCCAGTGATTTTGGTTTTATTTTCTTTACTTTGGTTGTAGTGTTGTGTGTTGGACCATATATGGACCATATGACCACCATGTATATACATACATACCTCCCAACAGATTGTGACTGGCCTTGTGTGTGTTGTGGAACACAGAACTAAGAGCACAATGTTACTGAGCTCAGTTATGAGCTGTGTGTTTGGATATGCACGTTATAGAGTTTGATTAAAACAACTTGTGCTGGATTTGATTTATGACTCATCCTTTTTGCATCAAATAATTGAAAGTAACTAAGTAACTTTTACTCAAATTACATTTGAAATTAAGTATTTTTTTATTTTTACTCCACTACATTTTCAGATGGGTACTTCTACTTTTACTTGAGTTAAAGTAGAACTCAAGTTAAAGTAGAAGCAAAGTAAAGTATCTTTACTTTGCTTCTACTTGAGTTAAAGTAGAAGCAAAGTAAAGATACTTTTACTTAATTACAATTTTTCAGTACTTTTTCCACCTCTGTTTAAACGCAATACACCTTCACTAAATGACCGAGAGGACGAGATCGCGGATACAAGCGGCCGAACTGAGTTTCCTCCGCAGAGTGCCTGGGCGCTCCCTTAGAGAAAGGGTGAGGAGCTCAGTCACACGGGAGGAGCTCGGAGTAGAGCCGCTGCTGCTCCACATCAAGAGGAGCAGCTGAGGTGGCTTGGGTGTCTGTTCTGGACGCCTCCTGGACCTGGAGATCCCGGGGAAGACCCAGGACACACTGGAGGGGCTATGTCCCCCGGCTGGCCTGAGAACGCCTTGGGGTCCCTCTGGAGGAGTCCCTGCTTAGACTGTTGCCCCCGTGACCCGGCCCCAGATAAGCAGAAGAAAATGGATGGACGAACACCTTCACTAGAATCATTTGGATAATTTCAGCTCTGGAATTGCCGATCTCTACTGAACTATACTGGGCGGCAGTAGTAGTTTGTAGAGCGTTTGTCTATTGATCCAGGGGTTGGCGGTTCGAATCTTGATCTCTTGATGGGCTGATTGCGTGTGATCCCAGCTCCCACAGATGAGTGCTGCCATTGTGTCCTTGGGCAAGACACTTAACCCACCTCGCCCCCAGTGTCTGTAGACACTGGTAGCCCCCATGGCAGAAGATACATCAAGGCCTGTTGTGATGTGGGCCGTCCTCCTGTGGACCCACCACCCGCGGGAGGATTCATGGGGGTTGGTGCATTGTGTTCTGGGCAGCAGATCTGCTTGGACTGCTGCTGCTCCTGTGACCCAGAATCGTGACCCAGCAGAAGAAGATGGATGATGAACTATACCACTATATATGACATCACAAGGTGGAACGGAGCATTTTGAGCTTTGGAGATGTCGACAAATGAATAATAAAGAGTTACTCAAACATGTGTGAATGAAATGATGAGGGGACAACATTTTAACAGGACTCAAATGTCAATTTTGAGTAATATCGGATCTTTAAGTACAGATTTTGAGGATCTGTAGGCTACTTTTACTACTACTTTGATTATAGAGTACTTACCGGCTGGTTAGCTCAACTGGTAAGTCACTGACTTTCCCTGGCGGAATGGGGGTTCAAATCCCCCTTAGCAATGAGCAAGCCAGTGTGGGTCCTTGGGCAAGACCCTTCACAGTACTGCCACGGTGCTGAAGTCAAATTTCTCCTGTGTGTGAGACCATATAAAGACTTAATCTAATCTAATCTTCTAATCTCACTACTTTGAGTCCACTAAGACAAAAGACAAATACTTTCTACATCACTACATTTCTAAACAGAAACAAGTAACTCTTTGTAACTCTGAGTAACTATTTATTATTAGTCTGTCACATCTCCAAAGCTCAAAATGCTCTGTTCAACCTTGTGATGTCATAAATCTGTAGTTTTCATGTTAACAGTTATTTTTAACCTTCAGTTCAGTAAAGGCTGGACTGAGAAAAAAAAAAAAATCAGAAAATAGTGTGATTTAGACTCATGGTGAATATGTCGGTCTCAGCGCACACTTCCTGTTTCTGAGCAGAGTTTCCTGGATGATGCAAGTGTACGTTTCATATCTGTGTCAGACGGACGGGCAGAGGGTGTGATGACAAATGTGGGAAAGGTTCAACGGCTGCTTGCATCCGTAAGCAGGACACCTCACCAGTACGGACCGTTACACTGATGTCACTTTCTCGTTGCAACAGGAAGGGCATCTGTTATTAACGGTTTAGCCCAAAAGATGATAAGACCCAAGAACTCATAGATTACAACATTTTAATTCACTTTAACCTCCTTCATCTGTATTAAAGGTGCACTGCGCAACTTTTCTGGTTGCTTGTCTCCATGGAGATGCTGGTGCTTTGCTTGGAATGTTCCACGGTGTGACTTTAAAGGGCCTGATCTGTGTTCTAATGTCATTTCCTCATCACAAACAGACCTGGAGTTGTGTTTTGTTTCCTTCACACATGTTTAACACACAAGCCCTGCAGATTTAGACCCTTTACTTACTCAAACACTCTGTTCCACCTTGTGATGTCATATGGTAAAACAAGAAGTGCTCGATACACCTTCAACAGAATCATTTGGATCATTTCAGCCCTCGAATTTCCCATGTCTACCTGTAAAAAGTAGCTGTTTGACATCACAAAAACTGAAATCTTGCCAAGTTAAAATGACTTGAATTAAGAACATGTACTGATTTGAGTAAATTTAACAGGTTTTGCATTCTATAAGCAGCTCTTGAGGTCAATATACACTGCCTGACAAAAGTATTAGGACGATGGCGTAATTTGTGATGCTGGGGTACTGAGCCAACTTTTCAATGTATCAAGCATTATTTAAATGCGGTGTACTTAATACTATTTCATCACATTTATTCAATTGTATTGTCGCACGTTCTTATATTTTCAGATCATTATGCGCAAATCCATTTGTGGACGAATATTACTCATGTTTTCATAGCATCCTTTCATTATGAAAATAATAGTTTGAACACTCAATTAATAATATTTTAAAATCCACTCATATCATAGAGTTCTCGAATCCCCCCATATGCACGATTGAAAGAACAGACAGAATTTGTAAAGCTGTGATTAAGGCCAAAGGTGGTTATTTTGATGGAAAAACTATTTAACTTGAGATTGTTACATTTTTGCAATAATATGCCTTTACACATGATGAAATTAGCTTTAATATATCAATAAATTGATTTGTTGTCATTACCAGTACGTCTTGTGATCATTATTTATGAAAGTTCAGAAATACACAATCGTCCTAATACTTTTGTCAGGCAGTGTAAGTCTGGCGTAATGTCCACACCTCATCTCATTTTTTTAAATTAGTTTCATTCATGACAGATGAATATAAAATAATTATGTTTAATACATCCATCAGTGTGAATGAAAAGGTGCAGAAAGAAGTGTAGACTTGTAATATGGGCGGTGGTTCAAATCTCACTCTCGACATAAAAAAAATAAAAATAATAATAATCCAGTGACCCACAGGTTGGTGGTGTGATTCAGGCTCCCACAGATGAATGCTGTCATTGTGTCCTTGGGCAAGACACTTATATTTGATGAGTGAGCTACTGTACCCAAATAATTTCCCTTGTGGATCAATAAAGTCTAAGTCAGGGGTGTCAAATTCATTTTGGTCCGGGGGCCGTATCCAACCGACTTTGATCCCAAAGTGGCCGGATCAGAAAACTCATGGCAAATATACCCCAAAAATAGCAATAAGTCCAAATATTTGTGCAGAGAAACTGGAATCTGTTACAAAAGTCTTTTTTTATTTGATGAACTCTTTGTTTTACAAAATATTATAAAATTGTGAACAACCTGAAACTTTAAGAAAAATGTAATTTCAACACAATGTTTTAATTTGTCTGCATTTCACAGAATTTAGGTTTATTTTTTTTGCTCCTGAAAGCCTCTTTTAGCTGCACAAGTGCATCAGTATCAGTGTCTCGTAGTGGTGTTTAAGATTATATTCCTTGAGCATCTCCACTTGTTGCAAACAAACCCAGCGTACAGGTTTCCCATTCACCTCCGTGAACAAATAGGAATTAGTCCATTTTTCTTGGAAAATCCTGCACTCGGCGTCCACTTTTCTCATTTTTGACATTTTGTTGATGAGGGTGTCACGGTCAACAGTCAAAACGATGGTCCTTTAAGAGCGTTTGGAAAGAGGCGAGTCTTCATTTGTGCTGCTCTGGTGGGAGGGGCCACGCACAGAGGCGCTGGAGACGCTGCTATGCTAAATTAAGAAAAGAAGCGTAGAAAATTTTAATAGAAAATAAAAATAGAATTGAAATATTAAAGGTCTTGGAGGGCCGGATCTGGCCCGGGCCGCATGTTTACACCCCTGGTCTCACCCCCAGTGTCTGCGTTCACTGGTGTGTGAATGTGTGAGTGATTCCTTGATGTAAAGCGCTTTGAGCCTTGAAGGTGTAAAAACTGGGGGGGAAAAATGCATTTACCATTTAATATCTGCCCCCAACTAATTATGACGAGTTTTATTGTCCAAAACAAAAGTAAATGCACGTTAGGATGCTAGTTGATAGCTTTACCATCATTGTGAAAGCTTTTATAAACTCATCGTGGTGAATAATTAGGATGCTCTGAATGCATAAAGTAAGTGAGGAATAACTTTGGACTACTGCAAACTGTTTCAAATGAACTTTCGTTTTTCACTATTTAAATCACCTTTAACAGTCAAGAAAGCTCATTTGTCACTCCTCTCAAGTCGAAATCACAAAATCAAGTCGTTCTTTCCTCTTTACTGGCCTTTAATCACACAAGTGTGTAATGATGTGCCGTGAGACCTGGACATACAAAAACAGAAATACATAAAAACATATAATTACCTCTTCATAACGATCAAATACATAATGTAACCTTATGGTTGCGTGAACCAACAGAACTTAGACATGTTGAATTCAACATCTACACAGGGCTCTCAAGTGTCACGCATTGAGAGTGTGACACACGCAATTCGACGTCACACATGGCATTTCTCACGCTGAATTTTTTTTTTTTTGGGGCCCAGAAAATCGGTCTGTGTGGCTCAGTTTATGCAGGCACCACGCGTTTTCAGCGAAAAAAAACTCCCGCACGCAATTCAAGCGCCCCCGCCCCTTTTTGCTTTTGTCAAAAATAATTTTCCATATGACAGAAAAAGTCAACGATGGCAAAACATAACCAATGCCATCACCAGATTCATAGCCAAAGAGATGTTGCCGATGCAGTCAGACCTGCCAACATGTATGCATTTTGCGTAGCGGGCACGCAATTTTGACCTCTTTGTTCGCTTGTATGCTTTGTTGTTCTAAATTACGCATATGGATCTCACATTTCGTCCGTTTCACTCAAGTTTTCATTGACTTTCACTGACTCTGCGGCTGAGTCACAGATCCACAGATCTGCATGTAAACAGAGAACTTTCAGCCAATCAGAGCGCTTCATTTCCTCCCCCACTCCCCCGCCCTGCCTCCCTCCACGCCACAGTTCAGATTCAGGGATGTGAGACAGCGCCAGCTCCCCTCCTCACCCACTGAGCCCGAAAAGTAAGATTAATACATAGAGTTAGCCCAACACGTGCAATGGTCACCGCCACGTTCCCCATATTCATTGCAGGCAAAACAGTTTGGCTTCCGCACGCAATTGGGAAAAATTGTTAACTCGCACCCCCCCCCCCCCCCCCCCGCTCCTCGGAAATTACGCAGTCTCACACACGACCCCGCTCAAAACTTGAGAGCCCTGATCTACCAACACACACTAACAAGATTCAAAGCTTTTATTGCCATATGCACAGTAAAGAAACACGTTTACACCTGTACAATGAAATTCTTACTTTGCTGCCCACTCTGGATGGCATGTGTATGCAAACAATTAAAATAGATAAAGAAGATAAAGAAAAGCATGTAAAAAAATATAATTAAATAGAAACAATGTTTAGAGAATATACACTATGAGAAATATAGGCTAGGTGCTATGTACATATTTAAAGATCATGTGCAACATTAGTTTTATGTGCAACTAATAGCAACTGTACCTCATTGACTGCTTCACTTGAGAGAAATAAAAACATTGATTCTTCAGTTCTTCATTAAACACAAATCCTTCAATGCACTTTGTAAAATACATCCAACTTTCTTGCACAAAGGCGCTCTTGAACTGGGGTGAGCTACATCAGTAACGGCAGCATGGTGAAAGTAAAGCGGTGCGCACCGGAATGCAGCACCGGTATAAAATTCACAGCCGGTATGCAGCACCTCTAAGAGAATATGGTTAATGGTGGCCAAAACCCACATTTGACAAAAAAAAAAAAAGTAAGGTGCGCTATTTAAGTAGAAAACACAAACAACGACACTATGCCATATGAGCTACCGGCTGATATGCCCAACTCCATACCGGCTGGTTAGCTCAACTGGCTGGTTAGCTCAACTGATTTTCCCCCCAGAGGTTGTGAGTTCAAATCCCCCCCTGGCAAGAGAGGGTTTATGCTGAATCAGCACTATAGTTATATTTTAAAGATCCCATGACATGGTACTTCTTGATGCTTTTATATGGCTCCTTAATGGTTCCCTAATACTGTAAATGAATCCTTCTTCAAAATCAACACTCAGTGCATGAGAAACAGAGATAAGATGAGAAAGAGTATTTTTTCACACTCTGAACACTCCATAATGGGCGTTGTTGCTTGAATGCAAATGAGGAGAAAAGAGCTGGCCAATAGTAGAGGGTGGGGGCGTGGCCAAACGCTCCGCTCTCGCTCTGAGCCTCAGCTGATCCATTTCCTTGTTTTTGCACGGGGGGAGAGATTTGAAGCGTTCCATTGAAAAATAAACACATTTCCACAGGAAAATAAAATTAAACCACTGCTGTTCAAAGGTCCAGAGGCTCAGATAAAGGACTTCCGAGCCTAGAAACACTCGGACGTGCCTCCAGGCAAATAAAAAAACGCATTTCGCATTGCCTAGCGCATTCGCAGTCCAAACTCTCTGGGCGTGATTTACAGAGACGCTGAGTACAGACAGACGGGGGTGGAACTGCATTTGCATTTCTTTTTTCGATCTGACGTCAATAAGGTGCCTTGTTCAAACTCACCCGTTTGAGCTCCGATTTTTTGTAACGCAGAAAAGGATCGCAAATGCTCAGTTTAGACATTTCGCAACTTTTAACCATGGGGGGGGCCTAAACAGGGTAGGTGAGCTCACATTAACGTTCAAAAACCTCAGAAAGTGAAAATTTCATGCCATGGGACCTTTAAGGTGTAAAACGTAAAAAAATAAAAAATAAAAAAAAATCCGGGTAAAACGAGTGTTTAAAAAAAAACAAAAAACAAAAAAAAAAACGGTAAAGTGATGCACTGGACATTCTAGCACCTGTAAGAAATGAAAACTACTTTCACCACTGGTAGCAACCCTTCAAAAAACCCTGTCTCCGCCTGAAACGGCAGAACTCCAGAGCAAAACAAACACATGAAAGAGTAGTTTTTTAACATTAAATTATTCTTACTTCTTACTATGTATTATTGTACGTGTATTCGTGAACGCATTAAATTATATCTATATATTTATTAACCTATTTATTTATTCATTCATTCTGACTTTGCTGGCAACTACAACATCACATAATTTGGAGCAGGTTTTGTGTTTGTGTTTTTCGTGTTTGCGCTGGTATCTGTACACATCGAGTATTGACATGTTTCCAATTTGAAATCCATCCAAAAAGCAGAGCCAGTTCATGCGAAAGGAAGAGGATTTTCTGCCCTTTTAAACTTCGGTGAACACAATGAAGCTGCTGTTGTCTCTTTGTACTCGTCTCATCATCACTATTGTGCAATTCAGACAAGTTTGGCCTTTGTTAACGTCGGCGTTGCCAGGTTACAGTTATGGAATGATCTCACGTGTCATAACACTTTAAATCTTTTTTGAGCTTTTACACACTTTCAATAATCGTGTTGGTGTTGTGTAGCGCGTTGCCACAACAGTGTAAAGACCAGTTTTGGGGCGTGGTGCGAGCAGCTTTTGTTCACAGGTATTCTTTGTTTGTATAACTTTTGTATTTCCGCTCTGTTATCTCCATTCAGCAGTGTCTTTATAGTTATCACAACTATCATCAATAATTATGCAAGTTTTATCTTTCATCGTTTTGTAAAAGCGAAAACAGTGGGAGGTAACCAGGTGAGATCAGGTGACTGTCCACTCAGCTAAGGCTACGTTCAGCCTGAAGTGACCCAAATCTGATTTTTTGCCTCTATGCGACCTGTATCTGATCTTTTAAAGGTCCCATAGCATGAAATTTTCACTTTCTGAGGTTTTTGAACGTTAATGTGAGCTCCCCTACCCTGTTTAGGCCCCCCCCCCCATGGTTAAAAGTTGTGAAATGTCTAAACTGAGCATTTGCGATCCTTTTCTGCGTTACAAAAAATCGGAGCTCAAACGGGCGATTTTGAACAAGGCTCCTTTTTGACGTCAGATCGAAAAAAGAAATGCAAATGCAGTTCCACCCCCGTCTGTCTGTACTCAGCGTCTCTGTAAATCACGCCCAGAGAGTTTGGACTGTGAATGCGCTAGGCAATGCGAAATGCATTTTTTTATTTGCCTGGAGGCACGTCCGAGTGTTTCTAGGCTCGGAAGTCCTTTATCTGAGCCTCTGGACCTTTGAACAGCAGTGGTTTAATTTTATTTTCTGTGGAAATGTGTTTATTTTTCAATGGAACGCTTCAAATCTCTCCCCCCGTGCAAAAACAAGGAAATGGATCAGCTGAGGGCTTAGAGCTCTGAGCGGAGTTTGGCCACGCCCCCACCCTCTACTATTGGCCAGCTCTTTTCTCCTCATTTGCATTCAAGCAACAACGCCCATAATGGAGTGTTCAGAGAGAGAAAAATTACTCTTTCTCATCTTATCTCTGTTTCTCATGCACTGAGTGTTGATTTTGAAGAAGGATTCATTTACAGTATTAGGGAACCATTAAGGAGCCATATAAAAGCATCAAGAAGTACCATGTCATGGGATCTTTAATGACGACACAGATCCGATTTTTTCAAATGCGACCCAGGCCACTTGGATATGTGGTCCTAAAATTGATACATATCCGATCTTCTGACATGCGACTTCAGTCTGAACGTCCAGGTCCGTTCATCCGCCCTGCCCATGTTTCCTCCCATAAGAGTGGTACAAGTCGGCGTTCACAAATGTACATAAATGTTCTTCTTGTCATACGAAATTTTTGTACGAACTCCATGTCAATGAAGTGGCGAAGCGCGTAGCTATAGGGATGCACCGATGTGAAAATTTTAGCCGATACCGATATCCGATATTAATGTTGCTTTTATCGCAACCGATACCGATATTAGCCTATACCAATATTTAGGGACCGAGCCCGAAGGGGGACGAAGGTCCCTATTGTTGTTGCTTTGTTTCCGTATTATTATTATTCTTGTTCATACACGCTGGGGCAATTTTGAGCATGTTCCCATGCTTCAAAACAAACGAAACTTTGCACGGGCATCACAAAGTGCTGCCAGTACGACCACACAAAGTCTCGTCCCCCAGTGACCCCCACTGGGGGTCACTGGGGGACCCCCAGTGGGGGGGTCTCCTAGACCGTACCTCAGATGGGCATAAATTTTGGTAAGCATAATCCTAAGACGTTGGAGATGTTAAATTGCGAAGGATTTTCAAATAGGCGGTAATATGACGATACGGCGGATCGATAAAGTTAGGTATGGAATTTGAAACACTTCTCCTACACCGTACCTCAGATAGGCTTAAATTTTGGTGAACATAATCTTAAGATGTTGGAGATGTTAAATTGCGAAGGATTTTCAAATAGGCGGTAATATGACGACACGGCGGATCGATAAAGTTAGGTATTTATTGAATGGGAGTGATGAGTTATGAATGGGAGGTATTTGTTGCTAGGCAACGCCCTGATCAAAGGTCTTTGATCTTTGTACCTTTGATCTGATATAGCTGCAAGCAGCAATGTGGGGACAAGCATCGAAGGTTCATGTAGGCCTCAGCATGGAGGCCACATGCAGGGTCTGACAGGGTCTAACAGAGTCTGACAGGGTCTGACAGGGTCTGACAGGGTCTGTTCTGACAGGGTATCTACAATGTCATGGCCACGCCCAACAGGAAGTGAGATAATTGTGCCAGGCACACGAAATTTGGTATGGCTGTGCGTCTCAGTAAGACGAACAAACGCAGGTGCGAGGTCCCGACCAACGCCGCTTGCGGCTTTAATTATTTATTTTTAATTCTGAGATAACATTTTATACAGACTGAAAATCATGCAAAATGAATTTTGGAATGTCTTCTTTTATTTTCAAAACGTGTTTTGACTCCTGATTTATTTTTATTTTTTTCAATTTTAATTTTTTTAAATAGCGTAACTTTTTTTTTTTTTTTTTTTAAATAGTGTAACATTGTGTTCTGCGTCCTGATTGGCTAAGGGACCTTTTACTGATTGATGTTATAGATGGGGAACACGGGGGGGGGGGGGGGGGGGGGGGGACTGGAACTAGACCAGGACCAGACCAGGACCAGACCGGGACTAGACCAGGACTAGACCAGGACTAGACCAGGACTAAACGCGGACTAAACCAGGACTGGACCAGGTCTAAACCAGGATTAAACCACCATGTGCCGCTCTTTGCCTGGTTTCGTTTCGTGTGGCTCTTGCCCCCCCCGCTTCACTATTAGTACATTTTGTTGAAAATGTACAAAAGTTTGAGTGTTTAAACGAGAGAGAAACGTGAGAAAACGTTAATTTGAGGGATTACTGTACTGAGGGACTTTTCACGCATCGGTAGTTGATATCGGCCCCCTTTTACACATCGGGCCGATACCGATATGTTAAACATTTGGCAATATCGGCCGATAGCGATGTTAATGCCGATATATTGTGCATCCCTACATATTAATCCCACCACTCTTGGCTGCGACTCCGCGCCAACACGTTCCTCTGTATGGAGGTTGCTGCCACTGCACCACAAAACGCCGTGGCCAACAACCTCTCTCTTCTCCTTCTTAAAGGGATAGTGCGGGTTTTTTTATGTTAATCTGTATGGATTCGCTTCTAAAAGTGTCATGCGGTAACACTGGCTTACCTCTGACGGTCTCGTCTCAGCCCGGTTCTGCTCGGGTTCTGGAGCTCACGTAAGTAGGTCCGGTAAGTTTGTGGTGACAGTTAATAAAGCTTGTTTTTCTTCGCAAAACATTTGTCCAAAAAGTGATATATATTTCCGTCACAAATAGTTGTCCGAAAAAATCCAGCAGCCAAATGAGCACCAGCCGCATGGTGCTCTTTTCTCTCGAATTTTGTATCACTGCGCGCGTAGCTTAGCCTAGCATAGCCTAGCCTAGCCGGCATAACATCCGCTTACAAGTGAACAGGCTAATAGAGCTAAACTGGGCACATTGATACGAATCTAGAGAAAATACGCAAATGTGAATTAGGCTACTGGATTTTTTCGGACAACTGTGACGGAAATATATATCACTTTTTGGACAAATGTTTTGTTTTGAGAAGAAAAACAAGATTTATTTCATGTTCCAGGGAAGTTACCGGACCTACTTGCGTGAACTTGCGTGAACTCCAGAAAGCGAGCCGAACCGGGATCAGCTGAGACTGTCAGAGGTAAGCCGGTGTCAACACACGTAACTTTTAGAAGGAAACCCATACAGATTAACATAAAAAAATGCACTATCCCTTTAATCTTCTCTTTAAAACAAATGTACTGCACATGTGCTGCTCCGGTAGCACAGCAACTTTAAAGGAAAAGTAACGTTTTTTACAATCTGAGCCTTATTTCGGTAATAAAACAAGTTGTTTTACTCACCCATAGCACTTTGGTGTCATATGGAGCACTTCCAGAGATGTCATAGATTTGCGATCTCCATAATGTGAGTTCTCGGGGCATATGTTTGCGGTCTCCAAATAACACAAACTTTAGCACTTTTCAAATCATAGAAGCTCGATGTCTTAGTCTACGATTTAGTTTGGTCAAAAGTGGCCTGAAATCCGAGATTTAGCCATAGTTTCGAGTAGATGAGGACGCCAGTGCGCATGTGCGGAGTGTGCTCTCAGCTCCCGGGACCCAAACATGAAACGCAAAGCTGTAAACTATGGCTAAATCTCGGATTACAGGCCACTTTTGACTCAAACGAAATCGTAGACTAAGACATCGAGCTTCTATGATTTGAAAAGTGCTAAAGTTTGTGTTATTTGGAGCCCGCACGGGGCATATTACATGCTCAGGGAATATATTATATGCCCCGAGCTATGGCTAGAAGTCGCGCTAGGCTAACGCAAATCTAAAACATCTCTGGAAGTGCTCCATATGACACCAAAGTGCTATGGGTGAGTAAAACAACTTGTTTTATTACCGAAATAAGGCTCAAATTGTAAAAAAAAACGTTACTTCTCCTTTTAAAAACGCACTATCCCTTTAATCTTCTCTTTAAAACAAATGTACTGTACATGTGCTGCTCCGGTAGGACAGCAACTTTAATAAAGCCAGATGCTCACTCATAGCGTCCATGTTTACTTCCGTAAACACTGAGCACGCTCACTGCACGTGACCTCGTCGTGTCCTCCAAGGCGCATGCGGGACACTTTTGGGGCGTTTAAAGTTCACACTGGAGATCACATACAAGTCGCATTTAACTGGAAATGTGAACGACCTCGCCAAAAAATCTGATTTCACAAAAAAATCGGAAATGAGCATTAAGCTCTGCAGCGTGAACGTAGCCTAAATGTCGTCAAATCAAATGGAAAACAAAAATCAAACTGGTACAAATGAGAAAATCTTTATTAAAATGTTCTTAGTTATGTTCTGAAGTGGTTTTGAAGAGTAGGCTGAAATTGCGTTAAAGTAAAAGCAACGTTACTTCAGAATATTCTTATCCAGGTACAAAGTAGTGGTCCAAGAAAGTATTTTAGTTTTAAAAAAGTATTTGGGGAAAACTACTCACACAAGAGTAGTTTAAAGAATAAGCGTCAAGATGTATTTTCAAAGGACAGACACAGGATATAATTATCAACATCGTCACCTATAATTATCAGTTTTTAATCTTCTGTCGCATGAAAACAAACGTTAGGTAAGATCAGGTGAGTGTCCAACTGTCCATTAGCTAAAAAAATGGTCACGATGACAATCAAAATGAAACTAGTAAAAACAAGGCAAGATTTTTAAGAGAATCTTTATTATATTTGTGTTTTGAAGTGATAGAGTGGTCTGAAATTGCACTGAAGTAAAAGCAACATTACATCAGAATGTTATTATCGAAGTTCAAAGTCAAACAAGACAATAAACACCATGACTAAAACATCACATATACCAGTAGCAAAAGTACAGTAAAACTTTAGATTCATGTTGTGGTTTGTGAGATTGTCCTGTTCCGAATGCTCTGCACCGGTCTACATGTTGTAATGTTAACTTGTGAGATTAAAAATAATAATAATAATAATAAATAAATACAATTCTATGTATATTATGTACACTGGATGATATGTCTGTTTTTCTACTGTATATATGTAATATATATTTCATTCAAAAAATCTGACTTTAAGTGAAAGAACATGTGACCGGATGGTATTTAATCACACCTGGCACTAATCGGGCGAACCTGATGATGCTGTAGAAGTGAAACGCGTTGTTCTCTCTTGTGCTCTCACCTAATAAAGGATAAAGTCTAAAGTGTGTGGTAAACCTTCGTTTTGGTACAGTAAAACTTGTATATATTACAAATAAGTAAATATGTGCAAACACACAATGTGAGGCATAATAAAGCTCAAATTATGTCATTTAAACAGCAGTGTCAGTGTCATTTAAGTGTCATTTAAGCAGCAGTGCCAGTGTCATTTAAGCAGCAGTGCCAGTGTCATTTAAGTGCCATTTAAGCAGCAGTGTCAGTGTCATTTAAGCAGCAGTGCCATTTAGTGCCATTTAAGCAGCAGTGTCAGTGCCATTTAAGTGTAATTTAAGCAGCAGTGTCAGTGTCATTTAAGCAGCAGTGTCAGTGTCATTTAAGTGTCATTTAAGCAGCAGTGTCAGTGTAATTTAAGCAGCAGTATCATTTAAGTGTCATTTAAGCAGCAGCGTCAGTGTAATTTAAGTGTAATTTAAGCAGCAGTGTCAATGTAATTTAAGCAGCCGTGTCAGTGTCATTTAAGCAGCGGTGTTGATGTCATTTAAGTGTCATTTAAGTAGCAGTGTCAGTGTAATTTAAGCAGCCGTGTCAGTGTCATTTAAGCAGGTGTCCAGGTACAAAGTAGTGGTCCAAGAAATTACTCAAGTAAGAGTAAAAAAGTTTTTGGGGAAAGTACTTCTCAAGTGCAGCAAAACCTCGTCAAAGCCTGATCTCTGAAGCTGATCCTGGGGAGTACTTGGATGGGAGACCACTGGGAATAGCAGTGGCTGAAAGTGGTGTGAGCGTCAGTGACTGGGAGCCTTACTGTCATCAGTCTGTCCCAAGGCAGCTATGGCTTACCACCAGGGTTGGGAGGGTTACTTCATAAATGTATTCTGGTACGATTACTAGTTACCCCTTAAAATATGTATTCAGTAACGTAATCCAAGAACCATAATATTAAAGTAATGAAACTTGATTATTTTCAAGTACTTTTAGATGACTTTAACACCAAATATCCGATAACAACAAGAAAACAATAACATTTTGTGCATTATAAAAGAAATTGAGGAAAGCTAATTTGAACAGTAACTTATAGTCCTACAGTGAAAGTGCAAAAATCTTCTTTAAAAATAAAATAATGTCGAAATTTCCACCCGCTAAATGCGTTTTTCTCGGTCAAAGCCATGCCAGTTGCAAGTTTGTTCCATAGTCCTGCCATAGTGTGCGTGCATGTCTGTAATAATAATAATTCATAGCATTTATATAGCGCCTTTCATGACACCCAAAGCGCTTTACAGTTCATTGTTCATTCACTCCACACTTGGTGGTGGTAAGACACTTTTGTAGCCACAGCTGCCCTGGGGCAGACTGACGGAAGCGAGGCTGCCAATCTGTGCCATCGGCCCCTCCGACCACCTCCAACACTCACGCACACTCCACGTTCATACTAGGTAATGTGGTTGAAGTGTCTTGCCTAAGGACACAACGACAGCTTTTACCACTGGCGCCCCACTGTGGCTCCTGGAATTCCCAGTGTCTCCCATCCAAGTACTAACCAGGCCCTGCATTGCTTAGCTTCTGAGATCTGACGAGATCAGGCTTTGACAAGCAGGTATGGCCACGGTATGGTATGGTACGACAATTTTCCCTCCATCTCCATCTGTAAATGAGAAAATTAAATAACATAAAATGCTTTCAAACTGTAATCCTGCTAAATAATCCCCATTTTCACTAAATGTACCTGTAATCTGAGTACGTCTTCTTTCCTTGTAACTGTAGCGGAATACAGTTACCTTTTATTTGTATCCTTTTACTTAAAGGGATAGTGCGTTTTTAAAAAAAATGTTAATCTGTATGGGTTTCCTTCTAAAAGTTGCGTGTGTTGACACCGGCTTACCTCTGACAGTCTCAGCTAATCCTGGTTTGGCTCGCTTTCTGGAGCCCACGTAAGTAGGTCCGGTAACTTCCCTGGAACATGAAATAAAGCTTGTTTTTCTTCTCAAAACAAAACATATGTCCAAAAGGTGATATATTAAACAGTTGTCCACGAAACATCCAGCAGCGTACTTAGCGATCGCGTATTGCCTCTCCTGATTCGTATCACTGCCTGTTCACTTGTAAACTTCCCCTTACGGTGGACTGCATCTGCCGTACACTTCCGCTAAAGGTTAACAGGCTAATACAGCTAATATGCGCGCAGTGATACGAATCGACAGACACAATACGCGAACGCAATCTACGCTGATGGATGTTTCGTGGACAACTGTTTGGGACGCAAATATATCACCTTTTGGACAAATGTTTTGTTTTGAGAAGAAAACAGATTAACATTAAAAAAACAAAAAAACGCACTATCTCTTTAACGCTGTTCCTTGTATTCTGTTACTCCCCAAGCCTGCTTACCACCTCTGGGTTTACAGTGAATGAAGAATGCCCCAAACTGTAAAGTGACTCTGAGCGTCTGTATAAGACTAGTTCATTATTAAGTAAGAATTAAGAATTAAGATTAACTCTCCAGACGTATTTTCAGAGGATAAAGACAAAAACATTGTCTTTATAATTATCACCATTATCACTAATAATGATCCTATTTTTAATCTTCCAACGTGGAGAACATGGAGTTAACCAGGTGAGATCAGGTGAGTCATGTCATGTCGATAAAAACAAAAAGGAAAACAACAAAAAGGAATCTGAGCTGTAATTAAATGTGTAATTACTTGTATAAATATGTGTGGAAAGTATTAGTGTTATTTTCCATTGTAAAAAAGAGGAGGAGCCGAACATGAACTGGAGCCAACATTTTTCACATTTTATAAAATCATCTGCAACTACTCACATGGAATTTAAATTGTATAAACTCTGAACATTGTGAACCCAGATCTTAGGTCTTATGATCTTTTGTTCGTCACCTGCATATGTGGAGATGTAATGTACCTGTAATGTTCCATAGTATGGCATTAAACATCTAGCCTATCATGTTTTTAAGTTTTTTTTAATTATTATTATCATTACTGAAAAAAAATCTTTAAAAGCGTGCATTCTTTTTGAGTGTGGTCTCCGTAGATCTGACCTGTGATGGACATACTGGTGTCCCCGGCCTGTCTCTATGGAGTATAATGGCATACTGTGGAACATTTTGGGCAAAACATTGGCATTTATATAAAGACAAGTAGATTCCAGCTGAAAAAAAAAAAAATGAAAAAAAAAAAGATTTGTACATATATAAGCCTCACCTGACAATAAGCCGCAGGTGTCCACATTGTAACTTGAGATATTTACACAGAAAAATGGTACAGTGTTCCCTCGTTTATCGCGGGGGCTAGGTTCTAAAAATAACCCGCAATAAGCAAAATCCGCGAAGTAGGACAACTTTATATTTTACAATTATTCTACATGGTTTTAAAGGTCCCATGGCATGAAATTTTCACTTTCTGAGGTTTTTGAACGTTAATGTGAGCTCCCCTACCCTGTTTAGGCCCCCCCCCCCATGTTTAAAAGTTGCGAAATGTCTAAACTGAGCATTTGCGATCCTTTTCTGCGTTACAAAAAATCGGAGCTCAAACGGGCGATTTTGAACAAGGCACCTTATTGACGTCAGATCGAAAAAAGAAATGCAAATGCAGTTCCACCCCCGTCTGTCTGAACTCAGCGTCTCTGTAAATCACGCCCAGAGAGTTTGGACTGCGAATGCGCTAGGCAATGCGAAATGCGTTTTTTTATTTGCCTGGAGGCACGTCCGAGTGTTTCTAGGCTTGGAAGTCCTTTATCTGAGCCTCTGGACCTTTGAACAGCAGTGGTTTAATTTTATTTTTTGTGGAAATGTGTTTATTTTTCAATGTAACGCTTCAAATCTCTCCCCCTGTGCAACAACATGGAAATGGATCAGCTGAGAGCTGACAGCGGAGAGCGGAGAGTTTGGCCACGCCCCCACCCTCTACTATAGGCCAGCTCTTTTCTCCTCATTTGCATTCAAGCAACAACGCCCAGAATAAAGTGTTTGAGAGAGATTTTTATGACTCTTTCTCATCTTACCTCTGTTTCTCATGCACTGAGTGTTGATTTTGAAGAAGGATTCATTTACAGTATTAGGGAACCATTAAGGAGCCATATAAAAGCATCAAGAAGTACCATGTCATGGGATCTTTAAGGCTGTAAACGCCTCACCACACACATTCTACACTTTTCTCCGACTGGAATTAACGTTTTCTCACATTTCTCTCTCGTTTAAACACTCAAACATTCGTAGATTTTCAACACAATGTAGTAATAGTGAAGCACAGGGGGGTGGGGGGTGGGGCACCCGCTCATCGTGGTCAAATCCGTGGTAGAGCAGCATGACCGGCATGAGACCGCCGGCAGTGCCCAAACCGTGCCTCCTCCTCTGGACCGTGGACGCAGGCGCGCAGGCACGCAGTCCGAGCCACGAAGCCAACACGCACATCAAACATGAACGAATGCAAGAGCCGCACGAAACCAGGCAAAGAGCCACACGGCGTGGTTTAATCCTGGTTTAGACCTGGTCTAGACCTGGTTTAGTCTGTGTTTAGTCCTGGTCTAGTCCTGGTCTAGTCCCGGTCTGGTCCTGGTCTAGTTCCAGTCTGGTCCCAGTCCCCCCGCGTCCCCCATCTATAACATCAATCGGCAAAGGTCCCTTAGCCAATCAGGACGCAGAACACAATGTTACACTATTTAAAAAAAAAAGTTACACTATAAAAAAAAAAAAAAAAAAATCTGTGAAACAGCGAGGCCGTGAAAAGTGAACGTGATATAACGAGGGACCGCTGTACAGAAATGGATTTTTTGTTTTTTGTTTTTATTTTAATTAACGTAAATACCGGTACGTGCTTTTTCCGAACAGCGCCTACGGCAGTAACACGGCAGTAAAACAACTGGAAAATGGCCAGCCTGTAGCCTCTGGAAGCCTTAAAATAAAGTTTCAAGTTTAACTTTAAAGGAGAAGTTATGTTTTTTACAATCTGAGCCTTATTTCAGTAATAAAACAAGTTGTTTTACTCACCCATAGCACTTTGGTGTCATATGGAGCACTTCCAGAGATGTTTTAGATTTGCGTTAGCCTAGCGCGACTTCTAGCCATAGCTCGGGGCATATAATATATTTCCCGAGCATGTAATATGCCCCATGCGGGGCAAACTTTAGCACTTTTCAAATCATAGAAGCCCGATGTCTTAGTCTACGATTTCGTTTGAATCAAAAGTGCCCTGTAATCCGAGATTTAGCCATAGTTTACAGCTTTGTGTTTCATGTTTTCAAATTGTAAAAAAAAACGTTACTTCTCCTTTAAGGGTAAACCCCCTGAACTCTCACAGAACTGCTGATACCTGTACGAGATTTTAAGTGGCTAAAACAAGGCTTCATTAATTCATGAACTCTCCTCACTTATTTACCGTAGCTATTTTCACCTACCAGAAGCGACGCTCGGGTTAAGCGCTGAATTCACTGTCTTGATAAAGAATTAATCCATACATAAGCCGCACCTGATTATAAAAGAGAAAAAAGTAGCGGCTTATAGTCTGAAAAGTACTGTATATATACTCATGCTCTGTCAGTCAGTACATTACTGCACTGCCGTTCTTGTCTCCTGTATAGCTGTGATTTTATTTTATTTTATTTTTTCATATTTTATTTCATATTTTATTACTTATTTTTCTATTTTATTTTGACTTGTACATATACACTTATTATTTTTATTATTATGTCTCATTTGACACCGCTCTCTTGCTCTTTTTTTGCTATTCCATCTTTTTTTTTTTTTCTCCTCTCATATATATTATTATATTATTTGATGTGTGAGCTGCTGTGCCCAAATAATTTCCTATGGGGATCAATAAAGTTTGCCTAAGCCCAAGTCTAAGAGATGTCCTGTAATGCCACATACAGTGGTACCTCACCTTACGAAATTAATTCGTTCCAGAAGTGGTTTCGTAACGTGAAAAATTCGTAAGTTGAGTAGCTATTTCAATGGAAAAAGCCTGATTCGTTCCAAGGCCCCGAAGTTTTTTTTTTTTTTATAGCGTAACTTTTTTTATAGTGTAACATTGTGTTCTGCGTCCTGCGTCCTTTTCTCACATTTGTCTCTCGTTTAAACACTCAAACTTTCATAGATTTTCAACAAAATTATTAATAGTGAAGTGTGGGGGGAAGGGGGAGGGGGGAGAAGAGTGCGCTCTGACACGTGTGATAGCGCACATGACCCGGCGCGGAGCTGACAGCAGGTCTAGACCAAGGTCTAGACCAGGGACTAGACCAAGGTCTAAACCAGGACTAAACCAGATGGATAAACCAGGACTAAACCAGGACTAAACCAGGACTAGACCAGGTGGATTAAAGCGCCGTGTGTGGGTCTATTTCCTGGTTTCGTTTCGAGTTACAGCTGAGGCGAGCCGCTGCTCTAGACCTGCCCACGTAAGGTGCTCACAGAGCGGCATGGACAGAACCGTGAGGTCGGCCTCTTCAAGACCTCCAGGCCGGTGACCGGGACAATCCCCGGACCCATGCCCGCTTAGGGAGCTCTTAAGGCGGGCTGGCAGTGTCCCCCTGGGTCCCTGGATGTCTGGGGCTCCGTGCCTGGAGTGGCCCTGGAGAGCAGGTCTAGACCGCGGCTCTTGCAGGCGAGCAGCGGCTCTCCTCAGCTGTGACTCGAAACAAAACCAGGAAATAGACCCACGAGCGGCGCTGTAATCCACGTGGTCTAGTCCTGGTCTAGTCCAGGTCTAGTTCAGGTTTAGTCCAGGTTTAATCCTGATTTAGTCCAGGTCTAGACCTGCTGGCAGCGCCGGGTCAGCTGTCACATGTGTCAGAGCGCAGTTTTCTCCCCCCTCCCCCTTCCCACCACACGCTTCACTATTAATAATTTTGTTGAAGATCTATGAAAGTTTGAGTGTTTAAACAAGAGACAAATGTGAGAAAAGTTTAAATCCAGTCTGAGAAAAGCGTATAATGTGTGTGTGACTGAGCGCCCATTATTTGAATTTTTGATATTTCGCGTTTCGTAACTTGAAATTTCATTCGTATCTAGAGACCAAAATTTACCGTGAAGGCGTTTCGTAACTTGAAATTTTCGTTTGTTGGGTCATTCGTAAGGTGAGGTACCACTGTATTTATTTAAAGCAGACCTGTTCTTTGACTTTTTTAGAGCTTAAAATATCCTATAGAAGTTTCGCTCACAGTGAACCTCTGAAGATTTGGACATGTTTAAGTAATCTTTATTCTCCGATATTAACGACGTCATGTAACATAAACATCTTGACAATCATGTCCAGTGTTTTTGTAACTAAGAATAAATCAGCGTTTAAATTCTTATCACTATGTAAAGCCGTATTTGGAACATGCTTACCTCAAATCTGGGGACAGACCAAGTTTATAGAATTTAAAATAAAAATCTTACATACAGTTCCTTTAAGTGATGAAAACAATAATCTCAGCTCATTTGTGCTGGCAGTAATTCAGTCATTCCAAAGAGAGAAAGAAGAGAGAGAGAGTTAGAGAGAGATTGAGAGAGAGATTGAGAGAGAGATTGAGAAAGGGAGAGAGAGAGATTGAGAGAGGGAGAGATTGAGAGATTGAGAGAGATTGAGAGAGCGAGAGATTGAGAGAGGGAGATTGAGAGATTGAGAGAGATTGAGAGAGGGAGAGAAAGATTGAGAGAGGGAGAGAGAGAGATTGAGAGAGAGATTGAGAAAGGGAGAGATTGAGAGAGAGAGAGATTGAGAAAGGGAGATGGAGAGAGAGAGAGATTGAGAGAGATTGAGAGAGCGAGAGATTGAGAGAGGGAGATTGAGAGATTGAGAGATATTGAGAGAGGGAGAGAGAGAGAATGAGAGAGAGGGAAAGAGAGAGAGATTGAGAGAGCGAGGGAGATTGAGAGAGAGATTGAGATTGAGAGAGAGAAAGATTGAGAGATATAGAGAGAGAGATTGAGAGAGGGAGATTGAGAGAGAGAGAGAGAGATTGAGAGAGGGAGACTGAGAGAAAGAGGGAGATTGAGAGAGAGAGAGACAGAGAGAGATTAAGAGAGAGATTGAGAGAGAGGGAGAGAGAGATAGATTGAGAGAGAGGGAAAGAGAGAGAGATTGAGAGAGAGAGAGAGAGAGAGAGAGAGAGATTGAAAGAGAGAGAGAGAGACAGTTCCTTTAAGTGATGAAAAAATAATAATCTCAGATAATTTGTGCTGGCAGTCATTCAGTATTTCCAAAGATAAGAACCATAAACAGGTGAACAAGTTGAACAGTTGAAGAGTAAATTCCACCTGAGAATTGTGACCTCTCCTCCAGTTTAAATTATTAATAGTATAAGAATGTTTTCATGTCACATGGACCCGGCCAAGATAAAACCCTCAAGAAGTCCCAGTCCATGTGCAGCAGGTCTAATCTTAACCATAATACAGTACACAGAGTACACAGTATCTGCTCGTTCTTGGAAGTACTTCTCAAATATTTAAACAGATTCCTGGAACAAGATTATAGGAAACTTCAACCACTGCACATCGAACAGGCTTTCTGCCCCGCAAAAAGTTCTATAACAGAATCCTTCTACCTACAGTATGTCATCAACACAGAAGTGCATCCAAAATCCAATCTGGATTCTGTTTAATCTGTCAGATTAAACATCACATAACACAATATAGATGCTTTTTTATATTAGTCTAATCCATCCTCTCTGACTCCTCATTCTGAATTTAAATGTTCTTATTTACATGATCCTGGAGGTTTTACTATTTTGTCACTAAATTAGTGCTGTCAAGTGATTAAAAAAAAAATCTAATTAATTAATCTAAGGTCGTTTTCACACCAGGAAAGTACGATAGGTCACTTGCTGTGGTCCGGACCAAATTTTTTATTTTTTTTTATTTTGGTGCGGTTCACTTTCACACTGCACTTCTTCCCCAAGCGGACCAACATCTATAAACAAAAGCACGTGTGCTGAGGTCGCTCAGCCATTGGACAGAAATGAGCCGTGTCCAAACAAGTGAAGGAGAGTCATGGCGTTGCTGTTTTCAGTGTCGTCATAGCGATATGGTTTGCTCAGTTTTTACAGTTCGCACAAATGTTTGAGCAGCATCGTGAGGTTTACACTATTTTACAATCAATTTCGAAACGACGAAGACACAGGGCAAGAAGGCTACGGAGGACAGCGCTCATGTGCGCATCAAGTTCTGACTCTCGCTCTTCACGCAAAACGTAAGTAAGCCTCGTAAGTTTCGTTTCGTTTCGTCAGCGTCGGTTTCCCATAATGCTCGACATACGACGGGAGCTCGTTAAGTACAAAAAGCCAACTTGTGTCGGATCGAGTCCGGTCTGCATTCTCACCTCAAACGAACCGCACCAGGATTCGAATGGAACCGTGCCGAGACCGAGCTTTTTAGGTGGTCTCGGTTCGCTTGTTTGCTCCGGATCGAGATTTTTGTTTTTTATTCACACCAGCCCAAAAGGTCCGAATCAAAGGAGCAAACGAACCAGGCAGGTGTGAAAATGACCTAATTAATCACATTTTAATCTCATGAGAGAGAGACTGAGAGAGAGAGCGAGAGAGATTGAAAGAGAGAGAGATTGAAAGAGAGAGAGAGAGATTAAAAGAGAGAGATTGAGAGAGGGAGATTGAGAGAGAAAGAGACTGAGAGAGAGATTGAAAGAGAGAGAGAGATTAAAAGAGAGAGATTAAAAGAGAGAGATTGAGAGAGAGGGGGATTGAGAGAGAAAGAGACTAAGAGAGAGATTAAAAGAAAGAGAGAGAGAGGCAACCCATTTTGCGATTGAGTTTGTCATTTTTTCTGTGGTTGCTTTGCTCATTTGCTTCCCTAATTCTGCGTGCGTGGTTTGTCGATTTGGTCGTTTGGTGGTTTGTTGAAGTGCGCTCACGCTCGCTCTATTACCGGTAACAATGGAACTTGTCCGGACGTGTTTGTCGCTCAATTGATCCGCTCTACGTGATTTTTATTTTGCAATTTTATCCGTAAACAAAGATACGAACATTAATATCAGGGAAATCAGACGCCTTCATTTGAGGTCACTCTCGCTAGCGTTCACAACAAGTTTAAAGGGACAGTGTGTAAGATTTTTACCCATTAATTACATAAATTGAAGATACCCATTCAAAAATACAGTGTTTTCCAAGCCTTTTCACTTCCATCATGAAATCAAAGTATTCTTTTGGACTTAGATATAGTCACATAAAAGGGGGATCTTCCCCATATAGAGGCAGCCATTTTGAATACGAGAGCCGCAGAAGGACATTTGGACTCATCCTTTGCCTAGGCTCCTGCTAGCGCCTGCTCAGCCGCGCGGCATGTGGGAGCGAAGGAGAGAAGGAGAGAAAGGGAAGGGGAGGGGGGAAGGGGGAGCCTCGTGGTGTTGGGTAAACAGAGAAAGGGAAGGGGAGGGGGGAGCCTCGTGGTTTTTTGGTAAAGACAGGCTGCTGTATCACACGTAATAACACGTGTTTTGGACTAAATTGTTTTACTGGATTTTATTCGCTGGATCCTTACGGACAGATTGAGAGCAAGTTTATGGTGAAATACTGAGTTTGACCTGTCCAGAGCCTTCAAAGGTAAGCTAAGTAACAAACCTCGTTTTGTGCTTTTCTGTATAAAAGCCCCATGTGCTCGGGGAGTGATTGTTGTGCAGGGAAATTAATTGCATAGTCAAAAAGAGGAGACTGTAAGGTTTCATTTGATGTGTAGAGTGTCATGCTACACGATCAGGAATGTGTGTTTTCATGCGTTTTTCATGCGTTTTGTCGTAGTTGTCGGCGAGAGCTCGCACAGCGCCGGGTGCGTGCGGCTACGCGAGCTGTCTGCCTTACGGCGCGCCCGGGTGACCCTCGAGGTCTGCCGTAGCCAAAAGAGGAAGTGGAGCAGCTACTAACCACCTATGCGCCACGAATCCTACACACTGTCCCTTAAAGGCGTTACCTTTAACAACGGTTGGAACTCCAAATATGGAACTCAGGTCCAAATTCGCCTCCATAACTGCTAGCCCTGATACGATTCACTTGACTGGAGCTGAACTTGTTGGTGCCGTCACACTCCATTAGTCCGATTGTTTATCCAGTCTGGATAAACGAGGTCGCCGAGGTCGCTCCCAGAAGCTTTGACTGACAGGGAGCTTAGCATTCCGTTCCACGTCAGTCAAAGCTAACTGCGTCATTGAATTGAATTGAGTGTGGAGTGAATGAACAATGAGCTGTAAAGCGCTTTGGGTGTTTGGTGTTATTATTATTATTATTATTATTAATTACCTCCTGCGTACTCTACTTTTCATCGAGAGTCGTTAACTTCATAATAAGCAGATGTGATTAGAGCAAATATTCAGAGACATTTACTCTGTTTTTGCGATGCGTTAAATACAGTCTATCTATAATTTTCTTATAATTTTCTTTTGTGTAAAAATCACAGCTGTTTTTTATTAGCATTCGCTTGTTTATTTCATTCATAAAGTATAAAAAGACACCAACAGTGTGATAACATTACAAGAAATGAATGAAAAGGGAGCAGAAAGAAGAGTAATCTTATGTTATCCCTTTTTTGCACAGAACAAAGTTGTTGTTGTTGTGTTGTTGTTGTTTTACCAGAGCTGCCAAATTCCAATCAGACATGTATTTTTACATTATTAGACATAACCCATGCTGCTTTTTCAAATAAAGTTCCTAAATTGGGGGTGTTAGGGGTGTCACATATGTTGCCACCATGCAGCTAATGTCAAAATGTCAAAAAATGCAAAATATTTATTGTTCTGTGAAGTAACACTGACATTCTGTGAACTTTACCAACAATTTTGTCAACTTTCAGCAGTGTTTGCTTGTTTAGCCAATCCTAACAGATAGAGATTGCACTAAATATTTAATAACATATATATTGCAATTAAATGTAACCCCAAACTTTTGTACTATAGCTGCTTCATCACTGTATGTGTGGTGTGAAAGATTATAACTATATCATTACTTTAATACAGTACACAAAAACTTACATGGATACTGGCCACATATGTGTCAAAGGTTAGCTGTATGCATATGCATAGTGGCCACATATGTGGCCAGTCGATAAAATACCTCCTGGTTTGTTTCTTTTTCTTTGAAAATCACCAAATACTACCTCTACATGTTCTAAAACAAATATTTTACGAAACTGATATAGATTTTCCCTTCATTTTCTTCTCCATGGAGGAATTATTGCACTTGACAATTGGGAAAGTCAAACTCACCTGCTTCCACTGGGGACTGCCATCTTAATTCTGCAACAGGATATCACAGCGCCATCTAGCAGCAATAGAATGCAAATACAGGGTTGCATGTATGTGGCCAGCATGCTTTTAGGGGTGAAAATGTCTGTTTTCCCACCAAATGACCCGCTTAAACTCAGGCAACATATGTGGCCACAATGCAAGAAAGGGTTATCTGCCCCTCTTCCCTTTTCCAGACACATTAGCACCGATAGTGACTATAAAACATTTCATCAATACATTTCACTTCAATCACAATTATTAATCAGTTGTAAACAGAAAGCTTCATTTTTGCCAAGACCTTGTTAGCAAACCTAACCAAAAACACTACACTAAACCAAATGACCTGTTCCTCAGTCTAAACTTTCTCCTAATGCTAATCGTAAAGGTGCATTGTGTAATTCTTCTGGTGCTTTTCTCCATGGAAATGTTATTGTTTTGTCTGGAATGTTTCACGGTGCAGCATTAAACCGTTCTATCTTCAAGGAGACCAAACCAGACCAAGTTACCAAGTCAGAATACTTTTATTTTTGGTATTTTTGAGCTATACAAATGTAAGGAACAGTTGTTTAATTTACAAAACTTGTTCAAAATGAGAGAGAGAACTCATAATTTAAGAGCGGAGGGAAATTTCAAATTGCCAAATGTTCAAACTCCCCATAAACGTTTGTGTGTGTCGACATGTGGTGTAAAACTCTGGACCAGTCCGGATACACATCTCAAGAAATGCCAAAATATCCATAAATTCAAGTTGTTCTATAAACATATAGTCTGGTTGCAGTTTATAGAGAGTGAGTCTGAATATTAGAACAAACTGTCTTCTGTAGAGCTGCTTTATGTTTGTCGTTTCCGCACCATTGTCGGTTTGTTCTGTTCATCACATTACTTGTATCTGCGTCGGTTTCCATTGTTGTATGTCTGAAGAATGTAAAAGAAATGTAAAAGAAAGCTCATTATGTTAAATTAGGGGTGGGATTAAATAAGTTATCTTCTTCCCACTTGTTTTTGGACAATTTTTTTTGGCCCAAAATAAATAATAAAAATAAAAAAAAAACACATAAATAAAAATACTGTGTAATATTTCAGGCAAAACAATGACATATCCATGCATTTGATGAACCCTCCACCAGAAAAGTTGCATATTGCACCTTAAACTGGATGTGTAAAAATATATATTGTCAAAAATACACATTTGTGAGCCTAACCAAACAACAACAAAGTGTGTGTTTGGCCTCTGATGCATCAACTTTGTCAAAAGTCTCTTCTTTAGACCTGGCGGCTCAGGTGAATAAGAGAACTCTGTTTAAAAATGGGTCGCCGTGGTTGCTATCGAACATTAAGTCGATGCAGAGAAATGCTGAGCTTTTCTGGACTCCGGTTATTGACAATCTCGTTGCTAAGCGCCCGTCCCGTCAAACCAGTGGTGCAGGGGGGAAGTGGGCAGGTGATTGGCTCTTAGATACTTACTCGCGCTCACATTTCCAAATATGGATTGCAAATTAGTCTTCATTTAGTTGCAACGCATGATTGACATTGTATTCTTAGACTTAGACAACCTTTATTGATCCACAAGGGAAATTGTTTAATACAATTGTTTACTCTAGATCACTATCACCGAGTGATTTTCACCCGAGCAAAAATATTTACATGATTTTCAATATGTTGCATTTTTCTGAGTGTCATGGGTCCCTGGGGAACTTCACAATTGTTTTTGACATCTTTGAAGGTGTAGGTGTTTCCCTACCCCAAAACACACTTTTTCCTACAGGCTTTCGGGTGATTTTCACCCGGCGATAGTGAAAGAGGACTGTAAGAATATAATGAATTTAAAGTAAGAGGATATAAGGAATAGGTAAGTAAGAGTGGTCCAGGAATGTGTATCTATCCTTATTTAGTGCAGTGGTTATGAATAAATATCACAAAGTGGTGATTTCAAAGGGAATTCTTATGGTGAAAACAATATTTTAGTCAATGGGTCATTTTGACCCACTGAAATTTTTTTTTTAAATTTCCTCTCTCCTGCAACTGTTCGTGGCTTCACCAGGGAAGTCTCACATGTCCCAGGAATGGGTGGACCAAACACCAAGTTTCCAGTATCATTACTTTTATTTATTTATTTATTTTTAGGATTTTTTTGTTCTCAAATTCCTAATTTTTCTGTAATTTTGGAGCATGTTTTTAGGGTCTTCCTATGTTTTATTTTTCCATTTTGTTCCACAGACCACAGTTGAAAATAAAAGAAAATCACTCTAATTGATCATGTGTTGTCATATT
Organism: Paratrypauchen microcephalus; assembly: GCA_036785185.1. NCBI lineage: Eukaryota > Metazoa > Chordata > Actinopteri > Gobiiformes > Gobiidae > Paratrypauchen > Paratrypauchen microcephalus. Next base: position 1,573,569 of record JAVJIX010000122.1, on the reverse strand, counting down.
TTAATCTATTTTTCATGACAAGTACTTTATTTTTTTTTTTTGAGGGGGGGGGTATATTATATTGGGTCAAAATTACCCGGCAAAAGTGATGGTGTTACTTTTTATAGCGAAAGCGTTCTAGGGTTAAAAATTGGTTGCCATGGTTGCAATCGAACATTAAGACGATGCCAAGAAATGCCAAGCTTTTCTGGACTTCATTTACTGATAATCTCGTTGCTAAGCGCCCGTCCCGTCCAACCAGTGGTGCAGGTGGGAAGGGGCGTCGCCTTCAACAACCTCACTCCTGATTGGCTCTTAGATACTTACTCGTGCTCACATTTCCAAATATACACTGCACATTAGCCGCTATAACTGCCAGCCTCAGTTGTCTTCATTTAGTTGGAATGTGAACGCATGATTAAGATCTTTAATCACAACAACAATCTATGGTGTGATCCTACCTGTTCTGCAAAGTTTTAGCTCTTGTTTACGGTTCAGTATGAAATTACCTCTTTAGGCAATCTGCTGCCCATGTCCAACCACAAAATAAAATTAGAAACGTTGCCAAATGTTAAAAAGCTACTAAAAATTAGACGAGATTCTTAGGAAAATCTTTATTATAATGTTGTCAGCTGTGTTTTGAAGCGGGTAGGGTAGCCTAAAATTGCACTGAAGTAAGAGTAATGTTGCTTCAGAATATTATTACTCAGTGCAAAGCAGGAATTACTCAAGTGAAAGTAAAACATATTTGGGAAAACTACTGCTCAAGCAACTGGCGTAACTTAAAGAGTCACTGAGAAGATCAAACCTCTGATTTATAATTTGAAGTTAATGTAACTGGAAGAAGAAAACATTTTAAAAAATGTACAAAATCTGGTATTTTTCAAGGACAGACACAAAAATGAGGCAAACTAAATGATATCTGAGGGAATGCTGTAAGAAACACAAATGTTTTGTCACTTTAGACCAGAAAAGTACCAGAATCTACTTTAATCCTAAAGGGGCCGGATCAGAAAACTCATGGCATATATACCCAAAAATAGCAATAAGTCCAAATATTTGTGCAGAGAAACGCAAATCTATTACAGAAGTCTTTTTTTATTTAACTCTTCCATCCATCCATCCATCCATCTTCTTCCGCTTTTTCCATTTCTGGGACACAGGGGCAGCAGTCCAAGCAGATCCGCTGCCCAGAACACAATGCACCAGCCCCCATGAAGATTGGGTCCCCCTGAAAACAGCGTAAGTATCTGGGATACTTAAACAAGAAAATGGAAGGTGAGTTTGAGTACGAAGAATTTGAGTGCGAGAAGATGTTGGACCAATCTTGAGTGGTATTCTTTTACAAAATATTATAATATTATGAACAACCTGAAACTTTAAAAAAAAAATACAATTTCAACACAAATGTACAGGTTTCTCATTCACCTCCATGAACAAATAGGATTTAGTCCATTTTTCTTGGAAAATCCTGCACTCGGCGTCCACTTTTCTCATTTTTGACATTTTGCTGATGAGGGTGTCACGGTCAACAGTCAAAACCAGACCTGGGCAAACTTTTCCACAAAAGACCGGTGTGGCTGCAGGTTTTTGTTCCAACCAACCAAGAGCACACCTTCAACTGTCTGAAGACTGAGATCAGTTGATTAAATCAGTCAAGTCTGGCATGCTGCTGCTTCGTTTGAAAGAAAACCTGTAGCCACACCAGCCCTTTGTGCCCAGGTCTGGTCAAAACGATGGTCCTTTAAGAGCGTTTGGAAAGAGGCGAGTCTTCATTTGTGCTGCTCTGGTGGGAGGGGCCACGCACAGAGGCGCTGGAGACGCTGCTATGCTAAACTGTGCAGAAAATTGCCAATATTTGAATAGAAAATTAAAATATTTAAATAGAAAATCAACCGAGGGCCAGGTTAAAGGTCTTGGAGGGCCGGATCTGACACCCCTGCTTTAGACTTACTCACAAGCCGTGTCTCAATTCGCAGTGTGCACAGTTCAGAGTGTGGTTTTAAGGGTACTCAGGACTGTGCATACTTGCAGTCCTGAGTGCACTCCGTGGACCGTATGGGCGTTGGCGAAATGGGACAGGTTCAGCAACTACCAGATGCAGTCGCCGACTCTGTTTTCTCCCGTAGAAGAAGTAGGGCGCAGTGCATGCTGGGATATATGACTGCGCGAAATGTGCATGGATGCACAGTTGGTCCACGCCCCGATTTCCATGGAAACAGTTACGGTTTTCAGACCACATTTTAACTGTGCATGGGACAGCAGTTGTCACGACGGAAGTGACATATGCGCCGTTAAAACCACACTCCGAACTGTGCACACTGCGAATTGAGACACGGCTACAGTCACCAAACTGAACTGAACTCAAGGAAAAATACATTTACTTCAATAAAAATATTACTCAAGTAGGGGGAGAAGGTTACCTGGCCAGCCAAATGATATCTCTCTGTATTTCCTATACAGCGCGATACCATTTGGACACCCTCGCTCCACTCTCGCTCCTCCGGTTAACAACGGACTCCGCGATTCTGATTCGTTCAAAGATGGTGACGTCAGTGCACCCGCCTTTGCCCGCAATGTCACTCTTAGGCAGCGGAAGTTCCTCCTCAGTTTTGAATCAAGATGGCGCAATCTCTGATTGGTTCACTTAGCTGTCTGTCTAAGCGCAACTGCAGCGCGTTCTGGATCAAGCGTTACCAGACACATCCGCTGGTACAGCGATGAGTCATGGATTCTTCCAAGCAAGGGAGTAGGTATACTGCTAGAAAACTACTCTTGAAAAATATAATTTCTTTGAAGGAGAATTAACGTTTTTTACAATCTGAGCCTTATTTCGGTAATAAAATAAGTTGTTTTACTCACCCATAGCACTTTGGTGTCATTTGGAGCATTTCCGGAGATGTTTTAGATTAGCGATATCCGTAACGTGAGTTCTCGGGGCACATGTTTGCGGTCTCCAAATAACACAAACTTTAGCACTTTTCAAATCATAGAAGCTCAATCTCTTAGCAGACCCTCAGGAATTTGCGATGTTGCGATGTCTTAGTCTACGCTTTCGTTTGAGTCAAAAGTGGCCTGTAATCCGAGATTTATCCATAATTTACAGCTTTGCGTTTCATGTTTGCATCCCGAGAGCTGAGAGCGAAATAAACTGTGACTCCGCACATGCACACTGTCCTCCTCATCTACTCGAAACTATGGATAAATCTCAGATTAGAGGCCACTTTTGACTCAAACGAAAGCGTAGACTAAGACATTGAGCTTCTATGATTTGAAAAGTGCTAAAGTTTGTGTTATTTGGAGACTCACGAGAACTCGCGTTACGGAGATCGCTAATCTAAAACATCTCCGGAAATGCTCCAAATGACACCAAAGTGTGAGTAAAACAACTTGTTTTATTACCGAAATAAGGCTCAGATTGTAAAAAACGTTAATTCTCCTTTAAAAATTGACTAGGTAAGTAAGTTTTAGCAAAATGCAAAGCCAAACCTAACATATGCACTTTAAACACATTTGAAAACTGTGAATCCAGGTCATTTCATTGGATTTTTTTTATATTTTAAATGTCCTGACTGCTTTCCGTTGCACCCAGACTTGAATATCTGACTTGGCTGGTCGGTCTTGTCCAAACTCTGAGCTCTGACGTCTTCGTTTGGCAGTGTGTCTATTTTTAGCCTTGCGTTTACTGTCATGCCTGAAGGATTGTACACAAACCTGAAGGATCCTGGAGAGGTGCCCGGGCACCAACGGAGAGCACGGTGAAGACGAGACCTGCACAAAAGAACAGGGAGGAGCCGTGTGCTGTGATCGGAGATGGAATTTGAACGTGCTTTCGTGGCATTGGTGGTTTTCAGATTCTAGGAACTGGTAATGTCACAGAAGAGCCAGTTTTTCCTATTTAATTGATTACATGGTACTTTGCCATTAAAAGTCCTATATTTTGCCAGATTGACCCTTTTCTGAGCTTTTTGTGTTTTGTTTCATTCACACATGTTTGAGGAACCACATGGTCACTTGCTGCTGGCACAACACTCAAACCAGTTGAATCACTTTTTTAAAAAGCTGTGAAAATACTGGACAAGAAAACATTCTCAGTTCACCACTGCACTGTTTTAGACAAGTACAACGTGCTTAATTTTAATAATTTTGCGCATGCGCACTGTCCTGTCATCTACTCGAAACTATGGATAAATCTCAGATTAGAGGCCACTTTTGACTCAAATGAAAGTGTAGACTAAGACATTGAGCTTCTGTAATTTGAAAAGTGATAAAGTTTGTGTTATTTGGTGAATGCAATCGCCTGCCCCGAGCACTCACATTAAGTTTCGCGACGCCTTCACCCCAGACAATACACTCTTCTCCATCTCCCGAACCGGTTCCCCTCAGTTGGACTTCTGACCCCTACCCTCCTCCGCTGCACTGCATCGCCCTTGCTCTCCCCCAGACCCCCTTTCTTCACCTGGAACAATCCCTTTGGACCTCTCCACTCCCACTGTTTCCCTTTCTCGACCCTCCTTGTATTACCCCCAAGTACCTTCAAGTCCCTTAGCCCTTATACCCAGTAGTGTTTATTCCCGTGCCCACATCCCCCAATGTGTCGTCTGAGTACTTTGCGAATGTTGTTGTGGTTTGAAAATATGTAACTTAAATAAAAAAACGGATATCGCTAAACTACAACATCTACGAAACTGCTCCAAATGACATCAAAGTACTATGGGTGAGTAAAACAACTTGTTTTATTACAGAAATAAGTTTCAGATTGTAAAAAACGTTAATATTCCTTTAACTATCGTCTTATCCACCTTATTCCGTCCCACCCACTTTTGTCTCAAAATGCTTCTAAACCTCAATTTTTTTGTGGTGACACTTCCAGTTGTACAGGAATCCCATTCATGTCAACGGAGAATTTGGGAAACATTTTGCGTCTTAAATACGACATCAAATCGGTTCATTTGCTTAAAATGAAATTCATTTCGGCCGCTTGTATCCACGATCTCGTCCTTTCGGTCATTACCCAGAGCTCATGACCATAGGTGAGGGGAGGGACATAGATCGACGGTAAATCGAGAGCTTTGCCTTTCAGCTTCACCACAACGGTCCGGTACAGTGACCGCATCACTGCCGACGCTGCACCGATCCGCCTGTCAATCTCACGCTCCATCCTCCCCTCACTCGTGAACAAGACCCCGAGATACTTGAACTCCTCCACCTGAGAAGAAAAACAATAATATTACTTAATAGTGGTCCAAGAAATTACTCAAGATATATATGAAAAAGTTTTATTTCTTCTCGCTCAGAATATCACACTACTGTTATCTTGGCTCGAGCTCTGAGGAGTGAAACTATTAATCAGAAGAGTTTGAGTCAGCGAAGAATACACTTCTCCAATACCTCACCAAGATGTGAGTTTGAACACCTTTTTTATCCAAATCCCTAAATCCAGATTGGTGTGACTGACAAGTGGAAAAAAGTTAAGAACATTGTGGATTTCTGCAGAATCAGTGAGCGAAGCATTAAACTCTGTTCTAAATCACGGGTGACCAATGAGCTCCTTTGGTTTCCATGTATCACTGAAATAAATAAACGTGATTGGATGGTTCTGTCTGTTTGGCCCAAGATGCAGAGGAGGAGTTGGTGACCACACTGAGAGATCTTCTGTACAGAATCTAGAGGGAACCAATCCTTCTGCATCACAGGTAAAAGAATAGTAACTGCTAATGTTGAAGTTTGCCACTTGAACAACACTTAACAAACATATGGGTCTGGAACATAGACTGTATAAATAAATGGACATAGCTAAACTGCTAGCTGCTAAGTTCCAGTTAAGAAGTGAGAAACTGCTGCTGTCGGGCTCTTCATTTTGGTCTTAAAATGTTTGTATTAACCTGCACTGATTCTGGTGTTTTCATTTCGCTAGTTTGTCCATCCATCCATCCATTTTCTTCCTCTTATCCGGGGCCGGGTTGTGGGGGCAACAGTCTAAGCAGGAGCTCCCAGACTTCCTTCACCCTGAACACTTCCTCCAGCTCCTCCGGGGGGACCCCAAGGCATTCCTAGGCCAGCCGGAAGACATAGTCCCTCTAGCGTGTCCTGGATCTTCCCCGGGGCCTCCTCCCGATGGAACATACCAGGAACAGGCGTCGAGGATGCGTCCGGAACAGATGCCCGAGCCACCTCAGCTACTCCTCCTGACGTGGAGGAGCAGCGGCTCTACTCCGAGCTCCTCCCGTGTGACTGAGCTCCTCACTCTATCTCTAAGGGAGCGCCCAGCCACTCTGTGGAGGAATCTCATTTTGGCCGCTTGTATCCGTGATCTTGTCCTTTCGGTCATGATCGCGGATACAAGCGGCCCTATTTCGCTAGTTTGCCTGTAAATCAATTCCTACGCCTAACATTGAACACTTAAATTTGCTTCTAAAACTGCTAGACTCAGTGAACGTCACTTGACTGGAGCTGAACGCTATAGGCGATGTCACACTCCCTTAGTCCACTTCTTTAAACGGTCTCTGCTCTGGAATCATATGTCTCCCTGATTAATGGCCTGATCGACAGACAGATTAACCAATTAGAGAGACTTGTAGAATCAAAAGCTGCGTTCAGACCATGACATCCAAAAACATGCTGGACACTTCCAGCTGATCACCTTTGCATTTGAGCTCAGTCTTAAGACTCCGTGGACAAACAGGAGAAAAACACTTAACGCACATCCACTAAAGCCAGTCCAGAGAGTATTTATTACATAAAACCGTCAGCGGAGGCGATTGGGTTGGGATTGATTGAGTATATACTCCGCTAGATGATACGGCTTAGTCTTGTTATTGTGTTTGTGGCATCCGGGCCAGACTCTCACCGCGATGACGCCCAAAAACGCAGGATGCCCTAGATGCCCACATAGACTTTGCATGTAAACTCGACAAGTTGGTGCGGTGGTTTGAACGTAGCTAAACTTCATGGCTTACAAGTACAAATAAAATAAAAAATAAAAATGACACCGAGGACTAAGAAACAGTGCAGATTTCTACAGGAGCAACACTGGAAGCACCAAACTCTTTACGTATCTCAGGTAGAAAAATAAGTGACCAGTGTTCCAAATTAAGAACACTTTATGGTTCAGTTCCAGACCTTTTTGCATTTGGACACAATGTAGGAAGTGTGAAAGCCTTTTGAACACTAAAATGTGAGTTATGAATTATCTGTGAATGGACTTTAAGAACAAGAACAAGTACATTATAGCCATGGACATTCCTTGAGCGATATTAGCCCCCCCCCGGATCCTCCCTGCTCACACGTCCAAATAAGTCCAGTGCTTTGGCAGAATCCGAGCGTTCCCATGGGAAGAGCGCAGTGAAGGAATGAGGTTAAACACAGACTGGGAAACCCCTGTCAAAATAAAGAGAAGGACACTCTGTTACGGACTTGTATTTCCTAAAGTGCGTCATGCCAATGGACACCTCAATCCCTCGATCATTAATCAGTTTCTCTTCTTTCTCATCTATATCCATCCAGAGTTTTTCTTTGCCAGATCAAACGTACGTTGAGTGTAAATGTTCACTGGAGACCAAACTAGACCAAGTTACAGGTCAGGTCTGTGGAGAGGCGACCCCGCTCTTAGTCAGAACACCTGTTTTTCTAGGTATTTTTCAGCTATAAAACCACCTGTAACTGAATAAATGTGACCGACCGCAGCCAAACAGGACACAAGTTGTCCCGGAGGCGTTTTGAGTTATTCACAGATTCTGAAAGTGTAGATTCCAAGCTTTCCAATGATGCCTTACATATGAAATTCTGACATTTGAAGAAGTTTTCGCTATTTGAAAGCATGCACATCAGATTTTGCTAAGGGGTGAAAACAGCTCCTAAACTTTTCTCACTTTAGCCCTCTCCTTGCCTCATTTGCATGACACTAAGCTAAGCCCTCCCCCATCATGACTATCAATGTGGTGTGGTGTTAATGTCCAGGCAGGTCAGAATCATTCAGTAATTTAATAATACACAGGATAATATGTTAAGACAAAGTTTACTACAAAATTTAAGAGACTCCCAAGATTCAAGATAGTTTTTTTGTCATATGCAGGATCAACACAAGGTCAATAAAGCAATGAAATACTTAAGATCAAGAAGAATCGTCAGGATAGTCAGGAAGTACGAATAGCATAGTAGATGGTACTAATAGCATAGCAAAGTAACCAATATCATAATTTAAAGGTACAGTGTGTAGGATTCGTGGCGCATTGGTGGATGGTGGCTATTGCAATTCCTGTTCTAGCTACGGCAGACCTCGAGGGTCACCCGGGCGCGCTGTAATGCGGACAGCTCGTATACCCGCTAAAGGACCGCGCGCACGCGTGTGCGAGCCCTCGCCGACAACTACTGTATAAATAAAACGTGGTCCCATTCACTGTTTTTTTTTCTTTCTTTCCGCATGAGAGCACAGATTCCCGATCGTGTACCATGACAATCTACACATCAAATGAAACCTTACAGTCTCATCTTTTTGACTATGCAATTCAGCAGTAATACTGCTCAAATTAATTTCATATTGCACATAATATAGCACAGTATAATATACTATGCTTTATTAAAAAGTCCATATAATCAATTCAATAATTCAATAATACACAGGACATGTTAAGTTAAAAATGACCTCTATTGTCAATTCAATACAATACAAAATAGTATAGTATTTAGTCCTTGTTTAGTTCTGGTTTAGTCCTGGTTTAGTCCTTCTTTAGTCCAGCTTTAGTCCTGGATTAGTCCTTGCAGAAATAGGCTAGGCTGCAATGAGCAGCCGCACAGCGCACATACTGAAATGTAAAGTACGGCTGTTTAATGTTTTATGTCAGAGCAATGACACATCTATAGAAACAAGCAGGTGACACCCAACCCCCAACCAAAAAGTCTTATTTAGGTGTTTGATTTTCAACAAAAACGTTGAAAACCAAGCATAGGGTGACCAAATGTTCTAAATTCAAAACTAAGACACACTCAGGTTAGGATGATTGGTATGAATAAAACTGAAAAGACTGTCGGTGCAGCTGAGTGTATTTTTTGCTTTATGGTCATTTTCAAGCATGCTCCCTTTACTGTTGGTGGGGATTAGAATGGTCAAAATAGGGACGTTTCTTGTATAAAACGGACAGATCACTGGTTTTGGACAAATCTGCTGGGACAGGGACACAGTTGGAACTAGGGATGGGAATTGATCAGATTTTTACGATTCCGATTCCATTATCGATACTGCTTAAAGATGCCATGACATGGTACTTCTTGATGCTTTTATATGGCTCCTTAATGGTTCCCTAATACTGTAAATGAATCCTTCTTCAAAATCAACACTCAGTGCATGAGAAACAGAGATAAGCTGAGAAAGTAATTTTTCTCACTCAGAACACTCTATAATGGGCGTTGTTGCTTGAATGCAAATGAGGAGAAAAAAGCTGGCCAATAGTAGAAGGTGGGGGCGTGGCTAAACGCTCCACTGTCTGCTCTGAGCGCTCTCTGATCCATTTCCTTATTTTTGCACGGGGGAGAGAGTTGAAGAGTTCCATTGAAAAATAAACACATTTCCACATAAAATAAAATTAAACCACTGCTGTTCAAAGGTCCAGAGGCTCAGATAAAGGACTTCCGAGCCTAGAAACACTCGGACGTGCCTCCAGGCAAATAAAAAAACGCATTTCGCATTGCGTAGCGCATTCACAGTCCAAACTCTATGGGCGGGATATACAGGGACGCTGAGCGGAGACAAAGGGAGGGGCTGGAGCTGCATTTGCCAATCTGACGTCAATAAGGTGCCTTGTCTGAACTCGCCCGTTTGAACACTGGTTTTGTGTAACGCAGAAAAGGATCGCAAATGCTCAGATTAGACATTTCGCAACTTTTAGCCATGGGGGGGATGGGGGCTAAACAGGGTAGGGGAGCTCACATTAATGTTCAAAAACCTCAGAAAGTGAAAATTTCATGCCATGGGACCTTTAACGATTCGATTCTTTATCGATTCTCTTATCGATTCTAATTTGGGGAAAAAAGGAGAACAAACTGTTTGATTAGCACCAAGATTACCACTAGTCCTGGTCTAGTCCAGGTTTAGTCCTGGTCTAGTCCTGGTCTAGTCCTGCTTTAGTTCTGTTTTAGTCCAGGTTTAGTCCTGGTCTAGTCCTGGTCTAGTCCTGCTTTAGTTCTGTTTTAGTCCTGGTTTAGTCCTGGTTTAGTGCACAGTCTAATGTTGACACAAGCCGCTGCTTTCACCTAATATCTCCATTTGATGCAGAAATAATATGATAATAATGTGACTCACCCTGTGTCGCTCTGTTGTCGGAAAATTCGCGTGTCTCCACGTGTATTCACGTATTCGCTTATATCCCCGGACTTTCTGCTGCTAAAGTATCCGACCGCACTTTGTACACGAGATTCGGAGAAACGGACCTGTCCCGAACGTCTCCCGAACGTGTCATGTGTCCAAGTGGAAGGTAAAGTCCATTTTCACAAACGTTCTTCTCGTCATGCGAAAATAGTATATAAACTCCGTATCAGTGAAGCGGCGAAGCACGTATCAATCCCACCACTTTTGTGTGTAATTCGTGCTGGCTGGAATCGTTAAGATTAGATAAACTGCTAATCGATTCCGTGGAATTGAAACACACGGAACCGGTTCTCAACAGGAACCGGTTCTCGATTCCCTACAGGGAACTCGGGTCACTTTTGTGGTAGAGGGTCCATCACCTGCTTGCCTCAACTGAAATGTTATTGCATTGCTTAGAATGTCATTAAACTAATAATATCTCCATCAGGCCAAGTTACAGGCCAGATCAGTGGAATGACAGCTCCGCTTACACTGTATTCTTGAGCCATAAAAACACCTGCCATGAAATAAATGTTAGAAAGAAACGTTTAATGCAATACTGTGGAACATTCATGGCACAGCAATAACATCTCCATGGAGACAAGCAGGCAGCGTACACAGTGCAGCTGTAAAACTGGGACTGTCCTGTCTGTTCACCCTAAACACGCAGGAAGTCAGACATACACATAAACTAGCCAAGAATCTGACCAACTTTCTGAAGAATTTACTGTCACATTCTTGTCTTTATTGCCTTATATTTCAGTTCTGTCTGTTCTGGATACTTCTCAGATATTATGTAGTTATGAAGTTTTGACCTCTTGTACGTCAGAACTTATTTAACACATGGGAATAAAGGTCACCCTCAGGAGAGTCTAAACTGAGAAAATCAAATTAGTGACATTTTTGAAAGTGGCTGTTCTGGGAAGTGCTCTTTCACTTATCGATCCTTCTAATTCTGAAAATGCATCATTCACTTGGAATTACAAGGTTCTATTTACAAAATTTGTCAAAAACACTGACTTATGTTCTAGTGATCAATTTATTTAAATGAGAATTAATGTTTTTTACAATCTTACCTTATTTCGGTAATAAAACAAGTTGTTTTACTCACCCATAGCACTTTGGTGTCATTTGGAGCATTTCCGGAGATGTTTTAGTTTAGCGATATCCGTAACGTGAGTTCTCAGGGCATATGTTTGCGGTCTCCAAATAACACAAACTTTAGCACTTTTCAAATCATAGAAGCTCAATGTCTTAGTCTACACTGGCCTGTGATCCGAGATTTATCCATCATTTCGAGTAGATGAGGAGGCCAGTGTGCGCGCTCGTTTAAATATAACGTGCCCTCGTCTATCTAAAACGTGCTCTTGTTTAAATTTGCTCAAAATGTGCACACGAGATGTATAAAATGTGTGCTCGTTTTGAAATCGTGGCCACGCTTTAGTAAATCGTGCTCTCGAGGTTTATAACATGGGCACGACTCAATTTTAGCGAGCGCACAGTTTTAGTAAGACGACTCCACGATTTAGTTAAACGAGCGCACGCTCTATTTACACGGACGCGCGACTTTATTTTTTTTATTTTTTTTTATTTAACCTTTATTTAACCAGGAAAGCCCCATTGAGATTAATAATCTCTTTTTCAAGGGAGTCCTGGCCAAGACAGCGGCACATTTCAAAACCACTTGAAAAACAATTTAAGCAATTACAAGCAATAAAATGTTTCAGAATTAAAAACATTTACAAACCATAGATTTCAATTCCAAACCTTTGAGCAAGATTTTAAACTGTCCTATAGAGACCAGTTCCTTTAGTTTCCAGTCTTTTTGTAGGTTGTTCCAAGTTGTGGGAGCAGAATACTGGAACGCTCCTTTACCAGCTTCTGCGAACACTTGGCACAGTCAGCAGCAGTGCTTCCTGTTTTTCCTCGAGTGATGCAGAAAAGGGGGAGCCACTGTCTGCGTTCATGTATGTTAGCTAACAATAAAATGAGGATGCAATTTCACAAAACGAGGACTTGCTTTGCAAAGTGAGCGCACGCTTTATTGGCACCCCCCAAAAAAGGTTTTCTGTGAGCGTTTATGAGCGCCGTAGTTTATAATTGTGTCTCATCTGACACAGGTCTGTTGCTCTTTGGTTGCTATTCCATCTATTTTTTTTTTCTTTTTACCCTCTGTTATATATTATATATTATATTTGATGAGTGAGCTACCGTACCCAAAACAATTTCCCTTGTGGATCAATAAAGTTTGTTTAAGTCTAAGGTCGTTTTCACACCAGGAAAGTCCGATAGTTCACTTGCTTTGGTCCGGACCAAATTTTTTAAAATCTTTTTTATTTTGGTGCGGTTCGCTTTCACACTGCACTTTTTTCCCAAGCGGACCAACATCTATAAACATGTCGCTCAGCCATTGGACAGAAATGAGCCGTGTCAAAGCGCCGTGTCCAAACAAGTGAAGGAGGAGAATAATGGTGTTACGTGCTGTTTTCAATCTAGCTTTAGCGATATGGCTTTTACAGTTCGCACAAATATTTGAGCAGCATCGTGAGGTTTACACTATTTTACAATCAATTTCCCAATGACAAAGACACAGAGCAAGATGGCTACAGAGGACAGAGCTCATGTGCGCATCAAGTTCTGACTCTTGCTCTTCACGCAAAACGTAAGTAAGCCTCGTAAGTTTCGTTTTGTTTCGTTTCGTCAGCCTCGGTTTCCCATAATGCTCGACATACGACGGGAGCTCGTTAAGTACAAAAAGCCAACTTGTGTCGGATCGAGTCCGGTCTGCATTCTCACCTCAAACGAACCGCACCAGGATTCGAATGGAACCGTGCCAAGACCGAGCTTTTTAGGTGGTCTCAGTTCGATTGTTTGCTCCGGATCGAGATTTTTGGTTTTTATTCACACCAGCCCAAAAGGGCCGAATCAAAGGAGCAAACGAACTCTGGTTTGTTTAAAACGAAACAAACAAGGCAGGTGTGAAAACGACCCAAGTCTAAGTATCTAATTTGGGCTGAAATGTCTTTTTCAGACCAAAAATGCTGTCTTTTGTAACAGAGCAAGGATGAATAGCAACATTCCAGCAAATGTGGTCTGATAGAACCTGTTTTTGCTCATAAAATCTCAAAAAAAAAAAAAAAGAAAGAAAAAGCACCCAACTCCATGAATTTTGGACATAGTTTACAGAAGACACCCAGGAACAAAACAAAATATAAGAATAACTCAATTTTGACAAAAATACCAGATAAAACCTAATTCTAAGGAGGCGACTTCACCACGTTTAAACCTCATTTGATTACCAAACCACGCCACTCCTCGTCTGACCTGCCACTGTCTGATTGGAATAACATGTTCCCAGTCATTTTAAATATAAACATAAAAGAACAGCAATTTATCTCAATGTACTTGCAAAACTCAAGTGTTTTTGTGTGAGACGTGTTTGAGAGGGCCGGTGGAAACATGGACTCACAGCTGTGTATGTTCAATGCATTTGTCTACATTAAACCTAAACTATGTTCTTTATGTTCTGCTGGAACGGAGCACAGCTGGGCCTAAAATCCAAGACTCTCTAGTTGAACTTTCCATTTTGTTTTTAAATAGCTTCTTTAGACACCTTTAGATTGGTATTTTTTTATTAACTTTTATGTCATTTGCGATCCAAACCATAATAGACACTTCTATAATACTTTTGGTGTTTGTTTGGTCACCAATGAAGCTCCTTGAGTTCTGATAGGCCTGATTGACAGATGGATTAGCCAGTCAGGGACATGCATGGACCGTCTGTATCAAAACAAACACATAAGTAAACTAGTGCTGTCAGGCAGTCAAAAAATGAATCTACTTAATTACAGGATTTGTAATTAATTAATCTAATTAATCACATTTTTTAAATTAATTTTTAGGTGGTTTATTGTGCTCTACCACAGTGCAAAAAAGGTGTCAAACATGTGCTTTATAGTGGTACAGAGGAAAGACTGCAGACTTCCCCTTTAAGTCTTTAAGGTTATTTTCACACCTGCCTTGTTTGGTTTGTTTAAAACGAACCAGAGTTCGTTTGCTCCTTTGATTCGGACCTTTTGGGCTGGTGTTAATAAAAACCAAAAATCTCGATCCGGAGCAAACAAGCGAACCGAGACCACCTAAAAAGCTCGGTCTCAGCACGGTTCCATTCGAACTCTGGTGCGGTTCGTTTGAGGTGAGAATGCAGACCGGACTCGATCCGACACAAGTTGGCTTTTTGTACTTAACGAGCTCCCGTCGTATGTCGAGCATTATGGGAAACCGAGGCTGACGAAACTAAACGAAACAAAACTTACGAGGCTTACTTACGTTTTGCGTGAAGAGCAAGAGTCAGAACTTGATGCACACATGAGCGCTGTCCTCCGTAGCCGTCTTGTCCTGTGTCTTCGTCGTTTGGAAATTGATTGTAAAATAGTGTAAACTTCACGATGCTGCTCAAACATTTGTGCGAACTGTAAAAACTGAGCAAACCATATCGCAAAGGCTAGATTGAAAACAGCACGTAACACCATTATTCTCCTCCTTCACGTGTTTGGACACGGCGCTTTGACACAGCTCATTTCTGTCCAATGGCTGAGCGACCTCAGCACACGTGGTTTTGTTTACAGATGTTGGTTCACTTGGGGAAAAACTGCAGTGTGAAAGCGAACCGCACCAAAAAACCAAAAAAACCAAAAAACAAATTGGTTCAGACCAAAGCAAGTGAACTATCGGACTTTCCTGGTGTGAAAACGACCTAAGTCTTTCAGTCTTTGGCTTGCTCTCTACCTCCACTGTAAAGACAAGACTGCTGGCAGACCTGCAGAGTGCACCTATATACCCCCATTCCCTCTCCCACATTACAGAACATTCATTCGAAAGCTAATTTACACCATTTCACTATTAAATGGCAAATATTTCTGGTGCCAAAAGGTGAGCACATACATTCTTAGAGGTGCTATAATGTACAGCGCATCACTGCCGTTTAAAAAAAAAAAAAAAAAAAAACACTAGGTCACCCGGGGATCGAACCCAGAACGTTCTTGTTCTAAAACTAGTGCGCTAGCCACTCAACCACCACGCCATCTAAGCTATTACTCTGGCTACAGTCAAATAAGTTTGACAATCCTTGTGTAACAGACTGCGGATATCTCTGCACGAGAGTTTCGGCCCGAAACTCGGGTAGCTTTCAGTTCTCAATTCTTTTCAGTTTCAATTCTTTTAGCGGTGCTGCGCACTGGCTGAGAATGTTATACCGGTGCGCCGTTCCGGTGCGCACCGGCTTACTTTCACCACTGCAGTGTACAATTACATTAAGCACAGTGGCAGAGATGTTTGTACCAGATTGTAGCTCATAGCTAATTTCCATCTGTAGTCCTGGGAAGGCGAGACAACACAACTATACAATGAAAATACAATATACAAATATACAATAAAATAACTATTTACAAGTTAAAAGTGCAATGTATAATGTAATGTAATGTAATGTAATGTTGTAGCACTATTGGTTTGGTAATCTGGGGGTCATCAGGTGATACCCACAAGTGTAACATCTGATGGCAAAATACCCGTCTGGTATTGTTAGTGTGAGCATGTTTGGTGCTCCAGAATCCAATTTTTAACGGCCCGTGAAAAGCTGTAAAAATCAGTCATGTTCTTTAGATTGTCTGGAAGCCAAGGAATTCCATTCCTTGATGGCTTTATAGGAAAAGGCAGATTGAGAGAAGACAGACTTTCTTTTAGGAACATTGCAGTCGCCTCTAGACACAGACCTTAACCCTCTACTTGTGAGTTGAGAGCGAGGCTGGATGTAGGTCTTAAGAGGAAGTGGGGCGGCATCATGTACAATTTTGTGGACATGACCCCTGGAACCCGTGAAACTGAAGGATTTAAACTACTGGTGTGGATGTGTCCGGGTTGATCGCACCACGGGAGGAGGGAGGAGGCGGCAGCGCGGGAGTGAGTAAATGATCGAGTTTAGTGTAATTTGGATGGACAAAACTGGCGCTTCTAAGTGTGCACCCTTAGTCGCGGCAGAACACGCTGGAGAGGTTACGGGAATTAGTTGATAATGAAAAGGGTTCGGCGTGTGGAGCGCAGCGGATACGGAAACGGGCGCGCGTCTTCACGTGCTCTCCCTGGGGACAACGCTCTTAGGGATCACTCCGTCACATTTTTATAAATAAACTCGCCATTCAAAGGCCCCGCACGCCAAATTTAAAATGCGTGTGCATTGAATTGCCGCTTATAATTAATTGCGTTAATTTTTATAACCCATTAATTTGCAGTGTAATTAATCAATCTAATTAACACGTTCAACTGACAGCCCTAAAATTTTATTTTTTTATTGCAAACCATAACAGTTTCAGTGAGACACTTTGTGTTTGATGTTCCACTCTCACGTTCCACTTTCATGAAGTGCTTCTGTCTTCATAAGAGTCAAAGTTCTGGTCAGAGTGCTGGAGGACACTGACCAGAACTGAAGAAGCAGCTTGGATGAGCTGCGAAACATTCGACCAAATAAACTTTTGTCCAGTTGACAAATTGAATTTCTCCTTTTGCCGTGGATTCTATCTGGATGACTGAGGGATTCTACACACTCACAGTATGTAGAGTTGTGTTTTGTTTCATTCACACATGTTTGTGTAACCCTTTATTATTAGTTCGTCTACATCTCCAAAGCTCTAAATCAGGGGTGTGAAACATGCAGCCCGGGGGCCAGATCTGGCCCTCCAAGAACTTTAATCTGGCCCTCGGCTGATTTTCTATTAAAATATTTTAATTATATTTAAATTTTCTATTAAAATATTGGTAATTTTCTGCGCCTCTTTTCTGCACAGTTTAGCATAGCAGCGTCTCCAGCGTCTCCAGCGCCTCTGTGCCCCTCCCACCAGAGCAACACACATGAAGACTCGCCTCTTTCCAAACGCTCTTAAAGGACCATCGTTTTGACCAGACCTGGGCACAAAGGGCCGGTGTGGCTGCAGGTTTTCTTTCCAACCAAGCAGCAGCATGCCAGACTTGACTGATTGCATCACGTGATCTCAGTCTTCAGACAGTTGAAGGTGTGCTCTTGGTTGGTTGGAACAAAAACCTCCTATTCCTATTTGTTCACGGAGGTGAATGGGAAACCTGTACGCTTGTTTTGAAATTGCATTTACTTAAAGGTCCCATGGCATGAAATTTTCACTTTCTGAGGTTTTTGAACGTTAATGTGAGCTCCCCTACCCTGTTTAGGCCCCCCCCATGGTTAAAGGTTGTGAAATGTCTAAACTGAGCATTTGCGATCCTTTTCTGCGTTACAAAAAATCGGAGCTCAAACGGGCGATTTTGAACAAGGCACCTTATTGACGTCAGATCGAAAAAAGAAATGCAAATGCAGTTCCACCCCCGTCTGTCTGTACTCAGTGTCTCTGTAAATCACGCCCAGAGAGTTGCGCTAGGCAATGCGAAATGCGTTTTTTTATTTGCCTGGAGGCACGTCAAAGTGTTTCTAGGCTCGGAAGTCCTTTATCTGAGCCTCTGGACCTTTGAACAGCAGTGGTTTAATTTTATGTGGAAATGTGTTTATTTTTCAATGGAACGCTTCAAATCTCTCCCCCGTGCAAAAACAAGGAAATGGATCAGCTGTCGGCTCTGAGCGGAGAGTTTGTCCACGCCCCCACCCTCTACTATTGGCCATCTGTTTTCTCCTCATTTGCATTCAAGCAACAACGCCCAGAATAAAGAGTTTAAGAGAGATATTTATGACTCTTTCTCATCTTATCTCTGTTTCTCATGCACTGAGTGTTGATTTTGAAGAAGGATTCATTTACAGTATTAGGGAACCATTAAGGAGCCATATAAAAGCATCAAGAAGTACCATGTCATGGGATCTTTAAAGTTTCAGGTTGCTCATAATATTATAATATTTTGTAAAAGAAAGAGTTCATCAAATAAAAAAGACTTCTGTAATAGATTTGTGTTTCTCTGTACAAATATTTGGACTTATTGCTATTTTTGGGGTATATTTGCCATGACTTTTCTGATCCGGCCGCTTTGGGATCAAAGTCGGTTGGATACGGCCCCTGGACCAAAATGAGTGTGACACCCCTGGTCTAAATGCTCTGCTCCACCGTGTGATGTCATGTCGCGGTAGTTTTCAAATCAATAGCTGCGTTTTACCTTTAGCTCAGTGGACTGGCAGTTCCACGGCTGAAATCTCTAATTGATTCTAGTGGAGCCCTTCCTGTATTACCACATGACATAAACTCAGTCTTGTGAGTTAAACATGTGTGAATGAAACAAAGCACAAGTCAAGATGTTTGTGATGAGCACACATTATGACGTAGATCAGAAAATAGCGTACTATGGGCCTGCTAAGATAGGGAAACTCTTCTACCGTCTGACATCGAACAATAAGACCAAATTTGACCTCCAAAATAAACTCACTGGACCCAAGCTGTAATCGTTCACTTCAGTTCGTTTATTGGCGTGCAGTCCGGCTGCCTCAGTCACTCGCATACACATACAGTGTACTTTCAGTAAACAGTGTCTATTCATGTGCGTATTTACAGTTCAAACATGTCCATACAAAAACAACCACGCGTTTCACCAAACCAAAATACACTCATACAAATGTGAGGTTAAATACATTCACTCACTGTCGGTGGTAGACTCACAGGACACAAAAATGGACTCTGGAGTCTGGAGTCTTTAAATAGCAAAAGGCTATGTACAAAATATTGCAAATAAATATTTAAATTACAAATATCGTCTTGAAAATGGTATGCAAGAAAACGGTTTTATACGATTGCAGATTTTGAAGTACGAATTCGTCAATTTGATCTGAATTCCTAATTATAGTTTGTTTTTCTACGTTGATCCTGAATTCAGTAGTTTTGACTAGTTCAGATTTGGAAGGATACTGATACTATTTGCTAAATGAAGGGGCAAGACAGTGGCGCTTACCCAATTTACAAATCAGTTTTCAGAAATGTCTTCAAACCAGTGAAATATTCCATGCACATACGCAATTTAATCTGACAAGTCAAAACTACTCAACTGCGGTTTAATATTCTATCTAAACTCAATTCATAAATAAACAAGACTCGATATTCCATTTTTGCAGCGTAGAAGGCAGAGAATGTCCACCAGACGTGCTGTTCACTGCTCCAGGCAGGTCACAGTGGGTGAGGATGGGTCAAATGCAGAGGACATGTTCTAGATCAGGGTGTCAAACATGCAGCCCGGGGGCCAGATCCGGCCCTCCAAGAACTTTAATCTGGCCCTCGGCTGATTTTTCTACAGTCATACCTCACCTTACGAAAGACCCAAATAACAAACAATCCAAGTTACAAAGCGCCTTTACGTAAAATTTTTGTCTCTGAATAAGAAAGAAAATACAAGTTATGAAACGCGAAATCTCAAAAATTCAAATAATGCGCGCTCGGCTTCGCAGCCGCCTGAATCCCCCGAAACATAAATACACTTGTAAATACACTCTCCAACAGGGTTTAGGGGGGTGTTGGGGGCCTTGGAACGAATCAGGCCTTTTACATTGCGACTCTACTTACGAAAAAATCACGTTACAAAATTACTTCTGGAACGAATTAATTTCGTGAGGTGAGGTATGACTGTATTAAAATATTTTAATTGTATTTAAATTTTCTATTAAAATATTGGTAATTTTCTTCCTCTTTTCTGTGCAGCGTCTCCAGCTCCTCTGTACGTGGCCCCTCCCACCAGAGCAGCACAAATGAAGACTCGCCTCTTTCCAAACGCTCTTAAAGGACCATCGTTTTGACTGTTGATGTGACACCCTCATCAAAAAAATGTCAAAAATTAGAAAAGTGGACGTCGAGTGCAGGATTTTCCGAGAAAAATGTACTAATTCCTATTTGTTCACAAAGGTGAATGGAAAACCTGTGTGCTTGTGTTAACATTGCATTTTTCTTAAAGTTTCCGGTTGTTCATAATATTATAATATTTTGTAAAAGAAAGGGTTCATCAAATAAAAAGACTTCTGTAGTAGATTTGTGTTTCTCTGCACAAATATTTGGACTTATTGCTATTTTTGGGGTATATTTGCCATGAGTTTTCTGATCTGGCCCCTTTGGGATCAAAGTAGGTTGGATACGGCCCCCGGACCAAAATGAGTTTGACACCCCTGTTCTAGATCGAACTCTGCCAAAGTTCTCGTCTGCACCGAGACTTCGCTCACGCTTCAGGCAAGATCTGTGCAGCACGGTTTCAAGTTTAATCTCGAGGTGCATAGTCCCCTGATCATCAAGTCTGCTCCAGTGGTAAACAAATGTGCCTGGTGCTAGTCCTGGATCTCGGACTAGTTCTTTGACTAGTTCTTGGACCAAGTCTTGAACTAGGTTCTGGGCTGGGCCTTGGAATAGTTCTTGAACTTTGCCATGGTCCAGTTCTTGGGTAAGGTGCTGGCCCTGGACCTGGACTCGGCCTTGGTCTCTCCTGTGGCTGTGGAGCACAGGTCTCTGTAAAAGTCCGACTGGAGAAAGCGTGGGTAGGCGTTGTTCTCCATGAGGCTGTAGACCTTCCTCTGAGCCTGGAGGAAGAGCGTGGGGCTGGGGTTGTTCAGGCCGACCGTGATGGCGTTTCTGGTCTGGTAGTCCAGGTTTATCTGAGAAAAAGAAGGAATGAAAGGCATATTTGTTTAAAAATGTTATAAATCTATTTGCTATTTTAATAAGAGTAAGGAAGAGTAAGACTGCTACATGGTTTGGAATTACAGAAGCTCTACTACTCTTACTAATTACTTAAACACGTTTCTACTATTACTATCACGACTAATTGTTACTGGAACCACCACTGTTACTACCACAAACACACTTTTTAATTTAATTAATTAATTAATTTATTTATTTTTTCAGCTGAAGTTTATTTTGAAAAACCACATGCCCTTGTTTAGAAAGTATTAAATTGGATAGAATTGAAATCAACAAAAAATAATTCCCAAGTTTGCCCAGTTTTTCTGTGAATTTTCCCTAAAAGTACTAGTAAACATTCACAAAATTACAAAATTAAAAAGATTTGACAAGTAAAATACATTTCTAGGCATGTATACTGTATTTCCAAAAGTACTTTTTTTTTAAAATTTTCTTTTTTCTTTTTTCAAATTTTCTGTTCAGTTGTGTTGAATTGTGTTGTTTTTATTATTATTATTATTATTATTATTATTATTATTATTATTATTTATTTTATTTTTTTCAGCTGAAGTTTATTTTTTGAAAATCCCCATGCACTTGTTTAGAAATTATTAAATTGGATAGAAAATTTAAAAACAAAAAATAATTCCCAAGTTTGTCTAGTTTTTCTACCAATTTTCTCTAAAAGTACTAGTAAACATTCACAAAATGACAAAACTAAACAGATTTGACAAGTAAAATTAACTTCTAGGTACTTATATTTCCAAAAGTTCTTTTTTTTCCCCAAATTTTCTTTATTTTTTCAAATGTTTAGAAATTAAATTGGATAGAAAATTGAAAAACAAAAAAATAATTCCCAAGTTTGCCCAGTTTTTCTGTGAATTTTCCCTAAAAGTACTAGTAAACATTCACAAAATTACAAAACTAAAAACTTCTCAGCACTTGAGCACCAGGATCACATTAAGAAACAGACCACATATTCATCCGACTATTCCTGTTAAATTCTTCAAACGTGTTGAGACATTTCGGAGTGTTCCTCACCTCTTTGGGCGCCTCACAGCACACGTACTCCTCGTAGATGCTGTTGGCTCGTGCCTTCAGATGTTTGGTCGAGCTCAGGGTCTGATACTCCTCACACTTGGACCAAAACTCAATGTTCTCCTCACAGAACTCCGACTTCAAGAAGATGAAGAACGCTGATTTACCGTCTGGAAAACAAAGATTAGGACGTCAGCTTGATTTTGCATGCAAAGTGGTTCTGTTTTTTGAAAGAAATAACCAAACTGGAAATCCACAACCTTCTCATTTATTTTATTGACATTGGGTCCACAAACCTTCCTTGTGGCAATAATGTATAATCTTCACCTCAGTCCATTTGTGCTAGCAGAGAAAACTTTGCTGGTTTTGTGGATAAGACATGAACCACCTGCATTTTGACGATTAAAAGTCAAACTCTAGCACAGAATTCTCACATTCCCTCTCAGTCGCTCAGTTTCTAAATATGGGCAGTTTAGGTTCTGATGTCACATGGACCCAACCCAACCTGTTGTGTAACGTTCAGGACAAAATCTCAAAACGTTACGCAATATTCAAGACTGGACACTGCCTGTAGTACAACGTGAATAGGAATGAAATCTGTCTTTTCGAAACTAGGAAACCAGGATTGCATCGGTTATTTTAAAGGTGAAATGTGTAACGTTTCTGGTAAGGAGTTCAACACGAGATTATTTCCATGGAGATATTACTGCTTCGCCTGAAATTTTTCACAGTATTTTCACATTATCCCTTTCTTGCATTGTGACCACATTTGTTGCCTAAGTTTAAGCGGGTCAACTGGAGGGAAAACCGACATTTTCACACCTAAAAGCATGCTGGACACATGCATGCAGCCCTGTAGTTGCATTCTATTGCTGCTAGATGGCGCTGTGAAGCAGGTGAGTTTGACTTTCCCACTTGTCAAGTGCAATAATTCCTCCATGGAGAGGAAAATGAAGGGAAAATCTATATCAGTTTAGTAAAATATTTGTTTTAGAACATGTAGAAGTAGTATTTGCTGATTTTCAAAGAAAAATAAACAAACCAGGAGGTATTTTATTGACTGGCCACATATGTGGTCACTATGCATATAGTAGTGACCTTATAAATGCCACATATGTACACATATGTGGCCAGTATGCATGTAAGTTTTTGCGTACTGTATTAAAGTAATTATATAGTAATAATCTTTCACACCACACATACAGTGATGAAGCAGCTATAGTATGAAAGTTTAGGGGTACATTTTATTGCAATACATTATTATATATATTATGTTATATATGTTATTATATTATATATAATATTTAGTGCAATCTCTATCCGTTTGCATTGGCTAAACAACCAAAGACTCCTGAAAGTTGACAAAATTGTGGGTGAAGTTCACAGAATGTCAGTGTTACTTCAGGGAATAAATATTTTGCATTTTTTTTTGACATTTTTGACATTGTGACACACATGCATTAGCTTTGTGCTAAATTGTAGCTTTGTGCTACAATTTGTATGAAAAGCGCTTTATAAATATTGTTTGATTGATTGATTGATTGCATTAGCTGCATGGTGGCAACATATATGACACCCCTAAAGCACCCAATTTGGGAACTTTATTTGAAAAAAAAAGTATGGGGTATGTCTAATAATAAAAATACATGTCTGATTGGAATTTGGCAGCTCTGGTACAAAAAACTTTTATGCAAGAAAGGGTTATATGTTCCATTCTACTGAGTGGGGTCGCCTCTCCACAAATCTAACCTCTATCAGAAGTTACTGAAGATACTGTACTGCGGAACATTAGGAATCTCCATGGAGACAAGCAGGTGACGGACAGTTCTTCCTAACTTGGGAGGCTGCACAGCGGAGGCCATCAAACCAAAAACAAAACTAAAATGTGATTATCATAACATTCTTGAAGAGAACGTCCAACATTTGTAGATTTCTAGTTTGGATTTCTTTCAAAAACTGTAAATCTCCCATAGACCTTCCATCTGAAATCCTGACGTCATCAAATTCTAGAAGGTGAACGCAGCCTATTGTTGACGCTAATTAACAGGACGTCCTTTGTCGGTCCTTAGCAACACGTCCGGCTGTTCTGATCGATCATACAGAGGTGAACGGGGTGAAAGGAGGTCGAGGGTTCTTACATTTATGCGACAGGAGTTGGTCAAGTGACTGGCCCCAGTGCTGCACGTCATCAGTGCTTGGCCTAAAGGCACAACGGACAAAAGAGACACCAAAATTAGACAGAGAAACCAATTTGAAAAGGAGGTTTGTATTCATTAGGAAAGGTTGTTATGATGTGCTTACGACTAAAGGATATTTAAGAATTAAGACAGTGCTCTAGTCTTAGCCTGCAAGTTATCATTTAAATTCAGTTTTTAGATTTGTTAAGTTAAAACAAATTTTAAAAATGTAAGGTGTGATTTCATGTGATTTCTCTACGGCTAATGTAATGTAAATGGCTAACAAAAATTAGGAAAATGTCACTCCAAAAACAGAATTTTGCTTAAAAACAAGAAAGAAAAAAAAAAAAGAATAATTTAAAAATATTGAAAACTAGCAAAAAAAAAATAAAAATAAAATAAATGTAAAAACAAAATACAACTTAACTAGATAAAAAATTATTCAAACAACAAATACATTCTTGTAGTTTCATGGGTCTATGGTTTATGTAATGTAAATGGATAACAAAAATTTGGAAAATGTTAATCTAAAAACAGCAAATTTAGCTTAAAAACAAGAAAAAAAGGAATAACTGAAAAATATTGAAAACTAGAAAAAAATAAAAAAAATAAAATTAATTTTAAAAATAAAAAAAATAAAATAAAAAAAATTGTAAAAACAAAATACAACTTGACTAGATAAAATTATTCAAACAACAAATACATTCTTGTAGTTTTAACTCCTTAAGATCCAAATGTATTTGACAGCAGCAGAAAGAAACAAGGGCTAAAAGGGGAAAAAAAGGGAAGGGAAGGGGGAAAAAAAGGGAAAAAAAAAATTAAAGCTAAAGAATTTTGCTTAAAAAAATTGAAAATATATAATATATATATATATATATATATATATATATATATATATATATATATATATATATATATAATAAAATTTAACTGAATAATTAAAAAAATATTGAAAACTACCCAAAAAAATTAAAAGTTATAAAATAACTATTATTTATTATTAATATTTATTATAATTAAATAATAAATTTATAAAAATAAAAATATATTGTAAAAACATAATACAACTTAACTAGATAAAATTATTCAAACAAATACATTCTTGTAGATCTAAATGTAAATGTATCTCCTCAAGTTCTAAATGTATTTGAAGCAGGGGCTAAAAAGCTATTTACAAATGCCTGCAAATCAGTCACACATTAACACCCGACAGAGTTAAATATGTATAACTAAACTCAAATGAAATCAAACGTATTTACCTGTAGGGTTTGTTCTTGATCAGATGTGTGTTTTTCTTCAATAGTAACGTGATCCTGTTTTTCCAACTTTTCCTCCTGAAACGTCAATTAAACCTTTGTTAGATTGTTTCGCATCCGTCAGCGCAGACAGACAAATAATCCTGGTGTTTGCTCTCTAATTACTGCTTCGTTTAGTGATGTAAGGCGTATTCTAAAAGCAGAACTCTGTACACACTCGGAAACAATGGTTCACAAACTATTGCAAAGGCCTATGACGTCCGAAAGGTGTTCAGACTTTGCAGAGTAAACCTGTTTCAAAGAAGTACTCTTGTTCAATTGATTTAATTGGCTAAATATTTACTTTAAAAGGAAATAACAGTAGAACCACATGGAAATACTTTCTGTAACTCTAAGGTAAAGTATTTTTAGATATACTTTTCCATATTTTGCTCAAAAGGGCACTACTACTCCATGCAGACTGTAGATAAAACATAAATCATTTAAGCGTCTACTCGGCCAAATTAACAAATTAATTCTAAATTTTCACATTTTAATTTAATTTTGTTCTAATAATTACAAAAAGTCAATAATCAGCCTGCAGTAGAAGTCCTAAAAATAAAATAAAAAAAGATTTTGGAAGACTAAATGTTGTAATTTATTCTTTTTTTTTTTTTTTTAATTCCTGTTCAGTTGTGTTGCAATTCTTTTTGTTAGTTTTTTTCAGTCCACATGCCACATGCCCTTGTTTAGAAATGGTTAAATTGGATAGAGAATTTAAAATAATTCCCAAATTTGCCCAGTTTGTCTGAGATTATTCCCTAAAAATACTCGTAAACATTCACAAAATTGCAAAACTAAAAAGATTTGACAAGTAGGCACTTATATTTTATCCAAAATCTGTCTCAAAATTGTAATATTTCAAGTACAATTGAGCAAAAGTACAACTGCACACAGCTGCTTTTGATAGCATCTTATCATTATAACATCTTAAAAACAAAATTAAAAATAATGAACTCCCACTCTTACCGAAAGCTCTAAGACTAAATGTTGTAATTTATTCTTTTCTTTTTTTCTGTTCAATTGTGTTGACTTTTTTTTTTTTTCAGCTAAAGTTTATTTTGAAAATCCACATGCCCTTGTTTAGAAATGATTAAATTGGATAGAAAATTGAAATCAACAAAAAATAATTCCCAAGTTTGCCCAGTTTTGCTGCCAATTTTCCCTAAAAGTAATAATAATTCATAATAATAATTCATAGCATTTATATAGCGCCTTTCATGACACCCAAAGCACTTTACAATTCATTGTTCATTCACTCCACACTTGGTGGTGGTAAGCTACTTTCTGTAGCCACAGCTGCCCTGGGGCAGACTGACGGAAGCGAGGCTGCCAATCTGCGCCATCGGCCCCTCCGACCACCTCCAACACTCACGCACACACCATTTTCATACTACTACTAAGTACTAGTAAACATTCACAAAATTACAAAACTAAAAAGATTTGACAAGCACAATTAAAATTATTAGCACTTATATGTCAAAAATTGTCTCAAAAAGTACAGTTGCACACAGCTCATTATAACATCTTAAAAATTTAACTCTGCCATATAAAAAAATTACTTTGGAAGACTAAATGTTGTAATTTTTAAATTGTTTTATTTTTATTTATTTATTCAAATTTTCATCTATTATTATTTTTAATTTATTTATTTATTTTCCTAATTTTCTTTTTTATTTGTTCAAATTTTCTGTTCTGTCTGATTTTTTTTTTTTTTTTCCCAGCTGATGTTTATTTTGAAAATCCACATGCCCTGGTTTAGAAATGGTTAAATTGAATAGAAAATTAAAATAAATGAAAAATCATTTAAATTTGCCTAGTTTGGTCAAGTTTGCCCAGTTTGTCTGCCAATATTCCCTAAAAGTACGAGTAAACATTCTCAAAATTGCAAAACTAAAAATTATATTACCAAAAGTACAATTTTTTTTCCAATTTTCTGTTCAGTTGTGTTGAATTGTTTTTGTTTGTTTTGTTTATTTTGAAAATCCACATGCACTTGTTCAGAAATGATTACATTTGATAGAAAATTTTAATCAACAAAAAATAATTCCCAAGTTTGCCCGGTTTTTCTGCCAATATTCCCTAAAAGTACTAGTAAACATTCACAAAATTGCATAACTAAAAAGATCTGACAAGTAAAATTAACTTCTAGGCACTTCAAACTTGTAATATTTCAAGTACAGTCGAGCAAAAGTACAAGTGCACACAGCTGCTTTCGACGGTCTTTAAAAACAAAATTTAAAAATGCTAAACTGAAATCTTACCTAAAGCTCTTCTTCTCTGTGTTAAACTCTGCCATATGTTCAGTATGTGCCATGGTGTCCACACTGACGTCTTTCATGGTTTTCAGATCTGTCTCTGTCTCCTCTGTCCTGTGTCCTCTGTCTCCTCTGTCCTCTGTCCTCCTTATAAAGCCTGAGGGGGCGGGCTTTAGCCTCAGAGCTGCGTGCTGATTGGCCGGCTGCTTGTGTCTGTGTACAAACAGTGAGTTGCCCCGGGGCAGGGGGAGGTTCTGCTGCAGAATCATCTTCAGCTCTACACCACCGTCACTGTCTCATGAGCTGAGCTGAACTAACAATAGAAACAAACACCCGAGAAAATAAACAAGAAAATCTGAACTTTTCCATGTTTTAAGATCGCGGAAATTACAACACAGATGCATCATTGAGACGTGTTTTTGATGGTCAAACAACTCATGAATTTAAGAGCCAAATAACTGGAATAAAGTGTGTAGTAGCAGCAGCAGCAGCAGTAGTAGTAGTAGTAGTAGTAGCAGTAGTAGTAGTAGTAGTAGCAGTCATAGTACAAGTAGTAGGCTAGTAGTACCAGTAGTAGTAGCAGCAGCAGTGATAGTACTAGTTGTAAGTAGTAGGCTATCAGTAGTAGCAGTAGTAGCAGTAGTAGTAGTAGTACTAGTGTGAGTGATAGTAGAGGCAGTATTAGTTTTATTATCAGTAGTAGTAGTAGTAGTAGTAGGAGCAGCAGCAGTATTAGACGAAGTAGCAACAATGATAGTAGTGGTAGTAGTATGCTTGTAGTAGTAGTAGTAGTAGTAACAGTAGTAGCAGCAGTAGTAGTAGTAGTAGTAACAGTAGTAGCAGCAGTAGTAGTAATAGTAGTAGTAATAACAGTAGTAGCAGTAGTAGTAGTAGTATCAGCAGCAGCAGCAGTAGTAGTAGTAGTAGTAGTAGTAGTAGTAGTAGTAGTAGTAGTACCAGCAGCAGCAGCAGTGATAGTACTAGTTGTAAGTAGTAGGCTATCAGTAGTAGTAGTAGTAGCAGTAGTAGTAGTAGTAGCAGTAGGAGTAGTAGTAGTAGTAGTAGTAGTAGCAGCAGCAGCAACAGCAGCAGCAGCAGCAGTAGTAGTAGTAGTAGCAGTAGGAGTAGTAGTAGTAGTAGTAGTAGTAGCAGCAGCAGCAACAGCAGCAGCAGCAGCAGTAGTAGTAGTAGTAGTAGTAGTAGCAGTAGTAGTAGTAGTAGCAGTAGTAGTAGTAGTAGCAGTAGTAGTAGTAGTTCTAGTGTGAGTGATAGTAGCAGCAGTAGTAGTAGTAGTATCAGTAGTAGTAGTAGTAGCAGTAGTAGTAGTAGTAGTAGCAGCAGCAGCAGTAGTAGTAGTAGTAGTAGTAGTAGCAGCAGCAGCAGCAGTAGTAGTAGTAGTAGTAGTAGTAGTAGTAGTAGTAGTAGTAGTAGTAGTAGTAGTAGTAGCAGCAGCAGCAGTAGTAGTAGTAGTAGTAGCAGTAGTAGTAGTAGTAGTAGCAGCAGCAGCAGCAGCAGCAGCAGCAGCAGTAGTAGTAGTAGTAGTAGTAGTAGTAGTAACAGTAGTAGCAGCAGTAGTAGTAGTAGTAGCAGCAGCAGTAGTAGCAGTAGTAGTAGTAGTAGCAGTAGTAGTAGTAGTAGTAGTAGTAGTAACGGTAGTAGCAGCAGTAGTAGTAGTAGTAGTAGTAGTAGTAGTAGTAGTAGTAGTAGTAGCAGTAGCAGCAGTGATAGTCATATCTAAACCAGTGTGTTTAAACTGGCTGACCTTTCTGTTCCCAGTTCATGTTTGAGCTCATGTGACATTTTCTCTGGGATTTACCAGAAGTCTTTTCATCAGAAAGAGGAACAGGATCCTTAGTTATTTAAAGATAGTTAGATAAATATTTAAATCCACAGTATGGAACTTTTCAGCCGTTAACGTTATAACGTCATAATGTAAAACTGTTTTCCATTTTGTTTTTTGTTTACATGTACTGTACTGGAAAAACCTACGTTCTTACTGTGAGCGGGCTTGCATCTCCACAAACCTGACTCAACCATGTTAAAGGTTCACATTTACCAAGACTTTTTCTATTCCAGAAGGTTAGAAACAGGACGCCCCGATTTAAAATACCATTGACCATCATGTACAGCAGGGGTGC
The DNA here is from genome assembly GCA_036785185.1 of Paratrypauchen microcephalus. Classification (NCBI taxonomy): domain Eukaryota; kingdom Metazoa; phylum Chordata; class Actinopteri; order Gobiiformes; family Gobiidae; genus Paratrypauchen; species Paratrypauchen microcephalus. The sequence continues at coordinate 1,543,690 of JAVJIX010000122.1, read as the reverse complement.
CCAACCAGTTGATCGCCTATGGCTACATTCAGACTGCAGGGCTTAATGCTCAATTCCGATTTTTTTGCGAGGTCATTCACATTTCCAATTAAATGCGACTTGTATGTGATCTCCAGTGTGAACTTTATACGCCCCAAAAAGTGTCCCGCATGCGCCTCGGAGGACACGAGGAGGTCACATGCAGCGAGCGTGTTCAGTGTTTACGGAAGTCGCCTAAAGTTGCTGTCGTACCGGAGCCAGAACATGTACAGCTTATTGGTTTTAAGGAGGAGACGGAGAAAGAGAAGGACAAGGTTTTTGGCCACGGCGTTTTGTGGGGCAGCGGCAGCAACGTCCGTAGAAATTGAAACATGTTGGTGTGAAGTCGCAGCCAAGGGTGGTGGGATTGCTACGTGCTTCGCCGCTTCACTGACACGGAGGTCATATACTATTTTCGCATGACGAGAAGAACATTTATGTACATTTGTGAGCGCCTACTTGTACCACTCTCACTGGAGGAAACATGCCCAGGTCGGATGAAGGCGAACTGGCTGTTCAGACTGAAGTCGCATGCCAAAAGATCGGATATGTTTCGGTTTTAGGACCACATATCCAGACCCTCCAGGAATTCGCGATGTTGCGATTTGCAACTTCAACGCAACTTCAGCCAATCTCCGTGAATTCAGGGCGGTGTTGCAATTTTGACCAATCATCGGCGACGTTTTGAACGCCGACCAACTTCCTTCTGCCTTACGTCCGACAAAACAAAACTGCGGCCGGGTCCCCAGTTCCCAGAGCGCACAGCTCGGAGCGCGGCCCGAAGGGGGCTCAGACTGCAGTCAAGGCGGTCCACACTTGCTAAGCCCCGACTGCAGTCCGCGGACCGCTTAACAGCTGCGGTATTTGGACGGCGTGTTAACTGCGCATGGGACAAAAAATAAGTGGGACAGCAGTCGTCGCGCCGGTGTACTGTCGAAATGTGTGACGCACATGCCCTTCGGGCCACGCTCCGAGCCGCACACTCTGGGAATTGGGACACGGCTTCTAATGGCAAAGAAACATGTCTGCCGCGCCATTTGCCCACAAAAATAACAGCAAAAGACCGGGCGAAACAGTTCCCCTCCTAGTAGTAATTTATTTTCGATATTGGTAAGGTTGTTTTAGGACCATATCTGTGATCTCTGTGTCTTTGTATTATTCTTTGTCAGTAATAACTCAGTAATCAAAATATTACTCAATTTTAATTACAAAAAGCGAAAATTGCAACTATTTATCGCAACTTTCACTTCCTCCCGCAACAAAATCGAAACAAAAACCTTAAAAGCACCGCAACTTTCATCGCAACTTTTTGGAAAATTCAGGCATTTTAGCCCACAACAATCACAAAAAATGCCCGCGAAATCCTGGGGGGTCTGAATATCTTGGGCAACGTTCACACTGCAGCCTGAAGTGACCCAAATCCGATTTTTTCGCCCCTATGCGACTTTAAAAATAATCTCACTCCAAAAGCCCATATTTGCGATGTCTAACAGGTCATTCTAAAATGGACTAGAATGTAGACATCTCCTCTTGGTAGATCTCGGCACACCATCAACCTCAAAAGTAGATCCCAGTTAAAAAAAGGTTGAGCACCCCTGATGTACAGCCTCCCTTTGGCCACATGGCTCCACCGGACAACACTAAACTGAAGCTTTTTTCCTACATGACCAAGAGTTAAAGGGTCCAGATTCCACTATTTTCTGATTTTTCTGAGTTCTGTTCCACCTTGTGATGTCATGTGGTAATACAGGAAGTGCTCCACTGTGTTTTTAAACTCTATATCTTCACTAGAATCAGTTGGATAATTTCAGACCTGGAATTGCCGATATCTACTGAACTAAAGCTAAAAGCAAAGCGACCTTTTACCTTTACTTCAGTAGAAAAACATGACATCACAAGGTGGAACAGAGCATTTTGAGCTTTGGAGATGTAGACAGGTTTACTCAAACATGGGAATGAAACAAAACACAACTCCAGGTGTGTTTTGATGAGTAACATTATAACATCAGCCATATTAAACCTCACAAGAGTTGTGTGTAAAACAGGACCTTTTATTTGGAGGAGCTTATGAAAATGTTTACATGTAAAACGACGTGAAGTACGTTAAAGACAACATGTGTACTAGCTCTGTGATGAGTTTAAACAGGACTCACGTGGGAACCAGGGACAAAGAGGTTTTGTTTCACCTGGAGTCATCGTAAACGTGTGAGGAAAAAAACCACAACAAAACACCGAAGTTTGATCTGAAAACATCACAGGATTAAGTCTGGATCTGTGTGTTTGTGTTCGATCGGATACCTCAGGACTCAACAGCTTTTCAAGCACACATGACTGTTTACACTACGCACAGAGTCATTTCACTAAAACAGGGGTGCTCAACCTTTTTTTAACCGAGATCTACTTTTGAGGTTGAGGATCCATTTTTGAATGACCTGTTAGACATGGCAGATATGGGCTTTTGAAGTGAGATTATTTTTAAAGTCGCATAGGAGCGAAAAAATCGGATTTGGGTCACTTCAGGCTGCAGTGTGAACATAGCCCAAGATATGTGGTCCTAAAACCGATACATATCCGATCTTTTGGCATGCGACTTCAGTTTGAACGGCCAGGTCACGTTCATCCGACCTGGGCGTGTTTCCTCCAGCGAGAGTGGTACAAGTAGGCGCTCACAAACGTACAAAAACATTCTTCTCGTCATGCGAAAATAGTATATGAACTCTGCATCAGTGAAGCGGCGAAGCACGTAGCAATCCCACCACTCTTGTCTGCGAATCCGCACCAACACGTTCATTTCTGCAGACGTTGCTGCCACTGCCCCGCAAAACGCCGTGGCCAAAAACCTTGTCCTTCTCCGTCTCCTCCTTAAAACAAATAAGCTGTACATGTTCTGGTTCTGGTGCGACAGCAACTTTACTTCTGTAAACATTGAGCACGCTCGCTGCACGTGACCTCGTCGTGTCCTCCAAGGCGCATGCGGGACACTTTTGGGGCGTTTAAAGTTCACACTGGAGATCACATACAAGTCGCATTTAATTGGAAATGTGAACAACCTCGCAAAGAAATCGGAATTGAGCATTAAGCCCTGCAGTGTGAACGTATCCATACGCGATCGACTGACACTCTGCCTGCGATCGACTGGTAGATCGCGATCGACTGGTTGGGCACCCCTGCACTAAAACATAGAAAATATTTGAAGGAGCTGCTTGTGCTGTGCTCTTACAGTTTTAAACAACTGGACAATAGAACCTGGGTTGCCGGTGCCTAAAGGCTAATTCATAGCCTTCAAGTTCAAGAACTAATATCTTTTGGGCTCAGACCCCGGGGCCTAAACACCGGCATGTCTCCAGATGAGCCTTTAGCGTGAGCCTTTACCAGCAGGTCACACTGAGATCCAGAACGTCTTCTTCAACAGAGACCTGGCCAAGGAAGCAGCAACACAGTCAATATAAAAAACAGTCACATCACAAAATATACATTATAAAACCGCTAGCATCTCTCAAGAATAACACAGACGTCTCAATCACTGCACTTTTTACATTGTTCTTGAATCTGATCTGGTGACACAAGAGTGATTTAAGTGCTCTTCTCGTGGCCCGTCGACCATGTGCAGTAGTGCTCTTCTCTCACACTCGCACATGCCAACGAGTCTCATGCGCCACAACCTTACACGCCACGACCTCACGCGCCACGACCTCACGCGCCACGATCTCATGAACCACCGCTCTGACCAACCAGAGCCAGAGGAGCCAGAGGAGCTAGAGCGGAGCAGTTTTAAGACAACTGAAGAATTTTGAAAGTTTTAGGGGAGGCAGTAGCTCAGTTGGTGGAGCGTTTCTCTGCTGATCCAGGGGTTGGCGGTTCGAATCCCGCTGTTAATGGGTTGATCGTGAGTGATCCCGGCTCCCACGGATGGGTGCTGCCGTTGTGTCCTTGGGCAAGACTTCGCCCCCAGTGTCTGCACTGGTAGCCCCCATGACAGAAGTACATCAAGGCCTGTTGTGACCTGGGCTGTCCTCCCGTGGACCCACCACCTGTGGGAGGATTCATGGGGGCTGGTGCATTGTGTTCTGGGCAGCAGATCTGTTTGGACTGCTGCCTCCACGACCCAGAAATGGAAAAGTGAAAGAAGATGAATGTATGGAAAAAGTTTTGACCTAAAAATAGGTCAAATCGCCACAGAATTCAACCTTTGTGAGAGCTCTCGGTGTCCTAAAAGTATTATATTGGCCTTGTGAAAACATGTGAAAGCTCAAAACCTCCAGAATTCACACACTGAGCTGCAGAGGCTGCACTAGCACTGACTCATGAGGTCAGAGAGTGTCAGCTCATTCTGCTGGCATCTTGAGAACCAAACTCAATCTAAGCCTATAACAGAAACACCCTGGCCATCATGTAATGTTTATATTAAAAAATAAACCAATTTATGTGTAACAATGGCCAAATTTCACATTTTTGAACAAGGCTAAACCAAACTTGTGCTTTGTTCAGATTATAGCACCATAACCAGGACTGAACCAGAACTAAACCAGTTCTAAATCAGGATTAGGGAAAAAAAAAAAAAAAAAAAGAGGTATAAACAAGAACTTAATCAGGATTAAGATTATGATTCATCTAAGAATGTATTTACACTGTCTCTAGTTTGAGCACAATTTGAGTCTAGGACTAACCTAGAATTTAACCTGGACTATTACTCAACTGTGGCTGAACTGGATCTAAATAAGGATTAAACCAAGATGTACCAAAAAGTCAAGGTCTAACACAGGACTAAACCAGGTTTAACACTGGACTAAACCAGGTCTAACACTGGACTAAACCAGGTCTAACACTGGACTAAACCAGATCTAACACTGGACTAAACCAGGTTTAACACTGGACTAAACCAGGTCTAACACTGGACTAAACCAGGTTTAACACTGGACTAAACCAGGTCTAACACTGGACTAAACCAGGTCTAACACTGGACTAAACCAGGTTTAACACTGGACTAAACCAGATCTAACACTGGACTAAACCAGGTTTAACACTGGACTAAACCAGGTCTAATACTGGACTAAACCAAGTTTACTACAGGACTAAACCAGGTTTAACACTGGACTAAACCAGGTCTAACACTGGACTAAACCAGATCTAACACTGGACTAAACCAGGTTTAACACTGGACTAAACCAGGTCTAACACTGGACTAAACCAGGTTTAACACTGGACTAAACCAGATCTAACACTGGACTAAACCAGGTTTAACACTGGACTAAACCAGGTCTAATACTGGACTAAACCAGATCTAACACTGGTCTAAACCAAGTTTACTACAGGACTAAACCAGGTTTAACACTGGACTAAACCAGGTCTAACACTGGACTAAACCAGGTCTAACACTGGACTAAACCAGGTCTAACACAGGTCTAAACCAGATCTAACACTGGACTAAACCAGGTTTAACACTGGACTAAACCAGGTCTAACACTGGACTAAACCAGGTTTAACACTGGACTAAACCAGGTCTAATACTGGACTAAACCAGATCTAACACTGGTCTAAACCAAGTTTAACACAGGACTAAACCAGGTTTAGCACTGGAATAAACCATGTCTAACACTGGACTAAACCAGGTTTAGCACTGGATTAAACCAGGTCTAATACTGGTCTAAACCAGGTTTAACACAGGACTAAACCAGATCTAACACTGGTCTAAACCAGGTTTAACACTGGACTAAACCAGGTCTAATACTGGACTAAACCAGGACTATTTCACTAAGAACATTCCAAAGCAGGCGTTAGCAGTGATCCGGGTCAAGAGTACTTGGATGGGGAAGACCAGAAGAAACTCCAGAAACAGGAAGAACATGCAAAGTCCACACAGTCTGATGGGAATTGAAAGAGGGACCATCTCGTTGGAAGGAACGAGTGTGAATTCCCGTAAATCTGTGTGTGGGGAGAGTTTTCTATTTTCAGAACGAACCAGAAGGACTTAAAAAGAAACGGGGAGGACAGAGACGGAGAGCAGTTTAAAGGCTCTCATCCATCAGTGTGATGCGCAAGTCTTTCCTGTGAAAACAACTGTGTGCAGCTAAAACTTAGATACAGTAATCCCTCGTTTATCTCCCTCGTTTATGTGGGTTAGGTTCCAGAAATAACCCACAATAAGAGAAATCCGCGAAGTAGGACAACTTTATATTTTACAATTATTCTACATGTTTTAAGGCTGTAAATGCCTCACCACACACATTATACACTTTTCTCAGACTGGAATTAACATTTTTTCATATTTGCCTCTCGTTTAAACACTCAAACTTTCATAGATTTTCAACAAAATGTATTAATAGTGACGCGTGGGGGGAGACACGCCAGACGCGCGAGGAGCACTGCCACGTCCCGGGACGAGACGCGCACCAACACGTGCTGCTCTGTCACAGATTTGTCCACGATAAACCCCTCATCGTGGACAAATCCGTGACAGAGCAGCACGTGTGGCACACTTCTCCAAGGGGTTGGTGCGCGTCTCGTCCCGGGACGTGGCAGTGCTCCTCGCGCGTCTGGCGAGGCTCCCGGAGCCGTGTCTCCCCCCACGCGTCACTATTAATACATTTTGTTGAAAATGTATGAAAGTTTGAGTGTTTAAACTAGAGACAAATATGAGAAAATGCAGCGCGAGGCCACGCGTACACCGGGGCTGCGAGCACGAGATAGAACTGTGGCGCCCGGATCACATGTTCTCAACCGAGCCACAAACCTAACACGCACAAACCGAACACGCACAAACGAACGCAAAAGTCGCAAGGAGTGATTTAATCCTGGTTTAGACCTGGTCTAGTCCCGGTTTAGTCCAGGTCTAGACCTGGTCCCGTCCTGGTTTAGTCCAGGGCCAGTCCAGGTTTAGACCTAGTTTAGACCTGGTCTAGACCTGGTTTCGTTCTGGTTTAGTCCAGGGCCAGTCCAGGTTTAGACCTGGTTTAGACCTGGTCTAGACCTGGTTTAGTTCTGGTCTAGACCTGGTTTAGTCCACGTTTAGTCCTGGTCTAGTCTCTTAGCCAAACAGGACGCAGAAAAACAATGTTACACTATAAAAAATAAAAAAAAAGTTACACTATAAAAAAAATGAAAAAAAAAAAAATCGAAAAAAAAATCTGTGAAACAGTGAGGCCGCGAACAGTGAACCGCGATAGAGCGAGGGACCACTGTATGCCAGAATCACAACTGAACCTGCGTCGCCGGTGATAAAAGACACTTCCATATTGTCTCCAAACTGGTGAAACACAAAATTATAACATAAAAAAGGTTCATCATGTCCAATGTGTTTTTACTGAGAATAAATCAGCCTTACAGTAGTTTTGGGTAAAAGCTGTATTTGATTTGAACATGTTTACTCATATCTGGAGACATAGAGGTCAGGTTTGCAAAACTTAAACTCTAAAATCTCAGGGCATGTTGGCGCATGGATGCTGAGAAATGCGGCATTGCAACAGAGTGTGTCTGGCTCATACACCGAGCAGTTTTTGTGACTTTTTGTGACTATATTGAGCTCAGTTTTTACGCCGTATGTGGCAGCAAATGTGGCAGAAGACCTTGAGAGAAAATACTTTGAGGGAATGAACATAAAAGACAGTTGGATTGTGTGAAATGAACTGTTTAACTGTGCAAGAGAATATCTAAGAAGCTAGCTATGGGCATTGAGATACTCCAGGGTTTTTACAGCGTATGTGGCAGCAAATGTGGCAGATCTTCCAGAATACTTTAAGGAATGAACCATTTCGTCGCCAACTGAAACACCAGAGCGGAGTAAGCGCGAGGCCTTTCCTGTTGTTTTCACCTGGCGCTCCCTGGACTCTGCTGTGATGCTGTCGGACACTTCTGGCTCTTCCACAGGATCTGCTGACCCTCCCTGACCAGTCCTCCTGTGAAACTGCACTGAGACCTTTGACTGAGACACAAAGACCACCGAGACTCGCAGTGGACATCAACTGCAACAGTTTACGGCAGCAAAACTTGACGTTCCCTCAGGATCAGCAATGTATCTCTCTCTCTCATAATGAACATATAAATATAAAGAAAACAAAGAAAACAAATAAACAATAGTGCAGCAGGTCAGGTCCAGAGGTGTGAAAACACCATTATAGTCCTGAATGGTTCTACTAACAAGACCCACACTCCACTCCCACTGCAGATCTAATAGGCCCACCTAACTAACACAAACTGTAAACAAGTAGATGAGGTAGTTTCAAAGTAATTTCATTGTAGTTAGCGCCCCCTTCAGGCACATATAGACAGTCAGTGCGTGCACATGGACGAGTGTAATCCGACTGCAAACGGATTGGGATCGTATCGAATTCATGTGCACAGGCTAAGGATCGTATAGGGATTGGTTTCCCGAATCCGATTGGAACCCCTGGCTTAGGCTGATAGTAATTCGCTCGGTGCCGCCTTGTGCATGATATCGGATCAGATTGGCGTACTGTGCCTGCGCGGGAATTTTCGCCAGGGATTTCACCCGGAAGTGGCAGGAGGCGCCGACGCCGTCATAAGTAGCAATTGTTGCCGGAAAAGTCAGACGAAATCATGGCTGCGAAGAAAGAATGCACAACACGTACACCAATGCTGCTCGGTCAAACTCCTCGCTGGAGTTGACAGGATGGCAGACGCAAATAAGGTGGGCGTTAACTCAAAATGTTTGTGCACTTTTCTGATATACTGTAACTGTACTTGTAAAGGACTGTAACCAGCGAAGACTGTCCTCCAGAATTTTTTTTTTTTACCGCTGCAGACTTCAAGTGGTCTCGGCAGACATGACGTGATGACGTAACCGATGACGTATTTTTGTCCACTTTCTTCCATCTGAGAAATTCGTATTCGTACATAAGTTTGCAAATATTTATTTTACGCTCAACTACAACCAAAGACACGTGTATATCCAAAATATGCATGGATTAATTTCTTGTGACTACACGTTTTCGCGTGGATTAATTTTATTCGTGTGGATTAATTTCTGACTACACGTTTTCGCATGGATTAATTTTATTTGCGTGGATTAATTTTATTTGCGTGGATTAATTTCTTGTGAATACACATTATTTTGACCTCTTTCTTATTCCATACAGAACAGACACAACGTTTCACATTAAACTCGCCCTTGTTTAGAAATTGTTAAATTGGATAGAAAATTTCAAATAATTCCCAAGTTTGCCCAGTTTGTCTGCCAATATTCCCTAAAAGTACTAGTAAACATTCACAAAATTGCAAAACTAAAAAGATTTGACAAGTAAAAACGTATATTTCATTCAAAAACTGTCCCCAAACTTGTAATATTTAAAGTCCAATTGAGCAAAAGTACAAGTGCACACAGCTGCTTTCGATTGTCATTATAACGTCTTAACAACAAAATTAAAAATACTAAACTGAACTCCCACTCTTACCTAAAGCTCTAAGACTAAATGTTGTAATTTATTCTTTATTTTTTCAAAAATTTCTGTTAAATTGTGTTGACTTTTTTCTTTTTCTTTTTTTTTTTTGTCAGCTGGTTTATGTTGAAAATCCACATACCCTTGTTTAGAAATGATTAAATTGGATAGAAAATTGAAATCAACAAAAAATTATTCCCAAGTTTCCCCAGTTTACTGCCAATTTTCCCTAAAAGTACAATTAAACGTTCACAAAATTACAAAACTAAAAAGATTTGACAAGTAAAATGAACTTCCAGGCACTTATATTTCCAAAAGTACAATTTTTTTTTCAAATTTTCTTTTTTCTTTTTTCAAATTTTCTGTTCAGTTGTGTTGAATTGTGTTGTTTTTTATTTTATTATTATTATTTTCAGCTGAATTTTATTTTGAAAATCCACATGCCCTTGTTTAGAAATGATTAAATTGGATAGAAAATTGAAATCAACAAAAAATAATTCCCAAGTTTCCCCAGTTTACTGCCAATTTTCCCTAAAAGTACAATTAAACGTTCACAAAATTACAAAACTAAAAAGATTTGACAAGTAAAATGAACTTCTAGGCACTTATATTTCCAAAAGTACTATTTTTTTTCACATTTTCTTTTTTCAAATTTTCTGTTCAGTTGTGTTGAATTGTGTTGTTTTTTATTTTATTATTATTATTATTATTATTTTCAGCTCAATTTTATTTTGAAAATCCACATGCCCTTGTTTAGAAATGATTAAATTTGATAGAAAATTGAAATCAACAAAAAATAATTTAAAAAAAAAAAATTTTTTTTTTTGCCAATTTTCCCTAAAAGTACGAATAAACATCCACAAAATTACAAAACTAAAAAGATTCGACAAGTAAAATGAACTTCTAGGCACTTATATTTCCAAAAGTACAATTTTTTTTCCAATTTTTTTTTTCTTTTTTCAAATTTTCTGTTCAGTTGTGTTGAATTGTGTTATTTTTTATTTTATTTTATTTTTTCAGCTGAATTTTATTTTGAAAATGCACATGGCCTTGTTTAGAAATGTTTAAATTGGATAGAAAATTGAAATCAACAAAAAATAATGTTAAAAAAATAATTTTTTTTTTTTGCCAATTTTCCCTAAAAGTACGAGTAAACATCCACAAAATTACAAAACTAAAAAGATTCGACAAGTAAAATGAACTTCTAAACACTTATATTTCCAAAAATACAATTATTTTTCAAATTTTCTTTTTTATGTTTTCAAATTTTCTGTTCAGTTGTGTTGAATTGTGTTGTTTTTTATTTTATTATTATTATTATTATTTTCAGCTGAATTTTATTTTGAAAATCCACATGCCCTTGTTTAGAAATGATTAAGGAGAAATTTAATTTGTCATATGGACAAAAGTTTATTTGGTCGAATACGTCATTTTAATCCCGCTGTTATCTGATCTCGTTTTCATTTCTAGGTGTGTGTACGTGTAAATGAAGAGGTTCACACTTCTGAATAAACGTGGAACTGCTCTTCGCTGTTACACACACCTGTTACACACACATATGACACACACATATTACACACACCTGTTTACTCAGCTTTGACTCACTGTGAAAGAGCTGATAAGCACTTCCCCTCACCGCTCGTCGGCCTGGAACAGTTCTTAATGAGGCATCTCTTTTTCGAGAACATAACAGTACATGATCAGCGTTAGGAAAAGACAGGAAGCGGTTTGTGTTGAATGACTCCTCCTCTCCTCCTTTCACTCTGCTCTGTCCTTCTCACTATGACCTATGGGCCAAAACAAACACACAAACACACTTCTCAAAAAAAAAAAAAAAAGGTAATATGCAAGTTATTTTTCAGTCCCTTGTGACATTTTTTCCTTTTTTTTCTTCCACGGAAGCAGCCATATTTTGTTCGTACAATGATGGATACGATGGCCACGTCTCAATTCTCTTTCCTCGCTTCCTTCTCCTCGATTCCTCTCCTCGAACCTCCATTTTTCAGCTGTCAATCAAATGTGATATTAAATGCTGTCCCAAAGAAAACCACGGAAGGAAGGAAGGAAGGAGTAAACATGTGTCATATAAAACAATCAAACTTTATTGGTCTCAGTGAGGAGTTTATATCCTCTCTTCTTCCTGGAATGTTCCACAGTATGGCATTAACCTCCTGGGACCTGAAGAAAAAAAGTGTATCTAAATTATTATTATTATTTTAATTTTCTATTTGGAGGTAAATGAACACCTTAGCATCTACATTTTGTTAATTTCATTTTTATTCATATTGTCGTAACATGCCTTAGGACAAGGGAGGTAAAGTAGATATTGTGCTAATTCCGGCATATTTACATTGATGCTGTTTGTTGTCATATTGGTTAATATGCATTGTACTAATTTAAATATATATATATATTTTTTTTTAAGTCCTCTGTAATGGACTGTAATAGTGTTAAATCCATGTTAACTCATTAAGTGCCGGTGACGAGTTTTCTTGTCATGTTGAAACCAAACGTTGAGTGCCGTGACGAATATATTCGTCAAGGACGTTTTTCAGCGGGGATCGCTAGAATACGACCTGGAGCAACTTTGAAGGTGTAATTCACATCTCCCAACCTGTAGGTAGCGATCTTGTATCATTATTTGCCGATCGGAGACGCGGAAGAGTGGAGGAGTGTAGTTTGTGTACTGTGTATTGGCGAAAGGAGCAAGATGGCGAGGCGAGGGGAATCTGGAAAAGCAGAGGACTGTTGATCAGCGCCTATGGAGCGATCTGATCACTCTTGGGACCCAGGATCCCGGATCAGAGGATCGCAGAGACAAGCCGGATCAAGCAGCGAGGTCAGGGCCGAGATCTGCTGTGCCCGAGGCAGGGGACGTGTCATGTGTACGCTGCACGGAGCAGGGACTCTGATCAGAACTACGACAGCGCCAAAGAAGAAGTTTACTGACTTGGAGCAGTAGATACTGGTCTCCAAAGAGGCATGAGATGAGAAGAATTAAGTTTACATGATGCTGCTGTGTGGTAATTGTAATGAATGAAGTTATATGTGTGTGTGCGCGCGCGCGCGTGTGTGTACACGTGCGTGTGTAGCTGTGTGTGTGTAAAGGTTTATGCATGAGCTTGTGTGTATGTACATATATGTGTGTGTGTGTGTGTATTAGTTTTTATTATGGGTCTGTACTCTGAGCCTCAATATTGTTGTGAAGTGACAAAGTTCTATTTTATAGGAAAAGATATTATTATATCCTGTAAACATCTCTTGGCACAATTGATTTGAAGGAATTTTCAATTCACAGAGCCTTATATTCTTATATTTGTAAATAAAAAATGTACTTTGTCATCATCTTTCTCTGTTGTTTTAGATGTTTGAGGTGTCACTAAATCCATAAATATTGACGTCAAAATCACCGATCTGCTCGAAATGACTCTTTGTACAAAATGCTCGTTTTCTCCACTTTGTGGTAAAAAAAACTGTGTTTTTGCTGAAACTTCCCTATGTTCTACTATCAATTACTTGAGAACCGAAAAGGTTAGAAACATATTTTTTTTCTAGGTGAAAGAAGAGAGTCAACACTTTATTTTGATGTGTGCCATGTTTATATAGTCAAAGAACTCAGTATTCTGTGGGTCTTGGAAAATCAGTAAAAATACACTAAAACGTCCGGCACTCTGGGGGATAGAATTCTGAAAACAGGCCGGCACTCAACGAGTTAACAGCCTACCAAAAACTTTTTTTTTTTTTGATGACTAACATCTGACAAGCTTCTACAGTCACCTCAAAATGTTTTTAAATTCCCTTTAAATTTCTTATTTATTTATTTATTTATTTATTTATTTATTTATTTATTTACTTACTTATTTATGTATTTATTTATGTATTTTTATAAATGTATTATTTATTATTTCATTATTATTATTATTTATTTATTTTATTTTTTTAATCATAGTGAAGCCACAAACTAGTCTATCTCAAAACTTAACTCAATGTCCACTATAAAGGAACTAAATGAATGGGCCAGGTCTCAGGAGGTTAAAGACCAAACCAGACGAAGTTACAGGTCAGATCTGTGGTGAGGCGACCCCGCTCACAGTCAGAATGCCTGTTTTTCGAGGTATTTTTGAGCTATAAAACCACCTGTAATTGAATAAATGTAAAGTAGAGCTGTGTTACTTGGTTCTTTTTTTTTTTTTTTTTTTGACCAAGACTTTATTTTCATACCTGACAGTTCCGACTGCTCATTAGCGGGCTTCCTCAGAGTGCCTCCTCCGGTAGGAAGACAGCACCAAAACCTGTATAAATCGACCGGATACGTCACGGCAACATCACGTGATCGGGCTGAGGAAGAGTGCCAGTGAGCAGTCGAAACTTTATGTAAGGTATGAAAACAAAAACTTAGTCCAGAAAAAATAACCTAATAACAGACATTTTCAGAAGATCAAATAAGATAGAGCTGTTTAATGTCACACCATGGAACATTCCAGAGCGGTGACATCTCCATAGAAACAAGCAGGTGACGGCCCCCAGGGATGAAAGTGGCCAATCATGAAAAAAGCTGAAAGTCATGCCCCATCGCCCCCAGTTTCTGAAATTTGGATTTCTAGATGCTATATGTTAGCAATAAAGTAAAACTGTACATAAAAGTACAAAAAAAAACACATTTTATTAACAGGTACTAGTAGTATATATTTGATTTGTTTTTGCTTTGCACTTCATCTAATCAGACCGCACTGAGGAGGGAGCTTTTTTGGAATTGATTTAAAACAACTTGACTTCCGCTGACGTCGCAGTAAACGTCGTCACAACTAAGCTCCTATAGATATTTGCACGTCATGCTAACGAGTAGTGGACTCGAATCCCACGTGTATCACTGATTAAAAAGGAAAAGACTGGATCAGGAAGTGCGTAGGTCACAGTGACGGTGAAAATGAGCAATTAAATATTACTGAAACATGCACGAATCACTCCAAATACAACTTCAGGTAAGTAAATGTTGAGAGGAAACAACTACAGAATAGTTAAACCTACGTTTATATGATGACGGTCTGAACAGAAGACGCAAAAGTGGCGTCGCGTCTTCACTTTTTATTCCACGTTTAGACGAGCGTTTTCGGGAGGAAATCTGCGTGCATACGGTGACGCAGGAGTGTGTGGAATTGGATTGGGTATCCTCCTGAGACCCGGCGCATTCATTTGTGTCCTTTATAGTGGACATGGAGTTAACAATCTTTTAAGTGTTTTAAGATAAGACTCTAGTTTTTGGCTGCACTACGATAAAAAAAAATATTATTATTATTATTATTATTATTATTATTATTATTATTAATAATAATAATAATAATAATAATAATAATAATAATAATAAAATAATTATAAATAAACAAAAAATAATACATAAAAATTTGCTAAAATTTGCAAAAAGCAGACACTCCACCAAGGGACCATCATCATATATAGGGAGAGCACTTTTGAAGCATTTAATAATAAAATAATTATAAATAAACAAAAAACAATACATACAAGATACATAAATTACGTAAATAAATAAATAAATATATAATAAAATATAATAAACATGCATAAATAAGTAAACAAATAAATAATAAATAAAAATATGAATAAAATTAAATAAAAAATATAGAAAAATACATAAATAAATACATAAATAAGTATATAAGTAAATAAATAAGAAATTAAAAGGGAATCTAAAAACTTTTTGAGGTGTTTATAGAAGCTTGTCAGACATGTTGGTCATCAAAACAAAAACAAAAAAAAATGTTTTGTGGGGTTGTTAACTTCACATGGATTTAACAATATTACAGTCTGTTACAGAGGACATGTTACAACATTATGAATAAAAATAAAATTAACAAATGCTAAAGTGTTCATTTACCTCCAAATAGAAAATTAAAGTAATAATAATAATAATAATAATAATAATAATAATAATAATAATAATAATAATAATAATAATAATAATAATAATAATAATAATAATAATTTAGATGCACTTTTTTCTTCGGGTCCCAGGAGGGTATACATGCCAGGCGGCTAGGTGGCGCTGTGATACATTATCACTATGTCTGCGTGCATGCGTAGAATCTTCCTTCTTCTCATCTGTGCCGCGAAAAGCAAAACAAAACATGGCTACCGTTAGCAAAAAAAAAAAGTGTGGTCAGATGAAGAAGTTCAACTATTGCTTCAGACCACGTTAGACTACAAAGCAACGAAGTCGCAACAAGGTCCTGCCAAACAAAGTACACTGATATATGGACCGATGTGACGTAAACGCGTACGCGACGTCAGCAGATTTGACCAGAGTTTTGCGTCTTGGGCAGTGTAGACGAAAACGCTACGGCGGAGCGTATTCAAGTTTTCCACTTTGGAGGGCGGTTTCAGTTTTTTGCGTTTTTAAGCCCCCAAAACGCCGTCACCGTCTAAACGAAAGGCACTTCCGATAAAATATTTTGTCGTTTTTTACCGTAAGCGATCTCATGTGAACAGGCCCTAAAGCTCTGAAAAGTCCATTTTGAAGAACAGGTTTGCTTTAATGTAATTGCACGTCTTTATAAACAAATAAATAAATGGAAAACGAAAGTCCACTGTAACCTCAAACTGATCATTAACTATTACACAATCTTACAAAGCATAACCTAATAACTGCCCCGCCGTAGTGTAGCGATGAAAGGCGCTCTATCTGATTTTTAAACGTGAAAAACAGAACGAGTTCATTTTAAACCGCTTCCCCACTTACCTTACGCATTCAAAGCACCTTAATTATTCACAGTGATGAGTTTGTAAGCACTTTTCACAACTTTCAGCGACCGGAGCGGAGTTTTAGCATCACCGTAAACAACAACTCGCATGTTAACCACTCACTTCCTGATTCTCGGACGATAAAACGCTTCATAATTAGATGCAAACTATGCTTATTTTGGCCTCGAGAGCTGCTTATATAATCTGTCTTTACTGGGGCAAGACACATTATTATTATTGTGTAACTTCCCTGTATGTTTAAAAAAAGAAACAGCCTCAACATTCTTCACATAGCAGCTGAAAAAAGGTCAGATCTGTTAATTACACTGTTGCTGTTTGGAATGTGGTTAATAATAGTCGCACAAAGATAAAAATCAGCACAAAAATGACATGTTGAGCCTGTGTGAACGTCCTATATTACGTAAAATGGACTCTTGCGAGCGTTAAGTCGTGTTATCATGTTTCCTCATCAGAAACAGACCTGGAGTTGTGTTTGTTTCACTCATTCATGTTTGAGGAACTCTTTATTATTCGTCTGTCTTCATCTCCAAAGCTCAAAATGCTCTGTTCCATCTTGTTAACATCTTCATTTTACCTTTAGTTCAATAGACATGGGCAATTCCAGGGCTGAAATTATCCAAATTATTGTATTGAAGGTGTATACGGAGTTTAAAAACACAGTGGAGCACTTCCTGTATTACTACATGACATCACAAGGTGGAACGTAGCCTAAATCTGCAGGGTTTGTGTGTTAAACGTGTGCGAATGAAACAAAACACATCTCCAGGTCTGTTTGTGATGAGGAAACATTATAACAGATCAGAATATTGCATAATTTGGGTCCTTAAAATGTATTTTTCAACTACAGCAAGAATCTAAAGTGAAAATAAAAATGAGGAAAAGTTTCGTATCTGAACCACAAATGCTGGAATCAGAAATGATGAAATGACCAAACTGTGGCTTCTAAACAAAAACAAATCTACACATTCTACTGCGTTATGTGCAGAGGTGAGCAGAATACAGTGGTCCCTCGCTCTATCGCGGTTCACTTTTCGCGGCCTTGCAGATTTTTTTTATTTTTTTATTTTTATAGTGTATGGTCGCCTGGTTTGGTTCCTTAACCGTCCAATGTAAAACCAAAGTTGAAAAACTGGTAAATATGGCCATGAAGGTGATTGGCAGGAAAGAGTTTCCTTCTCTGCGGGACATTTTTCAAGACTCTGTGCTCGCTCAGGCCAGACGGATCATCAGGAACCCCTCTCACCTGTTGCACGGGGAATATGAAGTGCTCCCATCAGGCAGACGCTATCGAGCACATAACTTTAAGAGTAACATATAAACTCTCATTTGTGCCACTTCTGTTGCACTCTTGAACAAATTTGCACAACATAGGCACTAGTCACTTTATATTAACTGGTGCAATAACTATTGTGCAATAACAGATTGTGTAATAGGGCTTGTGCAATAATTATTTGTGCAATAATTATGTGCAATAGAGTTGGTGCAATAAATAGAACACTGTAAGGTTGTGCAGTGCACAAATGGACAATGGGCGTCAACGATGGACACAGTGTAACTGTGTTTTTCAACATTGGTATCGCTCGATATTGCCAAATTTTAACAAATCGGTATTGGCCCGATGTGTAAAAGTGGGCCGATATTAACGACCGATATTTGTCAGTGCAGTAATCCCTCGAATTAACGTTTTTTCACATTTCTCTCTCGTTTAAACACTCAAACTTTTGTAGATTTTCAACAAAATGTATTAATAGTGAAGCGTGGGTGAGGGACACGTGCGTTCATCGTGCTCAAATCCGTGATAGCGCAGCATGACCGGCGCAAGACTGCGCGTCTCACCCAGCGCTGCGAGCACGAGACCCGTGCCCAAACTGTGCACACAGTCCGAGCACATCAAACCTTGACATGAACGAACGCAAGAGCCGCACGAAACCAGGCAAAGAGCTGCACGCGCTGGTTTAATCCTGGTTTAAACCTTGTCTAGTCCTGGTTTAGTCCCCCATCTATAACATCAATCGACAAAGGTCCCTTAGCCAATCAGGACGCAGAACACAATGTTACACTATTTAAAAAAAAAAAGAGATTGAAAAAAAAAAAAAAAATCAGGAGTCAAAACACATTTTGAAAATAAAAGACATTCAAAAATTAATTTAGCATGATTTCAGTCTGTATAAAATGTTATCTCAGAATTAAAAGTAAAAAAATATCGGTATCAGCCGATAACAGCAACATTAATACCGGATATCGGTATCGGCTAAAATTTTCACATCGGTGCATCCCTAGTTTTCATTATTTGTCGTTCTTCCAGCGAATTAAAATAATTGTTCGGTTCGAGACCAATATTTGCTCCGGGTCGCCATCTCGCCCAACGAGCACCGAATGACCGGAATTATTTTTAAGCAGAATAAACGTTTACGCGATCGAGAAATGAATTAATTCGGCTTTAAAAACAGAATAAACCACACACTTAATTTGGAATTAATTTTCATTACACACACACATTACACAGTTAGTTTTTTTTCATAATTAATTATTCATAATTAATTCACTTTTAATCGGAATTACAGCTCTCGTGTAAACGTGGCACTTGTCGCCTAAAGCTTTTGTCACTTTAGACTTTCTCACAGTGGGAAGAGGAACCACGACTTTTACTATAGTAAGAGTACTGTTACACTGCAGTATAAATTCGTCAAGTAGGAGTAAAAGTATACAGTGTGAAAACTACTTAGAAAAGTACAATTTCTTAAAAAAAATTACTCATGTACTTACATAACTACCCTCATGTGATTATGACTCACGTGCTTTATTTTGAAACTAATTCTCCACTCCTTGCCACCTTTAATTACAAATTTAATTACATTATAATTGTTGCTTATAAAAAAAGGTTTGTATAGAAAATAATAAATTCAAATGTTTGGACTGTTTGGACAACTTTGGACTGGTTCATCAAATAAAAAGACTTCTGTAATAGATTTGTGTTTCTCTGCACAAATATTTGGACTTATTGTTATTTTTGGGTTATATTTGCCATGAGTTTTGGGATCAAAGTAGGTTGGATACGACCCCCGGACCAAAATGAGTATGACACCTCTGAATTATAATGTGTTTTATTGTCAGATCAACAGGAAGTGCACAGTCAGCATGCTAGTTGTTGTCAATACCGTACACAAACTTGGGTTTTTGCAGGTCAAGTACAGTGCTAATTGTTCATAGCAACCACAAGTTAATAGTTAATCTTGACTAAATCCACCCCCATTCTCTAATCTCCTTATGTTTCAGATGCCCTCCCGTTTCAGTACTTCTATATTTGCGTCAGATGCCCTCCCACCCCCTTATATCACTGTCTGTCAGATGCCCTCCCATCCTTCCATACAGACGTTGTGGTGTGGCTGGTTAAAGTTTAATATGGTCTTTAGTTTGCGTTTAGTCACTTCCTGTCCTGAGTGTCACATGACCTGGTTGATTCAGGTGACGGCGCTGACGGAGCGAGTGGGCGCGCTGTCACAGAGATGACACCTCTCCTGTGACTAAATGTATGTCACTTATGTTAAAATAGAGAAACTGCGCCCACATTCTTCACATAGCGACTAAAAATAGGTGATAATTATACTGCTGATGTTTGGTATGTCACAGACTTCACAACAATTTCACAATAAAAGTCACTCCAGTCCCATGATGTAGCTGAACTTATTTAGACATCATGTTTTATTCACACTTCATGTCCTAGTCTTGTCTACAGGCTGGACTTTGTGGTGATTTTTTTACCTATTTTTAGATCGGAAACTTTTGCCCAGCTCTTTTTCTTTCTTTTTAAAAAAAACTTTATTGCCAAAAGTGCACAAATCACAGGCAGAGACTGGACTCTAAACCCAAAATTATATGTAAATAAATACAGTAGACAGGTGAGGCATACAAAAAAGAAAAAAAAGAAAAGAAAAGCTCAGTCAAATAGAGATAGGGCATGCAACCATCGCCTTAAAAATGATTAATTTTAAATCAATTTGATTTGGGCAGTCAGACACACTGATAGACATAGTAAAAGGAGAAATTCAATTTGTCAACTGGACAAATTGAATTTCTCCTTTTACCATGGATTCTACCTGGATGACTGGGGGATTCTTCACACTGATAGACATATTTTAATTTGTGTGTCCATTGAACCATGGTCGGTGGAACTGGCTTAAAGGGACAGTGTGTAAGATTTTTACCCGTTAATTACCGAAATTCAAGATACCCATTCAAAAATACATTGTTTTCCAAGCCTTTTCACTTCCATCATGAAATCAAAGTATTCTGTTGGACTTAGATATAGTCACATAAAAGGGGGATTGACCCCATATAGAGGCAGCCATTTTGATTACGAGAGCCGCAGAAGGACATTTGGGCTCCGCCTTCGGCAAGGCTCGTGGTTTTGGGTAAACAACGACAAGCATGTCCCGGATCACACGTCGTAATGGATCTAACACGTGTTTTGGACTAAATTGTTTTACTGGATTTTATTCGCTGGATCCTTACGGACAGATTGAGACCAAGTTTATGGTGAAATACAGAGTTTGACCTGTGCAGAGCCTTCAAAGGTAAGCTAAGTAACAAACCTCGTTTTGTGCTTTTCCGTATAAAAGCCCCATGTGCTCGGGGAGTGATTGTTGTGCCGGGAAATGAATTGCATAGTCAAAAAGAGGAGACTGTAAGGTTTCATTTGATGTGTAGATTGTCATGGTACACAATCGGGAATGTGTGTTTTCATGCGAAAAGAAAAAAAAAAAAAGTGAACGAGACCGCGTTTTATTTATACTGTAGTTGTCGACGAGGGCTCGCACAGCGCCTGGTGCGCGCTGGTACGCGAGCTGTCCGCGTTACGGCGCACCCGGGTGACCCTCGAGGTCTGCCGTAGCCAAAAGAGGAAGTGCATGGTACCTACACCACCTATGCGCCATGAATCCTACACACTGTACCTTTAAAGGGATAGTGTGGGGGTTTTTTTTGTTTTTTTTTATGTTAATCTGTATGGGTTTCCTTCTAAAAGTTATGTGTGTTGACACCGGCTTACCTCTGGCTACCATTTGTCCGAAAGGTGATATATTTGCATCCGAAACAGTTGTCAACGAAACATCCAGCAGCGTAGTTAGCATTCGCGTATTGTCTCTCGACTCGTATCACTACGCCCATGTTAACTCTATCAGCCTGTTCACTTGTAAACTTCGGCTTAGACATCCGCTAAAGGTGAACAGGCTGATAGAGTTAACTGACAACTATTTTGGATGCAAATATATCACCTTTCAGACAAATGTTTTGTTTTGAGAAGAAAAACAAGCTTTATTTAATGTTCCAGGGAAGTTACCGGACCTACTTACGTGAGCTCCAGAAAGCGAGCCGAACCGGGATCAGCTGAGAGTGTCAGAGGTAAGCCGGTGTCAACACACGTAACTTTTAGAAGGAAACCCAAACAGATTAACATTTTAAAAAAAACACTATCCCTTTAAGCCAATTCAGGGTCACTGTTTTCCTTGCCACTAATAGAAGTACATGTAATATCAATCAACATATTATAGTACATATTACATGACTGATACATGGAATATGCACTGTTGGTCCTCAGTGAGTTTCTAGGGTACAAGTCAAACAAAAATAAAAGAGGGTCCATTGGGATATCTGCTCTAAGGCTACGTTTACACATACCCGGGTATTTTGAGAAACAAATATTTGTCTCTGTCCGTTTTCCCAAAATGGCCCCGTTTACACGTACACTGGTATTTTTAAAAACGGAGACATTTCCCTTCGTTTGTATCCATCTTTTACACACAAACGGCGAGTTCGCCTCTGAAAAGAGCGCTCTGCAAGCCAATCAGAATCATACTTTTGATGCGTCAGCTGCTTAGAACTCCGTTTTCCTCAGTTTACATGCAAATGTGAAACCGTAGTTTTCCAAAATCTCCAATTTTTTTTAGAAAGAATCGTTTTCAGAGGAAAAATCTCCGTTTGTGTGTAAACGAAAGGCACAAACGGAGGGAAAAGTCTCAGTTTTTACAGATATCCGGGTATGTGTAAACAGGCCCTAACAGTGTCTTCGATCTTCTCCTGGACACTTTCCTAAAATGTTCTTATTTTCAGGCAGTCCCAAAAAATATGGGTGTGGTCTCCAACCATACCACCTTCTCTCCAGCACCTGTCAGTGGTTGTCTTAATCATAAATGTCTTTAATGGGGTTCTGAAAAATCAGATTTTTGTTTTCCAATCGAACTCTCTCCAGTTTTGGCTTCCAATCCCTTTGTGACAATATAAATACATATAGATTTAGACTGAGATTTAGACAAGCTTTATTGATCCACAAGGGAAATTATTTTGGTACAGTAGCTCACTCATCAAATATAATATATAACAGAGGGTAACAAAAAATAGATGGAATAGCAACCAAAGAGCAATAGACCAGTGTCCCATATGTTCCCATTGCTCATCCGTTATGGTCCCTCTCCTTCTCAGCTCTTTTCCAACAGCTTTTGAATCGTCAGCTCTGGCTCTGCTCTAACGCCGCTCTCGCTCCTCTCTCTCTGATTGGTCAAAGTGGTCACGTGATACACATCTTTGCTCGTGCTTGCATGTATCGGCATGTGCCCTCGTGAGAAAAGAGCACTTCTGCTGCACATGCTCAGTGGGCAGAAAACCACCAGAAGCACCAAGCCTCGGCTAATCTGGAGACACGCGCCTTTGAGCTTGGCCCATTGACTTGGAGAGAAGGTCGTTTTTAGGCCCAGGAGCTCGATTAAGATACACTTTATTGCCTCTTTAGATCCATCCTTCAGTGCCACTGGGGCATCTCATCAGGAGCAGATCTTGAGTTGTTTTGGTCAGGACTACCTTAGCTGGAGGATTTGACTTATTGTGCAGGTTTTGGATTGATGTGGATAAAAATCATCAAAAATCAACCCAACTATGACTCATTTTGTAAAGAATTTTTTTAAAAATGGCTATGGACTGGTCAGACTTGTCAGCACTGAAGCACCTACATTCTGTTCTCGGTGTGCTATGTTTTAAAATGTGTAATATGTTTCAACTTTTAAGAATGTATTAATAAGTCTACTCTTTAATACTGTGATGTGAATGTTGTATGTGAGCTGCTGAATGCCTGCTGCAGCCCTCCACCGAGTTTAACCCTAGTTTAAAGGGACAGTGTGTAGGATTCGTGGCGCATAGGTGGTTACTAGCTATTCCACTTCCTCTTTTGGCTATGGCAGACCTCGAGGGTCACCCGGACGCGACGTAGCGCCGACATCGCGCGTGCCCGCGCACGAACCGCGCACCTCTGTATACATAAACCGCGGTCCCCCGTTCACTTTTTTTTTTTCTTTTCGCATGAAAACACACAATCCCGATCATGATTCATGACAATCTACACATCAAATGAAACCTTACAGTCTCCTCTTTTTGACTATGCAATTCATTTCCCTGCAAAACAATCACTCCCCGAGCACATGGGGCTTTTATACAGAAAAGCACAAAACTTAGCTTACTTAGCTTACCTTTGAAGGCTTTGCACAGGTCAAACTCTGTATTTCATCATAAACTTGGTCTCAATCTGTCCATAAGGATCCAGCGAATAAAATCCAGTAAAACAATTTAGTCCAAAATACGTGTTATATCCATTACGATGTGTGATCCGGCAGCATGCTCCCCCCTCCCCCCCTCCCCTTCCCCTTCTCTCCTTCGCTCCTGGCTGCATATGGGAGCAGAGGAACGAAGGAGAGAAGGGGAAGGGGAGGGGGGAAGGGGGGAGCCATATACAGCGCGGCTGTGCAGCTGTTAGCAGGAGCCTCGGCGAAGGATGAGCCCAAATGTCCTTCTGCGGCTCTCGTATTCAAAATGGCTGCCTCTATATGGGGAAGATCCCCCTTTTATGTGACTATATCTAAGTCCAAAAGAATACTTTGATTTCATGATGGAAGTGAAAAGGCTTGGAAAACAATGTATTTTTGAATGGGTATCTTCAATTTCAGTAATTAACAGGTAAAAATCTTACACACTGTCCCTTTAATGTGGTTTAGGCCCTGAATCACTTGATGGAGACCTCTTTGACAGGGGCATTGAACATTGCAAAAACAAAGTATTATGAGTAGGTTGGAAAAGTTAAATTATTGAACCGGTAGAGGCTTGAATTTTGAAACTTCCTCCAGGTCATCATGGTTTCATTCCTGAGTAATGGATGAGCTGCGAAACATATTCGACCAAATAAACTTTGTCCAGCTGACTAACTGAATTTCTCCTTTTGCCGTGGATTCTACCTGGATGACGGCATTCTTCACACATTCCTAAATAAAACTCATCAGACTCCCAGGCCTCAGGTAGAAGACGACACAAGCTTATAAAGTTTGTTCTTTGGGTCACATCCATCCAAAACATCCACACATCTCCACAGAGTTAATTAGACCTTTGAATAGATGTTTTAGGCGTGAATGGTTTGAGCTGTTGTCATGTCTCCTCCCTCCTGGTGAAGCGCTCTGTCAAACCTCAAGTTTAGCTGCAGGCTGTGTACAAGTGCGTCACTCAGGCCAGGTGCAGGCACATACCTGACAGAGCTGATACAAAATGTACATAAATACATACCGGACTACATCTGAAACTGTGCTTCCTATGGCCCGGTTTACACTGGAGGAGTTACAATGCAATAAATCTTTGGACATTTATGGAAAAACAATAAAATGTATATGGTAAATGGTCATGGTTCAACCTGTGAGATTCATTTTTCATACATTTGTATACTCATATTCTGTGTTTAAGTATTCTGTGAAAACTGTGTTGCTCAACCTGGATGGTGGTAAACATCGTGAGAAAAGAGCATACGGTTTTCATAGGTTGGTGTAATAGGATATCCACCTGTTCCCAATCCATCAACTATTGGTGAATTCCCCTCCTGTTATTGGTTAACTGTTGGGAACTTATGTCATAGCATGCCACAGATCTGTATTTAAAGGAAAAGTAAAGTTTTTTACAATTTGAGGTAATTTCAGTAATAAAACAAGTTGTTTTACTCACCCATAGCACTTTGGTGTCATATGGAGCATTTCCGGAGATGTTTTAGATTAGCGTTAGGCTAACGCCGTTAGATTAGCGTTAGGCTAACGCCATTAGCCTAGCGCGACTTATAGCCATAGCTCGGGGCATTCCCCGAGCATGTAATATGCCCCGTGCGTGCTCCAAATAACACAAACTTTAGCACTTTTCAAATCATAGAAGCTCGATGTCTTAGTCTACGATTTCGTTTGAATCAAAAGTGGCCTGTAATCCGAGATTTATCCATAGTTTACAGCTTTGCGTTCCATGTTTGGGTCCCGGGAGCTGAGAACACACTTCGCGCATGCGCACTGGCGTCCTCATCTACTCGAAACTATGGCTAAATCTCGGATTACAGGCCACTTTTGACCAAACGAAATCGTAGACTAAAGACATCGAGCTTCTATGATTTGAAAAGTGCTAAAGTTTGTGTTATGTGGAGCCCGCACGGGGCATATTACATGCTCCGGGAATGCCCCGAGCTATGGCTATAAGTCGCACTAGGCTAACGGCGTTAGCCTAACGCTAATCTAAAACATCTCCGGAAATGCTCCATATGACACCAAAGTGCTATGGGTGAGTAAAACAACTTGTTTAAGGCTCAAATTGTAAAAAACGTTACTTTTCCTTTAAGACAGCAGTTGTATATGTACAGTGTGTGGGCCAAGGGGAGGTTGTGTGTGGACAATGTGACAACTGAAGAGATGCCAATTACGTTTGTATATCTGCCTAATTCAACATTAAATGCTAATAACCTCAATCTTGAGTCTATGCCCTTCTTCTGATCCCTTTTCTGAAAACTCACAAACCAATGATGTTTTACGTCGAGAGCGGGATTCGAGCGACCAACCTTCGGATCAGTGACCAAACGCCCCACAAGCTGAGCTAATGTCACCTGTGAAAACTAAAATGGAAATTATCATGTCCCAAGGCATCACCCGGTCTGTAAACGATGTTATACTGTTTATTTCTCACTAAATAGAGATTTCATAGATGCAGAATGAGCAAAGTAAAAGTGTTTTGCTCAAGGACGCAACAACAACGCACTGCTGTGAGCTGGGATCAAACCACTCCACAGGTCTTCGGGTTAAAAGTACTGTCACCCCACTCAGTGTATGGAAGTTATTAGAATATAATAACATTCTAGGCAAAAGCAATTACGGTAATTTCAAGACTATAAGCCACTACTTTTTTCTCACACTTAGGCGGACGGATTATTCGTTTATGAACACAGCGGATGTGTGTGCGCAGCCTGAGTGTGTCTGTGCGGTGAACATGAAGTTACAATACGAGCGACCGCTGTTGTCAGCACTAAAACAGTTTATCGCCGTGTGATAAAATAAATTCTGATGCTGAATGAACATTAGTGAGTGGGATACGTCTTAATGACGCGTATGTGTTAAATGCAGGTGAGGCGTAAATGACGAGAAGAAACGTGTGTCTAACACAGGGGTGTCAAACTCATTTTGGTCCGGGGGCCGTATCCAACCTACTGTGATCCCAAAGGGGCCGGATCAGAAAACTCATGGCAAATATACCCCAAAACTAGAAATAAGTCCAAATATTTGTGCAGAGAAACACAAATCTATTACAGAAGTCTTTTTTATTTGATGAACTCTTTCTTTTACAAAATATTATAATATTATGAACAACCTGAAATTTTAAGAAAAATGCAATTTCAACACAAACACACAGGTTTCCCATTCAACTCAGTGAACAAACAGGAATTAGTTCAATTTTCTTGGAAAATCCTGCACTCGGCGTCCACTTTTCTCATTTTTGACATTTTGCTGATGAGGGTGTCACGGTCAACAGTCAAAACGATGGTCCTTGAAGAGCGTTTGGAAAGAGGCGAGTCTCCATTTGTGCTGCTCTGGTGGGAGGGGCCACGCACAGAAGCGCTGGAGACGCTGCTATGCTAAACTGTGCAGAAAAGAGGCGCAGAAAATTACCAACATTTTAATAGAAAATTAAAATATTTTAATAGAAAATCAGCCGAGGGCCAGATTAAAGGTCTTGGAGGGCCGGATCTGGCCCTCGGGCTGCATGTTTGACCCCCCTGGTCTAACACAGTTTAGCAGTAAGCCTAACTCCTTTTGGAAAACATGCACAGAGTCAGGATGTAGCGTCCATAGCTCCAATTTATTGCTCCATAGCAGGGTTCCCCAAACTGTTCCACAAAGGGCCGGTGTGGCTGCAGGTTTTCTTTCCAACCAAGCAGCAGCACACCAGACTTGACTCATTTAATCACCTGATCTCAGTCTTCACACAGTTGAACGTGTGCTCTTGGTTGGTATATTACATAGTTTCACTGTCCTTATTCTCCATATTCACGAGGCTCGCTCACAGCTGATCGGCGAACAGGCGCAAACGCAACAGCGCTAATCGTCATGATTGGCAGGAGCGCCATCGGTGGGTAATTATGCTGATTTATACACGGCCTCTTTTCTTTCCGAAAAACAAGCCAATTTAAAATAGAAAATGTATGCTTTTAATGCAACTAATGCTGTTGTCTGAAACTATCATGCAATATCATTTTCCCAATGTGCAATATTGTTTTTTTTCAATACTCTCCCTGTCACTGTTTTTATTATTATTATTACTATTATTATTATTATTCGATTTATTACTTATTTTATTATTATTATTACCTATCTTTATGCCATTCTTGCCTGCATGCACTTGTCTTCTTGTTCAAACTGTCCCTACCTGGAGCTACTGTGACAAGTAAATTTCTCCTGTGTGAGATCAATAAAGTCTTATCTTATCTTAAACATGGAGTGGCTTCTTCATGATCTCAACTCGCACATTCTGCAAAAAAATGAAAATCACAAAAAAATCTATAAACGTCATTGTCTCTCGAGTTGAAGCGGTTTTTCAGATGGCGGGTCGCATATTCAGGTGCGCTCAATAGTCCGGAAATTACGGTACATCTACATTGGAAAAGTTACATAATGCCCCTGATTTCCCTAATGTCATTGTGTCCTTGGGCAAGACACTTCCTTCACCCCCCCTCTCCCCCAGCGTCTGCGTACACTGGTGTTTGAATGTGGGTTAATGGATGAGCGGTTCCTTGACGTAAAGCGTTATATAAAAATGAGACCATGTACCATTTACCGTACTCGAAGGGCTGGTATTTCAGATATTATTTGTTTAAGTATTATTCAAACGACAACAGTACGAGTGACCCAAACACAAATAATGACACGCTTCCATCCTTTTTCCTCCTTCATTATGCAAATTCTGCTGTCGGTACGTCAGGGGTTACAATAGGCCCCATTGAACAGACTGGTGATGCTGTGGTCACCTGGTTTATGGTCTAATGTCATTTATGTAACAGTGAGGCATGTACGTCATGACACTTTCTTTAGTATTTTGCTCCAGGATAAAGGTTTTCAAAGTGGCTTGTATGTAAAGCAGCTTGTTTTGTCTTTAAATATGTCTAAAGGTTAATAAAAGTATGGACATTTTACGTTCCACCTATCAAATATTAAATAATCCACATACAAAATACTAAAACATACAGTTTCTGAGTGAATTTATTTGTCCTGAGACCAAATCTAAAAGAAACTAAGAGAAAAGAATGCTTGAAAATAGTTTTTAAAATACCAAATAAGTCTGGAGTACCCCCAAAATGCCATTTTCCTCTTGTCCCATCCCTCTAATGACCAAACTGAATCTCAAATAAACCAGTTAAAATTAAATTGAAATTTCTTGTTTTTTGTATTATTTGTTTCATTTCCATCTCTTGTAACTGTGGGAACATTTGTTTTAATAGACATAATATTTCAAATAATAATTATTATTCATGGAACATGTGTCCCACAACATGCACCAACCCTGTTACCAGAACATTTTTAGCCTGGTAAAAGAAGAAGAAAGCACATGATCAATCAATCAATCAATCAATCAATCAACAGTGAACCACATGATCCCCTGGACTTGACGTCATCAAACAGTTTTCCAAAAGAATGGGCAGAGCAAAGGTTTATCTTCCCTTCTATTTTTCATATTTTTATCAAACAGTTAGCCTTGATTGAATGTCTCACTCTACCTCATGCAACCCTGTTATGCAAATGATCAGAATAAGACAAAAAAAAAATGTCTTTACTTATTTGCATAAATAAGTTTTTCCTCTTGATTAGCAGTAACAGCTAAACAGCTTCTACTCCTGAGATAAAGTGAACATTAGTGCGGATTTGCAACCCTGTTACCTGCAACCCTGTTACTGTGATTAGAGGAAATCAATAAATAAACCAAATAAATCATGTAATAAAAATTGTACCATTGATCCGTAAGCTGAGCTAATCAAGCATTTGATAGTTTATTACCTATTATTGATGAATATGTAGCAGAAAATCAGAAAAGTGAAGGTTTATTTTTCAAGAATTTTAAAGCCAAAATGTCCTCCAATTCTGGAATTACCCTTCTAGCCATTTTAGAATGTTGTTACCTCATTGACACATGTTTTGACAATTCCAAAGCTGAAATGATCCAACTGATTATAGTGTATGTGTATGGAGTTTAAAAACGCAGTGGAGCTTCCTGTATTACTGCATGACATCACAAGGTGTTTAGTTTGAGAGAAAAACTCTGCAGGTTTGTGTGAATGAAACAAAACAACTGTTTGCGATGAGGATTATTTTTTATGACGGTATTAATTTGTTTTTTGAAACACAAGTCAGAGTCAAAGATAACCCCAAGGCTTTTGGCAGAAAGCTTAACAAAAGAGGAGAGGTGAGATAGATTGCCAGTAACTGTGGGTATTGATTTAGGGGATCCAAAAACTATGACCTCAGTCTTGCTGTCGTTGAGTTGTAGAAAATTGTTGGACATCCAAAGCTTAGTGGCCTCTATACAGTCTAGGAGAGATTGGGCGGAGTCCTGTGATGTTAATGATAAGTATAATTGTGTGTCATCGGCGTAGAAATGAAAGGAAACAAAATGTTTATGGATAATGTCCCCTAGGGGGAGCATGTATAGGCAGAAGAGTATTGGCCCTAAAATTGAGCCTTAGGGGACACCATAGGAGACCGGAGCAGAAGCAGATGAGGAATGGCCGATGGAAACTGAAAAAGTTCTATGTTGGAGATAGGACTTGAACCATAGCAGTGCTGTCCCTTTAATGCCCACCCACTCTTCAAGGTGGTTGAGGAGGATGGTATGGTCCACTGTGTAAAAGGCCACACTGAGGTCCAATAGGACCAGGACTGCATTTTGACCTGCGTCGAGTGTGAGAAGAAAAATGGATGGATAAATCTGCATTGTTTACAAAGACTAAAACACAAAGCTGTGTTTAAGTTAATACTTAAGTTAGTAGTTAGTAGTTAAGTTAGTAAGATTGTACAAGGTCCTGTCCAGCTGTAGTGGAGGGAGAGCTTATTCACAACAACTTGAGAGCAGATGAGCAAACTGAGCCTTATTGTTGTTATTGGGTGGGTTTCCTCCGGGCATCGACCCAAAAACATGCTCCATAGGTTAAAAATCCTGCAGCTAATGTAGTCCTGACCAAGTATATGTGAAGTTATTCAGGTTTTGGCCCTAGTTTACTTTATGGTTGATAGATAACTGTTATGGAAGTACCACTACTTCCCACTATCTGCTGCCCGGAACAAAAACTTAATTAAAAAAAAAGAAACATTTGTAGTTATTTCTCAAATGTCATATTCCAGTGAATGAATATTATCACTTCTTTTAAGGGTTGAATTACTATATCAGTAAATTATTAACTATTAACTCTCATAAACATGACCTGTGTGTCTCCATATGAGGTAAACAGGTTCAAGTCAAATATAACTTTTACTGATACAAATTTTAATGCTGATTTATTTTTAATGACAAAAACGCAATGGCCAAGTTGTTTCTGTATTTTTTGTGCGTGTGTTTTGGTTCTCCAGATTTGCCTATGACGTCCTACAACTCAACTGTGATAAATTGTATATTTAGGAATACAGACTTTTCCTTTTACGATGTTTTGCAAACTCATATTTATTGGACAAACATCAGCATAGCTCTTATTTGGTCTCCATGACTCAGACTCTGTTTTCAGAATCACTTATCTGTTCATCTGTTTTTCGTGTAAGGGGAAGCAACAACTTCCCTCTCCGCAGACACTTCTTCCCCCTGTGATGAGTGTGCAGACGGACACGCAGGCCTCACGGTGCTTCACGGATCGGATCATCTCCTCAGCTGACGTGACCGTGGTTGTTTTCAAGAGCAGACACGTGTACTTGATGTACAGATGAGTTTGAGATAAACAAGATGAGACGAGAAGAAGAAGAAGAAGTAGACCTCAGGATGTGGTGGAGCTGAGCACACATCTTAAAACTAGTCATGTTCTGATCGATACTGATACAAAACCTCCGATATCACCACGTTCTTTCAAACCAAACCTGATCTTAGTTTTATTTAAAGGAGGAAGAGTTGAGTCTGGGTTAGTCTGTTACTGCTAACGCCCACAGCAGTGTAAATACTGACCATACACTGTACTAGTATATGGACATGGCTAACCTGCTAGCACTTTACCATAGTCATAGTCTGCTTTATTGTCGAAAAACCATATGTACATGTACATAGAGTAATTAGAAATTTTGTTTCCCCGCTAACCAGGCAGGACAGTATAGAGTGGCTAGGGGAGGGGCCACTGCGCTTGCACGCGCCGCCGACTGGGACATGCAGAGTGGAAAAGATGCAATACAATCAATGACAATTATACACAACATGTAATGACAGAAAAACAATTGGACAGGTAACATACGGTGTTTTTTTCTTTGGCGACAAGGAGGAAGGGTGTGGGGCAAGGGAGCAGATCAGAAATCAATTAAATTGATTGAAAACTGAAGTAGACGCAGACATCCTAAAAATAGACAGGGCAGTATTACTTAATACATGTGAGTGTGAGTCCAATAGTGTGTGCCAATGTTTTTGTAGAGTTTGTGAGATAAGCGGCAGCTGTCGGCCTTGGATGTGTTTGTGCAGAAGATGCAGTCAAAACAAAGAGTCCAGTTCAGTTGGATCACATTTTCCAGGAGAACTGATTACAAAAGGGGAATTTAACATAATCGATACATTTTAGAACCCAGGCGAACAGACAATTTGCCAGAACCCTGGTCTCTGTCAGGTCCCCACTTCCTGCAGGTCTGTGCGACTCGCAGTCCTCCCCCTGGCAAGTATGATAATGAATACGGGCTGAGCCGCTGTTCCCCACAGTTCCACATCCATTTATCCGTGATGTTATCCAGCCCCAGGAGGATCCCACAGATGGATGAAACAGTTCATCTGTGTTTTTCCTTCTGATGTTGCTTCCCCCCGAGTTTGCAGTTCCCCGTGAAATGACTGTTCGGCGGATCGGGGCTCTAAGTGAGCAGGGTTCGCTTTCTGTTGAAAATCCATCTCCCCTGTCCCTGTAACTGCAGCTATCAGGCTCCTCATGGTCTTACTGTAAAATGTTCATATTAACTCCCTCTACATGATCCTGGAGTTTCACTATTTTGTCTGTAAATCAAAATATGAACAATAATAACAGACAAATCAGGTGCCAGCATAAGCAACAGGTTTGATTGACAGTGTTGCTCTCTTTGCTAAACTTTAGTTATATCCGGTTGAGAGTAGAGCACAGACATCTTTCCCTCCACAAATGCACAAAGCTCATACCTTCTGCACGTTTTTCACAAGCTCAGTAGTCTGTATTTTTGCTGAAATAGGTTGAAGTACATCTGTCTGCTTCTGCCCTGTCACACCAAGAGGATCATTTGCAGAGCAAGGTTAAAATAATACAGCTAAAGAAGAACATTTCCTTGGAAATAAGCACAAGGAGGTCCTACTCCAGGCCAAAGAAAAGACAAGTCAGGTTTGTGAAGATGCAAGCTCATTCATACGAAGGACATCACTGCAAAAAAAAAAAAAAAAACTAACATGAAAAAAGTCACTCACAATGGCAATTTTACTTCTTACTATTTCATTATCCATCCATCCTTCCATCCAGGGCTGGGGGCAACAGTCTAAGCAGGGGCTCCCAGACTTCCTTCATCCCGGACACTTCCTCCAGCTCCTCCGGGGGGACCCCAAGGCGTTCCCAGGCCAGCCGGGAGACATAATCCCGCCAGCGTGTCCTGGGTCTTCGCTGGGGCCTCCTCCCGGTGGGACATGCCCGGAACACCTCCCGAGGGAGGCGTCCAGGAGGCATCCGGAACAGATGCCCGAGCCACCTCAGCTGCTCCTCTCGACGTGGAGGAGCAGCGGCTCTACTCCGAGCTCCTCCGATGTGACTGAGCTCCTCACCCTATCTCTAAGGGAGCGCCCAGTCACTCTGCGGAGGAAACTCATTTCGGCCGTTTGTATCCACGATCTCGTCCTTTCGGTCATTACCCAGAGCTCATGACCATAGGTCAGACCCCCCAGGATTTCGCGGGCATTTTTTGTGATTGTTGCGGGCTAAAATGCCTGAATTTGCGGGAGCTTTTCCAAAAAGTTGCGATGAAAGTTGCGGTGCTTTTAAGGTTTTTGTTGCGATTTTGTTGCGGGAGGAAGTGAAAGTTGCGATAAATAGTTGCGATTTTCGCTTTTTGTATTTAAAATTGAGTAATATTTTGAATACTGAGTTATTACTGACAAAGAATAATACAAAGACACAGAGATCACAGATATGGTCCTAAAACAACCTTACCAACATCGAAAATAAATTACTACTAGGAGGGGAACTATTTCACGCGGTCTTTTGCTGTTATTTTTGTGGGCAAATGGCACCGCAGACATGTTTCTTTGCCATTAGAAGCCGTGTCCCCCAGAGCGCGCGGCTCGAAGCATGGCCCGAAGGGCATGTGTGTCACACTTTTCGACAGTACACCGGCGCGACGACTGCTGTCCCACTTCTTTTTTGTCCCATACGTAGTTAACACACGGTCCGAAGACCGCAGTCGTTAAGCGGTCCGCGGACTGCAGTCGGGGCTGAGCAAGTTTGCACCTCCTTGACTGCAGTCTGAGCCCCGTTCGGGCCGCGCTCCGAGCTGTGCGCTCTGGGAACTGGGACACAGCCGCAGTTTCGTTTTGTTACACGGAAGTAAAGCAGAATTTTGCGGCTTCCAAACTCAAACCTTTTAGCCGCCGAGAATATGAGGTTGGGTCCTATGGCTCGCAGATTTGTAACGCGCAAAGAGGAGGCTATGGTGACAGATACGCTGAGATCCAGATATGCGTTTTGTGCATTTATTGCAAAAAGAGCGCACACAGCTATGACAGCGCAGCAGGATGAAATGGAACTCATGAAAACCAGCAGGATGAACAGATTAACGTGAAAGATGAATGAATGGTTTGCAGTCAACAAAAAATACAGCTACACCCCAACCCTGACTCTCTCCTCTGTGTGACAGGTGAGCGCGCGCTTTTACACGCACACACTTCCGTACGTGCACACACCCACACTCACGTGAACCACCGCCTCTGCCGCACACACACACACACACACACACAAACGCACCGTGCACCTCATCTCAGTTATGTCTCCTACACAGAAGGAAGTTGGTCGGCGTTCAATACGTCGCCGATGATTGGTCAAAATTAGTAAAAATTGCGGAAAAGTTACGGTGATTGGTCAAAATTGCAACACCGCCCTGAATTTGCGGGGATTGGCTGAAGTTGCGTTGAAGTTGCAAATCGCAACATCGCGAATTCCTGGAGGGTCTGATAGGTGAGGGGAGGAACGTAGATCGACGGTAAATCGAGAGCTTTGCCTTTCGGCTCAGCTCCCTCTTCACCACAGCGGTCCGGTACAGCGACCGCATCACATCCGGCTGACCAGAATAATCAAAAATGTGGGTTGCATCATTTTAACAATTTTCATAATCCAAATAACGTAAACGTTTTTTCATAAGCTTTTATTTGTGTCTCCACAACCATCAGCTCTTGAACAACATAGTATTTTCATTTGTCGCTGTTTCAAACTAACTTCAGATCTCTGTCCTCCTTTTCAGACACTTCCTCTGTCTTCTTCATCACCCCTTTTCTTCTCTTCCTCTCTTATACAGTGCTGTTGTTACACTCGTATGTTGAGTAAACAATATTCACTCGGGGCATCTGAACGATTCACTGCACACGTAATTCAAGCCGGACAGACGGGTTTGTTGCGATGACAGATTAGATTCCAGCTTTAAAGTTTCCATTGGGTCTGAATGCACCGCTCCAGATCTAAACACGTGATTCATTTAATAAGTTTTACTCCAGCAGACGGCAGAGTGGAAAAATAAACCGTCATTTATAAGACCGGAGCGGAGAAAAAACAAGACCAGACAAGACAGACTGGTGTGAAGTTCAGCCCATGAAAACAACATGGATTTGGAGAAGTATAACCCACTACTGCTACGAGTACTGCAAATGTTACTACAAATACTACTACTATTACAAGTGTACAGGTGTGTCTCGTGATTGGATGGTGCATGTTCTCCCTGTGTTACTGTTTCAATATGGTTAACATGATCTATTTCTATGTAAAACTGTTATTGTGTCCCTAGGCAAGACACTTCAGCCACATTGCTTAGTATGAAAACAGTGTGTGTGTGTGTGTTGTTGGTGGAGAGGCTTGCTTCCATCATTCTGTCCCAGGGCAGCTGTGGCTACGAGTAATTTAAAGGAGAATTAACGTTTTTTTTTTCAATCTGAGCCTTATTTCGGTAATAAAACAAGTTGTTTTACTCACCCATAGCACTTTGGTGTCATTTGGAGCATTTCCAGAGATGTTTTAGTTTTGCGATATCCGTAACGTGAGTTTCCGGGGCACGTTTGCGGTCTCCAAATAACACAAACTATATCATTTTCAAATCATAGAAGCTCAATGTATTAGTCTACATTTTAGTTTGAGTTTTTTTTTAAAAGCGAAAGGTTGCTTGGAATTAAGGAAATAAAACGTACTTTCAAAATTGTACATAATGCATTTGTACCGATGATCATCTGTCGGACTTCACATCTCCACCTCAAACATGAACCTGACTTTGATGCACTTGTTAAAGCTCAACAGAGGCGAGATTTCTCTCACTGACACTAAAACATGCTAACTTTGACTTTTTTTTCTACACAGTTTGGCAGGTGGACAAAAAATGTTGTGACATATCTTGTATTATATTATTTGGTGTGTTTATTTTGGCCTGGTTTAGTCTGGTTTTAGTCCTAGTTCAGACCAGTTTTAGTCCTGGTTCAGACCAATTTTAATCCTGGTTCAGTCTGGGTTTAGTCCTAGTTCAGTCCAGTTTTAGTCCTGGTTCAGTCCAGTTTTAATCCTGGTTCAGTCTGGGTTTAGTCCTAGTTCAGTCCAGTTTTAGTCCTGGTTCAGTCCAGTTTTAGTTCTTGTATTATATTTGTCAAACAAAGTCATTGTGGTGTCTTAATACAAAGTTAAGAAAGTTAAACTCAGAAAGCATTGTGGGGTTAATGTGACTGAAAAAGAGTTACAAATGTTTCACGTTTACCGTTGTTTTGAATTATTTTACTGAATAAATTCAGTTTTATATTACCTGCACTGTTGTATTCTTGTAAATTTGTAAATGTTCTTATATTATAGCTTATTTGTTTTCTACTTTATTTTATTCTATTCTATTTGCTGTTAAGTGTTTGTTTACATTCCAAAAGCACCGAAGCGATTTCCTAATGTTGTGAACCTGTTCACTCATATGGCAATAAAACCTTTCTGATTCTCATTCTTGTAAAACCTCGCTCTCTCATTACTTAATAATAACACAGTAATTACTCATTACTTAATAATAACACAATAACTTACCAGCTTCTGTAAACAATGCCATTTACTGATTTCAACGTAGAAATAAAATGAACAACCAGAGTCGACTTCAAACTTTTGGCCCTCCACAATATTTTCTGCTTCTCATTTGGTCCCTGGGGAAAAGTAATTGCCCACCCCTGATCTAATCTATAAATAATTTCCCTTGTGGATCAATAAAGTTTGTCTAAGTCTAATGTAAATAATCATGATAATAAAGAAAAACATCAGTGAAGAAGTACGTGCAAACCTTTGACTGTAGTGCTGTAGTGTACCTACATAATACGTTTTTTTGCAGTAGACAAATACATTAGATCTATGGGAAGGCGATCATGGTTGCAGTACAAATACTTGAATACCAGAACTCCAAATGCAGCACACCTCCTGTCTTCACCGTCACATCCGAGCAGCAGCTTTAGCCCCGTACACAGAGAACATAACGGTCCAGCGCGGAGTGACGTCAGCGCTGGAGAATCTCTGTTATGGCTGTGGCGTCTGTGTGAGGTCTCGTAGACTCTGTTACGGAGTGGTTCTCCATCGTAAAGACGAGAGCAGCTCGGGACACTCTGGTTTGTTATGGTTCAGTCTGTTTACTGTGGGATAAACAGCTAAACTCCGCCCGTGACAACATCGCAAATCCAGCTGCTAAAAAGACAGGACCTGGAGGACTAAAGGGGAGTGAGTGGGAGGGCGTCTGGAGGTATAAGGAACAGTCTGATTGGTCGATTTATTTTATTTATTCTTTTATTTAATAGAGACAGTGCATATTAATGAACATCTACAACAGGAGTGTCAATCTCATTCTGATCCGGGGGCCGTATCCAACCGACTTTGATCCCAAAGGGGCCGGATCAGAAAACTCATGGCAAATATATCCCAAAAATAGCAATAAGTCCAAATATTTGTGCAGAGAAACGCAAATCTATTACAGACTGCTGTTTCTTCAGTCCCAGCAATAATTCATTTATCTTCTGTCTTCTCAATTCTCCGTTCAAGTTATTGTATTGTTCGAAATGCTGTGTCTCGTAGTGGCGTTTAAGATTATTTTCCTTGAGCACCACCACTTGTTGCAGACACACCGAGCGTACAGGTTTCCCATTCACCTCCGTGAACAAATAAGAATTAGTCAATTTTTCTTGGAAAATCCTGCACTCGGCGTCCACTTTTCTCATTTTTGACATTTTGCTGATGAGGGTGTCACGGTCAACAGTCAAAACGATGGTCCTTTAAGAGCGTTTGGAAAGAGGCGAGTCTTCATTTGTGCTGCTCTGGTGGGAAATGCAGAAAGGTGCCGCAGAAAATTACCAATATTTTAACAGAAAATGTAAATATAATTAAAATATTTTAATAGAAAATCAGCCGAGGGCCAGATTAAAGGTCTTGGAGGGCCGGATCTGGCCCCCGGGCCACATGTTTGACACCCCTGATCTACAACATTGCAGTGTAAATACTCCAGATTATAGCAAAAATGCTCATTTCCATCTGTCATCCCTGGGCAGGTGACACCACAGCAAAAACAACAAAAACAAGTGACAGTAGCAGCAGTTAAACAGTTCCCCCGGGGTCTGTGTGGGACCTCACAGTGATGAGGTCCTGTGTGATGATGAGGCCTTGTGTGGTGAGTTGCTGCACGAGCTGCTACCGGCATGAACTTTTGGTCTTTCAATAACATATCCAAAATAATATTAGACAGTCACATAACGCAGTGGAGTTTTTGTGCAACAATATGGTGTGAAATCCACCTCACTATCAACTTGCAAGAGGATTTGTATTTTGAAATGTCCCCATTTCAAAATACATTCTTAATTACACAGTGACATGCATTAATTTCCATAGCATTGATCTACACGGCAGCACGGTGGCTGAGTGGCTAGCACTGGTTCTGGGTTTGATCCCCGGGTTGCCCGAGCTGCTAAATGGCATCCAAGGTGTAATATCTCATTTTAGGATAGTTTGACTATTTAGTTTACCCTTTATTTAAGAAAAACATTCTAATTTCAAGCATTTTTTTCTCATTCTAACAGACTACTATAAGGCACAAAATGCTTGTTTTAAGATTTTGTTTCAAGACTTATTTTCTCAATCAAAGCAGATTTCTCCAATTTGAGTTACTTAAATCAAGATATATTTGCTTATTTTGAGCAAAAGTTCTACCAAGTTTTAAGCAATTTGGGGACTAGAAAATCATGCTACTTTCAAGAATTCTTACCAAGAAAGAAATGCTTGCCCCATTGGCAGTTTTTTTTTCCTTGAAATGTTTGACTTTTGCCTCATTTTAAGATTTTAGTACTTGTTTTGAGAAGGGCATTTCTTGCAGTGTTTGTGCTGTTTTGTGCTGCAAAAAGTTTCATTTGTGCTGCTTTAGTTTTTGAGATATTAACGATTCTTTTATAGGTCAAATTGGGGTCAGCCAGCCCCCCCACGAAGCTTAAAAATGCTCTAAATGGCCCAAAATGGTATCAATCTTTTGTGCTTCGTTTGTGCTGTTTTGTGCTGCAAAAAGTTTCGTTTGTGCTGCTTTAGTTTTTTTTTATACAGTCATACCTCACCTTACGAAAGACCCAACTAACGAATAATCCAAGTTACGAAACGCGTTTACGTAGAATTTTCGTCTCTGAATACGAAAGAAAATTCAAGTTACGAAACACGAAATCTCAAAAATTCAAATAATTCGGGCTCGGATACGCGCTCGGCTTTGCAGCAGCCTGAATCCCCCATTGCGACTCTACTTACGAAAAAATCACGTTACGAAACCACTTCTGGAACAAATTAATTTCGTAAGGTGAGGTATGACTGTATTAACGATTCTTTTATAGGTTAATTTGGGGTCAGCCGGCCCCCCACGAAGCTTAAAAATGGGCTAAAATGGCCCAAAATGGTGTCAATTGTTTGTGCTTTGTTTGTGCTGTTTTGTGCTGCAAAAAGTTTCGTTTGTGCTGCAAAAAGTTTCTGAGGGGGGGCTGGCTGACCCCAATTTGACCTATAAAACAATCGTTAATATCTCAAAAACTAAAGCAGCACAAATGAAACTTTTTGCAGCACAAAACAGCACAAACGAAGCACAAACGATTGACACAGTTTTTGCGTAGGTGTGCGTTTGATGGGGGCCAACTTCACGCAGGTCGATCTGCTGCGCACACACATGCAGGTGCTTGTGTTTGTTATGGTTCACTGTGTAAATACTGTCACGAGAGATGAAGAACAGACTGTTTCCACGCGGAGACAGAAAGAGAAGAGACAGAAGAGAGAGGGAAAGGATGAGGAGAGAGACAGCAAAAGAGAGAAAAGAGAGAAGAGAAAGAGTAGCTAGTAGAGCGAGAGGGAGAAGAGAGGGGAGAGGAGAAGGAGGAATGGCGAGGAACTAGAGACGGGAACAAGGGAAAAGGAGATGAGAAGAGGGAGAGGAGAGAGAAAGGAGATCAGTAAACGAAAAAAAAGGGAGAGAGAAGAGAGGGAAAACAGAGGCAGAGAGGTTAGTAGATCAAGTAGAGTGTAATCTGGTGGTTTCACGGGGTTTCCAGCAGCCGACGTGTGTTCCGTCAGTGTGTGGGAACTCTTCTGTACCAGGCGCTCGTTTGTGTTTGTTTTGAAAAAGCCGAGCTCCAGACTCCACATCTCCACATGCGCTCGTGACATCACAAGTGTTTAACTCTGGACAGACGCTACAATAACAGTGAGCTTAGCGGTCAGTATTTGAGAACATTACATTCACTTGTGAGCTTTTCCTGGAGGCTGATCCTAACATGAGCTAAAATGACTTACCTAAAAATGTACCGTGCTTCTTGTGCTGTTTACACTGCTCAAAAACGATAAAAGGAACACTTCACATCAGACCTCAATGTGAAAACAAAACCATGCTGGATATGTATTCAAATATGGGCAGAGCAGTCACTGCGTGCACATGGACGAGTGTAATCCGATTGCAAACGGATTGGGATCGTATCAAATTCATGTGCACAGGCTAAGGATCGTATAGGGCAGGGGTGTCCAAACTTTTTTCATCAACGGCCACAAGTCTAAACACAGACGAAGCAGAGGGACGATCGAGGGCCATAGACTGGTGCTCAGTACAGTCAGTCATTGAAATATATCCATGTTTAACACGTTAGAATGAGCCATCAGCCCTTTATTCATGTTAAGATCCTCAAAACCACACAATAAATCTTAAATATTGTCTTATCAAGGTAGATTTTCAAAAAACTTGCAGTCAAAAGTTCTGCTCAGTGTAATTTGGGCTCATTAACCTGGAAGCCTGAGGGCCAAGAAAAATTTGTCTGAGGGCCACATTTGGCCCACGGGCCATAGTTTGGACATGCCTGGTATAGGGATTGGTTTCCCAAATCCAATCGGCTTAGGCACATAGTAACCCGCTTGGTGCCGCCTTGTGGACGATATCGGATCGGATTGGTGTACTGCGCGTGCGCGGGAATTTTCGCCAGGGATTTCACCCGGAAGTGGCAGGAGGCGCCGACGCCGTTATAAGTAGCGATTGTTGCCAGAAAAGTCAGACGAAATCATGGCTGCGAAAAACTCCTCGAGCGCCGTCTTTGTATACCGCCATATAGTTTGTTGTGTTTTTATTGAGTAGCCATCACCCGGAAGTAGTTGGACTACAGCGCCACATAGCGTAGAGGAGCCGGCCAGGTCGCTGACCATTATCCGATTACGCGAGTTTCATGTGCACTGGGATCTAAGAACAGACCACCCGCCAAGTAACGGGATCGGATTTGGAGAAATCCAATCCGATCCTACCATGTGCACGTAGTGAATGTCTAAGAAACAAAAGGATGCTCCTATTTTAATGGAAATAAAATGTTGAGCCACAGAGGGCTTCATTTTATTTTACAGACGTTCTGAAACTCAAAGTGAAATCATGACGTGGCAGGCTAGTCCATTCTGCCAACTCCCCTTCTCAACCTCTTGTGCTTATTTGCATGTTTGGCAACGTCATGGCGTCCTCCTATTGAGACGACAGATGGAGTCTTGTGGAATGTCCTCCCAGATCTGTGTAAGGGCTTCACTGAGCTCCTGTAGAGTCTGAGGAGCAACCTGGGGGCGTCTGATGGACCCAAACATAATGTCAAATGGTTTAAGGTTTAAGGTTTAAGTCAAGTGATCGTGAGGACCATTGTATCAGTCCCTTCATCCTCCAGGATCTGCCTGCAGACTCTTTCCACATGAGGCTGGGCATTGTCCTGCATCAGGAGGGACTCAGGACCTGCTGCACCAGCGTAGAGCAGAACTGGGCATTTCAAGGCCCGGGGGCCAAATACGGCCCGCGAGCCGACTCTGACTGGCCCGCGAAAGGTTGTTTGGAATTAAGAAAATAAAACCTACTTTCAAAATTGTACATAATGCATTTGTACTGATGATCATCTGTCGGACTTCACATCTCCACCTCAAACATGAACCTGACTTTGACGCACTTGTTAAAGCTCAACAGAGGCGAGATTTCTCTCACTGATCAAGAAAAAAAAAAACACTAAAACATGCTAACTTTGACTTTTTTTTCTACACAGTTTGGCAGTATCATAACTTGTATTATATTATTTGGGAAACAAAGTCATTGTGGTGTCTTAATACAAAGTTAAGAAAGTTAAACTCAGAAAACATTGTGGGGTTAATGTGACTGAAAAAGAGTTACAAATGTTTCACGTTTACCATTGTTTTGAATTATTTTACAGAATAAACTCTGCTTTTGTAAAACCTCACTCTCTCATTACTTAATAATGACACAGAACTTACCAGCTTCTGTAAACAATGACATTTACTGATTTCAACATAGAAATAAAATTAATAACCAGAGTAGACTTCAAACTTTTGGCCCAGCCCTCCACAATATTTTCTGCTTCTCATTTGGCCCCTGGGGAAAAATGATTGCCCACCCCTGGAGGTCTTTCTGTAAGGCATGGGCAGTGCTCAGCCTGTTCTTCCTGCACAAAGGAGCAGATATGGGTCCTGCTGATGGGTTGAGGACCTTCTACGACCCTGTCCAACTCTTCTAGAGTAACTGCCTGTCTCCTGAAATATGTTCTGGAAATTGTGCTGGGAGACACTTTAAATCTCCTCCAGCAGCACATCCTGATGTGAAGTTGGACAATCTGTGCAGCGTCTGTAGGTTTAAGGACTGGCCTCATACTCCCAGTGATAATCAGTCCACCCAAAGCAGCACTAGTGGAAAACCAGCCATAAAGTCCAAGAGGGAGAAACTTGAAATGACCTCCACAATCAAAACCAGTCCAGTTTTAGGGGTCGTCTCGCCGGTGCCGCTCTGGGTCACCTGTTCCATTTCCATTAAAAGAGCAGCATCCTTTTGTTCCTAAAGCAGTGCCCTATCCATTTTGTGTACATATCCAACTTTTTATTTTATTGTATTTTTTTTTTTTTTAAATTTCACATTTCACACAACACATCTGATATGTTTTCAAAGTGTTCTTTATTTTTATTTATATATATTTTTTTACTTATTTTATTTTTTTTGTATTTATAATCAGCAACATGTGGTCAGGAATTGCAGAGTTGGCAGTACCTCACCAGTCATTTTGATTATTAAAAAAAAAAAAAACAGCTCAACAGCAGCTTGCAGCTTCAATATTCAAGCCTACTTTTTCCATATGCAAACCAGGACGTAACGACAGTGCACTGTTAGCATGCTTGTTAAAGTCAGAGTTATTGCAACAGTAAAACTCTAAAACGCTGAATAATTATGCTCAGAATGCATAAGGTAAGTGAGGAATAACTTTGGACCACTGCTCTGTTTCAAATGTTCTGTTTTTGAGATATGCTTTTCTAATCTTATATGTTATTAAAAGGGCTCTCAAGTCTCACGCATTGAGAGTGTGACACACGCAATTCGACGTGTTCACACGCTCACACGCCACACATGGCATTTCTCACGCTTTTTGTGTGTGTGTGTGTGTGCCCAGAAAATCGGTCTGTGTGGCTTAGTTTATGCAGGCTCCGCGCGTTTTCAGCGAAAAAAACTCCCCCTGCTCCGGGTGCACGGTCCGAGCGGAGGCCGGAGCCCGGGCACGTCCTGAGCCTCAGTCCCGGTGCCACGTCTCCTCTGAGACGCACCGACTCCGGTCCCGGTGTCTCCGTCTGTGCATAAGTGTCCCCCCCGACGGCTTACGTGCGGAATACGCACAGCCCAGAGCCGAACTGCCAATGGTGAGCCGCGGTGAGCCGCAGTGAGCCGCGGGCCCGGTGCATTAACCAGACTCTTACATAAATCTGTTAAAGACTAAATCAGGTCTAAACCAGGACTAAACCAGAACTAAACCAGGACTAGACCAGGACTAAACCAGGACTAAACCAGAACTAAACCAGGACTAAACCAAGACTAAACCAGGTCTAAACCAGGACTAAACCAGAACTAAACCAGGACTAGACCAGGACTAAACCAGAACTAAACCAGAACTAAACCAGGACTAAACCAAGACTAAACCAGGTCTAAACCAGGTCTAAACCAGGACTAAACCAGAACTAAACCAGGACTAGACCAGGACTAAACCAGAACTAAACCAGGACTAAACCAGAACTAAACCAGGACTAAACCAAGACTAAACCAGGTCTAAACCGGGACTAAACCAGAACTAAACCAGGACTAGACCA
Organism: Paratrypauchen microcephalus; assembly: GCA_036785185.1. NCBI lineage: Eukaryota > Metazoa > Chordata > Actinopteri > Gobiiformes > Gobiidae > Paratrypauchen > Paratrypauchen microcephalus. Next base: position 1,499,086 of record JAVJIX010000122.1, on the reverse strand, counting down.
GGACTAAACCAGATTTAAACCAGAACTAAACCAGGACTAAACCAAGACTAAACCAGGTCTAAACCGGGTCCAAACCAGGATTCAACTGGGACTAAACCAGGACTAAACCAGAACTAAACCAGGACTAAACCAAGACTAAACCAGGTCTAAACCGGGTCTAAACCAGGATTCAACTGGGACTAAACCAGGATTAATCCAAGACTAAACCAGGTCTAAACCAGGACTAAACCAAGACTAAACCAGGACTTAACCAAAACTAAACCAGGTCTAAACCAAGACTAAGCCAGGACTAAACCAGGTGTAAACCAGGACTAAGCCAAGACTAAACCAGATCTAAACCGGGTCTAAACCAGCACTAAACCAGGACTAAACCAGGTCTAAACTAGGACTAAACCAGTTCTAAACCAGGACTAAGCCAAGACTAAACCAGATCTAAACCGGGTCTAAACCAGGACTAAGCCAAAACTAAACCAGGTCTAAACCAAGACTAAGCCAGGACTAAAACAGGTCTAAACCAGGTCTAAACAAGGACTAAACCAGGACTAAACCAACACTAAACCAAGACTGTGTGTGATAACATATTATCCTGTGCATTATTGAATGATAATATGGACTTTTAGTTATAAAAGTATTTCCATATTAACAAAGTACCTTCTAATTCCGCCCTGCCCCCCCGCTCCTCATAGCAATCTTCAAAACTTGAGAGCCCTGTTATTAATATCTAAAAAAAAAAAAATGCATATTTTCAAACGGGGTTTCAACATAAGCGCCCTCTGCTGGAGCACTAATGAATAAACGTTTAAATGGGTCTAAAAACACAATGGCTGCGAGCTTCAAAGTTGACTGCAATTAAATTCTTTGTCATGATCACTGAACGAAACCCGGGAGGAAACACAAGACCAACTGATGTCACGAGGTGGAGCCCTGCACTGAAGCCTAAATTTACATATAAGTACAAGTTAATTACTGAAATGTGTGCCGGTAAAACCAAACACAACTCCAGGAATGTTCTGGATGAGGAAACGACATTATAAACAGGTTACATCTCTGCTTAAAGGAGCTGTACCTGATTTTTACTGTCTTAAAAACAAAACTGCCATATTTTCCGCACTATAAGGCGCACCTAAAAGCCTTAAATTTGCATGCGTCTTATAATCCGATGCGCCTTATACGAGGGGCATTCAAAAAGTTCTAAGACAAATGCCATAAATTCAAAATAAGTCGAACTATTTCAACAAAATTACCTTGAATCGTACCGCTGATGACTTATAAACACATTTGACAAGTTTCAGCATTCTAGCTTTGTTATTCAAAGAGTTGCGTTACATATTGCACAACCCACTTTTTTGACCCTCCAAAATGAGCCAATCTGAAGTCCGAGCAAACATTACATTTCTAACAAAACTTCAATGGAAACCTAAAAAAAATTATTGAAGATTTGCACAATGTTTATGGATGCGTGAAAAGTCCCTCACAAATTGAACTTCTCCTTTGATCAATGTTTATGGATGTTTGTTTCCTATTTCCAAAGTTGAAGGAACATTTAAAAGGAACAAGATTTCAGTCCATACTTGAAGCGAAGAGGGAGGTTGTGACCTGGTTGACTAGACAAGCTCCAGAATTCTATCAAGAAGGAATTTTTCGGTGGAAACATCGCTCGCAGAAGTGTATTGACTTAGGTGGATGTTATGTAGAAAAATAATTTTGTTACTTTCAAAAATAAAGTTGTTTTTTAATTTGTCTTAGAACTTTTTGAATGACCCTCGTATATGATCAATATTGGTTAATCGTGGCTACCGTAGTCAGCCACTACTGTAGCTTCTATTCTATGCGCCTTATAATGCGGTGCGCCCTATATATGAAAACTGTTTTAAAATAGGCCATACATTGAAGGTGCGCCTTTTAGTGCGGAAAATACGGAAATTTTTTTTGCAGTGGTCCAACATTCTCACTGACCTTCTGCATTCTGAGCATCATAAGTACTCACCATGACCAATTTATAAGCACTTATAAGCAGTACTCGAGTTGCCACCCCCCTCATCCCCCCTGGGGGAAAAAATAGTCAAAATCATCCCTCTTCTAAAACGGCCATCCCTTCTTCCATCCCTTGTGGCATTTTATCAGTCAGACATGAAAATCCCTCAGCTTTTGGCGAAATTCACTGTTTTGAAATCAAAATAGGTGACCAACGTGAATCGTGCCCAGTTCCAAGAGCCAATCATAGGCCGAACTGCGCTCCGGCTTCCAATCATGTTGCAGCATACCCACCAATCGCACTCCCGCCAATCATGACGATTAGCGTTGTTGTGTTTGCACCTGTTCGCCGATCAGCTGTGAGCGAGCCCCGTTAATATGTACGCTACGTTAATGCTACGTAAGAATGAACTCTCGCCTCGGGACTCGGGATAATTATGTCGGTTTCCACGTGCATACCACAAACTACGGAGCTGACCGTGTTCTTACGGGGTGAGTTATATTATCATATTATTTCTGCATCAAAGGTACAGATTAGCTGACAGCAGGGGCCCGGGACTAAACCAGGACTAAACCAGATCTAAACCAGGTCTAAACCAGGTCTAAACCAGGACTAAACCAGATCTAAACCAGGTCTAAACCAGGTCTAAACCAGGTCTAAACCAGGTCTAAACCAGGTCTATACCAGGTCTAAACCAGGAGTAAACCAGGTCTAAACCAGGACTACGGTCTGTGTGTGTGTGTGTGTGTGTGTGTGTGTGTGTGTGTGTGTGTGTGTGTGTGTGTGTGTGTGTGTGTGTGTGTGTGTGTGTGTGTGTGTGTGTGTGTGTGTGTGTCTGCTGGAAAATCCATCCATCCATCTTCTTCCGCTTCTCCATTTCTGGCTCCAGCCCAGAACACAATGCACCAGCCCCCATGAAATATGTCACATAAATGAAAAATTTCACCATCCCCCCTGGTTTCATTTTCCAACTTGACTACTGCTTATAAGCACTATTCTATATTGTTCTTTGATTCTTCCCTATTTTACATACTGTCTTGAAGTTTGGGGTAATAATTACCAATGTTCAATTAATCCACTATTTCTTCTGCAGAAAAGGGCCGTGCGGATCATTCACAAGGTCGGCTTCTTAGAACACACTCATGATCTTTTTATTCAGTCAAAGTTATTAAAATTTAATGACCTTGTAAAATATTATACAGTGATTATGATTTTTAAAGCATTTAATAAACAATTGCCAAAAAAATTGCAAAAATGTTTTGCTAACATTTATAATCTCAGAGGTTATGGAAACTTAATTTTGCCTAATGTTAGAAAAGTTTCTGTGTGACTGTGTGTGGGGTAAAAATGTGGAATGGATTTACAGCAAAAGCTCTGCCAAAATATTCACAAATTTAAGTTCTTGTATAAAGACGTGGTCTGGTCTGAATACAGAGTGACGAGTTTGAATGAATCGTCAAATGGCACTTTTCTGTATCCGGTTTGTTTTGGGTTTTTTTTTTTGTACAGTCATACCTTCATTCATTCATTTTCTTCCACTTTTTCCATTTTCTGGGTCACGGGGGCAGCAGTCCAAGCAGTGTTCTGCTGCCCAGAACACAATGCACCAGCCCCCATGAATCCTTCCGCGGGTGGTGGGTCCACAGGAGGACGGCTCACGTCACAACGGGCCTTGATGTATCTTCTGCCATGGGGGCTACCAGTGTCCACAGACACTGGGGGCGAGGTGGGGTTAAGTGTCTTGCCCAAGGACACAACGGCAGCGCTCATCTGTGGGAGCTGAGACACGCGGTCAACCCGTCAAGAGCGGGATTCGAACCGCCAACCCCTGGATCACAAGGCATATGCTCTACCAACTGAGCTACTGCCGCCCCCAGTCATACCTCACCTTATGAAAGACCCAACTAACGAATAATCCAAGTTACGTAAAATTTTCGTCTTTGAATACGAAAGAAAATTTAAGTTACGAAACACGAAATCTCAAAAATTCAAGTAATGCGCGCTCGGCTTCGCAGCCACCCGAATCCCCCGAAACGTAAATACACTTGTAAATACACTCTCCCAACACCCCGCTGGCCTCGAATTGGCTAGGAACAAATCAGGCCTTTTACTCTACTTACGAAAAAATCATGTTACGAAACCACTTCTGGAACGAATTAATTTCATAAGGTGAGGTATGACTGTACAAGAATGGTATTTACCTTTGTTTTGTTTTTGTGTTTCTTTCAACTGAGCTGATAAGGAAGCTAATTAATAATTTAAGTTATGTTTTTCCCCTCCTTGAGCCGCCACCTTAACGTGGTGGAGGGGTTTGAGTGCCCGAATGATCCCGGGAGCTATGTTGTCGGGGGCTTTATGCCCCTGGTAGGGTCACCCAAGGCAAACAGGTCCTGGGGGACGGGTCAGACTAAGAGCGGTTCAGAAACCCTTATGATGAGTTCAAAAACAAGGCCAGATATGTCGCCCGGACTGGCGTCACCGGGTCCCCACCCTGGAGCCAGACCTGGGGTGGGTGCGCGCCAGCGAGCGTCTGGTGGCCGGGCCTTTCCCCACGGGGCCCGGCCGGGCGAAGCCCGAAGAAGCGACGTGGGGCCGTCCTCCTGTGGACCCACCACCCGCAGGAGGATCCATAGGGGCCGGGTGCAGAGAGATCTGGGCGACAGTCGAAGGCGGGGGCCTCGGCGGCCGGATCTCCGGGCATGGAGACTAGCTCTGGGGACATGGAATGTCACCTCGCTGGGGGGGAAGGAGCCTGAGCTTGTGCGGGAGATTGAGCGTTACCGACTAGATATAGTCGGCCTCACCTCCACGCACAGCTTGGGCTCTGGAACCCAACTCCTTGAGGGGGGCTGGACCCTCCATTTCTCTGGCGTTGCCCGCGGGGAACGGCGGCGGGCTGGTGTGGGCCTGCTCATTGCCCCACAGCTCAGCCGCCGAGTGTTGGAGTTCACCCCGGTGAACGAGAGGGTCGCGTCCCTGCGCCTTCGGGTCGGGGACAGGTCTCTCACTGTTGTGTCGGCCTATGGGCCGAACAGCAGTGCAGAGTACCCGGCCTTCTTGGAGTCTCTGGGAGGGGTACTGGACAGTGCACCGACCGGGGACTCCGTTGTTCTCCTGGGGGACTTCAACGCCCACGTGGGCAACGACAGTGATACCTGGAAAGGGGTGATTGGGAGGAACGGCCTCCCTGATCTGAACCTGAGCGGTGTTCTGTTATTGGACTTCTGTGCTAGCCACAGTTTGTCCATAACGAACACCATGTTCGAGCACAAGGGTGTCCACCAGTGCACGTGGCACCAGGACACCCTAGGACGGAGGTCGATGATTGACTTTGTTGTCGTGTCATCTGACCTCCGGCCGCGTGTCTTGGACACTCGGGTGAAGAGAGGGGCAGAGCTGTCAACCGATCACCACCTGGTTGTGAGTTGGGTCCACTGGCGGGGGAGGAAGCCGGAAAGACCTGGCAGGCCCAAGCGTATCGTGAAGGTCTGTTGGGAACGTCTGGCTGAGCCCTCTGTCAGGGGCACCTTCAACTCACACCTCCGGGAGAGCTTCTCCCGGATTCCGGGGGAGACTGGGGATATGGAGTCCGAATGGGCTCTTTTCTCGGCCTCTATTGTCGATGCGGCCGCCCGTAGCTGTGGTCGTAAGGTCTGTGGTGCCTGTCGCGGCGGCAATCCCCGAACCCGGTGGTGGACACCGGAAGTAAGGGATGCCGTCAGGCTGAAGAAGGAGTCCTATCTGGCCTTGTTGGCTCATGGGACTCCTGAGGCAGTTGACGGGTACCGGCGGGCCAAGCATGCTGCAGCCCGGGTGGTTGCAGAGGCAAAAACTCGGGTTTGGGAGGAGTTCGGAGAGGCCATGGAGGAGGACTATCGGACGGCCTCAAAGAAATTCTGGCAAACCGTTTGGCGCCTCAGGAGGGGGAAGCAGTGCTTCACCAACACTGTTTACGGTGGAGGTGGGGAGCTGTTGACCTCGACTGGGGATGTTATCGGACGGTGGAAGGAATACTTTGAGGATCTCCTCAATCCCGCCCCCACGTCTTCCGAGGAGGAAGCAGAGGCTGGAGACTTGGAGGCGGACTCGTTCATCACCCTGGCCGAAGTCACTGAGGTGGTTGGAAAGCTCCTCGGTGGCAAGGCCCCGGGGGTGGATGAGATCCGTCCTGAGTATCTCAAGTCGCTGGATGTTGTAGGGCTGTCTTGGCTGACACGTCTCTGCAACATCGCGTGGCGGTCGGGGACAGTACCTCTGGATTGGCAGACCCCGGTGGTCCCTCTGTTTAAGAAGGGGGACCAGAGGGTGTGTTCCAACTATCGGGGAATCACACTCCTCAGCCTTCCCGGTAAGGTCTAAGGTGCTGGAGAGGAGAATTCGACCGATAGTCGAACCTCGGATTCAGGAGGAGCAGTGTGGTTTTCGTCCCGGTCGGGGAACACTGAACCAGCTCTATAATCTCCATCGGGTCCTCGAGGGTGCATGGGAGTTTGCCCAACCAGTCCACATGTGCTTTGTGGATCTGGAGAAGGCATTCGACCGTGTCCCTCGTGGGGTCCTGTGGAGAGTGCTCTGGGAGTACGAGGTTCGGGGCCCTTTGATAAGGGCTGTTCGGTCCCTGTATGACCGGAGCAGGAGCTGTGTTCGCATTGCCGGTCGTAAGTCGGACCTGTTTCCGGTGCATGTTGGACTCCGCCAGTGTTGCCCTTTGTTACCGGTTCTGTTCATTATATTTATGGACAGAATTTCTAGGCGCAGTCAGGGGCCGGAGGGGATCCGGTTTGGGAACCACAGGATCTCATCTCTGCTGTTTGCAGATGATGTTGTCCTGATGGCTTCATCGAACCGGGACCTCCAATGTGCACTGGGGCGGTTTGCAGCCGAGTGTGAAGCGGCTGGGATGAGGATCAGCTCTTCCAAATCCGAGGCCATGGTTCTCGACCGGAAAAAGGTGGCTTGCCCTCTCGGGGTGGGTGGGGAGTCCTTGCCTCAAGTGGAGGAGTTCAAGTATCTCGGGGTCTTGTTCACGAGTGAGGGGAGGATGGAGCGTGAGATTGACAGGCGGATCGGTGCAGCGTCGGCAGTGATGCGGTCGTTGTACCGGACCGCTGTGGTGAAGAGGGAGCTGAGCCGAAAGGCAAAGGTCTCAATTTACCGGTCAATCTACGTTCCTACCCTCACCTATGGTCATGAGCTCTGGGTAATGACCGAAAGGACGAGATCGCGGATACAAGCGGCCGAAATGAGTTTCCTCCGTAGAGTGGCTGGGCGCACCCTTAGAGATAGGGTGAGGAGCTCAGTCACGCGGGAGGGGCTCGGAGTAGAGCCGCTGCTTCTCCACGTCGAGAGGAGCCAGCTGAGGTGGCTCGGCCATCTGTTTCGGATGCCTCCTGGACGCCTCCCTCGGGAGGTGTTCCGGGCATGTCCCACCGGGAGGAGGCCCCGGGGAAGACCCAGGGCACGCTGGCGGGACTATGTCTCCCGGCTGGCCTGGGAACGCCTTGGGGTCCCCCTGGAGGAGCTGGAGGAAGTGTCCGGGGTGAAGGAGGTCTGGGCGTCCCTGCTTAGACTGTTGCCCCCGCGACCCGGCCCCGGATTAGCGGAAGAAAATGGATGGATGGATGGAAGTTATGTTTTGGAAGACAGGGGTGGGATTTAATAAGTTTTCTTCTTCCCACTCCTTTTTGAGCAAAATAATAATAATAATAATGTATTTGACTGTATATTGGTTACCTGTATTTATTTCCTTGTGTTGACCTGCTCGAAATGAATAAATAACACTGGGCAAAATAAGCTAGAATCCGGACGTGTTTGGACTGGATATTTTATATGACACGCCACATATCCGGACCAGATTTTCACGATATCCTTATTTCTTGAGAATCCATGAAAATATTGACGTATCTGGACTCCGGATTTCACTGGGTACAATATCTGTTCGTATCCGGAGATATTTTGGCACTCGTGTCTCTCTGTAGCCAGCTCGCTACACGCCCATGTGATCCCCGGACTGCCCACCTCGACTGCAGACTGACACCACACTCCGAACCGCACTCGCTGAATTGGGAAACGCAGCAATGTTAGCCGTGCTCCTGGTGGACAAGTTTGCGGTCACGTTTTGATGGGGAGGTGAACAATCCCACTATCAGAGATGTTTTAAGGTAAGTTGAAATATCAGAATTGCTATTTGGCGGGTGAATGTTTGGCGTTAGCTACACAGTTAGCCTGCCATTCGTTGATAACGTGGAATGACAAGCTGGTTGATGGAATGATTGGGACATAATGTATCATCAGTAATATGAATGTATAACATGTAACGGCGTCGATGTCTGATTTTCGACATACGCAGGGGATGAATTTCAAAATCCCACTTGCGTAAAAATGGAGAGTAATCTGCTAGCTAAATGTAGCCTTCTAGCTAGCGTGACGCTGCGATCTATCTTTGTGTAGCAGCTAGCCTACATATGTTTCCCACCCAAGTGTTTAGCGTAATAATCTGTGGGTAAAAATACGCTATTTCTTAGTCCATTACCATACAAACCAACTGGGGGCTTTGTGAAATTGGGTGGGTTTTAGAGCCGCCAGGAGACTTGAAGGTAATATGTAGGATTGTGGCCAGAGTAGGTAAGTACATTGCAACTGTGCTGCTTATTTCCAAAATCTTTTCATGACTATTTAGTCAAAGTAAATAAGTAATAAAATTATAGTTACTAGTATGACCAAAGTAGTTCTGCAGATTAAAAAATGTCTATTACTGGAAATTCAAAATGACAGACATGGAAAAGATTTCTTTCCTTTCCCAGTCAAAATTAATACTTAGAATTTGATGGTGGTGGTAAGTATTCATGAAAAGGTAACATTTGTGAATGAGCAGCATGCATTCTGGAAATAAACTACCTTTTAAACATGTGTGTGACAAAACGGATCAGTCATTGCTTTTGCCCCAAGATAGATGTAGCTAATCGCAAACATTACAAAAGACAATGAGATGTTGAAATTAATGTTTCTGAATGCTGCAGGGCAATCGGTGACCTTCGCAGTTCAGTGGATTACCTGAGAAAGGAACTGAGGACCATGCAGGGTGCCATGATGCAGCAGCAACACTCCCGCATGACCCAGGAGAACCACAAAGTCCCTTTGGAGTTGGCGGTAACACTTGATTGTCTGGTTTTGTGAATAGGGACACAAACTGGACTCATGTATGTGTCCCATAACTAGGCTGACATCATTATCCACTGTTTCTTTCTATATTGGTCGTCTTAACCACATACAGTTGTATAATGATTTTTTGTTATTCAGGCACGGGTGAGGCGCTTTCACTGTGGGCTTGGGGAACTGCAGTGGATACCCTTATAAATGAACATATACAAGTGAGTGAGCCTACGAGTCTCCAATGCTGGCCAGCCCACACGTGTGTAAAGTTCACAGTGGTGTGTGCGAGGGTTACAGTTTGTGATGAACCTCAGAGAGGCATGATACACACAATCTAACACTTACGCTTATAAAGAAAGCAGGGTCAATCACTGGTGTGTTTTAGTACTGTGGAGCAAATCTTAAAGGAGTGTGTGATTGAGATGTGAATAGGGAGAAGTGTAAGGATGACCACCCACTGTACGTCATGTTCAGAAAAGTGGTAGGAGCCAAAGGCTCCTCCTACCTAGGTGCTCCACTAGATTTAGGAGGTCTTTTGTTCGTGCAGCAATCAGACTTTTCAACAATAGCTGAGCACTATTTTAATGTTGTGGTTCTTTTTGTATTTCTATGATGGGATGTCACTTATTTATTTTTAGCTCTTTATTTTTTATCTGTTACACTAACTTGTGTCATTGTCTTACTATTGTGTGTGTATATGTTGTATGAATGGTCAGGTGGCATAATTTCCCCTTTGGGGATTAATAAGGTCTACTCAATCACTCAAAAGTCTGTTAACTCTACTTCTTACTGTCTTGCAGAAGCTTGAAATAGGTTCTATGAACACCTGAAGGCCCCCCAAAAAATGGACCTAGCTGGGAGGACTGATGAAGTGAAGAGAAAAATGAACAGCCGACGTGACCGGGTAGGTAAAACGACCCCCCAACACACCTCAAACTGGCATCACACCCTGATTAAGGCCGTAGGGCTGATTCACATTGGTGATTTTATTAGCCCACATAAAAGATTGTTTTGGACTTTTTACAGTAAATCAACTCAAGTGCCTTTTTTCCCCTTTATTTTTTGTTGGCATCACTATCTTTGATCACTGCTTGACCAAAGAAAAAAAAAATCCAGTTGATGGTTGTGAAATTCTTCCTGGCTGCCATGAACCATTATTTGGGTGCAAGCATTGAAATTCAGGTAGGTCTGCATTCTACATTCTTTTGAAATGTGTTGCTTAATATTGCCCTCTTCTGTGTAGCTTTTCAAGCAGCGGCTTCAGGTGGCCAAGGACCTCCTTGATGACGATGACCTGCAGTATCTGAAAGGAGCAGAACTCTATTCAACCGCACGCCGGGAGTTAAAGTTAAAGGTATTCAATCACATTTTCACAGACGAACTTTGGGCGCATCTCATTAAAGGGACAAATATTTACCGTGAACAGACCGAACGTGATCACACTCCAGCGAGGGCAAAGGGCTTTTAAGTGGTCGAATGTAACTGTCCCTGAAATGAAGACGTTTATTGGGCTATCGGCATGGGTCTACTTGTTCTGCCTGCACAGAGAGATTATTGGAGACACACCAAAAATCTCGTCAAGACTCAGTTCTCTGACGCCATGGCAGATTCTATGCTATATGGAGGTAAGAACTAAAATACTGATTGATTGTGATAATTATGTAATAACAAACGGTGATTATTAATATTATCATTGCAAATTACATTTTTTCTAATTATGTAGCATTTCATGTTTACATCTTTGGGCATAATGATGAGAGAGGTATTGGTATTATGCATTGAACTTTTATTCAACCATAATCATGCATACAAATATAATACAAAAATGGATACATACCATCATACAAATACAAGCTGTAACACAAGAGAACAATGTAATTTACAGTACCTGTAGACATTTAAAAAATACATAATATTTTTATTCATCACATACACATAGTTTGCAGTGCCATCTTATTTACAATAGACCGAATATCTCACAAAGCCACAGTACAATGTAAATTATGCTGTTTTATATTATACTTTCATCCAAGGTGACTTTCCTGTGTCTGTTTCTGCATTTTCAGCCAATCGAAGGCAACGGAGCCATCCAGCAACAGGTGGAAGTGCCAGCTTGCCTTGCAGATTATCAAAAAAATATGAGGTTTGTTTGCCTTTTTGGTTTTATGGCAAAATATGTGACTGTATAATTATTTATTATGTTTATTTCCACTGTTGCCTTGTGAGTGTGTAATGTGTGCTGTGTGTTCCAGGCGTCGATCTGCTTGATCAAATGGTTGGCTACTATGGGTTCCATCATCGAACGAAGAAGTGGTGGAGGCGAGTGTTTTTTCTTCTTCTTGTCTGTGTCCTGCCACAATGCATACATCGCTGCAAGACCTGCCTTCAGCAGAAAGTACAGAGGGTACAAGAACTGGCTGGAGGAACTTATCACACCAATGACAACAAGGGCTGTTCCTGTGACCTCTCCTCCTTCTCCATCTTCTCTTCCTCCTCCTCCACCCGACTGTAGGACGTTTGGGGGCCATAGTAGCCACACCACCTCCACAACATGACTGTGGAAAGATATATGACAAGCGCAAGCTGTGCCGGGAATGTCAACTGGTCCCAGAGAACGAGAAAGTAGGTGGGCCAACAGTCTTTGGATGCAAACAGTGCACATTGAGTGCTTTGGCAAGCACTATCGCTGGTATATGTAAGGGATGTAACCTGTGCAGTATGTAGTGCACTTCATCTTACTGCCTTATGGCCTTGGGAGACTTTATTTTTTACAGTTTTGACCTGAATAAGAGCTGTTCTTTATTTCTTAAAACTTGAAAATATTGTGCACTGTACATGTTGTGACTGTTTTCTTTTATTTTTTCCATATTATTGTGTTTCTGGATTATTTTATATTTTTTTCTTAAGGTGTAGAATAATAAGACACAGTTCTCATGAAACCCACAAGTGTAAGCTTTCAAATACTTTTGGAATTTTGTCTCTGTGCTTCAGAGTCTGAGAAATCACTTATTTAATAGTCGTTGACATTGTTGAATTTCCAGGAAAAACCTCAGGATCTCGCCCTTAAGATTTTCAGGCCTTTTTCCCCAGGTGTTTTAGGTCTAAATGGGTTAATTAATAAAGACAACTTTATCAAACACAACTTTATCAAACGTTCTTGTCTGTTGTATAAATTGTATTAGTGACATTGGCAGAGGTGGAAAAATGCTGAAAAATGTGATTTAAGTATCTTTATTTGCTTAAAGCCTACTAAATTAAAAGTACCCATCTAAAAATCTACTTGAGTAAAAGTAAAACAGTACTTGTTAATGTATTTTGAGTTTAAAAAAAAATACTTTAAATTGGTTACATTTTTCCATGACCTCTAAAGTTTGTCAGCTGTGTAGACTTAGCTTTTTCAAAGTAATTGTGATGAGTTTTTAGTAATGCTAATCTGTTTGTCATTTTGGTCAATGTCTGTGCTATTTTAAAATAACTAAGGCATATAATTAAAATATTAACCGAGTTACCAGCCGCCTAGTCAGTAGTACACTGTAAAACATTGGTATATAAATGGTATATAAATGTATGAAAATGTTGCATGGTCGTAAGGCTCTGGGTTTCACGATACAGTAGCCTATAAATGCTTGAAAAATAAAGCTCCCTAGTGAATGCTAGCTTGAGTATCCTGACATATCCGGAGGTGAGCACAGTACCAGAACGTGACGTATCCGGAGATATACGAACAGTGAATACGTGAAACACGGACGATATCCAGTAAATATCCGGAGAACCGGATATGTAGCGTGTCGACACAGTGCCATTCCGGAGTTAGGAAATGCTCCGTATACGAGAAATGACACTAACGTATCCGGAGCGTGTCAATCCGAATATCTACAGATATTGTGAATATCCTGGGATATACGACTACAAACACCCCCGGAAACAATGCCATTTTTCCCAGTGTAAATGAAATGAAATTACTTTTCAACCCTGTGATTAAAGCTAATAGCTACTAGTAGTACATTGAAACACGCACTCTGTGATTATTGTACGATGAAACACTTTTAATTAGATGCAGACGTTATACTTCAGACTTATTTAACCTCAAGAGCTGCTTAAATATAAAATATCTGTACTGGGGTGAGTCATGTTTAACTCAAAAGCACGGGAGAAAATCAGGTACAGTGTCCTTAATATGAGACCTTTGAAAGATAATAGCCTCAAAGTAGGTAATAATTCACATGGCATTTGAGGTTTGGGTAGCAATTATTTTGTACAGCACCTAAAATAAACAATGACTACCTGGTTCTGGAACTATTGAGTTAAATAGGTTATTTAATTACAGCATATTTAACATTGAGTTAAGTAGGCCGTGACAGCTGTAATTATAATAATGTGTCATTATAAGTGTGGAGTGGCAGACTGACTCTCAGGTCTGTGGTTTTGGTGAGTGCTTAGGCTGGGTTTGGACACAATACAGGGCAAAACTTTACAAAACAATACTATACTACAGCGTTATTCAACCTTCAGGTCTAGAATTCAAATGGGGTCGCCTGAAATGTCCGGAGCAGTGCAGTCACAATAACTAGTGACGGGCAAATGAGACGGAGCTCCGGAGCACGTCTCGTTCTTCCTGAAACTGTCTCGCAGCAGCCGCTCACGTGACCAAAGTGTCGAAGTGTCGGTCCCTCCCCACGCTGCTTCGCTCTGCGGGTCAATCGCTTCGGTGTATCGAAGCGTTTCATTGGCTCAGCGAATGTTCCGCTCTGCAACTGGTTCAGAGTGCTTCAGAGTGTTCAACGCGCTTCCTTGATTTGACAAGCGCTAAACTGTTACAGTATAAAAGATGCACCAATATTTCTTAAAAATGTTGAGTAGTGAGGGGTATTGTGTGACGTTAATGGTTATTTTGGTGACTTCTGGTGACTTTTGGCATTTGTTTCATTTTCGATGCCATCTACAAGTGGAAAAAAGCGATCCATTCCCATCCATCCATTTGGGAACTTCCCAAATCATGGGTTGTGTGTTGGTTTGCAATGGTTAAATTTGTCCACTAGAGGTCAGTGTTTCTCCGAGGCCTCAGACACGTCGAACCATTTGACACAATATTGCGACTGAGGCTGAGACTGAAACATGATCCAAAAAAAAAAGTCTATGTGGTCGCCAGAAATGTGTGATGTCAAAATGGGGTCACAGGCCAAAAAAGGTTGGGAACTACTGCCTTACTATCATATAAAATAATATAATGTACAATATTTAATATACTCAATATTTAATATACTATACTGTACAATACTATACTATACTATGGCAAAAGGAGAAATTCAATTTGTCAACTGGACAAAAGTTTATTTGGTCGAATCCGTTTCTCAGCTCATCCAAACTGCTTCTTTAGTTCTGGTCAGACCCTGGTGGACACTGCCTATATCTGCCTGAAGGAAGAGCTAACTACAATGAAATTACTTTGAAACTACCACACCTACTTGTTTACAGTTTGTGTTAGTTAGGTGGGCCTATTAGATCTGCAGTGGGAGTGGAGTGTGGGTCTTGTTAGCAGAACCATTCAGGACCATAATGGACCTGACCTGCGGCCCTGTTGTTTTCTTTGTTTGTTTTGATTTAGGTTTGAGGATAGAGTTATAGATGGGAGACATATGATGTCTGAGACCTCCGTTTTTGCTCAAGGAAGGATTCTGTTTCTTGACAAAAATAGCCTCTTTAACTCTCCTCTCAAACCAGTTCTTTTCTCTGGCCAAGATCTGGACCTCACTGTCCTCAAAGGAGTGGCCCGTGGCTTTTAGGTGGAGATGTACGGCAGACTGAGGTCCTTTTAGGTGGAGATGTACGGCAGACATCTCCTGGCTCTCTGGCTCTCTCGTCTGTGTTGGTACATCCTCTTGTGAAGTGGCTGTTATGTTTCTCCAGTGTTGCGCTCACTGCAGTCTTCACTACACTGAATGGAGTAGACCACATTGCTTTGTTTGTGGCTCGGTGTTTTGTCCTTTGGGTGGACCAGTTTTTGTCTTATTTTGTCTTATTTGTCTTTTTGTCTGAAAAACCTCTGTAGTTTTTCAGAAACGCCGGCCAGGTAAGGAATAGTTACATCCTTCCTCCTGGGTTCTGATTCTCTGTTGTCTTGTTTCTTGTCCTTGTCTCTCTTGGTTTTGTTGAAAGCCCATTTAGGATATCCACAAACAGAGAGGGCTTTCTGCACATGTTGTTCTTCTTTCTCGTTTCCCTCTGTGCTTGTGGGAACCACTTGGGCCCTGTGTCGTAATGTCCAAATAACACCCAGTTTGTGCTGCATTGGGTGGTGTGAATCAAAAAGCAGGTACTTGTCCATGTGTGTGGGCTTCCTGAAGACTTCTACTTGGATACTATACAATACAAAACAATACTATACAATATTATACTGTACAATATTATACAATACAGTACTGTATACTGTTATTGAGAGAGGCATGTAGAGTAGCTGAAAACTGTACTAAATCAGGGGTGTCAAACATGCGGCCCGGGGGTCAGATCCGGTCCTCCAAGACCTTTAATCTGGCCCTCGGCTGATTTTCTATTAAAATATTTTAATTATACAGTGGTCCCTCATTTATCGTGGGGGTTAGGTTCCAGAAATAACCCGTAATAAGTGAAATCCGTGAAGTAGGACAAGTTTATATTTTACAATTATTATACATGTTTTAAGGCTGTAAACGCCTCACCACACACATTATACACTTTTCTCAGACTGGGGGGAAGGGGGGGGGGGGGGGATACGTGCACCCGCTGATCGTTGTCAAATCCATAGAGCAACATGAATGACCGGCGTCCCACCCGGGGCTGCGAGCACGAGACCGAAGCAGTGTCCGGACCGTGCCTCCCCCTCGAGACCGCGTCCAGCGACGCAGTTTGAGCCACAAAGCGAAAACGCACAAGAGCCGCACGAAACAATGCAAAGAGCCACATGCGGTGGTTTAGTCTAGGTTTAGACCTGGTCTAGTCCTGGTTTAGTCCAAGTTTAGACCTGGTTTAGTCCTGGTCTAGTTCCGGCCTAATCCCAGTCTGGTCCCGGTCTAGTCTCGGTCTGGTCCTGGTCTGCTCCTCATGGGTTAGTCCTGGTCTAATCCCGGTCTGGTCCCTGTCTAGTCTCGGTCTGGTCCCGGTCTAGTCCCGGTCTGGTCCTCATGTCTTAGTCCCGGTCTGGACTTCCTACAGATCCAGTGACTCATGTCTCGGCTCCTCGTGCATCCAGCGGGACTCCCGGAGCCCCCCCGGGTCCCCCCTCTATAACATCTATATAAATGTGTCAAACTGAACACATTCTGTACTGTACAGGAGACACGGAGGAGAAGACAATCAGGACGCACAACACAATGTTGATACACTATAAAAAATAAAAAAAAATCTGTGAAACAGCGAGGCTGCAAAAAGTGAACCGCGATAGAGCGAGGGACCACTGTATTTAAATTTTCTATTAAAATATTGCTAATTTTTTGCGGCACCTTTCTGCTGCAAGAGACTCGCCTCTTTCCAAACGCTCTTAAAGGACCATCGTTTTGATTGTTGACCATGACACCCTCATCGGCAAAATGTAAAAAATGAGAAAAGTGGACCCCGAGTGCAGGATTTTCCAAGAAAAATTGATTAATTCCTATTTGTTCACGGAGGTGAATGGGAAACCTGTACGCTCGGTGTGTTTGCAACAAGTGACAGTGCTCAAGGAATATAATCTTAAACGCCACTACGAGACACAGCATTTCGAACAAAACAATAACTTGAACGGAGAATTGAGAAGACAGAAGATAAATGAATTATTGCTGGGACTGAAGAAACAACAGTCTGTAATAGATTTGCGTTTCTCTGGACAAATATTTGGACTTATTGTTATTTTTGGGGTATATTTGCCATGAGTTTTCTGATCCGGCCCCTTTGGGATCACAGTAGGTTGGATACGGCCCCCGGATCAGAATGAGTTTGACACCCCTGTATTAAAGTAAGAGTAGCGTTACTTCAAAATATTGGTCAAGTAGAAGTACATGTAGTGGCCTAAGGAATTTCTCAAGTAAGCGTAAAAACAGTATTTGGGAAAGTACTACAACAACTGTAACATCTGATTTATCATTTGAAGAACAAAATATATAAACACAAAATCAAAATCAGGTCTTTTCACAGGACAGACATAAAAATGAGAAACTAAATCAGATCTGAAGGAGCTGCAAGAAACTCAAATGTTCATTTCTTGACATAAACATGAAACTTTTATCACTTTAGACTCACCGTGGGAAGAGGAAGAGTAAAAGTGCTGCCTTTGTACTTTACTCTGTAAAGTACAATTTCATTAAAAAGTGAAAATAAATGTCTCTTAGTACGATCCACCTCTGGTTATTGAAATGTGAAATCAAATATAAAACATATTAGGGGAATATCTGGACTGTGTTTATGCAAAAACAAAAGTGAAAATGAAATTATTAACTATTAGACGAGGAAGATCTGGGACTTTTACAGTTCTTAGAAACAGCAGTTGAAACAGGAGTTCATTTAATGTAGTAACTATAATTAAAATAAAAGGGCATTTTCACCAGATATTCTTCACAGCCTCTGTAACTCACGCAAAGAAATCACCTAAACACCTAACTCCACCCTCTCTACATTTAAAATTAAAAAAAGAAAGTAAAAGAAGCAATATATTTTGTTCTGAACGATAGCAGAATTTTCAGAGGACGGAGGTTTTTCTCGTTCTGCGGTCCGATTCCAGTCTTTTCTAGATTCAAACAGAACGCAGACGGGACTGATTGGTCGTTACGCAGCCTTTTGAAACCCACATCCGTGATAACTTGGAAAAAAACATTCTAACTGTAGGCTCTGCTCTGTCTGAGGCTTTATTAGACTTTAATCTGCGCTTTATTTCAAAACAATCTGATCATAAAGATTCGTGTGCCGCACTGTGTCACCATGGTAACTCCTAAACATTCCACCATTAGAGATACATGTAGAACACCCCCACAGTGAGGGTATTAATATTACCTCTTACACTAATGGCTGATGCTTTTGAATGGGACTTACTGTTAAGCCCTCAGGCCTTTTTTGGACAAAAGTACATTAAACAGTCAGACTTTCTTCTTTATTCCTATTTTACCTACTTAAATATTAAATAATAAATATTAGGGCTGTCAGTTTAATGCGTTAAAATAGATTAATTAATTATGAGTGGCAATTTAATGCACGTGCATTTTAAATTTGGCGTGCGGCGAGCAAATCACAGCCAGGGCCTTCGTTCTTATAAAAAGAACGAAGACGGGACGATCAACAAGAACGCACTGATCTTTAGCTTTTGTCAAAAATAATTTTCTGGTCACCGAAGCTGCTCCAGACAAGTTCCATCGTTACCGGTGATAGAGCAAGCGTGAGCGCACTTCAACAAACCAACAAACCACCAAACCACGCTTGCAAAATTTGGGAAATGAATGAGCAAAGCGACCACGTGAAAACTGACAAACTCAATCGCAAAGTGGGTTCGTTCATTCCAGAAAAAAAGAAGTTCACCGCACACTCGCTTGACTTTACTCTTATTCCTTTATTGGGCTTAGAGCGACCCCACGGTTCTTTTTTTCTGGAATTATTCAATGTTCCTGCTGTTACCAGCACCTCAAGCTGTGCATGGAGTTTTTGAACTTTTGGGTTCGCTCACTCTATCGCTCACTCACTCACAATCTCTCTCACACTCTTAAAATGTGATTAATTAGATTAATTTTTTAATCGCCTGAGAGCGCTAATTAATATAAAAAAAACAACAACAAAAACATGAAAAAAATGTGTTCGTGATACCTTTCTTGGAATACCTTTTCATAACATAACTTGACATAACCACTGATCTGAACGGGGCATTTGTTCCAATGGAAGAGGAGATGGACTTGCAAAATGTATTTTTCTATTTTATTCTGATTTGTACATATACACTTATTTATTTATTTATTTTATAATTATGTCTCATTTGACACTGGTCTCTTGCTCTTTTTTTGCCATACCCTCTATTTTTTGTTAACCTCATATATTTTATTTGATGAGTGAGCTACTGTACCCAAATAATTTCCCTTGTGGATCAATAAAGTTTGAAATAAGGTGAACGCCAAAACCCGTAGGTGTAAAGGTGAATCGCAAGACAGCCACATACAAAGAAATATTAATTGTTTTTGACAGCACTTTGGAGAAATTATCAAAATAAACCCACCAAAAGATCATCAGGGCTGGACAAGAAAAAGGCAGTAACTCCCACAGAGAAAACTCACACTATTACTTTATAATTACTGTATGTTGTGTTGATTAAAACTGCAGTTGACATTTTAAAATTACTCCATACCCGACATTTACTTCACTTCCTGCTCTCCTAACATATTAGCTCAGGCTCATTACCGTAAACCACACGAGAAAGGAGCAGTGGATTATGACATTAGAGTTTTGCACAATGCGTTTCACAGAAATCCGATATTTCTCAGTAAATCATTTGATAAAAACAATCTGGTTGGTGTTTTGCTTTCTGTTTTGCGTAATCTCACACATCTGATCAGTCTCTTAGATAGAATATACAAAACAGGAATCTGCACGCACACTTCCTGTTTCAGAAATCATCTGTCGTAAAGGAACTACGTAAGTGGGTCATGTCATTCAAAAGTACACATGTTGCTATGAGTTTGAGAAACAACTGGAAGGTTAGGTTAGGGTTAGGCGCTTTGTGTTACTTTTTTTTTTTATAAATAATGTCTGATTGATTGAAAAAGTAAAATACGAAATTTACTAGTGGTATCAGTAATAATAGCAGTAATAGTGGTAGTAGCAGCAGTAATACTTGTAGTCAGTACTCGAGTTGAGGGGGGGATGGGGGCTGCATCCCTCCTGGGGGGAAAAATAGTCAAAATCATCCCTCTTCTAAAACGGGCATCCCTTCTTCCATCCCTTGTGGCATTTTATCAATCAGGCATGAAAATCCCTCAGCTTTTGGCGAAATTCATCGTTTTGAAATCAAAATAGGTGACCTACATGAATCGTGGCCAGTTCCAAGAGCCAATCATAGGCCGAACTGCGCTCCGGCTTCCAATCATGTTGCAGCATGACCCACCAATCGCGCTCCCGCCAATCGTGACGATTAGCGTTGTTGTGTTTGCGCCTGTTCGCCGATCAGCTGTGAGCGAGCCCCGTTAATATGTACGCTACGTTAATGCTACGTAAGAAGGAACTCTCGCCTCGGGACTCGGGATAATTATGTCGGTTTCCACGCGCATACACGTGGACATGTGAATTATCGGAGAACACTGCAAACTACGAAGCTGATCGTGTTCTTATGGGGTGAGTTATATTATCATATTATTTCTGCATCAAAGGGACATATTAGCTGACAGCAGGGGCCCGGGACTAAACTGGGACTAAACCAGGTCTAAACCAGGTCTAAACCAGGTCTAAACCAGGACTAAACCAGGTCTAAACCAGGATTAAACCAGGTCTAAACCAGGTCTGAACCAGGACTAAGGTGTGTGTGTGTGTGTGTGTGTCCCGCTGGAAAATATGTCACATAAATGAAAAATTTCACCATTTCCCCTGGTTTCATTTTACAACTCGACTACTGCTTGTAGTAGCTTGCAGAGGTAGTAGTAGTAGTAAAAATAGTAGCAGCAGTACTACTAGTAGCTATATTAATACTAGTGTAACCTCGGGAGGCTAAGGTTCCCCACTAATATTTAAATCAGTGGTGTCAAACATGCGGCCTGGGGGCTGGATACGGCCCTCCAAGACCTTTAATCTGGCCCTCGGCTGATTTTTCTATTAAAATATTTGAATTTTGTTACTAAAATATTGTTATATTTTCTGCGCCTCTTTTCTGCGCAGTTTAGCATAGCAGCGTCTCCACCGCCTCCCACCAGAGCAGCACAAATGAAGACTCGCCTCTTTCCAAACGCTCTTAAAGGACCATCGTTTTGACTGTTGACCGTGACACCCTCATCAGCAAAATGTCAAAAATGAGAAAAGTGGACGCCGAGTGCAGGATTTTCCAACAAAAATGGACTAATTCCTATTTGTTCACGGAGGTGAATGGGAAACCTGTACGCTCGGTGTGTTTGCAACAAGTGGTGGTGCTCAAGGAATATAATCTTAAACGCCACTACGAGACACGGCATTTCGAACAAAACAATAACTTGAACGGAGAATTGAGAAGACAGAAGATAAACGAATTATTGCTGGGACTGAAGAAACAGCAGTCTGTAATAGATTTGTGTTTCTCTGCACAAATATTTGGACTTATTGCTATTTTTGGGGTATATTTGCCATGAGTTTTCTGATCCGGCCCCTTTGGGATCAAAGTCGGTTGGATACGGCCCCCGGATCAGAATGATTTTGACACCCCTGCCTTAGACACACAACACCTTATAGACGCACATTCAGTCAGCATGTGTTTTTGGTCGAGGTTCAGAAATCTGGAACAACATCCAGCTGCAGTAAGAGACTCGGCCACATTCAGAACATTTAAAACCTGAAATCTGAAACGAATCAGATCTGTGATCAATAATGTTCTGCTTCTGTGTAAATGTCAGTGTTGTGTGTCATGATTGTGTCGTATTGTGTGTTTCCATCATGTTTGTCCTGTGAGTTTGTCTGTTGTGTGGAGTTGTTTCTTGTTGTTTTTATCTCAGATGTCAAGAACCTTCGGGCTAATTCTGGAGTATTTACAAGCTTATGTTCATGAAGAGGCACTGTCACTTTTAACCCTCAAGCGACCAAGTGGGGTCATATATGACCCCATTGTGCTCTGTACAGGGATCCTTATTATAAAGGGCTGGTTGGGGGTTTATCACACCTATACTACTCCCAGTATTTAAGACAGGTATTTTATAATGAGCTAATGTAATATGTATTTGGTAATAATACTTTTATTGCAAGAAATAACCAAACGCAGATTTTAAGAAAAACATTACATTTATTTAGACAGTCCTTGTCAGTTCCCACTTGCAAAAAATAAAATATTTCTTATTTTTTATTTTAAAAAGTAAGTTTGAGTAAAAATGTTTTGACTTATGTTGAGCTAGCATCCTGCTAACATCAATAAAAATAATTAGCTGACTTGTTGACGAGGGAATACGCTAATACTGGTAAGGACGTTATCCTACTCAGAACACATTCAACCTATGTTATTACCACACCTGTGTTTAAAACAAAAAACACACAAACATCTTGTTTGTATATGTGTAATATGATATCAACTAAATTCTTTAGATTACTGAAATACCTGAAAATTGTAACTGTCAAAATGAGATACCCAGTTATTTAAACAAGTTCCAACAAACTACTGAAATTAGATTCATCGATGCACTATTAGTAACATCCACTGCAATACAATATAAAGTACTGATTAGAAGTGGAACATTTGAATAAAATTTAAAAACCAATGTTTAAAAACCAATGCTTCCCTCCGGGGTCATAAATGACCCCACAAGAGTTTGTGATGTATATGCCACACTAATTGGTTAATCCCTGCAAAAAACTGAAAGTGTGTAGGATTAGTAGACTGACAAACTCATGCTAGGAAAGAAAATTCTGATGAAAAATAAAGAGATGGCACATTAAATCATATGGCTTGGGTCGTAAATGACCCCACACGGTCGCTTGAAGTTTAAATAAAAATATATTTTTTTAAAAAGTATTGTCAGTAATAATCTGCAGCTTCACCTCGATCCGTGCGCCGTGTGGATGTAAACAAACATGAGGAACTACTCTGGCCTTTTTACTTTCAAAGAACGCCTCAAACTGGATTGACAGCGCCGTTTTGTGGACTGGGGTCAATATTTGCAGAGGACAAATTGTACGGATAATGTGGATGAGAGGTAAATAATAAAGTCTTTTCATTATTTTCACTATATCCAGAGTTTGTATCTTGCATCTCTGGGTCTGTCACTCCTCTCTCCTGACGCTCTGTTTTATCGGCTGTTATCGTGGCGTTGCTGATGTTTGGTGGTTACGATCTGACAGTGACGCCGCACACGAGGAGTGCAGCGGCTTTACGATCGCACACGAAGACACAAAGTCGGGTCACACCTCCTCGAACTCTGGGAGAAACAAAGCCGAAATCAGGCAAATTCTCAAATTCTGTAGTGTGTGGCAGCATTGAGTAGGGTGTGTGAGCAATAGCACGTGATGTTTATGGCTCAAAATAATGTCAAAGTAAAACAAAACCTTTTTAAGCTCTTAAGATACGAATGAAACTGACTACATTTGGAAAGATTACCCAACACGTGATGAGAAAAAACAACACAAAAATATGAAACTGAAATACGACTCCAGGTTTGTGTTTGTGGAGAAAACTTCTGTTCTTTCTAACATGGTCACAGCCCCGAAACTTTCATTTAGCAAAATTCAGGACGTATAAGTTAAATATTCTTGGATAATACACCCTTATAAACCCATTAGCAGAACATTTGCGTGTGAATTCTATTTCCAGTCCCATGTTTCCACTGTATTTGCCTGTCCACACAGTTTAACGCTTCACTGTTTTTTTTTAGACTGTTTTCTGTGTTATGACTGTGCAGAATGCAAATGTGTGGAACGTATTCAAATGTAAAAAAAAGTTTCCACTGGACGATGGACAGAGCTCTGTAACTGTCACTTCTGTGTTTGGTCATAGAGCTCCTGGACAATTGTGAATTTTGTTGAGTTCAAATAAAATTGGACCTTCTCCCAAAATCACCAGACTCATTCTTTGAGCACAGAGGTGTTTTTAAAGGTCTTCTATTACTCAAACTGGACTCTTAAGAGCTTTTAGCCAAGTTAGAATGTTGTGTTACCTCCTCAAAAATATACCTGGTTTATCGGAATGAAATTAGCCCTATACAGTACACAACTCTGCATATTTTCAAGGTGAATTGCGTTCAAGTATCTCGGGGTCTTGTTCACGAGTGAGGGGAGGATGGAGCATGAGATTGACAGGTGGATCGGTGCAGCATCGGCAGTGATGCGGTCGCTGTACCGGACCGTTGTGGTGAAGAGGGAGCTGAGCCGAAAGGCAAAGCTCTCGATTTACCGTCGAGCTACGTTCCTACTAGGGTGACCATTCGTCCGGATTTCGTCTGGACAGTCCGGTTTTAGAGCTGTCTGTCCGGCCTTCTGTCACGTGTCCTCCTTTTTAATGTTCTGTCCTCCTTTCGGACCCTCGTCGGCCACCGTTGCATAAATCGTCATAAATCCCCACCCGTGGCGGCACGGTGGCTGAGTGGCTAGCACTCACACTTCACAGCAAGAAGGTTCCGGGTTCGATCCCCGGGTCGCCCAGACCTTTCTGTGTGTGTTCTGTGTGGAGTTTGCATACATGGTCTGGGTTCGATCCCCGGGTCGCCCGAGCCTTTCTGTGTGGAGTTTGCATGTTCTCCCCGTGTCTGGGTGGGTTTCCTCCGGGCACTCCGGTTTCCCCCATCAACCCAACCCAAAACATGCACCATAGGTACCTCCAGCTTAGGTCCTGACCAAACCGAAGCAAGAAGATCATGGAGATGGTCCCCGGGCGCAGAAGTGTGCTGCTCACTGCTCCTAATATATATATATATATATATATATATATATATATATATATATATATATATATATATATATATAGGATGGGTTAAAATGCAGAGAAGAATTTCTGCAGTGTGAGATCAATAAAGTCACTTCTTCTTCTTCTTCTTATTTACACTTTCTACTCTGCGATGTTCGCCGTTTCCCAATTCAGCGAGTGCACGGTTCGGAGTGTGGTCTCAGTCTGCAGTCGAGGCGGTGCATACTTGCTCAGCCCTGAGTGCAGTCTGTGGACCGCATGGCCATCTGCGAGATGGAACAGGTCCCGCCTCAGCTCAAAAATATTATTCTATTGCGACTAGTAATACTTGGAATTCCTGTGCGCGACATCCGAAATGCACCCCCCCCCCCCCCCCTGAAAAAAATGTCCCCGCGGCTGAATAAAAAGCGGAGATTCGCTAAAAGCTCTTTCATCCCTGATTTACAGTGCGCTGCATAGGTTTTCTTGTGCACTGAGAATGTGCGAGCAGTGCACATTCTCAGGGTACATTATTTGTTTTCCCCGAGGGAAAACAAAAAAAAAAACAAGGTGTCCTCACTTTAGGGCCTTTGTCCTCCTTTTTGGACACAAGTGTCCTCCTTTCCTGTTTCATGCCGGTGGTCACCCTAGTTCCTCCCCTCACCTATGGTCATGAGCTCTGGGTAATGACCGAAAGGACGAGATCGCGGATACAAGCAGCCGAAATGAGTTTCCTCCGCAGAGTGGCTGGGCGCACCCTTAGAGATAGGGTGAGGAGCTCAATCACACGGGAGGAGCTCGGAGTAGAGCCGCTGCTCCTCCACGTCGAGAGGAGCAGCTGAGGTGGCTCGGGCATCTGTTCCGGACGCCTCCTGGACGCCTGCCTCGGGAGGTGTTCCGGGCATGTCCCACCGGGAGGAGGCCCCGGAGAAGACCCAGGACACACGGGAGGGACTATGTCTACATCCACACGGCAACGCAACGCAGGATTTTTTCTTACCGGATAAAAAAAAATATCACGTCCACACT
The DNA here is from genome assembly GCA_036785185.1 of Paratrypauchen microcephalus. Taxonomy (NCBI): domain Eukaryota; kingdom Metazoa; phylum Chordata; class Actinopteri; order Gobiiformes; family Gobiidae; genus Paratrypauchen; species Paratrypauchen microcephalus. The sequence continues at coordinate 1,473,407 of JAVJIX010000122.1, read as the reverse complement.
GGGAACAGTTCAGTAAAATATCAGAATCAGAATCAGAAAGATTTTTATTGCCATTGTCAAGTGAACAGAGTTCACAAAACTAGGAACTTGTCTCGGTGATAAGGTGCAAACATAAAACACAAAATAATAATAGTAATAACTAGAGTATAGACACTAAATAATAGTAATAACTAAAATATAGCTATAATATAGTAAAAAACAAAAAGCAATCCAAATAACAAAAAGGTCCAGATGAGCAGCATCAGAACAGTAGTGCAAACATGACGTAATTAAAGTGACTATCACGTATATCACGTACACATGGCAATGGAACGCTTGCTGAAAACGACACAATACACATGCCACGCTTCTATGTGCGCTGTAAGCCCATCCCACCAGATACTCTAGAACAGGGGTCGGCAACCCGCGGCTCCAGAGCCGCATGCGGCTCTTTAATCCCTCTGATGCGGCTCAGTACAGTGGTCCCTCGTTTATCATGGAGGTTACGTTGTAGAAATAACCCACGATAGGCAAAATCCATGAAGTAGTCAGCTTTATATTGCGTGTATAAATATGCGTGTATTTCACAGTTCCTCTGACCGAGGCGCCTGGCGCCGCTGCGCTGTTGCAGGTTTTGTTGGGGAGAAAACTTGCAAACATACATCACTTCAGAGCAGTGATGGGCTGGGATCATCGGCCCTGGCAATTTACACCTACAAGCGGCCCCGTAGTCTGTGGAACGGGAGGGAGAGGTTCTACAGCTCTGCACCAAACACAGAACTGTAGTGAGAACGCATCCGTGCGCTCTCAGGACTGGTTCCGCCGCCTGGACTCCAGGTTCCACCAGTTCGTTGGGCAGAAACACTGCCGCTACTTCCCGATGCACATTGACCACCCGGAGAAGTGTGCGCGCGGTCACGTGGTCAAATCCGTAATAGAGCACGCCCTCGGCCCTTCTGGCATGTGCTCAAATGCCAGACCGCTCAGTCTTCAGAGTCACACTGCTCGTGATCGAACATTTAAATAAATTTGGCAAACTGAACACATTCTGTAGCCTACAGCAGACACGGAGGAGAATAACTGACAAAGACAAAGGTCTACAGTCTTTTAGCCAATCAGGATGCAGAACACAATACGCGTTGATACACTATAAAAAATCAGCGAAACAGCGAGGGACCACTGTATTTAATTAAAATGTATTTTATTTTAGTTCGTTCATATTCAAAATGTAATTCTATGTCACAAAGGTAAAAAAAAAAAAAGCCATTATATGCAGTGTTATTTCATTTTAAATTTCAAAAGGGTTTTGCGGCTCCCAGTGTTTTTTTTAACTGTGTGAAACGGGTCCAAATGGCTCTTTGAGTGGTAAAGGTTGCCGACCCCTGCTCTAGAACAATAGAAGAAGTAAGGCGCATGCGCAATCACCCCTTTTTCTAACTGTGCGAAACCCGCGCTGGACACAAACAACAACAAGAACATGAAGATGGCAGCGAAGGTGCATGTCTAGTAACACGCCATGGCGGGCTTAAAAGAATCTGGTGCATGTTGTGCTGTAAGCGTCTCTGCTGCTCGCCTAGTTGGTATAACTGCAGTACATTTTCTTTCAATAACGCAAGTAAACTTAGCAGTGACTGCAGCACTGTTACTACTGCTACTCTGGTGTCCGCCATGCTCGCTGTCTTGTTACGAATGAATGTTGCACGTGAGGCTGCTGTTTGTTCTGGCCATGTGGTTGTGACGTAGGCGTAAACAAATCCGTTCTACTCGTCAAGACGACTCCGAAATGGTAACGTTGCCAGAGTTTTCCACTCTGGAACTCTTCCCAAAAAATATCGTTTTGGGGTACCCAGAACGCTTCCATGTGGACACGAGACTGAAATGATAAAAAACTTTATCGGATTCACTCCACAACGTTGCCGTGTAGACAGGGCCTATGTCTCCCGGCTGGCCTGGGAACGCCTTGGGGTCCCCGCAAAGAAGCTGGAGGAAGTTTCCGGGGACTCCCAACCAAAAAGTTACACAGTGCACTTTGAAGTACAAGTATTAGTATCCGTTTTAAAAATGTACTTTAAGAATAAAAAGTAAAAGCATTTGGAGAGATTTTCTGGAACAATTTAAGCATGAAATGTAGTTATTTTGATTTGAATTTGTCTAATTTTAAATGATTCAATTGATTTCTTAATTTTTCTAGCTGTTTTTGTGTATTCGGTTTGCTCAAAATTGGGTCGTTACCTCCAATTAAATTAAAAGAAAAGTACTTTTTTTTACTTTTCAGTCCAGATCTAAAATGTAGTGCAGTAGAACGTACAGATACACGTTCTCAAATTTAGTGAAGTAAAAGTATTCAAAACTCAAACCCACACAGAACCACAAGGAAAAAACTCACTTTATTGATATTGTAACCACTTTGTTCCATGATTTAAATAAGTTAACACAAACATAATAATAATAATAATAATAATAGTCTCTAACATTTGTCAAACGGGTCAACACTGCAACAACAAACATGAGTGAGAGAATAAATAAGAACTTCAGTATTATTATTATGTCCCATGAAACTCACACTCTGTACAGACGGGTATGGAAACGTGAACGTGCCGACGCTACGATAACGAAACAAGCCTCTATTTCAACCTCAGTGAACTCGAATGATACGCCAAAATAAACAGGATGAAACAGCTGTGGAGCGAACGTAGAATTTAGCCAGAATTCTACTTTTGTTTTACTTATTTCCTCTATTTTACGCAAAAGTGACTCTGACCTGGAGTTGTGTTTTGTTTCATTCACATGTTTGAGTAACGCTTTATTATTAGTCTGTTCACATCTCCAAAGCTCAAAATGCTCTGTTCCACCTTGTGATGTGATGCAGTGGTAGTTAACAGCTCCTTTTACCTTTTGTTTAATAGAGAAAATTGGCAAATCCAGGGCTGAAATCATCCAAATGATTCAAATGAAGATGAGTTTGAAAACATAGTGGAGCATGTCCTGTATTAACTAACCCAGGTCTGAAACAGGATTTCATCAGCTCCAAGTTCGGACTAAACCAGGTCTAAAATGGAACTAAATCAGATCTAGAATAGGACTAAACCTGGTCTAAAACAGCACTAAACCAGGTCTAAAACAGGACTAGACCAGGTCTAAAACAGGACTAGACCAGGTCTAAAACAGGACTAGACCAGGTCTAAAACAGGACTAAACCTGGTCTAAAACAGGACTAGACCAGGTCTAAAACAGGAATAGACCAGGTCTAAAACAGGACTAGACCAGGTCTAAAACAGGACTAGACCAGGTCTAAAACAGGACTAAACCTGGTCTAAAACAGGACTAGACCAGGTCTAAAACAGGAATAGACCAGGTCTAAAACAGGACTAAACCTGGTCTAAAACAGCACTAAACCAGGTCTAAAACAAGACGAGACCAGGTCTAAAACAGGACTAAACCAGGTCTAAAACAGGACTAGACCAGGTCTAAAACAGGACTAGACCAGGTCTAAAACAGGACTAAACCTGGTCTAAAACAGGACTAGACCAGGTCTAAAACAGGAATAGACCAGGTCTAAAACAGGACTAAACCTGGTCTAAAACAGCACTAAACCAGGTCTAAAACAAGACGAGACCAGGTCTAAAACAGGACTAAACCAGGTCTAAAACAGGACTAAACCAGGTCTAAAACAGGACTAAACCAGGTCTAAAACAGGATTAAACCAGGTCTAAAACAGAACTAAAGCAGGTCTAAAACAGGACTAAACCAGGTCTAAAACGGGACTAAACCAGGTCTAAAACAGGACTAAAGCAGGTCTAAAACAGGACTAAACCAGGTCTAAAACAGGACTAAACCAGGTCTAAAACAGGACTAAACCAGGTCTAAAACAGGATTAAAACAGGTCTAAAACAGGATTAAAGCAGGTCTAAAACAGAACTAAAGCAGGTCTAAAACAGGACTAAACCAGGTCTAAAACAGGACTAAACCAGGTCTAAAACAGGACTAAACCAGCCCTAAAACGGGACTAAACCAGGTCTAAAACAGGACTAAAGCAGGTCTAAAACAGGACTAAACCAGGTCTAAAACAGGACTAAACCAGGTCTAAAACGGAACTAACCCAGGTCTAAAACAGGACTAAAGCAGGTCTAAAACAGGACTAAAGCAGGTCTAAAACAGGACTAAACCAGGTCTAAAACGGAACTAAACCAGGTCTAAAACAGGACTAAAGCAGGTCTAAAACAGGACTAAACCAGGTCTAAAACGGAACTAAACCAGGTCTAAAACAGGACTAAAGCAGGTCTAAAACAGGACTAAACCAGGTCTAAAACAGGACTAAACCAGGTCTAAAACGGGATTAAACCAGGTGTAAACCAGGACTAAACCAGGACCATCCATAAGCAAAACAAACATAAGTGGATTATCTGTGTCAGCTCTTCTTCCTGTGCACACCTGCTCCGTTGGGCCCAAATATGGCAGTCTAGTTTCGCTTTTGACAACTCTGCTCTTACCAAAACACAAATCAATCAAAATCTTAAAACATGAAACAAACGAGCAATTATTTTTTACATTGTGGGTGTCCTTTTGTCTTGCCAATCTTCACTCTGACTCTCTGCCATCTGACCGTCCACTTCAAACCCTGCCATAAAAGTCCAATCACCCGAGCAGAACCACACGGTGCAGGAAGCTACCGTCTGACGCCCATATAAGGAGTGTGTCGGATCAGATCGGAACATTGGGAAGGCTTGGGACTGAAGAGCACTGACTCGAGAAGAGAGACAGACGTACACTGCGCAAAACAGCTGACTTTTTAAACGGGGTCAGGTTAAATCAGACTTTTGGACTGAAATAAAGGAACTGTATGTACCCTGTGCTCTAAAAAAGGTATTACAATCACAATTTAACCACTTTCCAGTGCACTGTGTAACTTTTCTGCTTGTCTCCATGGAGATATTACAGTTTTTCCTTGGATTATTCCACAGTACGCAAATAAACTTGGAAAAGCAAGCCTGCACATGGTAACAATTCAGGTTCCTTAAGGTATTCTTAAGGTATTCTTAAGGTATTCTTGAGGTATTCTTGAGCTATAAAACACCTGTAATTGAACAAACGCAAGGGAGATTTAGAGAGTTTAATGCCCTACTGTGGAAGTCTGGAATTCCAGGCAAAGAAATAACATCTCCATGGACACGAGCAAGTAGCGAACCCTCCACCTACCACCAAGTTACACAGTAAACTTAAACTCTACGGAAAAGCAAAAAATAGGACTAAACCAGGTCTAAGACGGGACTAAAGCAGGTCTAAAACAGGACTAAACCAGGTCTAAAACGGGACTAAATCAGGCCTAAAGGACTAAAGCAGGATTAAAACAGGACTAAAGCAGGACTAAACCAGGACTAAAGCAGGACTAAACAAGGATTAAACAAGGACTAAACAAGGACTAAACCAGGACTAAACAAGGGATAAAGCAGGACTAAACCAGGACTAAACCAGGACTAAACAAGGACTAAAGCAGGACTAAACAAGGACTAAAGCAGGACTAAACAAGGACTAAGCAAGGACTAAAACAGGACTAAACAAGGACTAAACATTGACTAAACAAGGACTAAACAAGGTCTAAAGCAGGATTAAACCAGGACTAAAGTAGGATTAAACTAGGACTAAAGCAGGACTAAAGCAGGACTAAACAAGGACTAAACCAGGACAAAACCAGGACTAAACCAGGACTAAAGAAGGACTAAAGCAGGACTAAACAAGGACTAAACAAGGACTAAACAAGGACTAAACAAGGACTAAAGCAGGATTAAACCAGGACTAAAGCAGGACTAAACAAGGACTAAACAAGGACTAAAGCAGGACTAAACAAGGACTAAAGCAGGACTAAACCAGGACTAAAGCAGGATTAAACAAGGACTAAACAAGGTCTAAAGCAGGATTAAACCAGGATTAAAGCAGGACTAAACAAGGACTAAACAAGGACTAAACCAGGACGAAACCAGGACTAAACCAGGACTAAAGCAGGACTAAACCAGGACTAAAGCAGGATTAAACCAGGACTAAACATTGATTAAACAAGGACTAAACAAGGTCTAAAGCAGGATTAAAGCAGGACTAAACAAGGACTAAACAAGGACCAAACCAGGACGAAACCAGGACTTAACCAGGACTAAAGCAGGACTAAACCAGGACTAAGCAAGGACTACAGAAGGACTAAACAAGGACGAAACAAGGAATAAAGCAGGATTAAACCAGGACTAAACCAGGAGTAACTAAAACTAAACAATATAATGAAAAATCCCAAACAAATGATAATAACGTCCAATGTTTTTGTAATTAAGAATAAATCAGCATTTGTTTTTTTATTGGTAAAAGCTAGATTTGATTTGAACATGTTTAACTCGTAATCTTACATACAGTTCCTTTAAAGTACCTTTTCTGTACGTCTCCATGGAGATGTTTTCATAGCCTGGAATGTTCTACGTGTTCTTCGGTGTATTTTCGAGCAATAAAACAAGATAGCTACACTTCACTTCGGCGCTATTCTGAGCAAGTCTCCAGTCAAAACAATAACATCTCCATGGCGACGAGCAGGTGTTGGATTAGCCGGGAACATGAATCTCGGCGATAGTCGGAGTTCACGCGCTGAATCCACAGAATCCATCTTCTCCCGTGTCTGCGCTCGGACCAATCACAGCGCAGCGTTGAAGCACCCGGCGATGCTAACAGGAGAAAATAAGACCGACTTTTGAAAAACGTGTGCATTTGTAGAGGGAAAGGTGTATTATGGAACTTTTTTGGCTGATTATCTCCATATAGATCAAACATGCGGCCCGGGGGCCTGATCCGGCCCTCCAAGACCATTAATCTGGCTCTGCTGATTTTCAATCTGGCTTCAGACAGGTCACACGTCGCATTAGAAAAGTTACAAAGTGTCCCTTTAAGCATTTCTATTGCGTTTTAGCCCTGTTTCCTAAGATATTATTGCACTAACCTCGACTAATTCTCGACGAATAACACAAACTACACTGAAGGATGGTTTAAATGTAGCCTGGCCAGCCAAGACTACACCTGGGATCATTCAGAGTTCAGATGAAGATGATTGACAGGCAGATTAGCCAATCAGAGGGTGGCGGCGTTCACAAAAACGTTTGGAATGGAATAAATAAAAACGTGAAACCAGAAGGGGCAAATGGCATACTGTTTTCTCTATGGCCGCGATCAAATATATTTAGTAAAAACAGAACTTTAGATGAGTTTATGTTGTACTGTATTATTAAGATGGACGCATTTTAACATCGCACACAAAATATTCATGATTACAACTTTTCATGACGGGACAATAGCGGCGAAGCACTGACATCGTTTTGATTCGATTCAGTGTTGTGGTCTTCTACGGAAGTCGACAGAGGCCATATTCATAAGTGATATTGTTTCTTCCTTGTTATCCCGAGATAACGAGATAATTCATTCGAGATCTCGAGAAAACAACACATTTATTTCGAGATCTCGAGAAAACTAAACATTTATTTCGAGATCTCGAGAAAACGAAACAATTATTTCAAGATCTCGAGAAAACGAAACAATTATTTCAAGATCTCGAGAAAACAAAACAATTAATTTGTGATCTTGAGAAAACAAAACATTTATTTCGAGATCTCGAGAAAACGAAACAATTATTTCGAGATCTCGAGAAAACAAAACAATTAATTTGTGATTTCGAGAAAACAACTGAAACGTCTACCTCCACGTTGTGACAGGCTGACTTCGGGGCTATTTCTCATTCTGAATAGACGCGTTTTTGGTCATTAGAATGTCTGGAATAATAATCGATCATCTGATAAGGCAATATTTTGATCAGGGGTTGACACAGGGGGAGATTGCATTACGTCTTTTAAATCGGGATAATTTCAAGATTATTCCGCGGCACCTCCGCAGAAGACTGGCCCGGCTTCATCTTTACCGACGGAGATACAGTGTTTTCTCGAGATCACGAATTAATTGTGTTGTTTCCTCGAGATCTCGTGTTAATTTTCTCATTAAAAAGGTGGAAAATAATAATTACGAACATGGCCTCTGTCGGCTCCCGTAGTATTCACTGGCAGAACTAACAAACTGATTCATTGTGTTCATGTTTGACTAATGTTATTATCTGCACGGACCAGTCATGGACGAATCAAAGAGCCGTTTCCCAATTCAGCGAGTGCATGGTTCGGAGTGTGGTCTCAGCCTGCAGTCGAGGCGGTGCATACTCGCTCAGCCCTGAGTGCAGTCCATGGACCGCATTTTGAGTGTGCGAAGCTTGGTCCACGCCTTGATTTCCATGGAAACGACTGCAGTGTTCGGACCGCGTCTTAAAGGAAAAGTAACATTTTTTACAATCTGAGCCTTATTTCGGTAATAAAACAAGTGGTTTTACTCACCCAATGCAATTTGGTGTCATATGGAGCACTTCCGGAGATGTTTTAGATTTGCGATCTCCATCATGTGAGTTCTCGGGGCACTTATTTGCGGTCTCCAAATAACACAAACTTTAGCACTTTTCAAATCATAGAAGCCCGATGTCTTATCCTACGATTTCGTGTGGTCAAAAGTGGCCTGTAATCTGAGATTTAGCCATAGTTTCGAGTAGATGAGTACGCCAGTGCGCATGTGCGGACTGTGCTCTCAGCTCCCGGGACCCAAACATGAAACGCAAAGCTGTAAACTATGGATAAATCTCGGATTACAGGCCACTTTTGATTCAAACGAAATCGTAGACTAAGACATCGAGCTTCTATGATTTGAAAAGTGCTAAAGTTTGTGTTATTTGGAGCCCGCATGGGGCATATTACATGCTTGGGGAATATATTATATGCCTCGAGCTATGGCTAGAAGTCACGCTAGGCTAACCGCAAATCTAAAACATCTCTGGAAGTGCTCCATATGACACCAAAGTGCTATGGGTGAGTAAAACAACTTGTTTTATTACCGAAATAAGGCTCAAATTGTAAAAAACGTTACTTTTCCTTTAACTGTGCATGGGACAAAAACTAAATGGAACAGCAGTTGTCGCGCCGGATATGACGCACATCCCCCTCCAAGCGCGCTCCGAACCGCTGAATTGGGAAACGGCTAAGGAGCAGTCACGGAAACATGGGGAAAAAAACAATGGCTACTACTGTACACATCTGAATTTGTGCTTAAACACACATCGAGAGCTGTGAAGTCGCTGGTTGGACCCGGCAGTGACATCATCACGTGACACTCCCGTCATGCTCGGCCATATCTGTATAGTGCTACGCTAGCTCTGGATAGCTCTGCCGGTGTCCTCGGCGTCTTTGTGAACAGCGGTTATTGCACTCGGTGTCGCTTTAAGACTACAGTTAAACAAACTAGATTTAAATAACGTGATTCTTCTTTTTCTGTCCTTCTTGCACAATGTGAAGCAGCAAATTTGCATTTTTTGCTCAACTCTTTCAAAAATATTTCTTCAAAAGGGTGCAAACTCGCTGCTCGGACACCACGCGATCGCTTCCTACAAGTCCCAAAAGATGGCGTCCGGTTTGCAGCTGCTTCTCTTCTTTCTTCTGCTCTGTTTTTTCAGTCTCTTCTCTCTCATCCGAGTGCATTTGTTCCAGTTGTTTCTCGTTTTTTTTAGTTTGTTTTGTTGAGGGTTTCCGGTTCACCCTTTGGAGGAGTCGGCTGACAGGTTTTCCAGTAGCGTTCTGTACACGTCAGAGCGGAGGAAGCGTGGATAGGAATCGCGCTCCATCAAACCGTACACGATCTTCTGCGCCTCGTCGAAGCAGTGCATCGTGGGAGTTTTGACGTTTCGCTTGATCTGTTCACGCGTTTGGTGGTCGATGTTGATCTGGAAGGAGAAACACAAGAATTAGTTCGACCCATATAGATAAATAAAACTAAATCATTTGTTGAAAAAAATGTATTCCATTTTGTAAATTCATTATATTAGGAATTTGTGCGTACCTTTTTCCCAATTCTAAATACATAATATTTTGATTTGTCATGCTGCTATAGCTTGAAAATAGATTTGTAATTTATATCTAGACTTTATGTATTATTTAACGAGCCTCGATAGTCTGTGTTGGAGTTGATTTTCACGTCCAGTGACAGGGACAGTTTGACAGTGTGGCTCTGACCTCTTTGGGCGACTCGGCTTTGATGAACTGCTCGTAGATGCGCTTGGCTCGGGACGACATCCTGAAGGACGAGCGGATCTTCTTAAAGTCCTCACAGGTGAGCCAGAACTCCATGTTCTCATCACTGTACTCCGACTTCAGGAACGAGCGGAACGTGGCCAGTCCATCTGAGGAGGGACAGGACAGGGTCACGTGACAGGTCCTCTACAGAGGACACGGTCACGTGACAGGTCCTCTACAGAGGGACACGGTCACGTGACAGGTCCTCTACAGAGGGACACGGTCAGGTGACAGGTCCTCTACAGAGGGACACGGTCACGTGACAGGTCCTCTACAGAGGGACACGGTCAGGTGACAGGTCCTCTACAGAGGGACACGGTCACGTGACAGGTCCTCTACAGAGGACACGGTCACATGACAGGTCCTCTACAGAGGACAGGACAGGGTCACATGACAGGTCCTCTACAGAGGAACAGGGTCACATGACAGGTCCTCTACAGAGGACAGGACAGGGTCACGTGACAGGTCCTCTACAGAGGGACAGGGTCACATGACAGGTCCTCTACAGAGGACACGGTCACGTGACGGGTCCTCTACAGAGGACACGGTCACGTGACGGGTCCTCTACAGAGGGACACGGTCACGTGACGGGTCCTCTACAGAGGACACGGTCACGGTCACGTGACAGGTCCTCTACAGAGGGACACGGTCACGTGACAAGTCCTCTACAGAGGGACACGGTCACGTGACAGGTCCTCTACAGAGGACACGGTCACATGACGGGTCCTCTACAGAGGGACACGGTCACGTGACAGGTCCTCTACAGAGGGACACGGTCACGTGACAGGTCCTCTACAGAGGGACAGGGTCACGTGACAGGTCCTCTACAGAGGAGAGGACACGGTCACGTGACAGGTCCTCTACAGAGGAGAGGACACGGTCACGTGACAGGTCCCCTACAGAGGACACGGTCACGTGACAGGTCCTCTACAGAGGGACACGGTCACGTGACAGGTCCTCTACAGAGGAGAGGACACGGTCACGTGACAGGTCCTCTACAGAGGACACGGTCACGTGACAGGTCCTCTACAGAGGGACACGGTCACATGACGGGTCCTCTACAGAGGGACAGGGTCACATGACGGGTCCTCTACAGAGGACACGGTCACGTGACAGGTCCTCTACAGAGGGACACGGTCACATGACAGGTCCTCTACAGAGGGACAGGGTCACATGACGGGTCCTCTACAGAGGAGAGGACACGGTCACGTGACAGGTCCTCTACAGAGGACACGGTCACATGACGGATCCTCTACAGAGGGACACGGTCACGTGACAGGTCCTCTACAGAGGGACACGGTCACATGACAGGTCCTCTACAGAGGGACTAAAGTCTGTAAGTTGACCGGTGTGGGAGTTAGGCTGACCTGTTCGGTGACCGAAGGACAATTATTAAACCATACAGTTTGTGAGTGTGAAGTACATGTACTACAAAAATGTTTTTTAAAGAAGTACTTCTGCTAATGACTTTTGAGTTAAACACAGGAGTTTAAATCAGTGACGTCTATGACATAAGTGTTGTACACTTACATTTGGAGTCGAGCAGTTTCTCCAGTGACTGCGACCACTGTTGGGTGTCTTCTAGAGTGAGTTTGCTGCTGAAATGAGACAAAAGCACGAGGTGAGTGAGGAGGAGCATTGGACACTGTGAGCGGTTTGAAATGAACTTTTTTGTTTCTCATTTTTTTAAGACAGAAAAGCTGAACCCATTATACCATACTTTTCGGACTATAAGCCGCTACTTTTTTCTCACACTTCGGACCCTGTGGCTTATAATCAGTTGCGGCTTATGTGTGGATTAATTCTTTATCAAGACAGCGAATGTAGCGCGTAACCCGAGCTCCACTTCTGGTAGGTGAAAATACCTACGGTAAATAAGTGAGGAGAGTTCATGAATTAATGAAGCCTTGTTTTACCACAGGGGTGTCAAACTCATTTTGGTCCGGGGGCTATATCCAACCTACTTTGATCCCAAAGGGGCCGGATCAGAAAACTCATGGCAAATATACTTCCAAAATTAGCAACAAGTCCAAATATTTGTCCAGAGAAACACAAATCTATTACAGACTGCTGTTTTTCAGCAGTAATTCGTTTATCTTCTGTCTTCTCAATTCTCCGTTCAAGTTATTGTTTTGTTCGAAATGCCGTGTCTCGTAGTGGCGTTTAAGATTATATTCCTTGAGCACCATCACTTGTTGCAAACACACCGAACGTACAGGTTTCCCATTCACCTCCGTGAACAAATAGGAATTAGTCCATTTTTCTTGGAAACTCCTGAACTCGACATCCACTTTTCTCATTTTTGACATTTTGCTGATGAGGGTGTCACGGTCAAAAGTCAAAACGATGGTCCTTTAAGAGCGTATTTGTGCTGCTCTGGTGGGAGGGGCCACGCACAGAGGCGCTGGAGACGCTGCTATGCTAAACTGTGCAGAAAAGAGGCTTAGAAAATTAACAATATTTTAACAGAAAATTGAAATATAATTTAAACATTTTAATAGAAAATCAACCGAGGGCCAGATTAAAGATCTTGAAGGGCCGGATCAGGCCCCCGGGCCGCATGTTTGACACCCCTGTTTTAGAAAATCTCGTACAGTTATCAACAGTTCCGTGAGTTTGAGTTCAGGGGTTTACCCTTAAAGTGAAATTTGAAACTTTATTTTAAAGGGATATGCCACCCCCAGGTCAAACTTGGGCATCTCCCCACAGTCCAGAGACTAAAATAAGTGGTGAAAAGCGTTTTTCTTGTGACCCAGCCATTGTCCAGGTCTGTCAGCACTGACCGCCGCGGTATCTGCAGCTCCTCCGCGTTAGACTGGAGTCTAACGTCGCCAGAGAAAGATTTCGGTCAAAAGGAATTAATTTGCTCGATGCTTTTCCCAATTACTTTCTGTGTAGTGCGCATTCATATCGAGTGCAAATAAATGTGCAAATCAACACGGAGAACTTGACTTGGTCATTTTGGGTGGGAACTATTTTTCAGTGCGGAAAAACACAGCTGAATCACGCACCACGCTCACAGGGGAATCCCTGTTACGCACCAGGAAGGGAGCTCCCCTATTGCCAGCGTGGTGCGTGCTTCGGCTGTGTTTTTCCGCACTGAAAAATAGTTCCCACCCAAAATGACCAAGTCAAGCTCTCCGTGTTGATTTGCACATTTGTTTGCACTCGATATGAATGCGCACTACACAGAAAGTAATTGGGAAAAGCATCGAGCAAATTAATTCCTTTTGGCCGAAATCTTTCTCTGGCGACGTTAGACTCCGGTCTAACACGGAGTAGCTGCAGATACCGCGGCGGTCAGTGCTGACAGACCTGGACAATGGCTGGGTCACCAGAAAAACGCTTTCCACCACTTATTTTAGTCTCTGGACTGTGGGGAGATGCCCAAGTTTGACCTGGGGGTGGCATATCCCTTTAAGGCTTCCAGAGGCTACAGGCTGACCATTTTACAGTTGTTTTACTGCCGTGTTTCTGCTGTAGGCGCTGTTCGAAAAAAGCAAGTACCGGTATTTACGTTAATTAAAATGTTTAAAAATCCTTTTGTGTACCATCTTTCTGTGTAAATATCTCAAGTTACAATGTGGACACCTGTGGCTTATAGTCGGAAAAGTGCGGTACACTATTTTAGATCCTCATCACAAACACACCTGGAGTTGTGTTTTGTTTCATTCACACACGTTTAACACACAAACCTGCAGATTTAGATTTAGAGTTCTTCTCTCAAATGGAAAAAAAACTGTTCCACCTTGTGATGTCATCATGTGGTAATACAGGAAGTGCTCCACTGTGTTTTTAAACTCCACACACCTTCACTAAAACCATCTGAATCACATCCGACCTGAGACTGTCTCATCTCTACTGAACAAATAAAAGGTCAATCAAAGGTCAGTGTTAACTTTAAAACTACCACTTCATGACATCACAAGTTGGAACGGGGCATTTTGAGCTTTGGAGACGCAGACGGATGAATAATAAAGGATTCCTCAAACACGTGTGAATGAAAGAAAATAAACGTTTCTTTCAGCTAAAGCGTCTAAACCGGGATTTCCGAGTGACAGTGAGAGGAGCTGATCCGCTAACGCTCCGGAAAACAGAGCGGCGCTGGCGTGTGCGTGAGCGGCGGCTTCTTCTGCCTTACATGGGAATGTTCGGGAATGTTCGGCAGACGAGGCTATTTTAAACCCGACATCCCCGAGATGTGAGAACGAAACGCTCCATCAGCTCGAGCTCACCTCTCACAGCCCGACGAGTGCGAGAACATGCACTGAAGACGACACATGAAGCTCTTCCCACTGCGGAGGAGGGAGGGAGAGGAGGGAGGGAGGGAGGGAAGGAGAGGAGGAGGGAGGGAGGGAAGAAGAACAAGAGAGAAAGGGCCACAGAGAGGGAGAGGGAGGGAAGGAGAGCGAAAGAGATAGAAGGAGGGAGGGGGGAGGTGAAGGACAGAGTGAAGAAGAGGAATAGAGAAAGAGAGAGAGAGAGGGAGGGAGGGAAGAAGGGGGAGAGGGGAGAGAGAAAGAGAGAGAAGGATGGAGGGAGGGGATGAGGGAAGAAGAGGAATAGAGAAAGAGAGGAGAGAGAAAAAGGGAGAGAGGGAAGGTGAGGGACAGAGTGAAGAAGAGGAATAGAGAAAGATAGAGAGAGAGGGATGGAGGGAAGAAGAGGGAGAGGGGAGGGAGAAAGAGAGAGAAGGATGGAGCGAGGGAATGAGGGAAGAAGAGGAAGAGAGAAAGAGAGGAGAGAGAAAAAGGGAGAGAGGGAAGGTGAGGGACAGAGTGAAGAAGAGGAATAGAGAAAGAAAGAGAGAGAGGGATGGAGGGAGGGAAGAGGGGGGAAGGGAAGAAGAGGGAGAGGGGAGAGAGAAAGAGAGAGAGAGTGATGGAGGAAGGGAAGAGGGAGGGAGGGAAGAGGGAGGGAAGGAAGGAGAGGAGGAGGGAGGGAGGGAAGAAGAACGAGAGAGAAAGGGCCAGGGAGAGGGAGGGAAGGAGAGAGAAAGAGATAGAAGGAGGGAGGGGGGAGGTGGGACAGAGGGAAGAAGAGGAATAGAGAAAGAGACAGGGGGAGAAAGAGGGAGAGAGAAAAGGGGAGAGAGGGAAGGTGAGGGACAGAGTGAAGAAGAGGAATAGAGAAAGATAGAGGGAGAGAGGGATGGAGGGAGGGAAGAGAGAGAGAAGGATGGAGAGAGGGAATGAGGGAAGAAGAGGGAGAAAGAAAGAGACAGAGAGAGAGGGAGGGAGGGAGGATGAAGGAAGGAGGGAAGGAGGGAGAAGGACAGAGGGAAGAAGAAGGAGAAAGAAGGGGCCAGACAGAGAGGGAG
The DNA here is from genome assembly GCA_036785185.1 of Paratrypauchen microcephalus. NCBI lineage: Eukaryota > Metazoa > Chordata > Actinopteri > Gobiiformes > Gobiidae > Paratrypauchen > Paratrypauchen microcephalus. The sequence continues at coordinate 1,457,930 of JAVJIX010000122.1, read as the reverse complement.
GGGGGAAAGGTGAAGGACAGAAGGAAGAAGAGGATTAGAGAAAGGGCCAGAGAAAGAGAGAGGGAGGGGGGAGAGAGAGAGAGAAAGAGAGGGAAGATGAAAGAAGGAGAGAGAAAGCGATAGGAGGAGAGGAAGGGAAAGAGCGGGAAGGAGAAAGAGGGAGAAAGCAAGCAAAAGGGAGGGAGAGAGAAAGGGCCAGGAGGAGAGGGAGGGAAGGAGAAAGAGAAAGGGAAGGAGAATGAGGCAGAGAGAAAAAGGGAGGGAGGGAAGGTGAAGGACAGAGGGAAGAAGAGGAATAGAGAAAGGGCCAGAGAGGAAGGGGGAGAGGGAAGGAGAATGAGGGAGAGAGAGAAAGGAAGAGAGGGACGGTGAGGGAGAGAGAAAGGGACAGGAGAAGAGGGAGGGAATGAGAAAGAGGGAGATAAAGGGAGGGACAGAGGGAAGAAGAGGGACAGAAAAAAGAGACAGGAGAGGGAGAGAGAGAGAAAAGGGGAGAGAGGGAAGGTAAGGGACAGAGAGAAGGAGAAAGGGAGAGAGAAAGAGACAGGGGGAGAAGGAGGAAGGGAGAGGGAGGGAGAAGGACAGAGGAGAGGGAGAGAGGGAAGGAGAGGGAGAGGGAGGGAGGGAGAAAAAGAGAGAGAAGGAAGGAGGAAGAGGGAAGGAGAAAGAGGGAGAAACGAATGGAGGGGTAGCATAGAGAGAGAGAGAGAGAGAGTAGGCAGGATGAAGAGATTGAGGTGGTGAGAGTGAAAGAAAAGAGAGCATGAGGGGGTGAAGAGGAGCGTAGAAAGAAGAGAAAGAGGGAAAAGAGTGGAAAGTGGGGGGAGAGAGAGCAGGGAAGAGGAAGAGGGGAGAAGAAAAGCAGGTGAGGAGAGAGATTGAGAGGTGAAAGAAGAGAGAGATGAGGAGAGAAAAGGCAGAAGAGGGGAAAGAGGAATACAGTTAGAACAATACAAATGTATAATAAATACATGAAACAGTACTAGTTAAATATGTTGGGACAGAAAATTCCAAACTAACTGAAGTAGTAGTAGTAGTAGTAGTAGTAGTAGTAGTAGTAGTAGTAGTAGTAGTAGTAGTAGTAGTAGTAGTAGAAGTTGTAGTAATTGAGCTAAATATCATGAAAAATACAAAACAAACAGCACTACGGAACTCTTTTGGTTAATAAGGTCTGAAATTAGAATTTAAATTTCTGTTTAAAATATACAAAATACTAAAACATACAGTTTCTGAGTGAATTTACTTGTCCTGAGACCAAATCTAAAAAAAAAATATGAGAAAAGAATGCTTGAAAATACTTTTATAATACCAAATAAGTCTGGAATACCCCCCAAAATGCCATTTTCCTCTTGTCCCACCCTCTAATGACCAAACTCAACTTATTGAGATGTAACTTTTGGCCGCCTTCTTGGCCAGGACTCCCTGGCAGAAGAGTTATTGTAACTCAATGTGACCACTTCCTGGTTAAAGAAAGGTTAAATAAAAAAAAAATTAAAAACTGAATCTCAAATAAAACAGTTAAAATTAAATTTAAATTTCTTGTTTTTTGTATTATTTGTTTCGTTGCCATCTCTTGTAACTGTGGGAACATTTGTTTTAATAGACATAATATTTCAAATAATTATTATTATTCATGAGCACTTAGCACTGTCCTCCTCATCTACTCGAAACTATGGCTAAATCTCGGATTAGAGGCCACTTTTGACTCAAACTAAAGTGTAGACTAAGACATTGAGCTTCTATGATTTGAAAAGTGCTAAAGTTTGTGTTATTTTGGTGACTGCAACGTCGTGCCCCGAGAACTCACGTTACGGATATCGCAAATCTAAAACATCTCCGGAAATGCTCCAAATGACACCAAAGTGCTATGGGTGAGTAAAACAACTTGTTTTATTACCGAAATAAGGCTTGTAAAAAGATTGTAAAAAACTTTAATTCTCCTTTAATTGCCTTTAGATGACATTGACACCGCTGCTTAAATGACACTGATGCTGCTGCTTAAATATACAAGTTTTACTGTACTTTTGCTACAGGTATATGTGATGTTTTAGTCACTGTGTTTATTGTCTTGTTTATCACATGTTTTATGTTCACTGTGGGCCTAGGGGGCGCTGCAATTTCAAATCCTGTGTGTGCAATCTGTACTAGGGATGCAAATTATCGTTAATTCATTAATCTATAGTTGATTGACCTTATCGATCGATTAACGATTAACTGATAAGCGGCGTTTTTCACCTGAATTTGAGTGTTTCAGTAGGGTCTTTAAGAATATAAGCTATAGTAACATAACACTGAGTCATAAATATATCATAGTATTATTATATTGTATATTCCTCAATTAATTATTCCTTAGTAAAAAGCAGACAAATGTATTGATGCTGAATAACAAAATACAGTAATCCCTCGCTCTATCGCGGTTCGCGGATTTATTTATTTTTTTCTCAATTTTTTTTATAGTGTAACATTTTTTTTATAGCGTAACATTGGTTCTGCGTCCTGATTGGCTAAGAGACTAGACCAGGACTAAACATGGACTAAACCAGGTCTAGACCAGAACTAAACCAGGTCTAAACCAGGTCTAAACCTGGACTGGGCCTGGACTAAACCAGGACTGGACCAGGTCTAGACCTGGACTAAACCAGGATTAAACCACCATGTGCCGCTGCTGGTTTCGTGCGGCTGGTTTGTGGCTCGGGGTGAGACTACGCATTCCGGGCGCCGCGGTTCGATCTCGTGCTCAGCAGCCCCAGTGCACCGGGCAGTGCCGTTGAGTGAGCGCGGTGCGCGGTTGCCTTGTTTCGTGACCATGCGGGTGCGCGTGTCCGCGATTAGCGATTAATTACAATTAATGCATTTTGTTCGACCAACGTCTTGATCGACAATTAATCGTAAGTCGATTAATTGTTGACATCCCTAATCTGTACCCAAAACATGCACCATAGGTAAAAATCCTCCAGCTGTGGTCCTGACCAAGCCTAAGCAACAAGATCATGGAGATGGGTCAAATTTCCCTTCAGGTCAGATAAGTGAAATAAATAAATAAATAAATAAACATATGGTTTTTGACAATAAAGCTGACTTTGAACTTGAAAAATGTGGAATCTGATCATTTCTATTAGTGACTAACTCCAAGAAGTCCCTGTATTACAACAGAAATCTGCATTTTAAGAATGTTAATTTTAGCTGCCCCCATCTGTATTACTTCATTTGTTTAAATTGCGATTTTGATTAAGTTGCGATTCATTTATCTTGCAGCATTATTAACAAATCAAAATGCTTTTATTTTAAAGATATTAATAAATAAAAAAATATCTGAAAAATAAAATAAATAAAAAATATCTTTAAAAATAAAATAATAAAGAAAAAAAATCTGAAAAATAAAATAATAAAGAAAAAAATCTGAAAAAATAAAATAATAAATACAAATATCTTTAAAATAAAATAATAAAAAAATCTGAAAAATAAAATAATAAATAAAAAATATCTTTAAAAATAAAATTAATAAAAAATATCTTAAAAATAAAAGCATTTGATTTGTTAATTACGTTTATTTAAATTGCATTTTTGATTAAGTTGCGATTCATTTATCTTGCAGCATTATTAACAAATCAAAATGCTTTTATTTTTAAGATATTAATAAATAAAAAATCTTAAAAATAAAATAATAAATAAAAAAAATCTTTAAAATAAAATAATAAATAAATAAATCTTAAAAATAAAATAATAAAAAAAATCTGAAAAATAAAATATAAATACAAATATCTTAAAAATAAAAAAAATAAAAAAATATATCTTTAAAATAAAATAATAAATAAAAAAATTCTTAAAAATAAAATAAAAAATATCTTAAAAATAAAAGCATTTCATTTGTTAATTACGTTTATTTAAATTGCATTTTTGATTCAGTTGTGATTCATTTATCACAATGTTCCAAATTATGTGCAAAACGCGAGGTGGACATTAACAGTCAAAGTCTCCTGCATGATTCAATGAAAACAGAAAGTTAAAACCATATTTCAGAACATTCTCCATTGAAATAGTCTCTTTAGTCTATTTTTGACCCAAAAAAGTGACATACTATGGCTTTAAAGGGCAGACTCCATATTGTCCCGACCCCATGAAGACACAGGGAGGGCATCTGACACACAGGGACATTTAGTCTTCAAAAAGGACATTCTATTTAAAAACATTACCGCGTTTGACATTTGCTTATTGTCACCCCCTCGTCTCTCACGTCTCGTTTTGTGCAACACTTTTTTGATGACATATTGACAAACAAATGCGTAAAGTGCGACCGCTCCGTTCGAGCTCATGTTTGAAGACACAGACGGGTTTGTGTTTTTGAGGAAGTGAAAACTGTAACTCACATTTGCAAAAAAAAAAGTTTGCTACGTCGACTTGAACTGAAGAGAGCTCAAATGCAGAGGACGTATACGTTAAAGTGTACTAGAGTTTAAAAAAGAGACGTTATTGCTTTGTCTGGAATGTTCCACAATATGGCATTAAACGTTTCTATCTTCATGGAGACCAAACCAGACCAGGTCAGATCTGTGGAGAGGCGACCCCGCTCACAGTCAGAATGTCTGTTTTTCTAGGTATTTTTGAGCTGAAAAATCACCTGTAATTGAATAAATGTAAAGTAGAGCTGTTTAATGTCACACTGTGGAACATTACAGGCAAAGCAATGACGTATCCATAGAAACAAGTAGAGATGGAACCAAAAAGTTACATAGTGCACTTTTAAAGCTCTCCATTTTGCGTAATATAGGACCGTTAAAGCTGCACTATGTAAACTTTTCTTCTTTTATTCACACATGTTTGACTAACAATAAATAACTGGACTTTTCAACAACATTATAACATACAAAATAGCATAATATAGACCCTTTAAAGCCATAGTATGTCACTTTTTTGGGTCAAAAATAGACTAAAGAGACTATTTCTTTGGAGAATGTTCTGAAATATGGTTTTAACCCATAAGAACCCAGACCCCTTTTTCCGTAAAGGGACAGTGTGTAGGATTGGTGGTGCATTAGTGGATGGTGGGTATGGCAATTCCGGTTCTAGCTACGGCAGACCTCGAGGGTCACAAAGGCGCAACGTAACACGGAGAGCTCGGCGTACCCGGAGGTGGGTTCACCGGCAGCCGCGCACGAACCGCGTGGGTGGGGGGAATCAGGAACCGGACCATGGAGGGCAGAGGGCGGTCTGAACCTGGGGTGCGGGCCCGCGCTGCAACAAAGCCCCAGCTGCGGTAGGTACTATGTCCTTCTTCTTTCCCTCTTAGATGACGGTGCTTGCTCCTGCGATGTATGTGCGGAGTAAGTGTGATCCGGCAACATGCTTGTCGTTGTTTATCCAAACGCGTTCTATCTCGTTGTGTGAAAACCACGAGCCCTTTGACAACTACTATATAAAGAAAAGGCAAAGGCGGAGCCCAAATGTCCTTCTGCGGCTCTCGTAATCAAAATGGCTGCCTCTATATGGGGAAGATCCCCCTTTTATGCGGCTTTATCTAAGTCCAACAGAATACTTTGATTTCATGATGGAAGTGAAAAGACTTGGAAAACAATGTATTTTTGAATGGGTATCTTCAATTTCGGTAATTAACGGGTAAAAATCTTACACACTGTCCCTTTAAAGGACAATTATGTTGGATATACCACAGACCATTATTGTCTATGATCATGACCGTGTTATTGTGACAAATGACTCACATCAGGTTTTTCATTCTTATTTTAAGGCTAAAAGCCCAGTGTGGCATTTATGTTACAGGGATATTTCCGTAACTGGTTTGATATTATTTTCAACAAATCTGGTCAGAGCAGGTTGAATGTGATATAGGACGTGTTCTCAAAGCTTTGGAACTGTTAAATGTGTTTGAAATGGACCTAGAATATAAAAAAAAAAGCTTTTGAAATGAGCTGCTTCCTTGAAATTTGCACACAGGAAATAGCAGCATTTTGGAGAGCCCACTTCCTGTTAGAGTCACATGACTGTCACATGGTCATACCAGGATGTTTATGTCACTTAGGAGCCGTGTCCCAATTCCCACAATGCACGGCTCGGAGCGTGGTTGGCTGGTTAGTACAAATCTAAACTACAGTGTTAGTGTTTTTTATGCAGAATAAGACAGGAGATTTAGTTGTTTGTGGAAGAAATGAGCATTTCATTTGTTAATTACTTTTATTTAAATTGCGATTTGGATTAAGTTGTGATTCATTTATCTCGCAGCATTTTTAAGATATTAATAAATAAAATAATATATTAAAAATATCTTAAAAATAAAAGCATTTGATTTGTTGAGTACATTTATTTAAATTGCGATTTTGATTAAGTTGCGATTCATTTATTTTGCAGCATTATTAACAAATCAAAATGCTTTTATTTTTAAGATATTAATAAATACAAAATATCTTAAAAATAAAATAATAAATAAAAATATTTTAAAAATAATAAATAAAAATATCTTTAAAATAAAATAATACATTTAAAAAATCTTAAAAATAAAAGCATTTGATTTGTTGATTACATTTATTGAACTTGCAATTTTGATTCAGTTGCGATTCATTTATCTTGCAGCGTTATTAACAAATCAAAATTATTTTATTTTTAAAATATTAATAAATAAAAAAAATCTTAAAAATAAAATAATAAATGAAAAATATCTTCAAAAATAACATTGTAAATTTAAAAAATCTTAAAAATAAAAAACAAACAAAAATACCTTTAAAATAAAATAATAAATACAGATATCTTTAAAATAAAATAATAAATTAAAAAAATTCTTAAAAATAAAATAATAAATAAAAAAATCTGAAAAATAAAATAATAAATAAAAAATATCTGAAAAATAAAATAATAAAAAATATCTGAAAAATAAAAGCATTTGATTTGTTGATTACGTTTATTTAAATTGCATTTTTGATATAGTTGTGATTCATTTATCACAATGTTCCAAATTATGTGCAAAACGCGAGGTGGTCAAAGTCTCCTGCCTGATTCAATGAAAACAGAAAGTTAAAACCATATTTCAGAATATTCTCCATTGAAATAGTCTCTTTAGTCTATTTTTAACACAAAAAAGTGACATAATATGGCTTTAAAGGGCCAATATGATGCTATTTTCTGATCTGTTATATACCTTGTGATGTCATGTGGTAATACAGGAATTGTAAGCTCCATACACCTTCAACCATTAAAACATTAAAATAAACCACAAATCTAATCATCATCATTTCAATGCTTGGCAGAAAACCGGGAAACTCGCAGTTCTTTTCCACAAATTGTACAGTCCCGTTTGTGAACACGTGTTTATAATTCCGTTTTTCCTCGTGGTTTTAAGTCCTTCCACTTGTCTCTGTGATTCATTGCTGCGACCACTTTATGACGCGACAGTAAGTACATTTTGCTTTTACTTCCTTCCTCCTGACAACGACGGTGTGGAACTTTGTAACAGAGAGATAAAAACCAGAAACTAGATCACTACATCTTCTAAAAATAACAGTTTTCCTCCATTCAGACTTGCTTTCCAGCTCGTATTTAAAGCCGCACTGTGTAACTCGTTGGTTGGGGGTCCGTCACCTGCTTGTTTCCATGGATACGTCATTGCTCTGCCTGGAATGTTCCACAGTGTGACATTAAACAGCTCTTTACTTTACATTTATTCAATTACAGGTGGTTTTACAGCTCCAAAATACCGAGAAAAACAAACATTCTGACTGTGAGCGGGGTCGCCTCTCCACAGATCTGACCTGTAACTTCATCTGGTTTGGTCTCCGTGAAGATATTTTTTATTTATTATTTTATTTTAAAGATATTTTTTTATTTATGAATATCTTAAAAATAAAAGCATTTTGATTTGTTAATAATGCTGCTTTTATCACATGCTTTTATTTTTAAGATATTTTTATTTATTATTTTATTTTTAAGATATTTTTATGTATTATTTTATTTTAAATGTATTTTAATTTATTTATTTATTTTTTAAAATAATTTTATTTATTATTTTATTTTTAAGTTTTTTAATTTTTTATTTTATTTTTAAGATTTTTTTTATTTATTAATATCTTAAAAATAAAAGCATTTTGATTTGTTAATAAGGCAAGATTAACAAGATAAATTAATGCAAGATAAATTAATCACAACTGAATCAAAAGTGCAATTCAAATCAATGTAATTAATAAATCAAATGCTTTTATTTTTAAGATATTTTTTATTTATTATTTTATTTTTAAGATATGTTTTATTTATTATTTTATTTTAAATATATTTTTATTTATTATTTTATTTTTAAGATATTTTTAATGTATTATTTTATTTAAAAAAATAATTGTATTTATTATTTTATTTTTAAGATATTTTTTATTTATTATTTTATTTTTAAAATAATTTTATTTGTTATTTTATTTTTAAGATTTTTTATTTATTATTTTATTTTTAAGATTTTTTTAATTTATTAATATCTTAAAAATAAAACCACTTTGATTTGTTAATTCAATTTAAATCAGTGTAATTAACAAATCAAATGCCTTTATTTTTAAGATATTTTTTATTTATTATTTTATTTTAAAGATATTTTTTATTTATTATTTTATTTTAAGATATTGTTTATTATTTTAAAGGTATTTTTATTTATTATTTTATTTTAGGGTTTAATGCCGCACTGTGGAACATTCCAGACAAAGCGATAACATCTCCATGGAACCACCGGAAAAAGTGAGACAAGCTAAATAACGTCAGTTTTATGTTACAGGCACCATTTTGAGGACGTTTGGTTTGTTCGCGTGGTTTACCGTCACAACAAAACTTACAAACTTACAAAAGTGCTCCAAACTCATCACGGTGAGTAAACAGGACGCTCTGAATGTTTAAAAGAAGTGAGCAAGAACTTTGACCACTGCAAACTGTTTCAAATGAACTAAATCTGTTTTTCTCGGTTTTTAAGACTGTAAAAATCAGGTAGAGCACTTTTCATTTGACCTTTTACCGCTCCAAAACCAGTTAAAAAAATAATGAAACTAATCAAGATATAGGCCTAAACAATCGCAAAATAACTTAATATAACTCAAATAACTCAAAATAACTCAAATTAAAAACAACTTTATGTTGTGTTGTCTTTACATGTAATCTATAAACGTCATACACAAATACTGCAACATTTACTATAACATGCGTGAAAAGTCCCTCAGTCGTCCAGGTAGAATCCATGATCAAAGGAGAAGTTCAATTTGTCAACTGGACAAAGTTTGTTTGGTTGAAAACGTTTCGCCGCTCATCCGCTCTGACGAAGTCTCTCGGATGAGCGGCGAAACGTTTTCAACCAAACAAACTTTGTCCAGTTGACAAATTGAACTTCTCCTTTGATCATTTACTATAAGTACTTCTACTTCAACTAGTACTAGTAGCTACTCCTGGCAACTACTGCTACTTCCACTACTACTACAACTACCACTACTACTACTACTACTACTGCTACTAAATGTACATGAATACAGATGACTTTGGACTAACAAACTACTACTGGTAACTTCTGTACTGCTGCTACTACTACTACTACAACCACAGCTACTACTACAACAACAACTACTACTACTATGTCTTCTACTACTACTACTACTACTACTACTACTACTACTACTACTACTAAATGTTCATGAAAACAGTTGATTTTGGACTAACAAACTACTACTGGTAACTTCTGTACTGCTGCTGCTACTGCTACTACTACTACAACCACAGCTACTACTACTACAACAACTACTACTACTATGTCTACTACTACTATGTCTACTACTACTACTACTACTACAGTACTACTAAATGTACATGAAAGCAGCTGACTTTGGATTATAACGAACTACTACTGGTAACTTCTGTACTGTTACTACTACTACTACTACTACAACCACAGCTACTACTACAACAACAACTACTACTACTATGTCTTCTACTACTACTACTACTACTACTACTACTACTACTACTACTACTACTACTAAATGTTCATGAAAACAGCTGCTTTTGGACTAACAAACTACTACTGGTAACTTCTGTACTGCTGCTACTACTACTACAACAACTACTACTACTATGTCTACTACTACTATGTCTACTACTACTACTACTACTACTACTACAGTACTACTAAATGTACATGAAAGCAGCTGACTTTGGACTATAATGAACTACTACTGGTAACTTCTGTACTGTTACTACTACTACTACTACTACTACTACTACTACTACAACTACTAGATATATTCAAAAACTGACTACTTTGGGCTGTAACTACCACCAGCAACTACTAATACTGCAAATACTTTGAGTAAAGCGACATCAATGACTTTTGCTGATGGCGCTGCTACCACTACTGTCACTACTTTTTGGATTATAATTACTACTATAAACTACTACTGCTCTACTACAAATACTTTTAGTACAGCGAGTCCACATTGATACTTTGTAGGGATCACGCTGGGGGTGTTCTGCAGTTCCCAATGTTTTAGAAGTTTTAAAAATATACTAAACCTGCAAAAATTGACCACTTCTGCTAGTACTACTTGTACTTGGACTACTACAAATTTAATACTTCCACATCTGCTAATACTACTACTACAAAAACTACTACAACTACAAGAAATGCAAGTACTTCTGCTACTACTTCTTCTGTTTCTATTCTTACTATACCATTGCAATACTACTACTACTACTACTACTACTACTACTACTACTACTACTACTGCTGCTTTTACTAGTACTACAAATACTTTTAGTACATCTTCTACTTCTCTTACCACTGCCTATGCTACTACTACTATACTACGACTATGTACTTTTGCTAACACTACTACAAATACTGCCACTTCTACTCTTACTGCTACTACTGCAAACTACTATTTTTATAGGCTACATTACTACGACTACTTTAAGTACAACATCTACTTCATGCTACTACTACAGCATTGTGTACTAGTATACCTTAGCTGATATTAACAACTACTACTACTAATAAAAATATCTTTAAAATAAAATAATAAATAAAAATATCTTTAAAATAAAATAATAAATAAAAATATCTTTAAAATAAAATAATAAGTAAAAATATCTTGAAATTAAAATAATAAATAAAAATATCTTTAAAATAAAATAATAAATAAATAATATATTAAAAATAAAATAATAAAAAAGTATCTTAAACATAAAATAATTCATAAAAAATATCTCAAATATAAAAGAATAAATAAAAAATATATTAAAAATAAAATAATAAATAATAAATATCTTTAAAATAAAATAATAAATAAAAAAAATCTCAAAAATAAAATAAGTAAAAATATCTTTCAAATAAATAATAAATACATAATATATTAAAAATAAAATACTAAATAAAAGTATCTTAAAAAAATTAATTATAAATAAAAAATATCTTAAAAATAAAATAATCACGGGATCAAGAACGGAACAAGCTACTTTTATTTAAGTATTTTAGTATTTTAACTTGTACTTCAACTACTTTTAAATCCTGCTACTGACAATGTTACTTCTACTATACTACTAGGACTTTTACTGCAAACACAACTGCTACTTCTACTACTAAACTGACAAAAATGACCACTTCTGCTAGTACTACTTGTACTTGGACAAATGTAATACTACCACATCTGCTACTACTACTACGACTACTACGACAGTATTTTACTTTCTTTCTGCTCAGATTGAAGTGCTTCAGACAGAGCAGGGCCTACAGTTAGCACCACACTCCCGGGGAATGTTGATGGCGTCAGCTGCGAAGTATCAGCGCCTCATTTTTCCAGTGTCCAAACTGTAAACAAACCCGGACACTACAGGCGCGTACTTTTGCCTCTGCAGTACAAGGACGCAGTAATTCAGCAGTACTTCCATATTAGGCTGACGCTAACTGCAGCGCCGTGTGTCCATGTGGGCTGGCCAAAAGAATCGGGAATCTGTTACTAATCGATACTGGAGCTAGTACGCAAACTAGATACTCATTTGAGCAGGTATCGATACTAAAAAGTCCCATTCCCAGGACAGAAACGAAGCTTTCCTGAAAAGACTGCATTAGCATTAGCATTAGCTTTTAACTTATGATTATTATCTTAAAAATAAAATAATGAATAAAAATATCTTAAAAATAATAAATAAAAAATATCTTAAAAATAAAATAATAAATAAAAAAAATCTTGAAAATAAAATAAAAAATAAAAATATCTTAAAAATAAAATAATAAACAAAAAATATCTTTAATATACAATAATAAATAAAAACATAACTTAAAAATTAATTTAAAAAAAATTAAAAACATAATAATCTTAATAAAATTTTTAATACATAAATATGTATTAAAAATAAAATAATAAATAAAAATATCTTTAAAATAAAATAATAAATAAAAATACCTTTAAAATAATAAACAATATCTTAAAAATAAAATAATAAATAAAAAGTATCTTAAAAATAAAATAATAAATAAAAAATATCTTAAAATAAAATAATACATAAATATGTATTAAAAATAAAATAATAAATAAAAATATCTTTAAAATAAAATAATAAATTAAAATATCTTTAAAATAATAAATTAAAATATCTTAAAAATAAAATAATAAATAAAAATATATTTAAAATAAAATAATAAATAAAAAGTATCTTAAAATAAAATAATAAATAAAAAATATCTTAAAAATAAAATAATAAATAAAAAAATCTTTAAAATAAAATAAAAAATAAAAATATCTTAAAAATAAAATAATAAATAAAAAAATATATTTAATATACAATAATAAATAAAAAATATCTTAATTTTTTTTTTTTTAAATATCTTAAAAATAAAATAATAAATAAAAATATCTTTAAAATAAAATAATAAACAAAAATACCTTTAAAATAATAAACAATATCTTAAAAATAAAATAATAAATAAAAAGCATCTTAAAATAAAATAATAAATAAAAAATATCTTTAAAATAAAATAATAAATTAAAATATCTTTAAAATAATAAATTAAAATATGTTAAAACTAAAATAATACATAAAAAGTATCTCAAAAATCATAAGTAAAAATATCTTTAAAATAAATAATAAATACATAATATCTTAAAAATAAAATACTAAATAAAAATATCTTTCAAAAAATGTATTATAAATAAAAAATATCTTAAATAAAATAATCATGGGATCAAGAATGCAACAAGCTACTTTAAGTATAAGTATTTTAACTTGTACTTTAACTACTTTTAAATCCTGCTACTGTTACTTCTACTATTAGGAGTTTTACTGCAAACACAACTTCTACTACTAAACTGACAAAAATTGACCACTTCTGCTAGTACTACTTGTATTTGGACTGCTACAAATTTAATACTACCACATCTGCTACTTCTGCTACTACAAAAACTACTACAACTACAAGAAATGCAAGTACTTCTGCTACTACTTCTTCTGTTTCTATTCTTACTATACCATTGCGATACCACTACTATTACTACAAATACTTTTAGTACCGCAATGGTTTCTACTTCTCTTACAACTGTCTATACTACTACTACTATACTACGACTATGTACTTTTGCAAACACTTCTAGAAATACTGCCACTTCTACTCTTACTGCAACTACTGCAACTACTATTTAGGCTACATTACTACAACTACTTTAAGTACAACAAAATGTACTTCATACTACTACTACTACTACAGCATTGTTTACTAGTATACCTTAGCTGATATTACCCCGATCCTACTACTACTACTACTACTGGCAACTACTACTACAGTATTTTTATTATGACTTCTTTAACTACTACTACTACTACCAAACCTACTACTGTCAACTGCTACTTCAACTGCTACTGCAAATACTTTTAATCCAGCAACATCTACAACTTCTATTACCACATATTTTATACTTTACAGATATTGTGCGACTTTTACTCTTACGAGTACTTCAACTACTACTATAGACAGCTGATTTGGACTATTAGTAGTAGTATTACTAATAGTACCGTCAACAAATACTACTACAAATACGTTTAGCACAGCAACATCTACTACTTTTACTTCTAAACATACTTTTGCTGATATTACACTGCTCCCGCTGTTACTACTTCTTACTACTTGCTGTTACTGCTTAAAAATACAACAACTACATGTACTACAAAAAGTACAGCGACATCAACTACTTACTCTGCTTCTACTACTGCTACTATTACTCTTACTACTACTACTTCTAATATTTTTACTTCTACTAGAGCTCCATGAAAACTTCAACAACTACTACTACTAAGTACTGTACTGCTACTACTACTATACTACAACTACAACTACATTTTAATTTACTAATACTTGCACTACTGCTAATAATACAACTTCTACGACTATTACTACCACTGAAAAATACAACAACTACTACAACAAGTACACCAACATCTACTACTTCAACTACTACAAGTACTTTTGTAGATATTACGCTGCTTCTACCACTATTACTCTTACCACTACTACTACTTCTACTACTAAAGTACGGTTACTACTGCTACTACTACTATTACTACTACAAGTACAGCAACATCTACAACTTCAACTACTAAGTACTTTTGCAAATATTGCTGCTTCTACAACTACCACTATTACTCTTACCACTACTACTACTACTTCTACTAGTGGTCACTACTGTATGGTTACTACTACTACTACTATACTATAAATACTACTAGATTTGGACTACAGCTACTACTATCAACTACTTTTACTACAAATATATTTTAATTTACTCTTACTTCTACTACTGCTAATAATACAACTTCTACAACTAAAACTAATACTGAAAAATACTACAACTACTACTACTACTTTTACTACTACTACTAGATCTACATGAAAACTTCCAATTTGCACTACGACTACTACTGGTACTGCTTCTAGTACTACTCTGCTACAACTACTTCTAGATGTACATAAAAACTGCTCATTTGGACTACAACTACAGTACTACTGGCAAATACAAATATTTTAAATCTACTACTACTACTTACTACTACAGCTAACAATACAACTTCTACATGTATAACTACCACTGAAAAATACAGCAACAGTACTACTACTATATGTACATGAAAACTGCTGATTTACTACTACTATAGTACAACTACATGTACGTAAAACTGTGGATTCGGACTACAACTACTACTATCAACTACTACAACTACTACAACAAATATGTTTTAATTTACTCTTACTTGTACTACTGCTAATAATACAGCTGATACACAACTATAAGTACCACTGAAAAATACAGCAACACTACTACTATTACTACTTCTAGTAGTAGTACTTCAACTACAACTAGAGCTACAAGAAAACTGCTGTTTGGACTACAACTACTACTGTCAACTGCTAATACTACAAATGTTTTAATGTACTCTTACTTGTACTACTACTAATTCACAGCTGATACAACTATAAATAACACTGAAAAATACAACAACTACTACTACTACTACTACTACTACTACTACTACTACTACTACTACTACTACTACTACTTCTACTACTACTAGATCTACACGAAAACTGCTGATTTGCTATAGAAACATTACTGCTAATGATACAACGTCTACAACTATAACTACCAGTAAAGAAAATACAACAACTACTACTAGTACCACTACTACTACTAGTAGTAGTAGTACTTCTACTAGTACTTCTACTACTACTGGATCTACAAGAAAACTGTTGATTTGCTCTACAAACACTCCAAATAATACAACTGATACAAGTATAAAAAACACTAAAAATACAACAACTACTACTACTGCTACTACTACTACTACTACTACTACTACTACTACTACTACTACTACTACTACTACTTCTACTACTACTTCTACTACTACTACTAGATCTACATGAAAACTGCCGATTTGCTCTACAAACACTTCTGCAAATTAAACAACTGATACAAGTATAAAAAAACACTAAAAATACAACAACTACTGCTACTACTACTGCTACTACTACTACTACTACTACTACTACTACTACTACTACTACTACTACTTGCAGTACTTGGTCTTAGGACATAGACTCACATGTTTCCTTTCTTGTGGTTCTCGCGGTCCATCCTCTGCTCTTGGACGATTAGGCTGCGCATGGTTTTAACTCCTCCGTCTCATCCTCCTCTCCTCCTCTCGTTCTCTCACTCTGCTGCTGCTCCCTCCGTTCACGCCTTTATACCCTCGTTTCTTCAAGAGAGAGAGAGAAGGAAGGACACAGGGGGAGGAGAGAGAGAGGAGTGAGGAAGGAAGGAGAGAGAGGGGAGAGAGAGAGGAGTGAGGAAGGACAGAGAGGGAGGAGAGAGAGAGGAGTGAGGAAGGAAGGAGAGGGAGGAGAGAGAGAGGAGTGAGGAAGGAGGGACAGAGAGGGAGGAGAGAGAGAGGAGTGAGGAAAGAAGGAGAGGGAGGAGAGAGAGAAGTGAGGAAGGAAGGACAGAGGGAGGAGAGAGAGAGGAGTGAGGAAAGAAGGAGAGGGAGGAGAGAGAGAAGAGAGGAAGGAAGGAGAGGGAGGAGAGAGAGAAGTAAGGAAGGACAGAGGGAGGAGAGAGAGAGAGAAGTGAGGAAGGAAGAACACAGAGGGAGGAGAGAGAGAGAGAGAAGTGAGGAAGGAAGGACAGAGAGGGAGGAGAGAGAGAAGTAAGGAAGGACAGAGAGGGAGGAGAGAGAAAAGTGAGGAAGGAAGGAGAGAGAGGAGAGAGAGAAGTGAGGAAGGAAGGACAGAAAAAAAGGAGAGAGGAGTGAGGAACGAAGGAGAGGGAAGAGAGAGAAGTGAAGACGGATGGACAGAGAGAGAGGAGAGAGAGAGGAGTGAGGAACAAAGGAGAGGGAGGAGAGAGAAGTGAAGAAGGATGGACAGAGAGGGAGGAGAGAGACAGAAGTGAAGGAGGAAGGACACAGAGGGAGGAGAGACTAAAATGAAGAAGGAGCGAGAGAGAAGTGAAGAAAGATGGACAGAGAGGGAGGAAAGAGACAGAAGTGAAGAACGAAGGACAGAGAGGGAGGAGAGAGAGAGACTAAAGTGAAGAAGGAGAGAGAGAGAAAGTAGCAAAGAGAGAGGGAAGGAGAGAAGGGGAGAGATAGGAGATGGGAGGGGAGAGAGAAAGTGGAGAGAGAGTGAGGAGAGAGAGAGTGAGGAAAGAGAAAGAGAGGAAAGAGAGAGTGAGGAGAGAGTGAGGAGAGAGAGAGAAAGAGGAAGGAAGCCCCTGTTTTTTCTGATAGCCGCAGCACAAACCTCCCTCCCTCCCTCCTTCCCTCCCTCCCTCATTCCCTCCCTCCCTCTCCTTATAAGTCGAGGTTCGTTTTTCACAACACACTTTTTCGACAGGCACTCTAAAAAAATGACTTTACCTCCAATGAGAAACTCAAATAGATTTTATTTATTGATTGATTTATTGATTCTGTGTAAATTAAACACAACACTATCAGAAAATAAGATTAAATATGTGAATATGATTTTGTGTATGATTTTATTGTATTGATACTTCGCAGTGACATCACCCCGGGGGAGTTCTACATGTGATACAAAACTCCTTGTTTATGTTTTTAGTTTGTCTTTTTTTATTTTTCAGTTTGTTCTATTATTAGTTATTTGTTTATATTGTTGTTATATAAAGTAAACTATTTTAAAGTATTTTTATATATAAATCACGTGCTGTTGCAGGAGTTGGGAGGAGGGCACATCTCATGGGACATTCCATTGAAATAAAAATAAAATGTTTGTCTATGGCGTAATATTCAGCAGTTACCATGGTGACAGGATGCACACATTAGCACACGTTGTCAAAAAGTTTTATGGTCGGTTGAAAACTCGAGAGAAAATACAAAATGGGTTTAAAGAGCTCGTTTTCAGGAGCCCGTGGTCAGTCCGAGCGTTCATGGTCCAGTTTAGTTTGATTTTCAACAAAAAGGTGAGGCGGCAACAACCAGCCCCAACAACCAGCCCCAACAACCACCCCCCAACAACCACCCACAACAACCAGCACCAACAACCAGCCCCAACAACCAGCACCAACAACCAGCCCCAACAACCAGCCCCAACAACCAGCCCCAACAACCAGCCCCAACAACCAGCCCCAACAACCACCCCCAACAACCAGCCCCAACAACCAGCCCCAACAACCAGCCCCAACAACCAGTCCCACCAACCAGTATCAACAACCAGTCCCAACAACCAGCCTCAACAACCAGCCCCAACAACCAGCCCCAACAACACAACCTGATCCACCATTCACAACCAGCCCCAACAACCAGCCCCAACAACCACCCCCAACAACCAGCCCCAACAACCAGTATCAACAACCAGCCCCAACAACCAGCCCCAACAACCACCCCCAACAACCAGTCCCAACAACCAGCCCCAAAAACCACCCCAACAACCAGCCCCAACAACCAGTCCCACCAACCAGTATCAACAACCAGTCCCAACAACCAGCCTCAACAACCAGCCCCAACAACCAGCCCCAACAACACAACCTGATCCACCATTCACAACCAGCCCCAACAACCAGCCCCAACAACCAACCCCCAACAACCACCCCCCAACAACCAGCCCCAACAACCACCCCCAACAACCAGCCCCAACAAAACACCCCGACAACCAGCCCCAACAACCAGCCCCAACAACACAACCCCAACAAACACCACCAACAACCAGCCCCAACAACCAGCCCCAACAACACAACCTGATCCACCAACAACAACCACCCCCAACAACCAGCCCCAACAAAACACCCCGACAACCAGCCCCAACAAAACACCCCGACAACCAGCCCCAACAACCAGCCCCAACAACACAACCTGATCCACCACTCACAACCAGCCCCAACAACCACCACCAACAACCACCACCAACAACCACCCCCAACAACCAGACCAACAACACAACCTGATCCACCACCAACAACCACCCCCATCAACCAGCCCCAACAAAATGCCCCAACAACACAACCTGATCCACAGCTCACAATCATCCCCAAAAACCAGCCCCAACAACCTGCCCCAACAAAACGCCCCAACAACCATCCCCAACAACACAACCTGATCCATCGCTCACAGCAGCCCCAACGTCAGCAAAACTACAATAAGAGGCTCCAGTCACAACACAAACACACGGCATCAGTGCCGCTCCTACAAAGCACACAGCAGAACACAGGAGCAGCTCCATCGCACCCACGAGCTAAACTAACAAAAACAAGGCTCTTACCTTCTCCAGAAGTCTGAAGCAGAGTGTTTCCTCTGTCTGCTGTCCTGTTGGTTCTGTCTCCAAAGGTATGAAGAGATGAAACCATGGTCCAAGTCCCGGTCCAGGTCAGGTCTGCGACGTGCAGTCTGGGAGCCGAGTGCACAAGCTGGTTGTAAAACTAGTCTTAATTCTTCTTCCCACTTAAATCTGAAAGTTACACAAGTCCATATTAGGACTAGGGAACCAGGTAGACTTAAACTACCTGTATGGAGGTTTGTTTGTTTGTTTGTTTGTTTTTTGTTTGTTTGCTTTTTTTTCATATTGTCAGTGGTAGCATTATAGAGATGCATCAGCCTTGTAATTACCATGACCAAAAAAAAAAGAAAGAAAGAAAAACCATCAACTGGAGACGTGGTGGGGCCAGAAAAACATTAAAGGGACAGGATTGGTGGCGCATTGGTGGATGGTGGGTATTGCAATTCCTGTTCTAGCTACGGCAGACCTCGAGGGTCACCCGGGCGCGCCGTAACGCAGACAGCTCGGCGTACCCGGAGGAGGCACGCGTGAAGCGCACCCGGCGCTGTGCGCGGGTGGGGGGAATCGGGAACTGGACCGCGGAGGGCGGAGGTCGGTCTGAACCTGGGGTGCGGGCCCGCACTGCAACAAAGCCCCAGCCGCAGTAGGTGCTATGTCCTTCTTCTTTTCCTCTTAGATGACGGTGCTTGCTCCTGCGATGTATGTGCAGAGTAAGTGTGATCCGGCAACATGCTTGTCGTTGTTTATCCAAACGCGTACTATCTCGTTGTGTGAAAACCACAAGCCCTTTGACAACTGCTGTATAAAGAAAATGGCGAAGGCGGAGCCCAAATGTCCTTCTGCAGCTCTCGTAATCAAAATGGCTGCCTCTATATGGGGAAGATCCCCCTTTTATGCGACTATATCTAAGTCCAACAGAATACTTTGATTTCATGATGGAAGTGAAAAGGCTTGGAAAACATTGTATTTTTGAATGGGTATCTTCAATTTCCGTAATTAACGGGTAAAAATCTTACACACTGTCCCTTTAACCAATACAAGGCTACCTTGTACTGGCTGCTGTCACTCAAACTTGTCCCTTACTTCTGGACAAGTAACTTCTGCTTATCATTTGAAAACGTACAGTATAGTTACAGCAGTAACAGCGATTCTGAACGCGTACTGACTGTAAACAATCATCTAGCATAAGGAGGAGGCGGGAGGAGGTGGTTCAACTTAGGGAGCTGTGGGGGAGGGGGTGGTGGTATACAGGGGGTGGCGGCACGGTAGCTGAGTGGTTAGCGCTCTTGCTTCACAGCAAGAAGGTTCCGGGTTCGATCCCCGGGTCGCCCAGGCCTTTCTGTGTGTGTTCTGTGTGGAGTTTGCATGCATGGTCTGGGTTCGATCCCCGGGTCGCCCGAGCCTTTCTGTGTGGAGTTTGCATGTTCTCCCCGTGTCTGGGTGGGTTTCCTCCGGGCACTCCGGTTTCCCCCACCAACCCAAAACATGCACCATAGGTACCTCCAGCTTAGGTCCTGACCAAGCCGAAGCAAGAAGATCATGGAGATGGTCCCCGGGCGCCCTAATGTGTGCTGCCCGCTGCTCCTAATATATGTATATATATATATATAGGATGGGTTAAAATGCAGAGAAGAATTTCTCCAGTGTGAGATCAATAAAGTCACTTCTTCTTCTACATGCGCAACATTTGAACAAAGACAAACAGTCGCTGGATTTCTCCTTTGGAAAACAGTTTGCAGTGGTTATTCGCCGCAAAGTAAAAAGTGTTTTTCATAACACAGATAAGACTGTATTTGGCAACAACTAGCATGCTAACAAGAACAAGCATGTTAACATGTTAACAAGCATGTTCTTTGACAATAATTAATTAGATGCAGACAGTACACAGTTGACTTATTGTCTACTACAACTAGTACCACCACAGGAAACTACTACTACAACTATTTCCACAGGAACCAACTACTACTAGTACTACTACAATATAATACTTACTACTGCCACCTTCACTCGTTTTTGTATTTGTATTTTTTTTATCTTTGTACTTTAAGTATTTTTATGTTTTAACTTTGTTTTGTACAGTGTCCTTGGGTGTCTTGAAAGGCGCTTTTAAATAAAATGTATTATTATTATTATTACTCGTACTACATGAAACTACTTCGAATAGTATTTCGAATACTACAACTACTGTATGAACGTACTTCAAACACTACAACTATTGTATGAAACTGCATCTAATACTGCCTCTACTACAACATGAAATACCTCTAATACTGCCTCTGCTACTACTTCTACTACTACTTCATGGTAATACTAACAACAACTAACAGTGCACTTCCTGATTCTCAGACAATAATTAATCCGATTCAGACACTGCACAGTTACAATATATCCGTACTGTAGGACAGGTTTTGCTCAAATACATGGGAAAATAAAAAGTACTCCGGTGAGTATTTGTGTATTTGAAGTAGCAGTACGTGGAGGTAGTTTCTGCAGTACTCGGTGGTAGTTTTTGCAGTACGCTGCGTGGTAGCGTGCTGAGTCGGGAGTATTTTTAGGCTCAAACACAGATGCAAATGACGCTAACTGACAGAGATAGGCAAATCCTGACCTTCACCACACGGCGTAAGAAAGAGAAAGAGAAGGAAAGGAAAGGAAAGGAAAGGAGAGAGGGAGAGAGGAGAGAGGGGGAGTAAGAGGAGGAGAGAGATGAAAGAGAAGGGGGGCTAGGAGACAAGGAGAGGGAGAACGTAAGAGAGGAATGAGAAGAGAAGATAGAGAGGGGAGAGAGGGAGAGGAGAGAGAAGAGGTACATGGAGGAAAGAGAGAGTAGAAGAGAGAGAGGAGGAGAGAGAAAAGGTACATGGAGAAGAGAGAGAGAGGGGAGGAGAGAAAATGTAAAGGAGAGAGAAATGGAGAGGAGTGAGAAGAGGTACATGGAGAAGAGAGAGAAAGAGAGGAGGAGAGAGGAGAGGAGAGAAAATGTAAAAGAGAGAAATGGAGAGGAGAGAAGAGGTACATGGAGAAGAGAGAGAGGAGGAGAGAAAATGTAAAGGAGAGAGAAATGGAGAGGAGTGAGAAGAGGTACATGGAGAAGAGAGAGAGGAGGAGAGAGAAGAGGTACATGGAGGAAAGAGAGAAAAATGGAGAGGAGAGAGAAGAGGTACATGGAGAAGAGAGAGAGAGGTGGATAGAAAAATGAGAGAGGGGGATGACTGTGGCAGATAAACAAAGGAGTTGATGCAAATTTAGTTTTGTTTTTTTTGTTTTTTTTAACCTTGTCACAAACAAGCCGTGTCCCAATTCCCAGTGTGCACGGTTCAGAGCGTGGTTTGAAGGGCATGTGCGTCACATCCGGCGCAACAACTGCTGTCCCATTTCTTTGTTGTCCCATGCACAGTTAACACGCGGTCCGAAGACCACAGTCGTTTCTATGGAAATTGGGGCGTTGACCAAGCGCGTGAAAATGCACTCATATATCCCAGCATGCACCACGCGCTACTTCTTCTACAGGAGAAAATGGAGTCGGTGGCTGCTTCCTGTAGTTGCGAGACCTGTCCCATTCCGCCGACGCCCATGCAGTCCGCGGACTGCTCTCAGGGCTGAGCAAGTATGCACAGTCTTGACTGCAGTCTGAGCCCCCTTAAAACCACGCTCCGAACTGTGCACTCTGGGAATTTGGACACGGCTTGTGTCTTGAGTTGTCCTGGTGTTTTTTGTGCAGTTTTCTAATCCAACTTCCATTACAGTATATCTCTCCAACTAATACCTGACACTCACTAGCTACAGTATGAAGCTGCTCTGTGTTTTTAAAGTTCATTCAGCTCTACGTTGAGACCTTAGTCCAGAGATCTTCAACAGGGGGGTCGTGAAATCTTTGGTTGATTAGACTTTATATACTGTATATATATATATATATACATATATATATATATATATATATATATATATATATATATATATATATATATATATATATATATATACACACACATATATATATATATATATATATATATATATATATATATATATATATATTTCTTCATTTTTGAAGGATGAGGATGAACTGGTTTTCAGTGGGTTCTGGCTGTTGTTTCCTTCATCACGTCTGTTTCTCTCTCTTCATTCCCTCGTCTGTCGCTCCCTGTCAAACTGCAAACACGTCAACCCGGATTTTATCGTTTCTTCCAGGCGACGTGTGAAGAGTTCCGTTACAGCTTCACTTTTACGCACAGCAGAACTTAAGCTCCACACGTACGACTGCGCATCAGGAAGGAGTGAGGCGACTTCATTCCCCGGGTGCATTAACCAGGCTCCACACTCCGCAGCCAGACTCCTCTCTACCCACAGAACGACCGGGAGCTCCTCGGATCAGAATTACCAGAAAAGTTCAGTGTCCCATATCAAACTCTTAACTTGTGGCTGTGGCTCCTCTCGTTAAAAAAGTCACACTTTGAGCCCATTTTCCATGACGTCGTTGCTCCATAGAGCTGACCTTCTCACAAAGAGCAGCTTAAACTTCAGACCTGAGATTTGGTCAAACTCAGGCTTATTTCTGTCATGGAACGAGTTGAGGCTTAAACTGGACCGATACTTTGCACTATTATTGACCGACTGTCAAGTTAATCTGTCAGATTACAGCTGCACATGTAACTGCTCGAATGTTTACACTTCCTGTTTGCATTATATCAACAATGTTTACACACCATTTTACCACTGACAGTTGCACATAAAACCAATGTTGCACATTATCTGTAATATGTACATAGCACCTAGCCTATATTTTTCATACTGTATATTCGGTAAAGATTCTTTCTATTTGATTATATTTTTTTACATACTTCTTTTTATCTAAAGCCCTATTCAGACGGGATTAGTTTTCCAGGGGGATGTAGAGTAATGTCGGTTTATCACAGGACCTCTGTAATATAAATGACCCCATTCACACACAGGACAAGAAATGTCCATAATATTCATTTGACATGGGAGGAGTTTGTTTACACTCTGCCGTCACGTATTCGTCGCCGTAAAAGCATCAGTTGAAGATAGAGAAGTCATGATTAGCCTATGTGAAATATTAGCGAACTATGCAAATTATTGCCCATAATCAGGACTAATAGAGCAAACATGACCTAAAACAAACAGAAGATTCATGCCTCTGACGACTGATTTATACCTCTTGGTCTTTTTCATTGGTCGATGTGTGCGTTTGTTTGAGAGTACCGGTAGATCATTTTGTTTCCCGGAAAAACAAAGCGCTTCAAGCTCCTCCATGTTTGAAAATTGCGGTAAATTATTTCTTTAAACAGATGTGACGAAATATTACATACATCTTTACCGAGGGTCGCATTCGCACGGGATTATTTATTTTATTTATTTATTGGTTTATTTGACAGGGACAGTGTACATTAATTAACATATCTGTAAATGTACCAGAATTAGCCAAAAGGCTATTTTTCATCTGTTGTCCCTGAACAGATCTTAAAATGGTCTCCCTAAAAACAATGATAACAAAATAAAATTACACAGTGAACATATACAATTATTAACAAGTTAGCTAAACCTATAAATCCAATTGATAAATACAGTGTACATAAAACTTTAAAATTATCCCACACACATCACAGCAAGACAGCAGAGACACAAGAGGCAACACAGTGGAGTTTGAGGAAAGAAAATAATAAACATTAGTGATGACAGGTCTGATGTGTTATGAACCAGTTTTTTAGATGTTTTTTGTACAGGTTGTATGTGGACAGTTCTCTGATGTTTGAGGGGACAGAGTTCCACTCCTGGGCGGCTGTAACAGAAAAGGCGCTCTGACTGAGTGCACTTTTCCGCAAGGGAACAATACAGTCTCCTCGGGCCGCCCCTCTGGTCACTCTGGGTGTGGTGGTCCTGATGTTTATGAACTGAGTGAGTGGAGGAGATGACAGACCATGAATGATTTTGTATATTAGACAGAGATTTGAATATTTTATGAAATTCTCCCAACTTAACAGTTTATGTTTTTGTAAAATGGTGCAGTGGTGATGTCTTAAAGGTTTTTTTATCCAGTATTTTGATTGTCTATTTGTATAGTGACTCTATGGGTTTTAGTGTTGTTTTATTTGCCTGTGACCAGATTGTAAAGCCCTATTCGGACGGGATTAGTTTTATGGCGTGACATGGGGTGAAGTAATAATTACCAGGGAATTTAGTCCTGTCTGAACGCGCCATGTCCGTAAACATAACGGAGTATGTCTGTGAAATTTACAGTGAGTTTCACCTTCTGTAAAACGGTCTGGGCGAACTACCATAGGTAATATTAATCCCGTGCGAATGCGACCCTCGGTAAAGATGTATGTAATATTTCGTCACATCCGTTTAAAGAAATAATTTACCGCAATTTTCAAACACGGAGGAGCTTGAAGCGCTTTGTTTTGCCGGGAAACAAAATGATCTACCGGTACTCTCAAACAAACGCACACATCGACTAATGAAAAAGACCAAGAGGTATAAATCAGTCGTCAGAGGCATGAAACTTCTGTTTGTTTTAGGTCATGTATGCTCTATTAGTCCTGATTATGGGCAATAATTTGCATAGTTCGCTAATATTACACATAGGCTAATCATGACGTGCACGGCAACGAATACGTGATGGCAGAGCGTAAACAAACTCCTCCCATGTCAAATGAATATTACGGACATTTCATGTCCTGTGTGAAAGGGGTCATTTCTATTACAGAGGTCTTGTGATAAACCGACATTACTCTACATCCCCCTGTAAAACTAATCCCGTCCGAATAGGGCTTAAGACAGTATGTTATGTGTGATAGGACCATAGAATGCATGAACATTTTAGCTGCCTGTAATAATAGATGTGATCTTATGAACCGGAAATTAATATTACCTAAGGTAATTCCTCCAGACCGTTTTACAGAAGGTGAAACTCGCTGTAAATTTCACAGACATACTCCGTTATGTTTACAGACAGGACTAAATTCCCTGGTAATTATTACTTCACCCCATGTCACCCCGTCCAAATAGGGCTTTCTAATAGGGCATCTATTTTAAAAAAAATTTTTTTTTGCATGCTCTTGGCATCCAGAGTAGGCAGCAAAGTAAGAATTTCATTGTACAGGGAAACGTGTTTATTAACTGTGCATATGACAATAAAAAGTTTTGAATCTTTGAATCTTGAAGTGGAGATGGAACGAGTTTCAGCTCAGAGTTTCAGGATAAGCCTGGACCTGTTAAGCAAATTTGATGGAATTCCCCCCTTTCAAAAAGGCCGGATTTTGTGTCTGTTTTACCTATTTACCAGTGGTGAAAGTAAAGCGGTGCGCACCGGAACGCAGCACTGGTATAAAATTCACAGCTGGTACGCAGCACCGCTAAGAGAATATGGTTAATGGTGGCCAAAACCCACCTTTGGAAAAAAAAAGTAAGGTGCGCTATTTAAGTAGAAAACACAAACAACCACCCTATGCCATTGGAGAATAACTGAAAGCTACCCGAAACTCTCGTGCAGAGATATCTGCAGTCTGTTAAGCAAGGATTGTCAAAACTTATCTGACTGTAGCCGTGAAAATACCCTAGGTGGCACGGTGGCTGAGTGGCTAGCACTCATGCTTTACAGCAAGAAGGTTCCGGGTTCGCTCCCCGGATCGCCCAGGCCTTTCTGTGTGGAGTTTGCATGTTTATGCTGCTTTTTTCCACATACCTTTTTTGCCTAGGTAGGCAGCACCATTTACGTAGGCCCACAAAAATATGAAATAATTAAGTATATTTAAAAAGTTATTTATCTCTGAAAAAGGTGTAAAACGTTAAAAAAAAAAAAAAAATGGGTAAAACAAGTGTTTTTTGTTGTTTTTTTAAACGGTAAAGTGATGCACTGGACATTATAGCACCTGTAAGAAATGAAAACTACTTTCACCACTGCTATTTACTAATAAAAACCTTTTTCTCAGCTCAAAAATCTCATGTGTCTTATAAACTGTATTTTTGTTAGCTTCGGCTCGCTCTGCTCGGTCACATCCATCACACCCGCTGATCGTACCTGTTAAAGATTTATTTTAACGACATGAAGCACAGAGCTCAGAGCTGTTTCCTCATCACAAACACACCTGGAGCTGTGTTTCATTCACACATTTAACCCAAACATGCGCCATAGGTAAAATCCTCCAACTTAGGGCCTGACCAAGCCTAAATAACAAAACAAATTATGCGGATGGTCCCCGGGTCAAATATAGAAACAACTTCTCCTGTGCGAGATCAATAAAGGTCAATCTTCTAATCCTTGAGCACTGTAAGGCGCTTTGTGCTACAATTGTGTATGAAAAGCGCTTTGTAAATATTGTTTGATTTGATTTGAACACACTGAGTTCTTCTCTCAAATGGAAAACACTCCACCTTGTGATGTCGTGTGGTACTACAGGAAGTGTTTCACTGTGTTTTTAAACTCCGTAGATCGTCACTGGATGGATTGATGGAGGATTTTTAGACCTGGAATCTCTAACCTTAGGGTAAAAGGTATCAGCTTGAAAACGATTGCTTCATGACGTCACAAGGTGGAACAGAGCTTTTTGATCTTTGGAGACGTAGACGTAAATAACTCTATTCTGTTCTAACCTGGCAAAACGCTTACAAGAGTTAATTTAGTGTGATATTGGACGTTTAAATGGGCCACCAGGACTCGAGCGTCTCCCACGACAGGAAGTTACACCACATGATCAGTTCTGACCAATCAGTGTGGCTAAATTTGACAAAACTACTACGTCTGAGGACTTTGAGGACTGAAATAATCTAAAAGTTCACATTGTCGTTGAAATGCTTTGTGCTGTATGCAGTAGTCAAGTTGTAAAATGAAACCGGGGGGATGGTTCAGACCTGGTTTAGTCCTGGTTTAGACCTGGTTTAGTCCTGGTTTACACCTGGTTTAGTCCCGGTTTAGTCCTGGTTTAGTCCTGATTTAGACCTGGTTTAGTCCTGGTTTAGTCCTGGTTTAGACCTGATTTAGACCTGGTTTAGTCCTGGTTTAGTCCTGGTTTAGACCTGGTTTACACCTGGTTTAGTCCTGGTTTAGTCCCGGTTTAGTCCTGGTTTAGTCCTGGTTTAGTCCTGGTTTAGCCCTGGGCCTCTGCTGTCAGCTAATATGTCCCTTTGATGCAGAAATAATCTGATAATATAACTCACCCCATAAGAACACGGTCAGCTCTGTAGTTTGCGGTGTGTGATAATTCGCGTGTCCACTTGTATGCACTCCGGAGAAACGGACATATCCCGAGGCGAGAGTTCCTTCTTACGTAGCATTAACGTAGCGTACATATTAACGGGGCTCGCTCACAGCTGATCGGCGAACAGGCGCAAACACAACAACACTAATCATCATGATTGGCGGGAGCGCGATCGGTGGGTCATGCTGCAACATGATTGGAAGCCGGAGCGCAGTTCGGCCTATGATTGGCTCTTGGAACTGGCCACAATTCATGTAGGTCACCTATTTTGACTTCAAATCGGAAAATTTCACCAAAAGATGAGAGATTTTCATGCCTGATTGATAAAATGCCACAAGGGATGGAAGAAGGGATGCCCGTTTTAGAAGAGGGATGATTTTGACTATCCCCCCTCAACTCGAGTACTGGCTCTATGGGAGAATAGTTTTTTGGCTCAGTGGGTACAGGACCTGGAGTGTCCTACTCTTATTATAGCATCAGCAGAGATTGTCCATGCACCCGATACAGGCCATGATAACAACTGTTAAAGAAGAAAAAAAGAAAAATGTTGTTGTAGTAGACACAGAAGTCAGCAGTTTCCAGTTTGCAGAAGTGAACAGGAGAAATGAGACTGAAACTGAAGTAAGCATAATCCTGCTGTGTGGACATTTTGCAGCTAAACATTGGGCAGGCCGTGTGAGGCCTGAAAATTAATTATTATTGTTCAGTGGATTTTCCAGAGCACCGAGTAGCGTCATAAATTAAAATAGTGACGTTTTCAGCCCGATCTGGCTCTGAATGTGAGCCGTGGACCGCTCATGTTTAACGAGGCTTCTTTGCAAATTTTCCAGGTCACAATATCCATCTGAGTCCAGACATCATCACAGCAGGTTGAGAAAAGAAGGAAAAGCAGAAAAGACTATTTCTTTCAACGCTGTTTGAAAAGAACGAGTCTTTCGTCCCGTAGTCTGGAGCAAACCCTTTAGCTCCGGCGTTGGTCTTCCTTTAATTATAACCTCCTGCTTCGACCCAAAGTCCCGTTTAGAAAACTGCTCGAGCTTTAATATGAAATCTTCCTCCATTTAAAAAGTTGGACCAGACAAGAACAAAAAAGTGAACGGGTTATTAAACTTGACTTGCTAACTCTAAATTGTATCTTGTATCACTTATTCTAATCTGCTGCTCCAGGAGTTGCAGAAGAATCCCTGGGCTCACGAGTGCCTCTACCATGAGGCCAGGGAACTACGAGCCTCACCCGCCGCCTTTTCACAGCCGCTTTAAAGGAGAATTTACGTTTTTTTTTTACAATCTGAGCCTTATTTCGGTAATAAAACAAGTTATTTTACTCACCCATAGCACTTTGGTGTCATTTGGAGCATTTCCGGAGATGTTGTAGTTTAGCGATATCCGTAACGTGAGTTCACGGGGCATATGTTTGCAGTCTCCAAATAACACAAACTTTAGCACTTTTCAAATCATAGACGCTCAATGTCTTAGTCTACACTTTCGTGTGAGTCAAAAGTGGCCTCTAATCCGAGATTTAGCCATAGTTTTGAGTAGATGAGGAGGACAGTGAGCATGTGCTCAGTCACAGCAGATTTGCAGATAAGAAGACGCAACTTTTCTGTTGCGAGCGACACATGGCAGAAGATTTGGACTTTGAGGCTGAAGAGGACTTATGGAGGACTGAAGAGGAGTATATGGATGAGGAGACAGAATGGATACGGAAAGAATGAAGCGGAGACAGTTTTAGGAGCAGCACAGAGAACAGCCATCAGTATCGCATTACTTTTCAGAATCTTCTTTTTTTTTCCTTTACTGATAAAAAATTGTCCTGACTGAAGTGGGTACTGCAATCACGATGGTCCAAAGGTCTTAGAGCTTTGCGTTTCATGTTTGGTCCTGAGAGTTGAGAGCGAAATCGGCTGTGACTGCGCACATGCGCACTGTCCTCCTCATCCTCACTGATCCTCACTGGATCCTGGACTACCTCACAAACCGGCCCCAGTTTGTGAGAGCCAAGAACTGTGTGTCTGACCTCCTGACCTGCAGTGTGGGGGCGCCCCAGGGCACTGTCCTCGCGCCCTTTCTTTTCACCCTCTACACTGCAGACTTCAGACACAACACGGACAGCTGCGTCCTGCAGAAGTTTTCTGATGACTCTGCCATCATTGGCCTCATCAAGGATGACGACGATGTGGAGTACAGAGGACTAACACAGGACTTTGTGGACTGGAGTCAGCGGAACCACCTCATCATCAATGCAGGAAAGACCAAGGAGATGGTGCTGGACTTCCGCAGACGCCACTCTACTGCCCCCTCAGTGAACATCCAGGGAAGGGACATTGAGAGAGTGGACTCATACAAGTACCTGGGTGTTCATCTGAACAACAAACTGGACTGTACTCACAACACTGATGCACTGTACAGGAAGGGCCAGAGTCGGCTCTATCTCCTGAGGAGACTCAGGTCTTTTGGAGTGAGAGGGCCACTCCTGAAGACCTTCTATGACTCTGTGGTGGCATCAGCCATCCTGTACGGTGTGGTGTGCTGGAGCAGCAGCATCACAGAGAGGGAGAGGAAGAAGCTGGACAAGGTCATCAAGAAGTCCAGCTCTGTCCTGGGCTGTCCTCTGGACTCAGTGCAGGAGGTGGGGGACAGGAGGGTCCTGGCTAAGGTCACCTCTATGCTGGACCATGAGTCTCACCCCCTGCAGGACGCTCTGTCGGCTCTGGAGGGCAGCTTCAGTGACAGACTGATTCACCCTCACTGTGTGAAGGAGAGGTTTCGCAGGTCTTTCCTTCCTGCTGCTGTCAGACTGTACAACGAACACTGTTAACATGTCATTCAACTTTATCTGCACTACAATATTCAACTATACTCTAGAGTCTATTTTTTAATTATTCTAAGCCATTATTTATTATCTTGTTCTATTGCATGCTACTTTTTCCTGCTGTTCTTGATCTGTGCATTGCAACACTGGAATTTCCCCACTGTGGGACTAATAAAGGCATATCTTATCTTATCTTATCTTATCATCTACTCGAAACTATGGCTAAATCTCGGATTAGAGGCCACTTTTGACTCAAACGAAAGTGTAGACTAAGACATTGAGCTTCTATGATTTGAAAAGTGCTAAAGTTTGTGTTATTTGGAGACTGCAAACATATGCCCCGAGAACTCACGTTACGGATATCGCAAATCTAAAACATCTCCGGAAATGCTCCAAATGACACCAAAGTGCTATGGGTGAGTAAAACAACTTGTTTTATTACGGAAATAAGGCTCAGATTGTAAAAAATGTGAATTCTCCTTTAACCCGGCGCCTTTTCACCGCCGCTTTAGCGCAGAATCTGTCACTGCTGAGCTACAGCACAGTCAGTCCATGTGAGGCACCAACTAGGGATGGGCGATAACAGTTATTTTTGTTTCGATACGATACCAAGTAATACCAGGGTTAGAATCGCGATATCGATACCGATACTTTCATACATTTTTTAATACTACAGAAAAACACTAACCTGGCTCTAACTAGATACCTTGGCTTCACAAAGTTCCACCAGGGGGCTTAGCTCCACACATTCTAACACCAGATATCTGAAAAATATTCTTTGATGAAAATGGCAATGCAGACATCAAATGTGACCACTAGACTTTTGTTTGTGCTGCTTGTATTGTATGTTGTATTTTTATGTATTTGCCTGCCTAGGGACTACGGATGAAAACTAGCTTTGTAGCTAAAATTCGGCATATTTACATTTGTTTTATACTTATGTTCATTAATGTGCATTGTCCCTATCAAATAAATAAATAAATAAAATAAAATAAATAAATCTATTGTAAGTTGGGCACTTGCAGCCTATGAAAAAAGACAACAAATGAAGTATCACTATTCTCACTCTCACATACATTCTCCTCTCACATACACTACTCTTAGTCTTCTACATGCTTGATGGTTACCTGGATTCTCCCTCTCTCAAACGCCTCGGCAGCTGACCTCTGTCGTACTGCTGTTGCTGCTGTGCTGGAGGGAGCTGCCTGACTCGCCTCCTGTCGTCGTTTGGTCAGTAGCATTTCGTCATGCTGAGGTTTATGATTTATGATCAAGTGTTTATTTAAAATTTGTGGTATTGGCACAATATCGGATCATTTTTTGGCACACACTGCACTTCGCAACATTGTCGTCCACGGTGTGGAAGTAACTCCACACCACACTTCTCTTGCGGTCTCCCATGGCTCCCGCAGCCCTGCGCCGCTTTGACTGAAATCTCACAGCAGTGAGTCTATCGCAAGTTGACGTACTACCCCACGTTTGGTGAGAACGCGGAAGGAAAAGTAATGCCTGACAACTGGCAATGGTTGAATAATGAACAAAACACATATGAATTTGAACTAAATAAACTGAAAGTTAAGTCAGTAAGAAAACATGACTTGGTATCGATATTTTAATACCAGGATCGATGCATATTCAATAGGATCGATATATCGATACTTTGGTATCGATCCGCCCATCACTAGCACCAACAGTTGGTGCAGGGCCACATGCCCAAAGACCAATATTTGAACGGTAAAAGTGAAAATTCAGCGATTTTTGAATTAAAAAAAGAATTAAAATGGCAAAGTTAAATACAAAATAACTTTATAGTACAAATCACTGGATAAATATAACCATTTATTTTTTCATTTGACTTTTTTCCTCTGACTCCCCAGACTGGACGTCACTTCATTTTGAGCTTTGGAGATGTAAACAGACTTATAATAATGAATTAGTCAGACAAAACACAACTCAAAGTATGTTTTTGGCATGGTAACACTCACAAGAGTTAAATATCACACATCTCTGAATCCATGCACACTTTTAAGTCAATATTTCCTTACGGACATTTTGAGTTCAGAGGAAGGTGATCCCAAAAGCACATTGCAGCACCGTGCAGACGTGTTTATTCATTTTCTGCTCGTTTGAATGTGAAATACACACGTCAGAACATCAACACTGTATCTGTGTTTACGTCACGTGCTTCTAAAAAGACTCTACCAAGGAAGTCATGAGTTCCTGTTTCTCATAAACACCACTGTGGGCCAAAGCCCACACCCGAGTACACATAAGACACTATTTTGGGGTCACTGCATTTTTCAGTGCTGTCCAAAATTTCCAGCGGCTGAAAAAGTGGATTCAAAATTCCACACAACGCACCACGCAAGTAGTTATTTTAACCGGTTTGGTCACTTAAACCAGGACTAATCAAGGACTAAACCAGGACTAAACCAGGACTAAACCCAAACTAAACCAGGACTAAACTAGGACTAAAGTAGAATTAAACTAGGACTAAACAAGGACTAAACTAGAACTAAACCAGGACTAAACAAGGACTAAAGCAGGACTAAAGCAGGACTAAACAAGGACTAAACAAGGACTAAACCAGAACTAAACAAAGACTAAAGCAGGACTAAACAAGGACTAAACCAGAACTAAACAAAGACTAAAGCAGGACTAAACAAGGACTAAACCAGGACTAAACCAGGACTAAACTAGGACTAAACTAGAACTAAACCAGGACTAAACAAGGACTAAACTAGAACTAAACAAGGACTAAACCAGGACTAAAGTAGAATTAAACTAGGACTAAACAAGGACTAAAGCAGGACTAAAACAGGACTAAACAAGGACTAAACCAGAACTAAACAAAGACTAAAGCAGGACTAAACAAGGACTAAACCAGGACTAAACCAGGACTAAACTAGGACTAAGCTAGAACTAAACCAGGACTAAACAAGGACTAAACTAGAACTAAACAAGGACTAAACCAGGACTAAAGTAGAATTAAACTAGGACTAAACAAGGACTAAACTAGAACTAAACCAGGACTAAACAAGGACTAAAGCAGGACTAAAGCAGGACTAAAGCAGGACTAAAGCAGGACTAAAACATGACTAAACAAGGACTAAACAAGGACTAAACCAGAACTAAACAAAGACTAAAGCAGGACTAAACAAGGACTAAACAAGGACTAAACCAGAACTAAACAAAGACTAAAGCAGGACTAAACTAGAACTAAACCAGGACTAAGCAAGGACTAAACAAGGACTAAACCAGGACTAAACCAGGACTAAACTAGAACTAAACCAGGACAATTCAAAGAAAAAAAAAAAGATAACTAACTGAAACTGTATTGTGTATTTACAAAACTAACTAAAACTAACTGAAATTATAGATAAATTGCTCTTCGTTTTTGTCTTTGTCAGTTTATTTACAAGCCTCCGATTGCTCTAAAATAAATCAACCCGTCGCTCTCGCAGTTTTCCGTGAGCTGGTGGCACTTCCTGTCCGTCACTTCCTGTTTACAGTCGGCTCGTGCGCACGTGTGTCGACCGCGGGATCTGCAAAACGGCTAAAGTTGGGAGAAAGCGGCAGATATGGGATTTCTTTGAATATAAAAGACAATCGGATCAATGGCATCGGATCAATCTGAGCTGAAATGTGTATGATTAATATAAGTCTATAAATACATGTCATTTGGATTTCATCAATATTTGTCAAAACAATTAATAAATAAACATTAAAAAATACAGAAGTTTGGCTTAATTATTGGTAGTGCTGTCAGGCGATTAAAAAATAATCTAATTAATTACAGGATTTGTAATTAATTAATCTAATTAATCACATTTTAAGAGTGTGAGAGAGAGAGGGAGATTGTGAGTGAGTGAGCGAACGAACGAACCCACTTTGTGATTGAGTTTGTCAGTTTTCATGTGGTCGCTTTGCTCATTCGTTTCCCAAATTCTGCGAGCGTGGTTTGGTGGTTTGGTGGTTTGGTGGTTTGTTGAAGTGCGCTCACGCTCGCTCTATCACCGGTAACGATGGAACTTGTCCAGACGTGTTTATCGTTCAATTGATCCGTCAGGCTGGAGCAGCTTCGGTGATCGGAAAATTCTTTTTGACAAAAGCTCCAAATCACGGTGTTCTTGTTGATCGTCCGTCCCGTCTTCGTTCTTTTTATAAATAAACTTGCCATTTAAACAGTTTTGTTAGGATACAGACTGTGATGTTGATATTGCAGCTTCACCCCTGCACCGAGGTTTGAACATGGCCGCCTGTTAAAGGAAAAGTAACGTTTTTTACAATCTGAGCCTTATTTCAGTAATAAAACAAGTTGTTTTACTCACCCATAGCACTTTGGTGTCATATGGAGCACTTCCGGAGATGTTTTAGATTTGCGATCTCCATCATGTGAGTTCTCGGGGCATATGTTTGCGGTCTCCAAATAACACAAACTTTAGCACTTTTCAAATCATAGAAGCCCGATGTCTTAGTCTACGATTTCGTTTGAATCAAAAGTGGCCTGTAATCCGAGATTTATCCATAGTTTCGACTAGATGAGGACGCCAGTGCGCATGTGCGGAGTGTGCTCTCAGCTCCCGGGACCCAAACATGAAACGCAAAGCTGTAAACTATGGATAAATCTCGGATTATAGGCCACTTTTGATTCAAACGAAATCGTAGACTAAGACATCGGGCTTCTATGATTTGAAAAGTGCTAAAGTTTGTGTTATTTGGAGCCCGCACGGGGCATATTACATGCTTGGGGAATATATTATATGCCCCGAGCTATGGCTAGAAGTCGTGCTAGGCTAACGCAAATCTTAAAACATCTCCGGAAATGCTCCATATGACATCAAAGTGCTATGGGTGAGTAAAACAACTTGTTTTATTACCGAAATAAGGCTCAAATTGTAAAAAAACGTTACTTTTCCTTTAAAGTGAGCCGAGGCAACTGAAGGATTTTGGACTGGAGATGCTGTCGGCGCTTATAAAATGGTTGTTTGACATTGTAAAGTGTACAGTTTACAGTGTACAGTGTAGTGCTACAGTTGCGTTCTGCGTTGTGTTGTGTTGAAAGAATGGAATGTCCGCACCGATGGCTGTCGTCGTCACGTTTACTGATCAGAACAATCTGGTCAAAACAATCATACAATCTCATCAGCGTGGGGTTCTGGAGGACCTCTCGCCCACTCCTCCTCCCAGCGTGTTAAACAAAAAGGGTTTTTAAAAATATTTTTTACAGAGCTGATTAACATCATCAAGAGAGATGAAGAGAACGAATATCAATATAATGTGCTACCATTAGCATTTTAAGCTAAGCAGAGCTGACTAGCATTGTATTTTCTTAACATAGGAACTCCAAATAAACACAAATAATTACACACTTGGTCAAAACAATCGTACAATTTCATCAGCGGGGGGTTCTGGAGGCCCTCTCACCCACTCCTGGCAGAGCAAAAAAAATAAAATAAAATGCTAAACCAGAGGTGTCAAACATGCGGCCCGGGGGCCAGATCCGGCCCTCCAAGACCTTTAATCTGGCCCTCGGCTGATTTTCTATTAAAATATTTTAATTATATTTTAATTTTCTAATTACCAATATTTTTAATTAAATTTAATTTTCTGTGCCGCTTTTCAGGCACAAATGAAGACTCGCCTCTTTCCAAACGCTCTTAAAGGACGATTGTTTTGACTGTTGATGTGACACCCTCATCAGCAAAATGTCAAAAATGAGAAAAGTGGATGCTGAGTGCAGCATTTTCCAAGAAAAATTGACTAATTCCTATTTGTTCACGGAGGTGAATGGGAAACCTGTACGCTCGGTGTGTTTGCAACAAGTGGAGGTGCTCAAAGAATATAATCTTAAATGCCACTACGAGACACAGCATTTCGAACAAAACAATAACTTGAACGGAGAATTGAGAAGACAGAAGATAAACGAATTATTGGTGGGACTGAAGAAACAGCAGTCTGTAATAGATTTGTGTTTCTCTGGACAAATATTTGGACTTATTGCTATTTTTGGGGTATATTTGCCATGAGTTTTCTGATCCGGCCCCTTTGGGATCAAAGTAGGTTGGATACGGCCCTCGGACCAAAATGAGTTTGACACCCCTGTGGTAAACATACTAGACGCTAACAACAACAGCTAAGCCACGAGCTTATCCTATACCTGTGGCTACATAAACTACACGATAATACAACATATACACATGAGGACACGACAACAGATCAAGAGATGACTAAAGGGATGATTACACAGCCATAATCTTGATTACACAAGATTATGGCTTCATATAACATCAAGGGCCTATTAACATTATGATATATTATAAATTAAATTGTGTTCTGGGCAGCAGATCTGCTTGGACTGCTGCCCCCGTGACCCAGCAATGGAAAAGCCGAAGAAGATGGATGAATGGATGGATAAATTAAATATAATGTGCTTTTGGGGACAACATACCTCCTCCCAGCGTGTTAAACGAAAGATGAGGGAAGTAGGGACGTATAAACATGTGGAACAGAAAAGATGGGGAGCGAGGAGGGACAAAACGCTACAGAATTGAAACACAATTGAAGATATACATGAAAACAAACGTAATATCAGACATGTCTAATTATTATAAAGAAAACAAGGCAAACATATACAAAATGAATCCCATTTATGCAGGATTTAACTGCACTATTAACTCCGTTACATTAGACCAGTGCTTCTCAATTATTTTCTTTGACGCCCCCCCCAGGAAGAAGAACAAAAATTCACGCCCCCCTCCCTGTGCAGGACTATTAATAGTATTATTTGTCTAGAAAATTGTTATTAGTACACCTCTGCATAACACTGTATCCTTTATTAACATTAAAACAAACAAAGAAAGAAACTTACAACAAAGACTGCACTGTGTTTTTGCACTGAGGACTCAAATATTAATGTGTTTTTAATGCAGACTTGTGCAGATTTGTTTACGTTTTACAGAAACAAAACTTAGTTTATGCAAATAAGCCATGTGGTTTTAAAAGCGCTGGAAAAAAAAAAAAAGCTCTCTCCTTGTGCCGCTGGTGCGTCAGCTTCTGTCGGACTAAAGGACATGACTCAGTGGAATATACATGTTTTTCTGTGACAGAGGATGTTCTGCTGATGGTCTGTTCTGTATATCACAAAAGTCACAAAAGGAGTGCCACAGGGCTCAGTGATAGGACCCATTTTATTTTCTATTTATATCAATAATTTATGTTTTAATTTGTCAAATGCCACTTACCACTTTTATGCCGATGATACGGTAATTTATTGCTGCTCTACCTCACTAGTACAGGCCTTCGAGTATTTACAATCTGCTTTTGATATTGTTCAGACACGTCTGCAGTCCCTGAAATTAGTTTTAAATGCTGAGAAAACTAAAGTTATGGTGTTTTCTCATAAGTGTCTTTTTCCTGAGGACATGCCTGAAATAAAAACTGTCCAAGGAAGATCAATAGAACTTGTCAGCAGTTACAAATACCTTGGTTTTCTGCTTGACTCTGAGCTCTCGTTCAAGCTACATATTGCCAATCTGGTGCGCAAACTAAAAGTGAAACTAGGTTTTTATTATCGTAATAAATCTTGTTTCTCACTCAGAGCTCGTAAACATCTTGTTTCAGCAACTTTTGTTCCTCTGCTGGATTATGGTGATGTCTTGTACATGACTGCGTCATCTAAATGTCTTCAGTCCTTAAACACAGTGTATCATTGTGCTTTGAGGTTTGTGACTGGTTGTAGTCGTCTTACTCATCACTGTGAACTGTACGCCAAAGCAGAGTGGCCTTCTCTGAGCACACGAAGGTACACTCATTGGTTGCTATTGGTTTACAAGGCACTCGTCGGCTTGGCACCCTCGTATCTTTGTACATTGCTTCAAAGAACTACCAATGCTTATGCCTTGCGATCTAGTGACATTTTTCAACTGCAAGTTCCTCGTGTTAGGACTGAGTTAGGAAAGCAGGCTTTTAGCTTTTCCGCTCCATCGGCCTGGAACGCTCTTCAAACTGAACTGAAAATGACTGAACTTGTCTCATTTAAAACATTTCGCTCCTTTTTATATAATCGGCAAAAAAAAACCATAAATCAGTGTCTGTGTTTTTAAATGTACTGTAATTTTAACTAACGCATTTTATCGCTTGTGTTTACAATTGTTTGCACCTTTTTAATATAATTTGCACTTAATTTACTGTTTACAACTATTGCACTTTACATTTTATATTTTACTGTTATTTTACTCTGGACGTGTGCTGCTGACCTCTTGGCCAGGTCACCCTTGTAAACGAGGTCTTGATCTCAATGGGTTTTTACCTGGTTAAATAAAGGTTAAATAAAAATAAAAAATATCGCGTATTTAAGGTTGCCGCCCCCTGCCCCAGAGCAACAATGAGAGTGCCACTGCCAACTACTGTTGTTGATGTGCAATTACACTTTTATTGTGCAATTACAGTTCTAGTACAGTATGACAAAAAAGCATGTTTCCCAGGCTCTCAGCGTCACACCCCCCTGGCATCACACCGCACCCCCCCAGGGGGGCCCGCCCCACTATTTGAGAAGCACTGCATTAGGCTGTATTTCTTTAACACCAACCCATGCTGTAGTCCACCATGAGTCCTTTCCTGAGGTCCTGGATGTTGTTGTACAGCAGGGGTCGGCAACCTTTACCACTCAAAGAGCCATTTGGACCCGTTTTACACAGTAAAGAAAACACTGGGAGCCACAAAACCCTTTTGAAATTTAAAATGAAATAACACTGCATCTAACTTTTTTTTTTTTAAAGGGATATGCCACCCCCAGGTCAAATTTGGGCATCTCCCCACAGTCCAGAGACTAAAATAAGTGGTGGAAAGCGTTTTCCTGCTCACCCAGCCATTGTCCGAGTCTGTGGCCACTGACCGCCGCGGTAACTGGTGCTCCTCCGCCTTAGACTGGAGTCTAACGTAGCCAGAGAAAGATTTCGGCCAAAAGGAATTAATTTGCTCGATGCGTTTCCCAATTACTTTGTGTGTAGTGCGCATTCATATCGAGTGCAAATAAATGTGCAAATCAACACGGAGAGCTTGCCTTGGTCATTTTGGGTGGGAACTATTTTCCAGTGCGTAAGAATACAGGCGTATCACGCACCACGTTGTGCAACAGGGGAACTCCCTTCCCGGTGCGTAACAGGGATTCCCCTGGTAGCGTGCTGCGTGATACGACTGTATTCTTACGCACTGGAAAATAGTTCCCACCCAAAATGACCAAGGCAAGCTCTCCGTGTTGATTTGCACATTTATTTGCACTCGATATGAATGCGCACTACACACAAAGTAATTGGGAAACGCATCGAGCAAATTAATTCCTTTTGGCCGAAATCTTTCTCTGGCGACGTTAGACTCCAGTCTAAGGCGGAGGAGCACCAGTTACCGCGGCGGTCAGTGGCGACAGACTCGGACAATGGCTGGGTGAGCAGGAAAACGCTTTCCACCACTTATTTTAGTCTCTGGACTGTGGGGAGATGCCCAAATTTGACCTGGGGGTGGCATATCCCTTTAACATATCTGTGCCATAGAATTACATTTTGAAAATGAATGAACTAAAATAAAATACATTTTAGTTAAATACAGTGGTCCCTCGCTATATCGTGGTTCACTTTTCGTGGCCTCGCTGTTTTGCAGATTTTTTTATTCAATTTTTTTTTTATATAGTGTATCAGCACACATTTTTGCATCCTGATTGGCTAAGGGACTGTAGACCTTTGCTGGTGTGTCACTCATTCTCCTCCGTGTCTCCTGTACAGAACAGAATGGTTTCAGCTTTGTCAGATTTATATAAATGTTCGATCGCAGTGTGACTCTGAAGTGCTGTATGTTTGCAAGTTTTCTCCTCGACAAAACCCACCACAGCGAAGCGGTGCCAGGACGAAGAGGAGTGTGAGAAAAGTGTAGAATGTGTGTGGTGAGGCATTTACAGCCTTAAAACATTGAGAATAATTGTAAAATATGAAGCTGACGACTTCACGGATTTCGCCTGTCGCGTGTTATTTTTAGAACGTAACCCCTGCGATAAACGAGGGACCACTGTACTGAGGGCCGCGGGTTGCCGACCCCTGGTGTAGATTGCAGACCTTTACAAAGGGCTCTTGGGGTCAAAAGTCAGAGGAGAGCAGGAGGAGATGCAGGTAAGATTCGTAAATGACCTTTGCTACAGCGTGTTTGGCCCATCAGCAGATGTATGTGCCACTACATTAGTATGCAAGATTACTCAGACATACGTGGATGAAACACAAGTCCAGATGTGTTTTTCATGGATACATGAGGTCAAAAGGAGCACTCGCTCACAGCAGACTGGGACTTACCTGTAGATTTGTTCCATGACTTCAGAGCTTCAGGCTTTGCCCAAACAGGGAGCGGCGCTCTGAAGTGGAACAGCACATGATCTACCCCCAGAGACACTTTAGATGTGCCCTATAAACCACCAAGATACTTAATTATTTCACACTGGAGAAAGTGTGTAAACTGTAAGTGTGCAGATGAGGTGCAGTTTATCTGAACTTGGGGAGATTTCCCTGTGAAGTATTGAAAAAGTTTGTATTCTGGGGCCCAGGCATGGTCTGAATCTACAGTAGACTCAGTTATTTCAGTGGGACTACTTTTGTGTGTGGAAGCCTGCCATCTTCCTGTAGTACTGCTTCAATTTATTTTATTTTACCTTTTACCATTTGACCTTTATTTTAGCAGAATAATCTAGAGCAGTGGTTCTCAAATAGTGGGGCGGGCCCCCCTGGGAAGGCGCGGTGTGATGCCAGGGGGGGGCGCGTGTGACCCTGGGAAACATGCTCTTTTGCCGTCCTATACTAGAACTAAGTGTAGTTGCACATCAACAACAGTAGTTGGCAGTGGCGCTCTCATTGTCGCTCTGGGGCCGGGGGCGGCAACCTTAAATACGTGATATACAGAACAGACTCACCATCAGCAGAACATCCTCTGTCACAGAAAAAACACATGTATTCCACTGTGTCGTGTCCTTTAGTCCGACAGAAGCTGACGCATCAGCGGCACATCCAGCGTTTATGTAAATGGGCCATGTGGTTTTAAGTTTCGTTTGTGTAAAACCTAAACAAATGTGCGCAAATCTGTATTAAAAACACATTAATATTTGAGTCCTCAGTGCAAAAAGAGTGCAATCTTTGTTGGAAGTTTCTTTCTTTCATTTTTTGTTTTTAATGTTAATAAAGGATACAATCTTATGCAGAGGTGTGCTAATAACAATTTTCTAGACAAATAATACTATTAATAGTCGCGCGCAGTGAGGGGGGGCATGAAATTAATTGAGAAGCACTGATCTACAGTATTTTTTTCAGGGGTGTCCTACAGTGGGTTCTGTTGTACATGTTTTTAGGGGAAACCTGAGCACCTGCAGGAATCGTACACAGGAACAAGGAGAACATGCAAATTCCACAATCAAACCCAGGACCTTCTTGCTGTGAGGAGCGAGCACTAACCACGTTGCCACCTTGTCGACAATGACAAAAGAAGACATATTGTGCTTTTCTCAGCTATAGTCTGGAGTTATAATTGTAATATGGCACCAGAGGACGTTTTGTATACAGATAAATAGATTATTCAAACATGCGCGAATCAGCCTGAACAGAACTTTGAGAGGGTCAGTCACTGTGTGCACATGGTAGGATCGGATTGGATTTCTCCAAATCTGATCCCGTTATTCGACGGGTGGTCTGTCCTTAGATCCCAGTGCACATGAAACTTGTGTAATCGGATAATGGTCAGCGACCTGGCCGGCTCCTCTACGCTATGTTGCGCTGCAGTCCAACTACTTCCGGGTGATGGCTACTCAATAAAAACACAACAAACTATGTGGCGGTATACAAAGATGGCGCTTGAGGAGTTTGACGGAGCAGCATTGGTGTACGTGTTGTGCATTCTTTCTTCGCAGCCATGATTTCGTCTGACTTTTCCGGCAACAATCGCTACTTATGACGGCGTTGGCGCCTCCTGCCACTTCCGGGTGAAATCCCTGGTGAAAATTCCTGTGCATGCGCAGTACGCCAATCCGATCCGATATCATACACAAGGCGGCACCAAGAGATTCAAGATGGCTACGGAGTGCGCACATGGGCTGGCAGGTGCTGTGTGCCCTCGCACAAAGGAATCCAAACAACTTTCCCTCAGCTGGTTTTCTGTGTTTTATGTGTCCACTATTTTGGTACTATCTACAAGACATAAGTATCTTCAAAAGAAAAATGACTGTGCCTCACAAAGCCAATACGGAATCTACTCCAAACTTCTCAATGATGGGAAAGCTATTGTCGCTACAAAAGCGCACAAGAAGGATAACTCGCCCAAATCATCCACCAAACAAATAATACTGATTATTGTGCTGCTTCTGGCTGGGGATATAGAAATTAATCCCGGCCCAACAACATCACCGGCCTCAACTATCACACCACCAGCATGCAAATCAAACACAAAATCTTGAGGTAGCCCTTAAAGACACTGACTGGTGTGAAATTCTAAATAACCAAAAGGTAGAAAATGGGTGCAACATTTTTGTTCAAAACATATAGCAAAACTTATAGCACCATTCAGGAGAAAGGGAAAACAATCCAAATCCAAAAAACCAATCCAAATCCAAAAAAACAAAGAATGCTCTACCTTGGATAGACACTGAGTGTATAAAAGTAATAAAAGAAAGAGACATATTGCTTAAAAAAGCATCGAAATCCGGACTAGCAACAGACAGACAGGCCTTCACTGTAACTAGAAACAAAGTACTAAACAAAATATGCAAAGCCAAAGCCAATTTTTTCATAAAAATTATTCATGAAGCAAAAGGAAATAACAAAGTTAACTGGAAAAATATTAATAAACTAACTGGCAAACAACATAAAAATGAGAATCATATCGAAATTAAAATAAACAACATCCTCATACAAAATCCACTTACTATTGCTACCGAGATAAACCATTATTTTATTAAATCTGTACATGAAATAATCCAGCAGTTTGCACCAACAGAAATTCCTAAGTATCCCTCTGTGAGTTCTAGTGACTCTAGTGAGTTTTTAAAATTAAATAAATATCAGATGGAGATGTGCTCTAAATTATTAACTCTCTTAATTCCTCCAAATCAAAAGATGCGCATGGAACTGGACATACACTTTTTAAAACTGTACAAAAATGCATTAATTACACCAATGAATCCAATGAAGCATCTGTTGAATCTGTCCTTCAGACAAAGTGTTGTGCCTTCAGCTTGGAAGATGGTGGTGGTTTCTCCCTCTTTTAAAAGTGGCAGTAAAACTAATTATCAAATTATCACCCCATCAGTATCCTCCCTGCCATCTCCAAAATTGCTGAGAGATGGGTGGCCGAACAATTAAACGAACATCTCTCGATACGATCCCAATCCATTTGCAGTCGGATTACACTCGTCCATGTGCACCCCATAACATGGTTAAAAAATCTGACTGACTGTTGAT
The DNA here is from genome assembly GCA_036785185.1 of Paratrypauchen microcephalus. Classification (NCBI taxonomy): domain Eukaryota; kingdom Metazoa; phylum Chordata; class Actinopteri; order Gobiiformes; family Gobiidae; genus Paratrypauchen; species Paratrypauchen microcephalus. The sequence continues at coordinate 1,413,131 of JAVJIX010000122.1, read as the reverse complement.
TTTTTAGGCTTTTATTTTAATTGCCTTTTATGCTTTGATGACGAAATGAACACAGACCTAAAAAATGAATTCATGACCGTTTTCGTAAAGATATAAATAAGCCGTAATAAAATGAGCTGTGGACATATTTAGAGCTGGTTCAGTCTTCCACTTGGTCGAGCAGCTCCTCTCACGTCAGAGCCCTTTTTAGACCAGGGCTCACAGGGCTTGTTCCTGAAATCCTCTCCCTCTGTGGAACTTCTCGCCTGATCTGTCGCTGTTTGGACCGAAAACAAACACAGTCTCCATGGAAACCAGCGAGGAAGAAGAAGCCAGGAAGTGAAGCGGCAGCCGCGACGCGAGGATCTGCGGAGGGTCACACTCTCAGAAGAGCACAGAGCTGTGAATCACTGTGAAAACGATCACACGACTCAAAATGGACACTGTTTTTCTCAAATGCGTCGCTTATGTCCGTCCCCTGAGTACACATCTGTCCTTTAAGCACATGTTCAAACCAAATATTGAAGTTAAAAATTCCAGACTTTGAAGCATACACAATTCAGATATTATTGCCAAATCCTCCAGCTCTAACCCTCACGCTGAACTTCATCCAAAAAAATGAACAAATAAGTGTCATAACATGCATAAAAGCAGAGATTATGACAACTATGACATATTCGATTTGATATGTGATGCCAAACCAACATGTAATACAGTGAACCCTCGCTCTATCGCGGTTCACAGTTCGCGGCCTCGCTGTTTCGTGGATTTTTTTTTTCAATTTTTCAATTTTTTTTTATAGTGTAACATTTTTTTTACAGTGTAACATTGTGTCCTGCGTCCTGATTGGCTAAGAGACTAGACCAGAACTAAACCAGGTCTAGACCAGGTCTAAACCACTCTTTGCTGGTTTCGTGCGGCTGTTTTGTGACCGGGGAAACACGGAAGTACGCGGCGGCGATGAAAATCGATGACCATAACTCCAACACTGCGAAGGGACACCTGTTGTAATCCGAGCACGCGGTGGCGTGGACGACCCGCCACATGGATCGAGAAGCGGGATGTAGCGAAGGTAACGAGTGCGTCCTCCGTAGCCGACGCTCGCTGAGCCCAGGCGTGCTGCAGTCCGCCTTCGCTTGACCTGGACTCCAGCCCGCGAGCCTCTCTTCCTCGATTTGTTACGGACTCTAGCCGGCGTCCGGGACACCAACCAATACTCAGGTAAGCCGGTGTCAATGGTGAGGGGAGGAGGGAACTGTCGTTTGTACCTGTCCCGAGTATCAAACAAGACCTCCATTTCCTCTCTGATACGGAACAAAGACTCGCGATCATAAGTCCGTAAAACCAAGACACATCCATTTGCGACTCGGGCTGATATGATCATGTATGTCGACAAAATGACCAAAAACAGTCTCCCCAACAGGAGCCTAGCCATGGCCACGCCAGTCACAGGCGCCATCCATCTATCATGCTCACGGTGTCGCGCCGGTCACGTTTCTCTGTCACGGATTTGTCCACGATGAGGGATGCACGTGTGGAGCTTCTCCAAGGAGTTGGTGCGCGTCGCATCGTGTCCAGGGACGTGTCGGTGCTCCTCGCACGTCCGGCGGGGCTTCCGGGGCCGTGTCTCCCCCCCGCGTCCCTATTAATACATTTTGTTGAAAATCTACAAAAGTTTGAGTGTTTAAACAAGAGAAAAATGTGAGAAAATGTGTGTGTGTGTGTGTGTTTGTGTGGTTGGAGTTTTTAACCTTAAAACATGTAGAATAATTGTAAAACCGGGATTAGACCGGAACTAGACCAGGAATAAACCAGGACTAAACCAGGACTAAACCAAGACTAGGCCAGGTCTAAACCAGGACTAGGCCAGGTCTAAACCGGGATTAAATCTTTGCCTTGTTTCGTGACGGTCCACGTGTCCGAGCGCTTCTCTTAATACATTTTGATGAAAATCTACGAATGTTTGAGTGTTTAAACAAGAGAGAAATGTGAGAAAATGTTAATACCAGTCTGAGAAAGGTGTATAATGTGTGTGGTGAGGCGTTTACAGCCTTAAAACATGTATAATAATTGTAAAATATAAAGTTGTCCTACTTCGCGGATTTCACTTATTGCGGGCTATTTCTGGAACCTAACCCCCGCGATAAACGAGGGATTACTGTATATTGGAATATGATGTTTATTTTTCTTTGGTCAATTAACATAATCATATTACAATGATTTAACACAGAAATTCCGCATAGCACTAAAGTTATTCTACAGATCTAAGTGGTTTAGGCTGAAGTTTTAACACTTATTTTGCCGAACCTAACCCTTTCTTGCTTTGTGGCCCCATATGTCGCCTGAGTTTAAGTGGGTCAACTGGACGGAAAACACCTAAAAGCATGCTGGCCACATACATGCAGCCCTGTAGTTGCATTCTATTGCTGCTAGATGACTCTGTGATATCCTGCTGCAGAATCAGTGGAAGCAGGTGAGTTTGACTTTCCCAATTGTCAAGTGCAATAATTCCTCCATGGAGAAAAAAATTAAGGGAAAATCTATATCAGTTTAGTAAAATATTTGTTTTAGAACATGTAGAAGTAGTATTTGGTAATTTTCAAAGAAAAAGAAACAAACCAGGAGGTATTTTATCGACTGCCCACATATGTGGCCACTATGCATATGCATACAGCTAACCTTTGACACATATGTGGCCAGTATCCATGTAAGTTTTTGTGTACTGTATTAAAGTAATGATATAGTAATAATCTTTCACACCACACACAGTGATGAAACAGCTATAGTACGAAAGTTTAGGGGTACATTTTATTACTATATATACTATATATATACTATTATATATATATATATATATATATATATATATATATATATATATATATATATATATATATATATATATATATATATATTATATATAATATTTAGTGCAATCTCTATCTGTTTGGATTGGCTAAACAACCAAACACTGCTGAAAGTTGACAAAATTGTAGGTGAAGTTCACAGAATGTCTGTTACTTCAGGGAACAATAAATATTTTGCATTTTTTGACATTTTTGACATTTTTGACATTGTGACACCATGCATTAGCTGCACGGTGGCAACATATGTGACACCGCTAAAACCCCCAATTTAGGAACTTAAAGAGGTTAAAGAGGTTTGTCATATTCTGTTGTCCAATTCCAGACTGTTCTGGATTCGAACATACAACTCTTCACCGTCTCTTCACAGTCTGAGGTGACGTAGCGCTGGTGGGTCTGCTGCTCTGTACCTGGACTGTGTGAAGGACCTGCTGAACTGGTGCAACCACAATGCTCTTTTATCACAATGCTAACTCTCATCAAAAAATAAAGGCATTCATTTTGAACATTCCCAACTGCCCCGAGCCCCAGTTTTCACGCACTAGCTCCCTCTTCTGGACACCGCATGTAGACTACCTCTGCGTCAAACTGTCACAGAGAACCGACTTTCTAAAGAGATCTTTTGGGGTCCACAGAACCATCCTGGAGCCACGGTCCAAAGTGTATGTGGCTACAGGAGGAGTCAACTCTTAAAACCAAAAGAAACATCATGAACACTGTCCCATAATCACATTATATTTTGATATGTAATGGATTTTGTTTGAGTTGTTTTTATAAGAGACAAAGCTCTCGATTTACCGTTGATCTACGTTCCTCCCCTCACCTATGGTCATGAGCTCTGGGTAATGACCGAAAGGATGAGGTCGCAGATACAAGCGGCCGAAATGAGTTTCCTCCGCAGAGTGGCTGGGCGCTCCCTTAGAGATCGGGTGAGGCGCACAGTCACACGGGAGGAGCTTGGAGTAGAGCCACTGCTCCTCCACGTCGAGAGGAGCAGCTGAGGTGGCTCGGGCGTCTGTTCCGGACGCCTCCTGGACGCCTCCCTCTGGAGGTGTTCCGGGCATGTCCCACCGGGAGGAGGCCCCGGGGAAGACCCAGGACACACTAGAGGGACTATGTCTCCCGGCTGGCCTGGGAACGCCTTGGGGTCCCCCCAGAGGAGCTGGAGGAAGTCTGGGAGTCCCTGCTTAGACTGTTGCCCCCATGACCTGGTCCCGGATAGTGCATTGGCTCCCTCAGGATAGATTTTAAAGTTCTTTTACTGGTTTTTAAATGTCTTAATGGTCTTGGGCCTTCTTATCTTTCAGAACTGTTTTCCCCTTACGAACCTTCACAGACCCTGCGTCCTCCGGCAGCTCCTGGTCATTCCCAAAGTCAGGACACACACTCACGGAGAGGCGTCTTTTCAGGACTACGGCCCTCGTCTATGGAACTGCCGGAGGAGCTCAGGGCTGCAGAGAACGTTCATGTTTTTAAGAGTGGGCTCAAGACTCACCTGTTTAGCTTGGCCTTTGATTGAATTTGTTTGTCTGTTTATTTGTTCTTTCGTGTTTGTTTGTTTGTTTTTTGTTTTGTTTTTTTCCCTGTAGGCTAGCACTCACGCTTCACAGCAAGAAGGTTCAGGTCGCCCGGGCCTTTCTGTGTGGAGTTTGCATGTTCTCCCTGTGTCTGGGTGGGTTTCCTCCGGGCACTCCAGTTTCCTCCATCAACCCAAAACATGCTCCAAGTAAAATCCTCCAGCTGAGGTCTTGACCAAACCTAAACAACAAAACAAACGATTTCTCCTATGTGAGATCAATAAAAAGTCAATCTTCTAATCCTTAATCACTGTAAGGCACTTTGTGTTACATTTTGTATGAAAAGCGCTTTATAAATAATGTTTGATTGACTGAAGAAAATGGTTGAATGTTTTTATCAGACTAGTTACAGGTTTGTACAGCAAGAAAGTTTGATCTTATCTTGTTTTACCCATGACCTACAGAAACGACTCTCACCTGTCGTAAATGGGTAGTCTCACCTGTCATAAATGGGTAGTCTCACCTGTCATAAATGGGTACTCTCACCTGTCATAAATGGGTACTCTCACCTGTCGTAAATGGGTACTCTCACCTGTCATAAATGGGTACTCTCACCTGTCTTTAATGGGTACTCTCGCCTGTCATAAATGGGTACTCTCGCCTGTTGTAAATGGGTAGTCTCACCTGTCGTAAATGGGTACTCTCACCTGTCATAAATGGGTACTCTCACCTGTCTTTAATGGGTACTCTCGCCTGTCATAAATGGGTACTCTCGCCTGTTGTAAATGGGTAGTCTCACCTGTCGTAAATGGGTACTCTCACCTGTCATAAATGGGTACTCTCACCTGTCATAAATGGGTACTCTCACCTGTCATAAATGGGTACTCTCACCTGTCATAAATGGGTACTCTCACCTGTCGTAAATGGGTAGTCTCACCTGTCGTAAATGGGTACTCTCACCTGTCGTAAATGGGTACTCTCACCTGTCATAAATGGGTACTCTCACCTGTCGTAAATGGGTACTCTCACCTGTCGTAAATGGGTACTCTTGCCTGTTGTAAATGGGTACTCTCGCCTGTTGTAAATGGGTACTCTCACCTGTCATAAATGGGTACTCTCACCTGTCGTAAATGGGTACTCTCACCTGTCGTAAATGGGTACTCTCACCTGTCATAAATGGGTACTCTCACCTGTCGTAAATGGGTACTCTCACCTGTCGTAAATGGGTACTCTCACCTGTCATAAATGGGTACTCTCACAAATCATAAATGGGTACTCTCACCTGTCATAAATGGGTACTCTCACCTGTCGTAAATGGGTACTCTCACCTGTCGTAAATGGGTACTCTCACCTGTTTTACCCTCTTCCTACAGAAACGATGCTCCTGCGTGAACGAGACGAGTCACGAGTCGCACGGCAGCACGTGTTCGCATCAGGTGCTTCTCGCTCCATGATCCAGGTGTGTTATTCCCAAACTCCACGAGAAGATTCTGTTTGCACTCCCTCCTGTGAGCGAAACAAACACATCCTCAACACTGCACCTGAGCGTAACGTGATCTTAACACATTACGGAAACAAAACCAAATCAGAATGACTAAAAATGAGGAATTAAGATGATAAAGAACAGGTCAAAGGGGGTGGGGATACTGCGTTCACGTGAAAACGGCACTGAGCATTTGGGTTGCCAGTTACAACACAGAAATCCATGTACATTTTCGACTTTTCCTTCAACTTTGCTTCACTAAATTAAAATGTGTGGTATCATTTTTTAGTTTTCTACCGTGTTACAACGTCGTTCCCTCATGAACATGTTTGAAGAGATCGATGTCATCTGTCCCGGTCCCTACAGCGAGAAGGTTCCAGGTTCGATCCCTGAGTTGCCCAGGCTTTTCTGTGTGGAGTTTGCATATTCTTCCCGTGTTAATATGCACTTAAACTTACATTTTATGTTATGCTGCATCCATACCAAGGTTATTATCGTTGACAAAAGCAAAAGAAAAAAACGAAAACTAAAATTGAAAAAATAAATTTGTTAACTGAAATAAAAACGACAAAAGAAAAAAACGATAACTGAAACTGTATTGTGTGTTTACAAAAATAACTAAAATGAACTGAAATTATAGACAAACTAAACCAGGACTAAACCAGGACTAAAGCAGGACTAAACCAGGACTAAACAAGGACTAAACCAGGACTAAACCAGGACTAAAGCAGGACTAAACCAGGACTAAACCAGGACTAAAGCAGGACTAAACCAGGACTAAACAAGGACTAAACCAGGACTAAACCAGGACTAAACATGCACCATAGGTAAAATCCTCCATCTTAGGGCCTGACCAAGCCTAAATAACAAATCAAAATTATGCGGATGGTCCCCGGGTCAAATATAGAAACAACTTCTCCTGTGCGAGATCAATAAAGGTCAATCTTCTAATCCTTGACCACTGTAAAGTGCTTTGTGCTACAATTTTGTATGAAAAGCGCTTTATAAATATTGTTTGATTGATTGATTGAAACAAGGACTAAACAAGAACTAAACAAGAACTAAACCAAGACTAAACCAGGACTAAAGCAGGACTAAACCAGGACTAAAGCAGGACTAAAGCAGGACTAAACCAGGACTAAAGCAGGACTAAACCAAGACTAAACCAGGACTAAAGCAGGACTAAACCAGGACTAAAGCAGGACTAAACCAGGACTAAAGCAGGACTAAACCAAGACTAAACCAGGACTAAAGCAGGACTAAACCAGGACTAAAGCAGGACTAAACCAAGACTAAAGCAGGACTAAACCAGGACTAAAGCAGGACTAAACCAAGACTAAACCAGGACTAAAGCAGGACTAAACCAGGACTAAACCAGGACTAAAGCAAGACTAAACCAGGACTAAAGCAGGAATAAACAAGGACTAAACCAGGACTAAACCAGGACTAAAGCAGGACTAAAGCAGGACTAAACCAGGACTAAACCAGGACTAAACAAGGACTAAACCAGGACTAAACCAGGACTAAAGCAGGACTAAACAAGGACTAAACCAGGACTAAAGCAGGACTAAACCAGGACTAAACCAGGACTAAACATGCACCATAGGCAAAATCCTCCAGCTTAGGGCCTGACCAAGCCTAAATAACAAATCAAAATTATGCGGATGGTCCCCGGGTCAAATATAGAAACAACTTCTCCTGTGCGAGATCAATAAAGGTCAATCTTCTAATCCTTGACCACTGTAAGGCGCTTTGTGCTACAATTTTGTATGAAAAGCGCTTTATAAATATTGTTTGATTGATTGATTGAAACAAGGACTAAACAAGAACTAAACAAGAACTAAACCAAGACTAAACCAGGACTAAAGCAGGACTAAACCAGGACTAAAGCAGGACTAAAGCAGGACTAAACCAGGACTAAACCAGGACTAAAGCAGGACTAAAGCAGGACTAAACCAGGACTAAACCAGGACTAAAGCAGGACTAAACCAAGACTAAACCAGGACTAAAGCAGGACTAAACCAGGACTAAACCAGGACTAAAGCAAGACTAAACCAGGACTAAACCAGGACTAAACCAGGACTAAAGCAGGACTAAAGCAGGACTAAACCAGGACTAAAGCAGGACTAAACCAAGACTAAACCAGGACTAAAGCAGGACTAAACCAGGACTAAAGCAAGACTAAACCAGGACTAAACCAGGACTAAAGCAGGACTAAACCAGGACTAAACAAGGACTAAAGCAGGACTAAAGCAGGACTAAACCAGGACTAAAGCAGGACTAAAGCAGGACTAAACCAGGACTAAAGCAGGACTAAACCAGGACTAAAGTAGGACTAAAGTAGGACAAAATAAGGACTAAAGCAGAACTAAACCAGGACTAAACCAGGACTAAAGCAGGATTAAACCAGGACTAAACCAGGATTAAACTAGGACTAAAGCAGGACTGAACTAGAACTAAACCAGGACTAAAGCAGGACTAAACTAGGACTAAACCAGGACATGTGTTTACAAAACTAAAATTTATTGAAATTATGAATAAATCGCTCTTGGTTTTGTCCTTTTTTGGAGTTGGTAAATGTGGACGTTTTGGTGTGTATTTTGATTTGTTTTTGCTCTTAAGGCTGCAGCTTGTGGACGGCTTTGGTTGTTGTGGGGGTAAAGCTGAAGAAATGTTTTAAAATTGTATTTGTTTGTTGTAAGTTTGAGAACACAATAGTTTCTTTTTGAATCCTACACTTGACAAATCACCCAAAAACTAAAACTAAAACTAATGAAAACTAAACTAAAACTATCAGAGCCGCTCTAAAAACTGAATTAAAACTAACTGAATTAGAGGGAAAAAAAGTCAAAACGAAGTAAAACTAAACTATAATGAAAAATCCCAAACTGTTATAACCTTGATCCCTGCTGATTTCTCCTTAAAATGTTCAATAAATGACCAGATACGATCCACATTTCTACATAAAACTAAGAGAGCGTTCCTTTCCTTCAGCCCTCTCTCCCTCTCTCCCTCAGGCTCCCTCAGATGGGGCCCCGGGGCCTCAGTTCCACACTGCTGCCCTGATCCGGGCCCGGGCCTGGGGGTATTTTTAGACTGAGCCGGGCTCCTTTTTAAGGCACAATCTGCACAAATGTGTCCAAATGTAGAGAGCACGAGGACAAGGACTGTTCCACTGTCCACTGACGGAGGAGAGAGGGAGGAGAGGAGAGAGGAGAGAGGAGAGAGGAGGAGAGAGGGAAGAGGGAGAGGAGGAGGAGAGAGGAGGAGAGAGGAGAGAGGGAGGAGGAGGAGAGAGGAGAGGAGGAGAGAGGAGGAGAGAGGGGGAGAGAGGAGGAGAGGAGGAGGAGAGGAGGGAGAGCAGGAGGAGAGAGGAGGAGAGAGGGAGAGGAGGAGAGAGGGAAGAGGGAGAGGAGGAGGAGAGAGGGAGAGGAGGAGAGAGGAGGAGAGAGGGGGAGAGGGAGGAGAGGAGAGAGGAGGAGAGAGGGAGAGGAGGAGGAGAGAGGGAGAGGAGGAGAGAGGAGGAGAGAGGGGGAGAGGGAGGAGAGGAGAGAGGAGGAGAGAGGAGAGGAGGAGAGGGAGAGAGGGAGGAGAGAGGAGAGGAGAGAGGGAGGAGGAGGAGAGGAGGAGGAGAGAAATGAAAGAGGGAGAGGAGGAGAGAGGGAGAAAGAGAGAGAGAGAGGAAGAGGAGGAGAGAGGGAGAGCAGGAGAACAGAGGAGGAGAGATGGAGAGGAGGAGAGAAGTGAAAGAGGGAGAGGAGGCAAGAGGGAGAGGAGGAGGAGAGAGGGAGAAAGAGAGAGAGAGAGGAAGAGGAGGAGAGGATGAGAGAGGGAGAGAGGAGGAGAGAGGAAGAAGAGGGGGAGGAGGAGAGAGGGAGAGGAGGAGAGAGGGAAGAGGAGAGAGGGAGAGGAGGAGAGGTGAAAGAGGGAGAGGAGGAGAGGGAGAAAGAGGGAGAGAGGAAGAGAGGGAGAGAAGAGGAGAGAGGGAGAGGAGGAGAGAGGTGGAAGAGGGAGAGGAGGAGCGAGGGTGAGGGAGTTGGGGAAAAAACAGAGAGGGGAGAGAAAGAGAGGGAGTGTAGGAGAGAGGGTGGAAGAGAGAAAGTGTTAAGAGTGAAGGAGAAGCTGCAAGACCAAAAGACAGGAGAGGAGCGAGAAAGAGAGGTAGAGGGGGAGAGAGGGAGAGGAAAAAAGAGAATGAGTAAAGGAGAAAGGAAGAGAGTTAGAGAAGGGGGAGTCCACTAAAGCTCAGAGAGGAGAGGGGAGGAGAGAAGGAGGGATGAGAAGAGATTAAAGTCCTGTAACGCTACAAAGAGAGGGAGAAAAGAGGGGAGGGAGAGAGGAAGACAGAAAGAGAAGAGTGTAGAGGAGGGAATGAGACGAGGTGGGTAGAACTCATTTTCTTTCTTCTTTCTTCAAACTGTACAATTCAAACAACATACTTTTACTTTTACTTTGAGGTTATAACCCAAAAAACAAGACGGGAAATGGTCAAAGTAAAGTTATAATTTATTTAAAAGGAATGTAAAGAACATTTAACAAAAGGTCAAACGAGTGTTCAAATAAAAACACCGTGAGAATGCACCAAAACGTAATAAAGAGAAAAGAACGATGGGCAATGAATGAATGCAGAAATTACAATAAAGCAAAACAAACCTCAGAAGTCACAAAGGAAAATCCTCCTGAGACCCGAGCCGTTCATTTGTGTCCTTTATAGTGGACACTGAGTTAACCAGTCTGTCTTTTAAGTTTTGAGATGGACTCTAGTTTGTGGCTGCACTGTGATTAAAAAATAAATAAATAAGAAATTAAAAGGGAGACTAAAAACTTTTTGAGGTGACTGTAGAAGCTTCTCACATGGATTTAAAGGTCCAGTGTGTAGGATTCGTGGCACATAGGTGGATGGTGGCTATTGCAATTCCTGTTCTAGCTACGGCAGACCTCGAGGGTCACCCGGGCGCGCCGTAACGCGGACAGCTCGTGTACCCGCGCACGAACCGCCAACAACTACGGTATAAATAAAACGCGGTCCCGTTCACAGTTTTTTTTTTTTCTTTTCGCATGAAAGCACACATTCCCGATCGTGTACCATGACACTCTACACATAAAATGAAACCTTACAGTCTCCTCTTTTTGACTATGCAATTCATTTCCCGGCACAACAATCACTCCCCGAGCACATGGGGCTTTTATACGGAAAAGCACAAAACGAGGTTTGTTACTTAGCTTACCTTTGAAGGCTCTGGACAGGTCAAACTCAGTATTTCACCATAAGCTTGGCCTCAGTCTGTCCGTAAGGATCCAGCGAATAAAATCCAGTAAAACAATTTAGTCCAAAACACGTGTTAGATCCATTACGACATGTGATCCGGCAACATGCTTGTCGTTGTTTATCCAAACGCGTACTATCTCGTGTGAAAACAACGAGCCCTTGCCGAAGGCGAAGGCGGAGCCCAAATATCCTTCTGCGGCTCTCGTAATCAAAATGGCTGCCTCTATATGGGGACGATCCCCCTTTTATGCAGGTATATCTAAGTCCAACAGAATACTTTGATTTCAGGATGGAAGTGAAAAGGCTTGGAAAACACTGTATTTTTGAATGGGTATCTTCAATTTCGGTAATTAACGGGTAAAAATCTTACCCACTGTCTCTTTAAAGATCCCATGACATGGTACTTCTTGATGCTTTTATATGGCGCCTTAATGGTTCCCTAATACTGTAAATGAATCCTTCTTCAAAATCAAGACTCAGTGCACGAGAGAGCCTCATGAACACAGTCAGAGTCTCTGAAACGCTTTATTCTGGGCATTGTTGCTTGAATGCTTGAAGGATTCTCTTTTTTGACAAAAATTGCCCCTGAGAGGGGAGTTAAAGAGTTAAAATTGCCTCTTTAACTCCCCTCTCAGGGGCAATTTTTGTCAAAAAAGAGAATCCTTCGTTAAACAGAAATGGGGGAGTCAGACATAACTTGTCTCCCATTTATAATTCCATTCTCAAACCAAAGTCAAAACAGACAAAAGAAACAATAGGGCAGACAGGTCAGGGTCAGAGGTGTGGAGACGGTCGTTAGGGTTGAATAGGTATGCTAAACTAGACGCCAGAGAAATTCGAAAAACAAAAGAAACAAATTAGTTGTGATAGTTTCAGAACTATTTCAGTGTAGTGAGCTCCTCCCTGCAGCTAGATATAAGCAGTGTCTAACCAGCACTAGAACCAGAACTGACGAAGCCTCACGGATGAGCGGCGAAATGTTTTCGACCAAACAAACTTTGTCCAGTTGACAAATTGGATTTCTCCTTTTATCATGGATTCTACCTGGACGACTGAGGGACTCTTCACGCAATGCTCAGTTTACACATTTCACAACTTTTAGCCATGGGGGGGCTCACGTTAATGTGAGCTCCCCTACAGGACCTACACACCAAAATATCTCCGATGTCCATTACAGAGGACATGTTATAAAATTATGAACAAAAATAAAATGTACAAAATGTGAATGCTAAGCTGGTCATTTACCTCCAAATATAAAATCACACCAAAAAAATAAATAAAAAATAACCCATAAAAATAAAAATTTAAATAAACTTTTTTCTTCGGATCCCAGGAGGATATAGAAATAAAGTTACAAAACACTGCAGACGCACACAGCAAAGGGGGCGCAGACGTCTTCAGCACACTGGCACTTTTGCTCTTGTGCCCTGTGTGGTACATAGGTACAAGCTGTTGGATCTTTTCTCCTTTTTGGCATAAAATATCCACACCGAGCATCAGAACTTCTGGAAACCAGACACTCACCAGCGCACCATCAATACGAGGTTCACCCCAGCTATGGAAAACTCACTCGTTCATCCTGTTAATTTCTATTTTTTAAATAATTGAACTGTATTTGTTTTTTATTTTCATTGACTCTTTGACACTGCACCATTAGGAGCTCCGTGATCCTCCGGCGAGGATGTTGTGAGGTGTGTTACTGCAGCCACGGTTCAGCCTCGTGTATGACACATCCATGAGCATCACACCGTCCTCTGTGGAAACATGTCTCTGTCTCTGCTGGTGAGCCGATTGTGTCTCCAGAAGAACCAGGCCCATCACGAGCAGATGGCAGAACGCGCCCTGCAGCTGGAGATTTGCTCCAGTTCTTTATCTAAAAGGAGGAGGCCAAAAAAAGAATGTGAGGCCAAAGAGGAGGCAGCCCTGACACGAGGAGAGCGAGCGGGCACTGCAGGAACATCACAGATTCTTTCTTTGTTTGACCAAGTCTAAAAATGTTGAACTTTCTCATTTCTTCTCAGTGAACTTTATTTTAAAAGCATTTTATTTCTTATTTTCTAATTAAATCAGGCATGTCAAACTGTTCCACAAAGGGCGGGTGTGGCTGCAAGTTTTCTTTTTCCAACCAAGCAGCAGCACCAGACTTAACTCATTGCATCACCTGATCTCAGTCTTTAGACAGGTGAAGGTGTGGCCTTGGTTGGTTGGAAAAAAAACCTGCAGCCACAATGGCCCTTTGTGGAACAGTTTGACACCTCTGAATTAAATGATTTAAAATCATCAGTATTATTTAGTTTATGTAGTTTTTCAAGACCTGTGCTTTATACCAGTGTTTCCCAAACTTTTTTGTCTTGTGTACCCTCCAAGCCTTTTTGTCATACCTCGAGTACCCCCTCACTCATACGTGTTGATAATTCTCCAAAAGTAGAACGTGACACAACGGATTATTAAATGAAAATCATTTTATTTCATCTCCTTAATTTGAAAATTTAATTCTCAGGCATTTTCTCTTTTCTTTAACTCAAATTTACTCAAATTAGAATTTAAAAAATTGAAAAAAATCTCCCCCTGCGCCTGGCAGCGACACTGCCGAGTACCCCCTGCAGTGTGCTCGCGTACCCCTAAGGGTACTTGTACTCCTGGTTGGGAAACACTGCTTTATACAGTTTTTTAATATTTGTTCACATGGTCCATTGCCAACTGATGCCAACGACATTCTGATTCAGACAGTGAAGATAGCCAAGCTTCAAAGTAAAAACTGAAAGTAAAAAGCATTCTCATTCATTCAGTCACAAAAGTGCAGTTGCACTACAAAACATTTGACCCCCACATGCTACTGTGTTACTTAAAGTTACTATGGACGATAGTTGGATCATTCCAGAATTGCAGGACATTTTACGTCCTCCAATCAAATATTAAATAATCCACATACAAAATACTAAAACATACAGTTTCTGAGTGAGACCAAATCTAAAAAACTAAGAGAAAAGAATGCTTGAAAATAGTTTTTAAAATAAAATCTGGAGTACCCCCCCCAAAATGCCATTTTCCTCTTGTCCCACCCCTCTAATGACCAAACTGAATCTCAAATAAAATTAAATTGAAATGTCTTGTTTTTTGTATTATTTGTTTCATTGCCATCTCTTGTAACTGTGGGAACATTTGTTTTAATAGACATAATATTTGAAATAATAATTATTATTCATGGAACATGTGTCCCACAACATGCACCAACCCTGTCACCAGAACATTTTTAGCCTGGTAGAAGAAGAAGAAAGCAGAACCACATGATCAATCAATCAATCAATCAATCAATCAATCAATCAACAGTGAACCACATGATCCACTGGACTTGACATCATCAAACAGTTTTCCAAAAGAATGGGCAGAGCAAAGGTTTGTCTTCTCTTCTATTTTTCATATTTTTATAACATCGTTAGCCTTGACTGAATGTCTCACTCTGCCTCATGCAACCCTGTTATGCAAATGATCAGAATAAGACAATTATTATTATTTTTCCTTTATTTATTTGCATAAATAAGTTTTTCCTCTTGATTAGCAGTAACAGCTAAACAGCTTCTACTCCTGAGATAAAGTGAACATTAGTGTGGATTTGCAACCCTGTTACCTGCAACCCTGTTACTGTGATTAGAGGAAATAAAGAAATAAATCATGTCATAAAAATTGTACTATTGATCTGTAAGCTGAGCTAATCAAGCAATTGATAGTTTATTACCTATTATTGATGAATATGTAGCAGAAAATCAGAAAAGTGAAGGTTTATTTTTCAAGAATTTTAAAGCCAAAATGTCCTCCAATTCTGGAATGACCCAGTTGATGTATCATTTATTTCAAAGAAAAATATCCACATTGGACCCAGAAAATATGTTAAACAAAACAGTTATGGAGAACTGTCGTGTGGGGCATGGGTGACGTCGACTTTTGAGCTGCGCATTGGACAAAATCTTACAGCTAACCAGAAGGAGGGTTCGGATAGTGTGCAGGAGAGATCGCTAAAATACTCAAACATACTCTTCATGTTTTTGATGAGGGAACAACGTAATAACATGGTAGAAAGCTCCAAAAAGTGTGTTTAGCAGGATACCCGTCTTTAAAAAAAACATTCTCTCACTGAGTGCATGGAAATGATGCAGAGTTTAGCTTTAACAAACATTACACAACACATTATGACAAATAAGAAAACTCATCTTTATTTCGAACGGTAAACATCTGTAACACTTTTAAAGCTTTCCGTCAAACTTACATCCACACTTCTGTAACTCCTAAACCGACACAGTTTTCAGTCATTTTTGTTCACATGCGACATGACAATCCTCAGCTTTCCCCATACCATCAGAATGTAACGAGCAGTTTTCAAACAGATAGTAGTAATAGTAATAGCGTGTGAAAGATTTAATGCTAGAAAGGGTCTAAACCAGGGCTAAAATAAGACTGAGCAAGAACCAGTCTAAATCTAGTCTAAACCGACTAAAGCAGCGCTAATATTGTGCGAATTTTCTCCTAAACCTAACAGTAGGTGTGTGACATACTTAAAGTCTACACCTGGACCCAGTCAGGTCTAAACCAGGACTCAATCAGGTCTAAACTCGGTCTAACCCAGGTCTAATCCAGATCTAAACCAACAAGTCTCCACCATGTCTAGATGTACCAGAGTGTGCGTGACTTGGTGCCCAGGCTTTGGCACTTCTGGCTGTGGGTGTAGCGAGGCCAGGAGTCCTTCTCCATCAGAGCGTACACGTGCTTCTGCGCCTCCCTGAAACACGACGAGCTCGGTTTGTCCAGAGACACCAGGATTTTCTCCCTGATCCAGTGGTCCACGTTCACCTGGAGACCGCACACAAACAAGGAAGTGCTAGGGACGAGACCAGGAAAGGACTAAAACGGGAAAGGAATAAAACAAGTCTAAAGAAGACTAAAACAAATCTAAAGATTTAAAACAGGTCTAAAGAGGTCTCAAAACAAGTCTAAAGATGACTAAAACAAGTTTAAAGAGGACTAAAACAGGTCTAAAGAGAACCAAAACATGTCTAAAGAGGACTAAAACATGTCTAAAGAGGACTAAAACAGGTCTAAAGAAGAGTAAAACAGGTCTAAAGAGGACTAAAACAGGTCTAAAGAGGATTTAAACAGGTTTAAAGAGGATTTAAACAGGTTTAAAGAGGATTTTAACAGGTCTAAAGAGGACTAAAACATGTCTAAAGAGGATTAAAGAGGTTTAAAGAGGATTTAAACAGGTCTAAAGAGGTCTAAAACTGGTCTAAAGAGGATTAAAACTGGTCTAAAGAGGATTAAAACAGGTCTAAAGAGGACTCAAGCAGGTCTAAAGAGGACTCAAGCAGGTCTAAAGAGGACTATAACAGGTCTAAAGAGGATTTAAACAGGTCTAAAGAGGTCTAAAACAGGTCTAAAGAAGACTCAAACAGGTCTAAAGAGGATTTAAACAGGTCTAAAGAGGACTAAAACAGGTCTAAAGAAAACTCAAACAGGTCTAAAGAGGATTTAAACAGGTCTAAAGAGGTCTTAAACAGGTCTAAAGAGGACTTAAACAGGTCTAAAGAAGACTCAAACAGGTCTAAAGAGGACTAAAACAGGTCTAAAGAAAACTCAAACAGGTCTAAAGAGGATTTAAACAGGTCTAAAGAGGTCTTAAACAGGTCTAAAGAGGACTCAAACAGGTCTAAAGAGGACTCAAACAGGTCTAAAGAGGACTCAAACAGGTCTAAAGAGGATTTAAATAGGTCTAAAGAGGATTTAAACAGGTCTAAAGAAGACTCAAACATGTCTAAAGAGGATTTAAACAGGTCTAAAGAGGTCTTAAACAGGTCTAAAGAGGTCTTAAACAGGTCTAAAGAGGATTTAAACAGGTCTAAAGAAGACTCAAACATGTCTAAAGAGGATTTAAACAGGTCTAAAGAAGACTCAAACATGTCTAAAGAGGATTTAAACAGGTCTAAAGAGGATTTAAACAGGTCTAAAGAGGACTAAAACTGGTCTAAAGTGCCGTACCTCTCTCTTGGCCGTGGCCTGGAGGAACTCTCGGTAGATCTGCTGAGCTCTCCTCCGCAGCTCCTCCTCTGAGCTGATGGTCTTGAAGTCCTCACAGGCCAACCAGAAGTCCAGGTTCTCCTCACTGAACTCCGACTGAAGGAACAAACGAAACGAACGCTGGTACTCTGCAAAACACCAGGCTTTTACTGTGGATTCTCCAGGATAAACTCTAATCACGAGTCGAAGCATTTTCTTACCTTTGTCTTGCAGAAGTTGCTCCAAAGAAGGTTGGAGGGTATAGTCAGGCTTCAAACTGCAAACAATAAAATAAAAATATTGGTACAAGCAATTACTAAAACATAAACTTAACTTAATAAATAGTAATAATAACATTTTTTTTAATTGTTAAAAATATGCGTTTTGTTATTGTGGGTTTAAAAGCAGCTGTGACTAGAACTGTCTGGAGAAGGAGGAAGTCTGGTTTGAGCAACATTCTCCTTTATTTTTAAACATTGGTTTCAATACCAAATTTGGGCCCAGTCCTGTAAATTACAATAAGTTTTCTACAGATTCATATACGGAGACATTCAAATTGTAAGAGGCGTAAAACAAGTCTAAAGAGCACTAAACCAGGTCTAAAGAGGACTAAAACAGGTCTAAAGAGGTCTAAAACAGGTCTTAAGAGGTCTAAAACAGGTCTAAAGAGGACTAAAACAGGTCTAAAGAGGTCTAAAACAGGTCTTAAGAGGTCTAAAACAGGTCTAAAGAGGTCTAAAACAGGTCTTAAGAGGTCTAAAACAGGTGTAAAGAGGTCTAAAACAGGTCTAAAGAGGTCTAAAACAGTTCTTAAGAGGTCTAAAACAGGTGTAAAGAGGTCTAAAACAGGTCTAAAGAGGTCTAAAACAGTTCTTAAGAGGTCTAAAACAGGTGTAAAGAGGTCTAAAACAGGTCTAAAGAGGACTATAACAGGTCTAAAGAGGTCTAAAACAGTTCTTAAGAGGACTAAAACAGTTCTTAAGAGGACTAAAACAGTACTTAAGAGGTCTAAAACAGTTCTTAAGAGGACTATAACAGGTCTTAAGAGGTCTAAAACAGTTCTTAAGAGGACTAAAACAGTTCTTAAGAGGTCTAAAACAGGTGTAAAGAGGTCTAAAACAGTTCTTAAGAGGACTAAAACAGGTCTAAAGATGTCTAAAACAGATCTAAAGAGGTCTAAAACAGGTCTAAAGAGGTCTAAAACAGATCTAAAGAGGTCTAAAACAGGTCTAAAACAGTTCTTAATAGGTCTAAAACAGTTTTTAAGAGGTCTAAAACAGGTGTAAAGAGGTCTAAAACAGGTCTAAAGAGGTCTAAAACAGTTCTTAAGAGGTCTAAAACAGGTGTAAAGAGGTCTAAAACAGGTCTAAAGAGGACTATAACAGGTCTAAAGAGGTCTAAAACAGTTCTTAAGAGGACTAAAACAGGTCTAAAGAGGTCTAAAACAGATCTAAAGAGGTCTAAAACAGGTCTAAAACAGGTCTAAAGAGGTCTAAAACAGGTCTAAAGAGGACTGAAACAGGTCTTAAGAGGACTAAAACAGTTCTTAAGGTCTAAAACAGGTATAAAGAGGACTAAAACAGTTCTTAAGAGGTCTAAAACAGGTGTAAAGAGGTCTAAAACAGTTCTTAAGGACTAAAACAGGTCTAAAGATGTCTAAAACAGATCTAAAGAGGTCTAAAACAGGTCTAAAACAGGTCTAAAGAGGTCTAAAACAGATCTAAAGAGGTCTAAAACAGGTCTAAAACAGTTAAGAGGTCTAAAACAGTTTTTAAGAGGTCTAAAACAGGTGTAAAGAGGTCTAAAACAGGTCTAAAGAGGTCTAAAACAGTTCTTAAGAGGTCTAAAACAGGTGTAAAGAGGTCCAAATTTGTGCCCAGTCTAAAGAGGACTAAAACAGGTCTTAAGAGGACTAAAGCAGTTCTTAAGAGGTCTAAAACAGGTGTAAAGAGGTCTAAAACAGATCTAAAGAGGTCTAAAACAGGTCTAAAACAGGTCTTAAGAGGTCTAAAACAGGTCTTAAGAGGAATGAAACAGGTCTTAAGAGGACTAAAACAGTTCTTAAGGTCTAAAACAGGTATAAAGAGGACTAAAACAGGTCTAAAGAGGTCTAAAACAGATCTTAAGAGGTCTAAAATAGGTCTAAAGAGGACTAAAACAGGTCTAAAGAGGTCTAAAACAGTTCTTAAGAGGACTAAAACAGGTCTAAAGAGGTCTAAAACAGATCTAAAGAGGTCTAAAACAGGTCTAAAACAGGTCTAAAGAGGTCTAAAACAGGTCTAAAGAGGTCTAAAACAGGTCTAAAGAGGACTGAAACAGGTCTAAAGAGGTCTAAAACAGTTCTTAAGAGGACTAAAACAGGTCTAAAGAGGTCTAAAACAGATCTAAAGAGGTCTAAAACAGGTCTAAAACAGGTCTAAAGAGGACTAAAACAGGTGTAAAGAGGTCTAAAACAGGTCTTAAGAGGACTAAAACAGGTCTATAGAGGTCTAAAACAGATCTATAGAGGTCTAAAACGGGTCTTATTTCAATTTAATTTGTAAAAAAAAAAATCAATTACTAAAGCAATTACTAAAACATAAACTTAATAAATAGTAATAATAACAAATGTGTTTTTATTGTTAAAAATATGTGATTGTTATTGTGGGTTTAAAAGCAGCTGTGACTAGAACTGTTTGGAGGAGGAAGTCTGAGCAACATTCTCCTTTATTTTTAAACATTGGTTTCAATACCAAATTTGTGCCCAGTCCTGTAAATTACAATATATTTTCTACAGATTCAGAGACATTCAAATTGTAACTGATTATATAATTGCATACGTACATTTTATTTTTAATCTGACTTATTTAAAGGGACAATGCATTTTAATGAACATACAATGTAAATATCTAGTCCCTGGAGGGCGAGTACAAGAGACAGGATTTACACTGTACACACATTCACTAACACACAGTACACGCAGAACACACAGTACACACAGTACATGCAGTACACGCAGTAATATTACTACTCAGGCTCAGTGATCACAGACCTGGTTCCGTCTGAGCCCTGTTTGAGGTTCATTTTAAAAGTTTTAATGTGAGAGCAGATGATCAGCAGAGTCAGACTGGAATCAATAAAAAATATAATTCAAATAACCAACGATACAGTTACTAAACAAATGGCTTTTAAAAAACATAAAAATTCATTAATTTAATGCATTCGTTTGTTCAAAATAGATCAAAACAGGTCTAAAGAGGGTTCAAACAGGTCTAAAGAGGTTTAAAACAGGTACAGTGGTACCTCACCTTACGAAAGATCCAACAAACAAAAATTCCAAGTTACGAAACGTGAAATCTCAAAAATTCAAATAATGCGCGCTCAGATGCACGCCCCGAAACATAAATACACTTTATCAACACAGAAATAACCTACAACAACAGAAATCCCCGAAGTAGGACAACTTTATATTTTACAATTATTCTACATGTTCTAGGGTCTAAATGCCTCACCACACACATTATACACTTTTCTCAGACTGGAATTAAACTTTTCTCACATTTCTCTCTCGTTTAAACACTCAAACTTTCATAGATTTTCAACAAAATTTATTAAATAGTGAAGCGTGGGGGGGAAACACGGCTCCGGAAGCCCCGCGCGAGGAGCACCTCACCGCGCCGCGCGAGGAGCACCTCACCGCGCCGCGCGAGGAGCACCTCACCTCACCGCGCGAGGAGCACCTCACCACACCGCGCCGCGCGAGGTGCACCTCACTGCGCCGCGCGAGAAGCACCGCTAGTCCTGGTCTGCACGACCGGCACCGGGTCTGCGAGCACGAGATAGAACCGCAGCGCACGGACCGCGTCCTCTGGAGCCCGAGCCACAAACCAGCCGCACGAAACCAGCAAAGAGCGGCACGTGGTGGTTTAATCCTGGTTTAGTCCAGGTCCAGTCCAGGTTTAGACCTGGTTTAGAAATGGTCTAGACCTGGTTTAGTTCTGGTCTAGACCTGGTTTATTCCACGTTTAGTCCTGGGTCTACAGTCTCTTAGCCAATCAGGACGCAGAACACAAAGTTACACTGTAAAAAAAAACGTTACACTATATAAAAAAAAAAAAAAAAAAAAAACTTGGAACGAATCAGGCCTTTTCCATTGAAATAGCTACTCAACTTACGAAAAATTCACGTTACGAAACCACTTCTGGAACGAATTAATTTCGTAAGGTGAGGTACCACTGTATAAAGAGGACTAAAACAGGTCTAAAGAGGACTAAAACAGGTCTAAAGAGGATTCAAACAGGTCTAAAACAAGTCTAAGACAGGTATAAAGAGGACTAAAACAGGTATAAAGAGGACTAAAATAGGTCTAAGACAGATCTAAAGAGGTCTAAAGAGGATTAAAACAGGTCTAAAGAGCACTAGAACAGGTCTAAAGAGGTCTAAAGAGGATTAAAACATGTCTAAAGAGGACTAAAATAGGTCTAAAGAGGACTAAAACAGGTCTAAAAATGTCTAAAGAGGACTAAAACAGATCTAAAGAGGACTCAAACAGGTCTAAAGAGGACTCAAATAGGTCTAAAGAGGTCTAAAACAGATCTAAAGAGGTCTAAAGAGGATTAAAACAGGTCTAAAGAGCACTAGAACAGGTCTAAAGAGGTCTAAAGAGGATTAAAACAGGTCTAAAGAGGACTAAAATAGGTCTAAAGAGGATTAAAACAGATCTAAAGAGGTCTAAAACAGGTCTAATTTTAATTTATTTTCAAAATGACAAAAACAACCATTATTTGGCACATTGCATAAGACTTGAATGTCTGACAAACAACAGATTTAACCGCTTGACAAACAGATAAATGAAAGAAAAAAATAGATATAAAATATTTTACAATAAAATAGATTAAAAAGTCATATTACACATTTTGTCTTGTCCTTCTCACAGACCAGTACTGCCTCACACCACACAACCATTATTCCCATTATTCCCATTATTCCCATGATTCGCACACGAGCACTGACCTGAGAGTTTTCCAGTGCGTTTCATGGTTCATTTTGCGCACCATGACACACTGCACCGCCTCATCTTTGTGCGCTCTTCTGCTCAGGATGAAGTCCAACCTGCCACAGTCCAAACACAACGCGATTTTACTCAAGAGGAAGAGGAGAAAGAAGAAGTCGACTAACCAGGAACAGGAAGGAAACTGAACTTTTACAGTCCACACTAAGAGAGAACAAAAGGGCTTTGTAAAGTTTATACGACGTGTTCTACAAACGGCTACGGAGAGAGATGGATGCGGATATGGATTGTGGCGGTCGTTTTGTGACTGCACGAGGAGCAAAATTCAGACTGAACATAATCGAAAAAAAGAGCCAGAAAATGAATCGTTTAAATCTGGGGTGCCCAATCAGTCGATCTCAGGCAGAGTGTCAGTCGGTCGCGTATGGATACGTTCAGACTGCAGGGCTTAATGCTCAATTCCGATTTTTTTGTGAAATCCGATTTTTTTGTGAGGTCGTTCACATTTCCAATTAAATGCGACTTGTATGTGATCTCCAGTGTGAACTTTAAACACCCCAAAAGTGTCCCACATGCGCCTTGGAGGACGCAACGTCGTGCGCAGCGAACGTGCTCAGTGTTTACGGAAGTCGCCTAAAGTTGCTGTCGTACCGGAGCCAGAACATGTACAGCTTATTTGTTTTAAGGAGGAGACGGAGAAGAAGGAGGAGAAGGTTTTTGGCCACGGCGTTTTGTGGGGCAGTGGCAGCAACGTCCACAGAACTGAACGTGTTGGTGCGGAGTCGCCGACAAGAGTGGTGGGATTGCTACGTGCTTCGCCGCTTCACTGACATGAACTTCATATACTATTTTCGCATGGCCAAAAGAATGTTTGTGTACATTTGTGAGCGCCTACTTGTACCACTCTCACTGGAGGAAACACGCCCAGGTCGGATGAACGCGACCTGGCCGTTCAGACTGAAGTCGCATGCCAAAAGATCGGATATGTATCGGTTTTAGGACCACATATCTTAGGCAACGTTCACACTGCAGCCTGAAGTGACCCAAATCCGATTTTTTTTCGCCCCTATGTGACTTTAAAAATAATCTCACTCCAAAAACCCATATCTGCCATGTCTAACAGGTCATTCTAAAATGGACTAGAATGTAGACCCCCCATCCTTGGTAGATTTCGGCACACCATCAACCTCAAAAGTAAATCTCGGTTAAAAAATGGTTGAGCACCCCTGGTTTAAACGGTTAAATTGACATAGAATGGTATATTTGTGATTCTAAAAATATCACAGAGATAAGCGATTATTTAAGAGAAAATTATAATGAAAAAAACTCCAGTTCCCCGTTGATATTTTGCAGTGACATCAGGCTGGGGGTGTTTTACATGTAAGGATGTAACAATAACCGAAATATCGTGACAATATAATGCCAAAAGTCTCACAATAATATCACGGAACATCACAATATATCGAAATTACTACCGTAATTTCCAGACTATAAGCTGCTACTTTTTTCTGGTTTAGACCTGGTTTAGTCCCGGTTTAGTCTTAGTTTAGACCTGGTTTACACCTGGTTTAGTCCTGGGCCCCTGCTGTCAGCTAATCTTTCCCTTTGTACCTGTTCCCTAACACGATAATATGACTCACCCCACCAGAACGTGTCAGCTCCGTTTGCTGTCAGATAGTTCGCGTATTCACGTGTATGCGCGTATCGCTTATATCCACGGGCTTTAATTATCCGGAGCTCCTGAGAAATGGATATATCCCGAACATATCGGCGAAATTGAGGGAGGTGAGGGATTTTCATGCCTGCAGTGAAGCGGCGAAGCACGTAGCAATCCCACCACTTCTGTCTGCAACTCCGCACCAACACGTTCATACGGACGTTGCTGCCACTGCCCCACAAAATGCCGTGACCAAAAACCTTCTCCTCCTTCTCCGTCTCCTCCTTAAAACAAATGTACATGTTTTGGCTCTGGTATGACAGCAACTTTAGGCGACTTCTGTAGACATTGAGCACGTTCGCTGCATGTGACGTCATCGTGTCCTCTAATGCGCATGTGGGACACTTTTAGGGCGTTTATCGTTCACACTGGAGATCACATACAAATCATATTTAATTGGAAATGTGAACGACGTCGCAAAAAAATCGGATTTCCCAAAAAAATCAGAATTGAGCATTAATCCCTGCAGTGTGAATGTATCCATACGCGATCGACTGGTAGACCGCGATCGACCGGTTGGGCACCCCTGGATTAAACGAATCTGTCCCTGTGAAACGAGGCGTTTTTGAGCTCGACACGTACGACCCAAAGTCAGTCAAGTTCTTTTTTTTAATAATACAGAGAAGTGGGCGGGGATAGGTGGTAGGTAAAAATAGAAATGCTTTGAGCACACACGCCTTTAACGTGGAACAAAAGAGGATTACTCAGACTGAATGACCCAATCGCAAGAAAACTGTGAGGAAACTGATGATGAGGAAACTAAATGATGACGAAACACTGGAGTAAACATGGTTAATGCTCAGACAAGTTCATTTTACTGCATATATCGATTTTTTTTTAATTTATGTATGTTTTATCTTGGGCAGTAAGCAATTTACATTCTTTTAAAACAAATAACTACAACAAACAAATGGGCAAATGTTTCTTTTTTTGTTTGCGTATGACAGATTTTTATGATTCTCCAATTTTCATTTAATCTGGTGGGATTGTAACCATTGTAAATATCATGATATGTGATAATTTTACATCAATTTGAGAAGAAAAGTGGGAAAAAAATGTTGAAGTGGAAAATTCTAACAGATTAGAGAGAATTCAGTCCAAATGTTTTGGCACAATTTACACAAGAAACCCAAATGTTCTGATATTTTAAACATGATTTCAACAAAATAAAGGTGTTTTCTTATATGTATTTGTCAGATAATATTTTCTGTGTAAATTAGTGGAATTGTGCTATATAACAGTTATGATTTCCCTATTGTTATGTCAATTTCCAATCAGAAAGTCAAATTTTAAAGCTAAAAAACTGGGAAAACGAGTGTGAATGTTGTTGCAAAAACCTTAAATATAATTATTTTAAGTGCGTTTTAGTAAAAATAACTGTTAAAAGCCCTTTAGCGTCAGTTTCTTATCCAACACTGGCCCACGTAAAGAAAATAATAATATTTTAAATTTACATAACACGTTTTTGGACTCGTTTTACAAGTCGGCTCTTTTGGATGGTTCTTTAATGTGAAGTGTTGGAATTGGATCAACCGTTTTCTTTTTCTTAACCAATGTTTATGCATTTTTACACTGATTTACCAAAAACCAGCCCAGATCTGTAAACAAAAACATATGCGACTATATTTGATTATATTTTAAATTATAAATACAGGGGGTCCTCGGGTTACGATGGTCTCGGGTTACGACGTTTCGTGGTTACGAACGCGCCCCCATTAAAAAAATATATATATATATTACGCGTCATTCCGTCTTACGCGGTTTAGCGTGGTAAGAGATGTAAACAAACGCGAACGGCGCGCGGCGGAAGAATACGCTCTGTTGTGGTTGTAGGGCGGAGAAGACGGCCTCGTGTGTGTGCCCAATGTGGGCGGAAGTACCTGATGTGGGCTCTGATCTGCTCCTATGAAAGCGGCAGTGATAACCAAGCAGCGTAGTGGTCTAATTATTGAGATGGAAAGGTTATTGGTGCTTTGGTTGGAAGATCAATGGCAAAATCTGACTTACGACGAAATTCGGGTTACGACGCGTCTTAAGAACGGATCAACGTCGTAACCCGAGGACCCCCTGTATTGTAAACATTTTAGTTCGACTTCCATAATTCCAAAGTGTAAACACACTCCCACTTTCTCTCGTTGAAATATTTGAAACGGATCAGATCCTCGGTCATGTCTTCCTATGATTATGTCGAAGATAAAAGGCTTTCTCAAACTGGATCGCTTCATACGAATAAAGTAAAAGAGACGCTTTTTTGAACGGCTCGTTGAAATGAACTGATTTACAAGATTTAAGTCCTACAAAAGAGCCAAAAGTCCCATCACACATCCCAGTGATTTATTCATTCACTCCATAATAATAATAATAATAACAATAATAATAATAATGGCTATACTACTACTACTAATAATAATAATGATGATAATTACAATAATATTACTAATAATAGTAATAATAAAAATAATAATAATAATTACAATAATACTACTAATAATAATGGCAATACTACTTCTATTACTACTACTACTACTACTACTACTACTAATAATAATAATAATGACGATAATAATACTGCTACTACTACTACTACTACTACTAATAATAATAATGACGATAATACTGCTACTACTACTACTACTGCTATTACTACTAATAATAATAATATTTGTATAGAGCTTTTCAAGATAGTCAAAGATGCTTTACATGAAGAGACCAACGAAGGCAAACAAAAGAAATCAGAAAAATAATGAAAGTTGGTTTTAAAGAGATGTGTTTTCAAGACTTTTTATAGACTGAAATAACGTAAACTTTTATAGTTTTATAGTCACTATCGGTGTTATTGTCTGGAAAAGATTACTCTTCTTTCTGCTCCATTTCATTCAATTTTTGTATTGTTATCTCACTGTTGATGTCTTTTTATACTTCATGAAATAAACAAACAAAAATAAAATAAATCAAGAAACAGACTTCGTGGACACACCGAGGAGCACTTTCCAGTACTGTGACAAAGGAACAAAGAGCTGCTCCACTCCACTCCACGAACGACAAAGAAACTTTCAACCGCAGAACGTATATATTCTTCATATGTAACGGCGAGTTTCTGATCCAAAGCAAACACTTCCAGCCTGAAGATAATCTCCGTCTAAAGCACACTTGCTTACATAATGAACCCGAACTACGTAAACGTTTGAACATCTGATTTGACAAACCGAACAGAGATCAGAAAAGTCATATTTGCCTCAAGTGTAGTACTAGTAAAAGTACTGACTCAGAAACACTTCAAGTAACCATTTAGACTTACATACTTATTAACTTATTAGTAACAAGTACTCAGACCAGGACTAGACCGGGACTACACTGGGACTAGACTGGGACCAGACCGGGACCAGACCGGGACCAGACCGAGACTAGACCGGGACCAGACCGAGACCAGACTGGGATTGGACTAAACGTGGACTAAACGTGGACTAAACGTGGACTAAACGTGGACTAAACGTGGACTAAACGTGGACTAAACATGGACTAAACGTGGACTAAACGTGGACTAAACATGGACTAACCCAAAACATGCTCCAGGTAAAATCCTCCATCTTAGGTCCTGACCAAGCCGAGCAATAAAATCATGGAGATGGGTCCCCGGGCGCCTGAAAGACGAGCTGCCCACTGCTCCTGAAGGATGGGTCAAATGCTGAGAAATAATTTCCCTACGGGAATGAATAAAGTGTGTCTTCTTCTTCTTCTTCTAAACCAGGACTAGTCCAGGTCTAAACCAGGATTAAACCATCCCATGCGGCTCTTTGCCTGGTTTCGTGCGGCTCGTGCGTTCATGTCGAGGTTTGATGTGCGTGTTCGCTTCGTAGCAAGGACTGCATCGTTGGCCGTGGACGCGGTCTTGAGAGGGAGGCACGGTCCGGACACTGCCGGTGTCACCGGCCTCGGTCTCGTGCTCGCAGTCCCGGATGGGACGCGCGGCCTCGCGTCGGTCATGCTGCTCTATCACGGATTTGACCACGATGAGCGGGTTCACGTGTCCGCACGCCCCCCCCCCCTTCCCACGCTTCACTGTTAATACATTTTGTTGAAAATCTACGAAAGTTTGAGTGTTTAAACGAGAGACAAATGTGCGAAAACGTTAATTCCAGTCTGAGAAAAGTGTATAATGTGTGTGGTGAGGCGTTTACAGCCTTAAAACATGTAGAATAATTGTAAAATATAAAGTTGTCCTACTTCGTGGATTTCGCTTATTGCGGGTTATTTTTAGAACGTAAACGATAAACGAGGGACCACTGTATTCAGTTACATTTACCTGAGTACCTTTTTTAAAGAAATTGCACTTTTTAGAGGTTTTCTAGCAGCGTACTTCCACTCCTACTTGAGGAATATTTGTAACAGTACTCTTGAGTAAAAATTGTGGTTCCTCTTCCCACTGTGAGTAAGGCTGCGTCCCATTACTCTCTCTTACCCCTTCCCCTACCCCTTTATCTACATCTTTGTCTTGCCCTTTGATACCGAGCTGGGAGGGCTCGGCTTAAGCAGGCTGTTTTGAAGTAAAGTTACTTCTACTTGTGTACAATTCTCCTTCACTTAATACAATACTGTTGGTTTAAATACTGTTACTCAAGCAGAAAACAAAGTACAGAGTTAGAAAAATACTATCATGTACACAAAACTTATTAGTAAACAATACTCAAGAAAACAAAGTAAATATAACTAGATTTGAACACATAGTATTTACCAAAATTGTCATTATTTGTTCCATTGTGTAAGGATTCCTACCGTTTTGGCCTCTTGACTCCACTGATCAGATCCTTAATGTCGTAGAACCTGATTTTTGAGAACAACATTTTGGGCATGTTTCCATTCTCGGATCTCTGTACATAAAATAGTTGATTCTAACCTGGGCTCTCCTCTTTTCACTTCAAACTTCAGAGGAAAAAAAGAAAGAATCTGTGACGTTTTTGAACAAGCCGCTACAGGCCCGTGGATGCCTTTGGTACGTACGCAGCAGACAGTCCCGGGGCACTGCTGGAGCCAGGGTCAGGAGGAGTTTGTTGGAGCGTGAAAATGGACTTGAATGTGATGTAAAAGTGTATCTGTGTGTTCAAATGTCTCAGTAAGAATGAGAAGTTCCATATTTTTGTTTGTAAAAGTTAAATAAACACAAGTGATTGATGCGTATAGAACTGGGGAGGGCAATTATTTTTTCCATGGGGCCACATGAGAAACAAAATACTGTGGAGGGCTGGGCCAAAAGGCTTTACTCAGTTCTGCATAATATTAATTGCATTTCTTCATTAAAATAAAAACAGCAAATGGCATTATTTTGATGCGCTGGTAAGACTGGTAAAAGTTTATGTCATGACTAAGCAATGAAAAAGTGAGGTTGACTTACAAAAAATGTCATTTAAAAAAACACCTCTAAAATAAAAACATCCATCCATTTCTCTTCTGTTTGTTGCAGGGTCAACAGTCTAAACAGGGACTCCCATACCTCCTTCACTGCGGACACTTCCTCCAGCTCCTCTGGGGGGACCCCAAGGTGTTCCCAGGCCAGCCAGGAGACATAGTCCCTCCAGCGTGTCCTGGGTCTTCCCCGGGGCCTCCTCCTGGTGGGACATGCCCGGAACACCTCCCAAGGGAGGCGTCCAGGAGGCATCCGGAACAGATGCCCGAGCCACCTCAGCTGCTCCTTTCGACGTGGAGGAGCAGCGGCTCTACTCCAAGCTCCTCCTGTGTGACTGAGCTCCTCACCCTCTCTCTAAGGGAGCGTCCAGCCACTCTGTGGAGGAAACTCATTTCATTTCGGCTGCTTGTATCCGCAATCTTTTCCTTTCAGTCATTACCTTGTAAACATCGCCACTTACAAGTGAACAGGCTAATAATAATAACAATAATAATAATAATAAAAGGCACGCAATCGAATAGACAGAAAATAGCAACAAGCAATTTATAGACTTCTGACTTTTTTTGTGTGTAAAGGTTTTGTGATTCAAATATATCACTTTTTGGACTAATATTGTTTTGAGAAGAAAAAAAAAAGCTTTATCAACTGTCCCCGCTAACTTGCCGGTGTCCCGTCGAAATGGGCCGCCCCGTCAGAATGAGCTCCAAGCGCTACTGCGCATGCGCGCGCATGCGCAAACCACCCCTGAGTGTTGTTCCCTTTAAATGCCATCGAGCTTGGCTCCAGAGGCAGAAGTTGAGTTGCTTTCTACAGAAGTGGACTTGTTTTCAACAATTGCAACGCAAGTAAGTAACATTTTAACATTTTATTGGATTTATTGTATGTTACAACCAACATACAACCAATTACATTTAACAATGTATTGGATTTATTGTATGTTATAACCAATTACGCACGTAAGGAATGATAATTTGCGGCAGATACCTACGTCAAATGATAATAGTTTGGATTTAACATTTGACTGCATCGTTATGGTTTTTATTACATCGTATTTTGTTATTTTGTTTCTATGTGAACGTAGAAAACGTTGTAACTTTGTTTAGAAAGGCGCTGTGTATAATTAGCCTTATTTTGTCTTTTACAGTTTCTTACATTTGTGAACAAAACTATGGAGAGATCCAAGCAAGTGTTTCAGTTCCTGACAAGTGGGGAATACCCAGTTTTCCCGTCCGAAGTTCCTATTGACATGCCAGCTGAGGGGAAAATGAAAAAGTGTATGAAAAGCGCTTTATAAATATTGTTTGATTGATTGATTGATTGATATTTTTGTAAATATAAATATATTTGTAAATGTTTCTTCTGTTGTCCCTTTTCCTGTCCTCATAAATCATGAATAAGAGACAAGCCTTATTTGACAGATAATATAAGCGTGTCAGAATGAGCTCTGTATTTGTTCATGAGTAAGAAATACTTAGTAAATAATGAACTAATTATTTTACAAAACATTTACAAATATTTGTTAATGAGTTAGAAATATATTAAATATTTGTTAATGAGTAAGAAATAATCAATTTAATCTCGCCAGAAAGACCCATTGAAAGGAGATATTATGACACGCATGGTCCCTCCCACTCAACCAATCCTAAAAATACAAATAATTATCTATAATTATTTGTATTTTTACAAATAATTAGCTTTGAATCTATACAACTGTAAACAACTCACGCATACAACTGTAAACGAAAAACGGCGTATTTCGACGTAAGGCGGCCTATTTCGACGGGGGGGCGTAACCCGATAGACATCGCCGTCAAAATAGGTCAGTGGTGGGCTCATTCTGACGAGGCGGCCCATATCGACAGTACACCGGAACTACTTTCGTCAGCGCCAGAACCGGGGCAGAACTCGGCTCAGAGGACACTGTCAGGGGTAAGTCAGTGTTAATGCACGACACTGCTGAAGGGGACGCCATACAGATTCATATCAAAAAACCCAAACTATCCCTTTAAATGACATTCTTTGTAAGGCAACCTCACTTTTTCATTGCGCAGTCAGAACATAAACTCTTCCCAGTCTCACCAGTGCGTCAAAACAATGATATTAACTGCTTTTTATAAAGAAATACAATTAATATTATGCAGAATTGAGAGAATTGAGTCCCAGCCTTCCACAATATTTTCTTTTTCTCATGTGGCCCATGGAAAAAATACCCTGCCTTACACACTGCTTCTGATTGGACTGGCAAATGATTGGACAAGAAATAGAAAATATTCTGTGTATAAATATGACTAATAATCCTTTATTTCTATTGTTTGGCATAACTGACCTTGTTGTGAAGGACAAACAAGAGAAATTTGTTCAGGATGCTGGCTTTTTGTGCTAGAAAAGGGTTTACTAGTGAATTAGAAATGTGACCAGGCTCCTGCTAAAGCTCAGTGGCAGAAGACAGTTTGTTTTTTTTCCTCTCGATTACCTCACGTGTCAGCTTCATCATACGGGCAATAGTTTTAAGAAGACTTGGGAACCTTTTTTGATGTATGAACTTGAGATCTCAGGTGTTATGAACAGAGCATTTACATTTTGAACTGGTGTATCTGTGTCATATAGGAATGGGCCAATGTTTGTATTCTATTTTTTATTTTCTTTAAACTAAAAAACAATATATATGCTCAGCGCTGGATTTTCCCCATCGTCTGACAGGCGGTCGAGGCTTGTTTCAAAGTTGAGCCTGGTAGGATTGATTTCATCCTTGTCGGCTCCTGCAGGTAGCGAACTTCCCTTTTTTTTATCCCTGGTGTAACATGCAGGTCTGGAATGATGGAATTTGTTTTGTTTACGAGTTATTGAAGCTAAATGGACTGTGATCAACTGCCCTGTTTTCAGGGCCCTGGGTCAAATGCAGAGAATTAATTTCCCTACGGCAGGAATGTCCAAACTATGGCCCGTGGGCCAAATGTGGCCCTCAGGCAAAGTTTTCTTGGCCCTCAGGCTTCCAAGTGAATTGGCCCAAATTACCTTGAGCAGAACTTTTGACTGCAAGATTTTTGAAAATCTACCTTGATAAGACAATATTTAATATTTATTGTGTGGTTTTGAGGATCTTAGCACAAATAAAGGACTGAAGCTCATTCTAACGTGTTAAACATGCATATTTCAATTATTGACTGTCCTGAGCACCAGTGTATGGCCCTCGATCGGCCCTCTGCTTCGTCTGTGTTTAGATATGTGACCCTTGATGAAACAAGTTTGGACACCCCTGCCCTACGGGGATAAACAAAAGATAATTACAAAAAAACAAAAAAACAAAATGCAAACTGTGTGAACTCGATCTGAATTTGAAATCCATCCATCCATTTTCTTCCTCTTATCCGGGGCCGGGTCACAGGGGCAACTGTCTGAGCAGGAACTCCCAGACTTCCTTCACCCTGGACACTTCCTCCAGCTCCTCTGGGGGGGACCCCAAGGTGTTCCCAGGTCTTCCCAAGGGAGGCGTACAGAACATATCAGCTGCTCCTCTCGAATTGAAATCATCTCACAAACCTGACCTTTTTCCTTTACCATCGTGAACCAGCAGATGGCACTATACAGTCCTAACTTCTTGCTCGTACGCACACTATAATTGAAGAAAAAACACAACAGGAACAGCAACACATTTTATTATGAAAATAAAACAGAACACAATCTCAACACTTCTCCTTCGTTCATGCGGTCAAAGGTTATTCAAACTACACATCATAGACCGTACCGAGTCTACGCTACACATGCAGGTTTGGATGGTCGCCCGGGTTACCGCTACATTTACAGACCGAGTCCAAGAGAGAACAGACCCTACACGGCAAAAGAACGGCCACGTTTACATGAGCGCTTTAATTCCGAATAAAAATTTTATTCTGAAGAAATATTAATTCTGCTTTTTAAAAAAACAGTTTAATCATTTTCATCAGGAATTGAGTGTTTATTCAGAATTACACTGGGTGGTTTATTCGGATTTTAAAGCAGAATTAATATATTCCTCAATCATGTCAACGTTTATTCTTCGTAAAAATAATTCTGGTCGTTCAACACATTTTATCCACTGCTCTTCGGATTTGTGAGCGGGATGTGGGACTGGGCTGAGGTCGAGCAGCCGTTAACTCAGTTCGTCTTCTTCGTCCTTCTCCTCCTCAGCGACAGACTTAAAGCGTGAGGATAGAATTCTCCAGCTGCTGCTTAATTCTCATCGGAACTTCCGCCAGAAAAGTTTGGATCACGTTTGTGTCCGCGGCGTAACGACAAATCGAGATGACAAAAAGCCGGTAGCAGCTGAAGTGTGCGTTATCTTCAGGTCGGCGTAAATACGTTCGTGTCGTTGTCCAATCAGAACCCTTCCCGACCTCCAGACATTGAGCGGAATTAAATAAAGCCGATTTAACGCGTTTTTCATATAAACCTCAATCCGAAATGATTATTTTCATGTAAACTCGAAGGAGAATAATTTAATTCTGAACAATTAATTTGGAATTAAAAAACCTCATGTAAACGTGGCCAGTGCATCTATACAAGTTAACGTGTCAAAAATTGTATTTAGAAGGCTTGTACGTGATTTTAATTTATTCTCGTCACGTTGTGGTCACGATAAAAGCTGTTTGTTCAGGAAAGATCCATTAATTTGACAGAGTATTAGTAATAACCAATACAGAATCTACAGACCAGGCGGAATACTACTGGGAATTATGGGAAACCAATTGCCAAACCCTGTCCCCGACACTTTGTTCTGTCATGTGCATTTTCAAATTATAAATAGGCAGATAAGTGGACAAAATGGGAGTAAAAGTTCAAACTAAAGCACGTTTTTCACTCATGGTCCGAAATTTGGTTTAATTACTTTAATTACTCTAGATTTCTGGATTTGGGTCCAAGAGTGTTTTTGATTGATTTGATTTATTTTCCTATTTTTATCATTTTATTTTCAAAAATATCTGTCAAGGTAGAAATTTCATAAAATGAAATGTCTAAAAAGAAAGAAAATAAAAAAAAGTATGGGTAATAGTGCTTAAAAATGAAAAATGTATTGAAACCAGCCAAAAAAACAACAAAAAACAAATCTACAACTGGTTAAAAAGACTTAAATAACTGAATTAAACTCTGAATTCAAGTGATAATTAACTTGTATAGAAGCACACCGCAAAAATGCATAAGTTAAAACAATTTTGGTCTCAAAATGTAGCTTAACTCATATATTCCGACAATTCGGCAATGGTGATGGTTGAGTGGGCTTTAAAAACGTGGAGGAGCACTTCAGTTTGCCCGCCTGATGACATCACAGGGGGCTGAACGAAACATGATAGATTACACAAACACAAAAAAACACAATTTACAGAGGATACGTCAGTTCATTAGTCAGATTTCAAGTGCGGATTCTCAAGTGCTTAAACTCATACGGTTACACAATTAAGTGCCGTCTTTTCCAACAAAATACATAAAAAAATATCCATCGGACAGAATTCATGTAATAATAGCTGGGATAATACGGACAATAACGTAAACATGTTTGCAGATTTTGTGTTTCGAAGTTTGAATACGGACATTAATAGAATTTAAAGGGATAGTGTTTTTTTTATGTTAATCTGTATGCGGTAACATCGGTTCACTGCGCTCACGTTAGCTGCCTGTTGCCTGTTCACTCGTAAACTTCCCCTTACGGCGGACCGCAGCCGCCGTTCACTTCCGCTAAAGGTTAACAGGCTAATAATAAGTAATAGGAGCGCAGTGATACGAATCGAGACGAGATATGCAAATGCGAAAATACGCTGCTGGATTTTTCGTGGACAACGGGCTTAGACCTGGCTTAGTCCTGGCTTAGTCCTGGCTTAGTCCTGGCTTAGTCATCAGGAATCTTAGACCTGCTTTAGTCCTGGCTTAGACCTCGTTTAGACCTGGCCACACAAAGCCGTATTTGAACACTTTGTGCAGAGATAACCACGTAGAATGTGACTACACAGCTCTTTAAATTAATTTTCCCCAAAACATCTAATCTACGCTGCTGGATTTTTTGTGGATAACCGTTTGGGACGCAAATATATCACCTTTCGGACAAATATTTTGTTTTGAGAAGAAAAAACAGCTTTATTACGAGTCCCCGCGAACTCACCGGACCCAATTACCTGAGCTCCAGAACGTGAGCGGAACCGGGCTGAGCGCAA
Source organism: Paratrypauchen microcephalus (assembly GCA_036785185.1). NCBI lineage: Eukaryota > Metazoa > Chordata > Actinopteri > Gobiiformes > Gobiidae > Paratrypauchen > Paratrypauchen microcephalus. Next base: position 1,377,684 of record JAVJIX010000122.1, on the reverse strand, counting down.
ACTGTCAGCGGTAAGCCAGTGTTAGCGCGCGTAACTTTTAGAAGGAAACCCATACAGATTAACATTTAAAAAATATTAAAAAACGCACTATCCCTTTAATGGTCCTGTACCAGATTTTCTCCGCGTATTTAACCAAAATGCGTCTTCCCGAAGCACAGATATATTATACAAGCAGCTCTTGAGGTCAAAATAAGACCGCTGTGTATGTTTTCATTGTCCGAGAACCAGGAAGTGCATGTTAGCATGCTAGTTGTGGCTAGCTTGGTCTCTGAAAAGCTGTGAAAAGTGCTCATCACGGTGAATAACTCCGAACGAAGGTATGTGAGGATTAACTTTGGACCTCTGCGAACGGTTTGAAATGGACCGAGTTCTGTTTTTCACATTTTTTTTGAGACTGAAAATCAGGTACAGGGACTTAAACAGCAATTACACCTTTACATTTCGTAGTTTACAAGTTGAACAAAGAAAAGAAAAGAGTTGCATGTCCTTTGTGTTGTAGTATGCGGTATTGTAGTACATTTTTGGGACTAAAATTGAGCCGGGCCTGCGGTAGGAGCAGCTCTCTGTGTGTGTAGGACTGGTCTGGACACGTTGTGTGGGTGGTGATGTTGATGGTTTTAAACGTATACCTTCATTTGGCCTCTTGTGCTTTTTTGGCACTTTGTTTCTCTTTTGCCTGAAAAGAAAAAAAAATGTTTGCGGGACTTGTCAGAACTTTTACTTCACTGGCACATTTCTTATTTCCTACACTTATAAACAGCATTTTATTGTCAGCACGAACCATAAACTGTGTGAAAATGTTGACAAAGTGAGTGTGAGTGTGGATTTGAATTTACACAGGCCATGATAGAAACAGCATTTTATTCTCTACAAACCGAGCAAGTCAAAAGGAGACAGTGCCATCTAGTGGACTGTAGCAGTAGCAGGATGTTTTAAAAAAGTTTCAACCGTTGTTTAAAAAAAAAAAAGGTACTGCAATCACAACTGAACCTGCAGACAGACACGTCCAAGTTTGTCTCAGTCTCAGTTTATGGACAGGTTCATGTGAAGCTCAGAACCTCCAGATTTTCCTCCCTGAGCTGCAGAGGCTGCACTAGCACTGACTCGTGAAGGACTGTAAGTAGAGCCCGTTCAGATCAGAGAGTCCTAAATGCTCTTAGGATTTCTTAAATTGGAAAAGATTAATATTGGAACTAAGGGCAATGAAGAAAAACTTCAACAGAAATAAGGTTTGTTTAATACTACAAATCATTAAAAGAAATCTGCCAAGACCTGGCTTAGACCTGGCTTAGACCTGGCTTAGACCTGGCTTAGACCTGGCTTAGACCTGGCTTAGACCTGGCTTAGACCTGGCTTAGACCTGGCTTAGACCTGGCTTAGACCTGGCTTAGACCTGGCTTAGACCTGGCTTAGACCTGGCTTAGACCTGGCTTAGACCTGGCTTAGTTCTCGTTGAGAGATGGTTTAGTCCTCGTTGAGACCTGGTTTAGTCCTCGTTGAGACCTGGTTTAGTCCTCGTTGAGACCTGGTTTAGTCCTCGTTTAGACCTGGTTTAGTCCTCGTTGAGACCTGGTTTAGTCCTCGTTGAGACATGGTTTAGTCCTCGTTTAGACCTGGTTTAGACACACTTTCTTCACACCTCTTTCTCTTTTTGATTTATTTTTTTTCCACCATGACGATTATTATTGCCTTTTGTTTGCTTTTATTTAATTTTTGATAATGTCTGGATTTAATATTTATTATTAAGATGTGTTTTTTTTTCGTTTTGTTTTTGAAAGTAAGAAAAATGTAAAAGGAAAAAAAAATGATGTGATTTGTAAATACTGCATCAGTAAACTGTGATTCCTAAATAAAAATTCAAAAGTTCAAGACTCCATGCACAGCTTCGAGGTGCTGGTAGCAGCAGAAACAGTCAACAATTCCAGAACAAAAAAGAAGGTTTACCACACACTCGCTTGACTTTATTCTTTATTAGGCTAGAGCGAACAATGCGTTTCGCCTCTACAGCATCACCAGGTTTGAGGTAAACCTGATGAAACCTTCTCTTTTGTTCTGGAATTCTTAATGAAAGTATTTATTTAAAAAAAAAAAAAACTGCAAAGATCCAAAGCTTGTATATGGTTCCTTTTAGAGACATTTGCACTTTTTAGCGCATCGGCTAGCTGTATCAGTTCTCCAGCACAGGCCAGTATTTAGTTTTGGCCAAAAGAACCCACATAAAGCTGTATTTGAACACTTTGTGCAGAGATAAGCATGTAGAATGTGAGTTCACAGCTCTTTAAATTAATTCTCCCCAAAATATGTAATATAATCTAATTCAGACCAAACATATCAGCAGTTTATACTCTGGATTCTAAAGAGTCTGTATCCGTATCGGCCGATCTCTAGCTCCTTTAAATAAACGTATATTCATGTATAATCAAAGAAATCTACAGAAGTCGACAGAGGCCATATTCATAAGCAATATTTTTTCTTCCTTGTTATCCCGAGATAACGAGAGAATTAAGTTGAGATCTCGAGAAAACACCACAATTAATTTGTGATCTCGAGTATTGCGTCTATTTCTCAAAATCAAGGTTGAAATTTTAGTACCGTGACAACATGAGTATTGATTAGTATCTGATTTTCGGTTCTTTTGACGACTCTAATAGAAATAGATGTGTAGTTTACAAGGTTATTATAGACTAAAAACTAAAATTGAAAAGATATTTTCGTTAACTGAAATAAAAATGACAATTAAAAGAAAAACAACAATAACTGAAACTGTATTGTGTGTTTACAAAACTTAACTAGAACTAACTGAAATTATAGATAAACTAAAGCAGGACTAAACCAGGACTAAAGCAGGACTAAACCAGGACTAAGGCAGGACTAAGGCAGGACTAAGGCAGGACTAAGGCAGGACTAAACCAGGACTAAGGCAGGACTAAGGCAGGACTAAACCAGGACTAAGGCAGGACTAAACCAGGACTAAGGCAGGACTAAACAAGGACTAAAGCAGGAAGCAGGACTAAACCAAGACTAAACAAGAACTAAACGAGGACTACACTAGGACTAAAGAAGGAATAAACAAGGACTAAAATTATTCCGTGATCTCAAGAAAACAACTGAAACGTCTACCTCCACGTTATGACAGGCTGACTTCCGGGGCTATTTCTCATTCTGATAGACGCGTTTTTGGTCATTAGAATGTCTGGAATAATAATCGATCAGCTAATAAGACAATATTTTGATCAGGGGTTGACACAGGGGGAGATTGCATTACGTCTTTTAATTCGGGATCATTTCAAGATTAGTCCGCGGCACCTCCGCAGAAGACTGGCCCGGCTTCGTCTTTACCGACGGAGATACAGTGTTTTCTCGAGATCTTGAGTTAATTTTCTAAATTTCTGTTAAGGTGGAAAATAATCATTACGAACATGGCCTGTCGGCTTTCGTAGAAATCCTCAAATTGTTCCCCCAGCTCTTAACTTCATGAACGCTCGATATTTGAATTTGTTTATATCCTTTAAACAACAATTTCAGTGGGATTTTGAAGACCCTGGTGTTTATTCTTCAATCTTTACTGCGTGTGGTTTTATTTGACTCGTTTAAAGGAAAATTAATGTTTTTTACAATCTGAGCCTTATTTCGGTAATAAAACAAGTTGTTTTACTCACCCATAGCACTTTGGTGCTATGGGTGCTATGGTGCTATGGGTGACTAATGTCTTAGTCTACACTTTCGTTTGAGTCAAAAGTGGCCTCTAATCCGAGATTTAGCCATAGTTTCGAGTAGATGAGGAGGACAGTGTGCATGTGCTCAGTCACAGCTGATTTGCAGATAAGAAGACGCTCATAACTTTTCTGTTGCGAGCGACACATGGCAGAAGATTGGGACTTTGAGGCTGAAGAGGACTTCTGGAGGACTGAGGACTGAAGAGGAGTATACGGATGAGGAGACAGAATGGATACAGAAAGAATGAAGCGGAGACAGTTTGAGGAGCAGCAGAGAACAGCCATCGGTTTCGCATTACTTCTCAGAATCATGCGCTGAATCCGCTGGCCTTCCTTTTCCTTTGCTGGTAAAAAAATCGTCCTGACTGAAGTGGGTACTGCAAACACGATGGTACAAACGTCTTACAGCTTTGCCTTTCATGTTTGGGTCCCGAGAGCTGAGAGCGAAATCAGCTGTGACTGAGCGCATGTGCACTGTCCTCCTCATCTACTCGAAACTATGGCGAAATCTCGGATTAGAGGCCACTTTTGACTCAAACAAAAGTGTAGACTAAGACATTGAGCTTCTATGATTTGAAAAGTGCTAAAGTTTGTGTTACTTTGGTGACTGCAACGTCGTGCCCCGAGAACTCACGTTAACGGATATCGCTAATCTAAAACATCTCCGGAAACGCTCCAAATGACACCAAAGTGCTATGGGTGAGTAAAACAACTTGTTTTATTACAGAAATAAGGCTCAGATTGTAAAAAAAAAAACTTTAATTTTCCTTTAATTGAAGAAACATGAGGTACCTTCTCTACCAACGGCATCAGCTGCTGGTACTCCGCCAACGTCTTCAACAGCTCCATGATGAACGGAAGGTAGTTGTGTTTCCGTCGGATGTTTTCAATCTGTACGAGATATAAAAAATAAAAAAAATAAAAAGCGCACATCACATTAGGACTATTAAAAATATTTCAATAAGGGCCCACATTACGCCATTTCCTAATCTATCTTGTAAAGTTTCCTCATCACAAACACACCTGGAGTTGTGTTTTGTTTCATTAACACGTTTAAAGACAGAAACTCATATTTCTCTGAAGTGAAAACTCTGTTCCACCTTGTGATGTCATGTGGTAACACAGGACGAGCTCCACTATGTTTTTAAACTCTATACACCCTCATTAGAATCATTCCACGGCGTGCGGCTCTTCGCCTGGTTTCGTGCGGCTCTTGCGTTCGTTCATGTCGAGGTTTGATGTGCTCGGACTGCGTGCACGGTTTGGGCACGGGCCTCATGCTCGCAGCCCCGGGTGGGACGCGCAGTCTCGCGTCGGATTTGAGCACGACGAGCGCACGTGCCCCCCCCCACGCTTCACTATTAATACATTTTGTTGAAAATCTACAAAAGTTTGAGTGTTTAAACGAGAGAGAAATGTGAGAAAACGTTAATTCGAGGGATTACTGTACTGACAAATATTGGTCGTTAATATCGGCCCACTTTTACACATCAGGCCGATACCGATATGTTAAAAATTTGGGAATATCGGCCGATACCGATGTTAATACCGATATATCATGCATCCCTAAAGGAAACAACTCCATGTCTGATTTTGAGGAGGTAACAACATTCTGACATGGCTAAAGCTCACAAGAGTCAATTTTGTGTAATACAGGACCTTTAAAATCAATATTGACATTTAAATTCTGTTAATAAGAAGAATTATTTATGCAAGAACATTTTATGTACCACGTTTTTATCGCGCTTTTTGACCTCACACGACATGCAGTGTACAGTATTCAGGGATGAAAGTGGCCAATCATGAAAAAAGCGGAAAGTCCCCCCCCCGCTGGAAAATTTTAAAATTCTGAAATTTGGATTTCTATATGCTATATGTTAGCAATAAAGTTAAACTGTACATAAAAGTACAAAAAAAACCCACATTTTATTAACAGGTAGGCCTACTAGGAGTATATATTGGATTTGTTTTTGCTTTGCACTTTGTCTAATCAGAGCGCATTGAGGAGGAGCTTATGCGCGCAAAAAGGCGCAGGTGAAAAAGCGAGGAGCGACGCGTGAGGCACGGGCAGGTAGGATGAGGTATAGGATGTTTTATAAAGTTTAACCTGTGTACACGCAATGGTACAGGCTGTTGCGAAAGAGCTGCACTCACTCGCTCGGTCCGCGGCTCCAGACACGGGCTTGAGCCCGTGTTTAATACGAAGTTTAATACACGTACTTTTGTTCTGAATACGGGACGATTCTGTTATTCAAGGACAGTTGGCGACCCTAAACACAACTATACATATATATACACCCAAAATCTTTCAACGAATTTGCACAGATGTTAAAAAAAAAAAAAAAAAAAAAAAAAAAAAAAAATTACCCCGCAGCTGGAAAAAAAAGCAGAGATCCGCTAAAAAACGGAACTCTTTCATCCCTGAGTATTTACAGTAAACAGGACTCCGGAAGCAAATAAATAAAATACAGTAATCCCTCGTTTATCGCGGGGGTTTGGTTCCAGAAATAACCCGCAATAAGTGAAATCCGCGAAGTAGAACAACTTTATATTTTACAATTATTATACACGTTTTAACGCTGTAAACGCCTCACCATACACATTATACACTTTTCTCAGACAATCAGGACGCACAACACAATGTTGATACACTATAAAAAATAATTGAAATAAATAATTTGCTAAACAGCGAGGCCGCGAAAAGTGAACCGCGATAGAGCGAGGGACCACTGTATCTTGCTCAAGGACAAAACAACACACACTAGTAACGGGAAACAGGAAACAGGATTGAACTGCCAACCTCTGAGTGTGCACTCTACCAACTGAGCCACAACCAAGTATCTAGTTGGATATTCAAGTAAAAATTCAGCTTAACATATTTTAATGAATTCGAAAAAGGTGCTGAGACAACAAATATGAATTTTTTAAATTATTTTTTCCTACAACTACTTTTTTATTGTAGACCTTTTTGATAAAATGATAAAAATTTAGAATAGTGTGTTTTTAAAATGTTTAAATGAACCTCCCTGTGTGACAGTGGTCAGTGCTGCGTTCTCAGCTCAGAGTACTTTATACTTTACGTACTTTATATCTCTGTAGTTTCTGGTTCTCGGCCTCGATGAGTAGTTGGAATTTGGCGATTTCTGAGCTGACGAATGAGCTGCTCTGGTCTGTGTCCATCGGCTCGTCCTGAGAGGAGAAAACCACATAAACAACTCGATATTTACACATTACCAGAGGAATCCACGGCAAAAGGAGAAATTCTATTTGTCAACTGGACAAAAGTTTATTTGGTCGAAAACGTTTCGCAGCTCATCCACACTGGATGCGGCCTTATATCTTGTCCAGTTGACAAATTTTGAATTTCTCCTTTTGCCGTTACCAGAGATAATTCCATTTAGGGTTAGGGTTACTACAGCAACTACAGCTCCACCAAGTGTTCATCTGACTCACTCACATCATTTGAGGAATATGTTTGCTCCATCCTTCGTCTATGTGCATTTCTGTACAATTGTACGTGTTTCTCAATAGCCCTGTTCTGCATGTACCCTCCGCCTGTGCCCTCTATCCTCCGCCTGTGACCTCCACCTCTACCCTCCGCCTGTGACCTCCGCGTGTACCCTCTACTCTCCGTCTGTACCCTCTGTCTGTACCCTCCGCCTGTGACCTGTACTCTCCGCCTGTGACCTCCACCTGTGACCTCCACCTGTGACCTGTAACCTCCGCCTGTGACCTCCGCCTGTGGCCTCTACCCTCCGCCTGTGATCTGTACTCTCCGCCTGTGACCTCCGCCTGTGACCTGTACTTCTCGCCTGTGACCTCCACCTGTGACCTGTAACCTCCGCCTGTGACCTCCATCTGTGACCTGTACTCTCCACCTGTGACCTCCGCCTGTGACCTCCGCCCTCCGCCTGTGCACTCCGCCTGTGACCTGTACTCTCCGCCTGTGACCTCCGCCTGTAACCTGTACTCTCCGCCTGTGGCCTCTACCCTCCACCTGTGCCCTCCGCCTGTACCCTCTACTCTCCGCCTGTACCCTCCGCCTTTGCCCTCTGCCTGTGCCCTCCACCCTCCGTCTGTGCCCTCTACCCTCCACCTGTACCTGTCTGTACCCTCCACCCTCCGCCTGTACCTCTGTCAGTTGTGTCTGCAGCTCTGTGATTTTGCGTTCGTAGATCATTTTTCTGTCCGACACGATGGCCATGAGGTTAAAGCGGATCTCTCCTTCACTGTACCTGCGAGAAACGGTCAGAAGATTCAGTTAGAAACACGTTTCAGTCCAAATATTGTGACAGAGTATTCGTGTAGTTGTGTACTTCTGTATCCTCTTCTCGATGACCGGGTGCACGGCGCTGATCCAGTTGTCCTGATTACAAACACCTGCACAAAACAACAACAGTTAACAGTTACTAGACTTTTCTTTTAGGTTCTTTTGTTCTGCATTTAATTTAATGTTGTGCTATTTTTAACGATTAGACAAGAGGGTTTATTAAGCCATCGTTTCTTATTGTTATTAATTAGGGATGGGAATACTGTATCAATTAGGGATGTCAACAATTAATCGATTAACGGTTAATTGTCGATTAAGACGTTGGTCGATCAAAATGCATTAATTGTAATTAACCGCGGACACGCGGACATGCGCACCCGCGTGGTCATGAAACAAGGCAACCACGCTGCGCCAAGATCGACTCACAGCCGACCGCAGGCGCCAACGGCACTGCTCAGCAGCCCCGGTGTAAGCGCGAGGCGAGATCTAACCCGGAATGTGTGCCGCTGCTGGTTTCGCCGCGGCCCGCGCCCCGAGCCCCGCGCGGCTGGCCTGCGGCTCGGAGCGCGGGGCGCGGCGAAACCAGCACGCGCCCCAGTGGTTTAATCCTGGTCTAGTCCAGGTCTAGACCCGGTCGAGTCCCGGTCCAGTCCAGGTCCAGTCCAGGTCCAGACCTGGTTCAGAGCTGGTCCAGTCCACGTTCAGTCCTGGTCTAGTCTCTTAGCCAATCAGGACAGAACACAATGTTACTCTATAAAAAAAATGTTACACTATAAAAAAAAATTGGATAGAGCGAGGGATTACTGTATTTTGTTATTCAGCATCAATACATTTGTCTGCTTTTTACTAAGGAATAATTAATTGAGGAATATACAATATAATAATACTATGATATATTTATGACTCAGTGTTATGTTACTATAGCTTATATTCTTAAAGACCCTATTGAAACACTAAAATTCAGGTGAAAAACGCCGCTTATCAGTTAATCGTTAATCGACCGATAAGGTCAATCAACTATCAGTTAATGAATTAACCGATAATTTGCATCCCTAGTATCAATAAACAAGTCAGTTTTATCAATTTGATAAATATTAGGTGTCAAACAGCAGGAGTGTTCTGCTTGTCCTTTAGATGTTTACAAATGAGTTTCAAATAAGTTCTACTCAAATGTCTTCTCCGATAAAGGAGAATTAACGTTTTTTTAGAATCTGAGGCTTATTTCGGTAATAAAACAAGTTGTTTTACTCACCCATAGCACTTTGGTATCATTTGGAGCATTTCCGGAAATGTTTTAGATTTGCGATCTCCGTAACGTGAGTTCTTGGGGCATATGTTTGCAGTCTCCAAATAACACAAACTTTAGCACTTTTCAAATCATAGAAGCTCAATGTCTTAGTCTACACTTTCGTTTGAGTCAAAAGTGGCCTCTAATCTGAGATTGAGCCATAGTTTCGAGTAGATGAGGAGGACAGTGCACATGCGCTCATTCACAGCTGATTTTGCTCTCAGCTCTCGGGACCCAAACATGAAACGCAAAGCTGTAAGACGTTTGGACCATCGTGTTTGCAGTGTTTACCAGCAAAGGAAAAGAAAGAAGGCCAGCGGATTCAGCGCACGATTCTGAGAAGTAATGTGAAACCGATGGTTGTTCTCTGCTGCTCCTAAAACTGTCTCTGCTTCATTCTTCCCGTATCCATTCTGTCTCCTCATCCGTATACTCCTCTTCAGTCCTCAGTCCTCCAGAAGTCCTCTTCAGCCTCAAAGTCCCAATCTTCTGCCATGTGTCGCTCGCAACAGAAAAGTTGCGTCTTCTTATCTGTGAAATAAGCTGTGAATGAGCACATGCACACTGTCGTCGTCATCTACTCGAAATTATGGCCACTTTTGACTCAAATGAAAGTGTAGACTAAGACAATGAGCTTCTATGATTTGAAAAGGGCTAAAGTTTGTTTTATTTGGAGACCGCAAACATATGCCCCGAGAACTCATGTTACGGATATCGCAAACCTAAAACATCTCCGGAAATGCTCCATATGGCACCAAAGTGCTATGGGTGAGTAAAACAACTTGTTTTATTACCGAAATAAGGCTCAGATTGTAAAAAAAAAACGTTAATTCTCCTTTAAGGTTAGAGGAGTATCGGTGAAAAATTACCTCAACATGTACATTGGAATATCACCCATCTCTTTTCATTGATACTGAATTTTGTTTCATTTTATGCTTTACAAAAAACTCCAGGGTGTGTTGTTATTGTCAGTAAACTTGTTGTGGTGTGGAGTGGGTCTCACCCAGGTCTATGGGCCCCTCCCGGAGCCCGTCCAGCTCGTACAGGCGCCCGTTCACGGGGACATAACTCACAAAGTGGAACGCGTCTTCATCTTTAGACGAAGACTTGGCGTCAAACTCAAACATCTGCTGCCTGTGAAGGAGACAATGTTTACTGAGCTTTTGGTTTACACATTCCATTAAGAATCATCCATTTACACTAAAAAACAAGACTCGGAGGATTAAATTAACTGTATTTAGCCTTTCCTGCACCCTCACAGTTTTAATAAAAGTTCTACAATCACAACTGGACGTGCATCTCCAGAGCCTTAACCTGCAGATAGATTGTCTCATTCTTAGTTTAAGGACAGGCTCATGTGAAGCTCAGAACCTCCAGAATCCCCTCAGTGAGCTGCAGAGGCTGCACTAGCACTGACTCATGGTTGGCTGCAGGTGCTGGGGTTTATGCAGTTTAAGTTTATGAGGCTCATTCTGCTTTTATAAACATCAATACCATCATGTCGTGTTTTTGTAACTCTGAATCAGCATTACAACTGTTAGAACTGAATAAACGCTCCATTTGATTTGTTTCTCTTGTATCTGGGGACACAGTGAGGGCATGGAATTTAAAATCTAAATCTTACATTCAGTTCTTTTAAAACCAAATGGTGAATAGTTGATATGAAATAAATAATCTAATAAATTACTCAGCACCAACTTGCATCTGGTTCCATTTTTTTCAGTAATCAACAACAGTGCGTCTCATCTCGAAGGCGATAAGACACAGAGTTTAATATTGTGACCTACAGCTTGGATTTGACGCAGTATTTATATATTTGAAACAGTATTTATATATTTGAAACAGTATATATTTGACACAGTATTTATATATTTGAAACAGTATATATTTGAAACAGTATATTTGAAACAGTATTTATACATTTGAAACAGTATATTTGAAACAGTATTTATATATTTGAAACAGTATATTTGAAACAGTATATATTTGACACAGTATGTACATATTTGAAACAGTATTTATATTTGACACAGTATTTTGAAACAGTATTTATATATTTGAAACGGTATATATTTGACACAGTATGTATATATTTGACACAGTATTTATATATTTGAAACAGTATTTATACATTTGAAATGGTATATTTGAAACAGTATTTATATATTTGAAACAGTATATTTGAAACAGTATTTATATATTTGAAACAGTATATTTGAAACAGTATTTATATATTTGAAACAGTATTGTTTCAAATATTTATATATTTGAAACAGTATTTATATATTTGAAACAGTATATAAATATATTTGATGCAGTATATAAATATTTGAAACAGTATTTATATATTTGAAACAATATATAAATATATTTGAAACAGTATTTATATATTTGAAACAGTATATAAATATATTTGAAAGTTTATATATTTGAAACCGTATATAAATATATTTGAAACAGTATATAAATATATTTGAAACAGTATATAAATATATTTGAAACAGTATTTATATATTTGAAACAGTATATAAATATATTTGAAACAGTATATATTTTGTGGAGGAGGGAAACGAGTCCTCAGATGAGAACATGTTGAGCTTTTCACCTGGCGAAGCCGTTGTGCACCTGCCGGATGACTTCAGAGTTACTCAGCGCCAAACCTTTCATCTGAGGAGAGACGAGACGGTTTAAAAACACCAACCGAATCACCGGAGCATCAGAGGAGCAGGAAAAGCACATAAAAACAACTTCAGCATTAAAGGTCCCATGGCATGAAATTTTCACTTTCTGAGGTTTTTGAACGTTAATGTGAGCTCCCCTACCCTGTTTAGGGCCCCCCAATGGCTAAAAGTTGCGAAATGTCTAAACTGAGCATTTGCGATCCTTTTCTGCGTTACACAAAACCAGTGTTGAAACGGGCGAGTTCGGACAAGGCACCTTTTTGACGTCAGATCGGCAAATGCAGCTCCAACCCCTCCCTCTGTCTCCGCTCAGCGCCCCTGTATATCCCGCCCAGAGAGTTTGGACTGTGAATGCACTACGCAATGCGAAATGCGTTTTTTTATTTGCCTGGAGGCACCTGCGAGTGTTTCTAGGCTCGGAAGTCCTTTATCTGAGCCTCTGGACCTTTGAACAGCAGTGGTTTAATTTTATTTTATGTGGAAATGTGTTTATTTTTCAATGGAACACTCCAACTCTCTCCCCCCGTGCAAAAACAAGGAAATGGATAAGAGAGCGCACAGAGAGACAGCGGAGCATTTAGCCACGCCCCCACCTTCTACAATTGGCCAGCTTTTTCCTCCTCATTTGCATTCAAGCAACAACGCCCATTATAGAGTGTTCTGAGTGAGGAAAATGACTCTTTTTCAGCTTATCTTTGTTTCTCATGCACTGAGTGTTGATTTTGAAGAAGGATTCATTTACAGTATTAGGGAACCATTAAGGAGCCATATAAAAGCATCAAGAAGTACCATGTCATGGGATCTTTAAAAAGGACATTACATATTTTGTCGTTTTATGTTACGTTTCATCAAAAACAGACCTGGAGTTGTATTTTCGTTTCATTTACACGTGTATAAATTAGTGCCGTCAGGCGATTTAAAAAATTAATCTAAATAATTACAGGATTTGTAATTAATTAATCTAATTAATCGCATTTTAAGAGTGTGTGTGTGATAGAGAGAGACAGGGAGGGAGAGAGATTGTGAGCGAGCGAGCGAGCAAACAAACAAACGGACTTTGCGATCGAGTTTGTCAGTTTTCATGTGGTCGCTTTGCTCATTTGTTTCCAAAATTCTGCGAGCGTGGTTTGTTGGTTTGTTGAAGTGTGCTCATGCTCGCTCTATCACCGGTAACGATGGAACTTGTCCGGACGTGTTTATCATTCAATTGATCCGTCAGGCTGGAGCAGCTTTGGTGATCGGAAAATTCTTCTTGACAAAAGCTCCAAATCAGCGCGTTCTTGTTGATCGTCCCGTCTTCGTTCTTTTTATAAATAAACTTGCCGTTCAAAGGCCCTGGCAGCGATTTGCTCGCCGCACGCCAAATTTAAAATGCACATTGAATTGCCACTCATAATTAACTGCGTTAATTTTTATAACATGTTAATTTGCAGTGTAATTAATTTATGTTATTAACGCTTTAAACTGACAGCCCTAGTTTAAATCACAGATTCTGCAGTTGTTCTCACAAACTGAAAACACTCTGTTCCACCTTGTGATGTCATATGGTAATACAGGAAGTGCTCCACTGTGTTTTTAAACCCCGCAACTTCACCGAAATCATATGGACGATTTCAGCTTTGGAATTGCCAATCTTTACTGAACCAAAAAGTAAATTGTAGCTGTTACCTTGAAAACCAGGGCTTCAGATGTCAACAAACTAATAATACAAACGTGTGTGAAAGAAACGAAACACAACTCCAGTTATTTTTGAGGAGAAAACATCCTAACATGGCTTAAAGCTCACAAGAGTTTTGTGTAATATAGGACCTTTAATTGCAGTAAAGTGGCCGTATCGTTACATCACATCTGGAAGGCGGTCAGACTTTTAAAACTTCAGAAAAGTGTCTCTTCAGAGTCCGGGTTTTGAGAGAGATTACAAAAGTGAGAGTTAAGCATGAAAAGGACAGCTCTTGGCGAAACAGCTCTGTCATCATCGCTGAGAGGATCAAGACGAGCGCTCGCTAAAAGAAACGGACTGGATTTATGGAGCGAGGAGTGTTTTAGCTCAAAGATAAAAACTGAATACCGACTCGTTTTACTTTGGTTAGAGTAGTTAAGTATTGATAGAGATATTAGAATGTCCTCTTCAAATAACAAAATATCAGAGCCATTCTAAACATGTTCATATAGGATTCTTGGATTAGTTTAGCAGTTCAGATTTCAGTCTTCCCTCATGTTGGACAGTGTTTAAGTGTGATCTACTAAACGGAATTCTATTTGTAAGACAGACAACTGACTTATTTCTCTCCAAAACTGTGTAAACAAAGGATGTAAAGCGGTAACGTACAGCGGCGTCGAAGCTCTGAGAGAACTCCCTGAACTCGGACAGCGTGTCTCCGAGCTCGATGTCGGCGTGGGCGCAGTTGAGCAGCACACTGACGATGGCCTGGGTCGCACACGCGTTGTTTATGACCTGCACCACACACAGGGACAAGGGACATTCAGAGGGACTTTTATGCATTTTGACCACTAGGAGGCAATATGAAAGACTTTAAAAAGCCATAAAGGCCAGAACACACAGACTGGCCAACAGCCTGTACCCACAAGCTGTGAGGCTACTGAACACTGCCCCCCACCCCTTTCTACCCCCTCCCATAGACAATAACCACACTCAATAATCAATAGTACTGAAATTGTTCTGCACTGCTGCATAATGTCACTATTCTCATGTATCTGTCTGATGGCCCTGCTCTCTAATGCACTTTAATGATAATATTAATTACATGTCCTGATGCTGTTGCCAATACTACTGTACTGATGTCAAATGTTTACACTGGGGTTATTTAGGGGTTATTGAGGATTATTTATTTCACTGGGTTTGCACTTTACCATTTCGCACTTTACAACTACATATGTGGATGCTCCAAACACACTTTCATTGTTCTCTCTTGTGCAAGGACAATAAATACTTGAAATCTTGAAATTGAGAAAACTGTCATTCTTTGGTCCTACTGTCTTCTATTCAGCAGACTTTTGTAAGCTAAACTTATAGGTTAACTATGTAAACTTTTTGGTGAAGGGCCCGCCATCTGCTTGTCTCCATGGAGATCCTACTGTGTTCCTTAAATGTTCCACATTAGGGGTGGCCGATATGGAAATAAGCCACATCTTTGGAAAGGTGACCCCACTCACTGGAAGAATCTGAACTAGGGATGTCAACAATTAATCGACTTACGATTAATTGTCGATCAAGACGTTGGTCGAACAAAATGCATTAATTGTAATTAATTGCTAATCATGGACACGCGCACCCGCGTGGTCACGAAACAAGGCAACAAGGCAACCGCGCTGCGCCAAGCTCGACTCACAGCCGGCCGCAGCCCCAGTGTACGCGCGGGGCTGCTGAACACAAGATCGAACCACGGCGCCCGGAATGCGTAGTCTCAGCCCTAGCCACAAACCAGCCGCACGAATCCAGCAGCGGCCCGTGGTGGTTTAATCCTGGTTTAGTCCAGGTTTAGACCTGGTCTAGACCTGGTTTAGTTCTGGTCTAGACCTGGTTTAGTTCTGGTCTAGACCTGGTTTAGTCCACGTTTAGTCCTGGTCTAGTCTCTTAGCCAATCAGGACGCAGAACACAATGTTACACTATTTTAAAAAAAATTGAGGGATTACTGTATTTTGTTATTCAGCATCAATGCATTTCTCTGCTTTTTACTAAGGAATAATTAATTGAGGAATATACAATATAATAATACTATGATATATTTTTGACTCAGTGTTATGTTACTATAGCTTATATTCTTAAAGACCCTATTGAAACACTAAAATTCAGGTGAAAAACGCCGCTTATCAGTTAATCGTTAATCGATCGCTAAGGTTAATCAACTATCAATTAGTGAATTAATCGATAATTTGCATCCCTAATCTCAACCCATCCATCCATCCATCCATTTTCTTCCTCTTATCCGGAGCCGGGTCGTGGGGGCAACAGTCTAAGCAGGGACTCCCAGATTTCCTTCACCGCGGACACTTCCTCCAGCTCCTCCGGGGGGAGCCCAAGGCGTTCCCAGGCCAGCCGGGAGACATAGTCCCTCCAGCGTGTCCTGGGTCTTCCCCGGGGCCTCTTCCCAGTGAGATGCCCGGAACACCTCCTGAGGGAGGCGTCCAGGAGGCGTCCGGAACAGACGCCCGAGCCACCTCAGCTGCTCCTCTCGACGTGAAGGAGGAGCTGCTCTACTCTGAGCTCCTCCCGTGTGACTGAGCTCCTCACCCTATCTCTAAGGGAGCGCCCAGGCACTCTGCGGAGGAAACTCATTTTGGCCGCTTGTATCGGCGATCTCGTCCTTTCGGTCATTACCCAGAGCTCATGACCATAGGTGAGGGGAGGAACGTAGATTGACGATAAATCGAGAGCTTTTGCCTTTTTAGCTCCCTCTTCACCACAACGGTCCGGTACAGCGACCGCATCACTGCTGACGCTGCACCGATCCGCCTGTCAATCTCACGCTCCATCCTCCCCTCACTTGTGAACAAGACCCCGAGATACTTTAACTCCTCCACTTCAGGCAAGGACTCTCCACCCACCCGGAGCGGGCAAGCCACCTTTTTCCGGTCGAGAACCATGGCCTGGAACCCAACTCCTGGAAGAATCTTTTTTCCCCAAACACATTTTTGTGCAATAAAATCACCTGTAACTGAATAAATGCTTGTGACCATACTGTGGAACATTCCAAGCAAGGCAATAAGATCTCCATGGTGGCGCCTTCCCAAAATAAAGAATCCATAGCGTACCTTTAGCACACAGGACATTGTTCACAGCGTATAGAGTCTCACCTGTTTTGCGAAGAAGATGCTGTCGAGTCGTGAGTCCTGGACGATGGACCCGGCAGGCTCCTCTCCGGCCTGCCACTTGAACAGGAAGATGAGCCCATGCACCGGTCTGAGGAGCACCAAAAACACCATTAATACCACAAAATCAACCCATCTAAAAACACGCACGGATACCCACTTTAGGTTCTCAAAGTTCTCCGGCTCCATGCTCCAGATCTCCTCCACCTGCGCCCCTTTGCAGCCTGAGGACACAAGAATACACAAGTACAGTTCCTTTGCTCCTACGTCAGTTTTACACGCATCACTGACAGTTTTACACACATCACTGACAAGTCTGACAAATCCCCAAATCACTGGAGGAAATCAGTGCTTTTAATGTGTACAACACGTGGAAGTCAATGTACAGAGTAGATCTTATCTTTACTGGCGATAGAAGTTAGGCCCATCAATCAAAATCAAGTCAAGCAGGCACTTTCAAGGTAAAAAAAAAAAAAAAAAGTGTCAGTGACTTGTGCTATAATAAATTTGACATGAATGTTTTAATATTTAAACATTGATGGTGTAATGCTGTTGTGATGCCACTGTGAGTCGGATGGAAAATCTCAGTGCGCAGACCAGACAGCCCCAGTCTCTACATGTCCATGCGTCATTCCCATTTCTGTCCTCATCATCAGATGTTTTCAACAGACAAACAAGTTACAATTTTAATAGAAGAGATGAAGCTAAAGCGGTGGCTGTTTACTTCCATCTAACCATCATCTCAGTCTCAAAACAACCTAGACATGGACTTTGTCGCTTATTGTATTATCATCAACTTATAAAAAAAGAGACCACACTAGTCAAAATGACCTTAAAGATTAAGCAGAAAGTGACAATTTGTGCATACAACCCAAACTAAATGAGATAATTATTCAAATAAAGATCATTTGTGCCACTATAATCTTGTAAAAACTATCTGAGGAATCACTCTGACAACAAATAGACCAGGAGATATGAACACACTAGACCTGCGCGATTTATCGATTAAACCGATTAATTCGACTTTACAGTTCAGGACGATGCGTTTTTATGAAAATTGATTTTTTAGTTATTTTTTACATGCGAGCAGAACTAATGCGCCGCTACGCTCTACACGGGTAAGTTAGCGAGGCCTACCCAAACACTGTACAAGCTAGCATTGCAGCGACTGAGGGAAAGCCGGAGCTTGTACCAAACAAAGGTGTCGCTGCATCTGTTATATGGAACTGGTTCGGTTTTCTTGCGTTGGACTTAGAACAAACGAGTGCTCGCTGTAAGGTCTGTTCAAAAGCTGTTGCAACACGACAAATTTATCCTAGCGCCGAAAGCAGAAGCACGCAGCGGAATGGGAGAAGTGCAGGTCCGAACGGAATGAAAATGACCACCGTCTAGTCCCTAAAACATTTTCGAACTGTTTGCAGTATGATAAGCACGGCCCACGGCGGAAGGCATCACACACACTGTTGTATGTTTTACCAAAAACATGATGTATATTGTAAAAGACATGGTGCCCATATATACTGTGGAAAAGCCCGGATTCATTAACATGGTGAAAGTTTTGGGCCCGAAGTATGTGCTACCAAGCCGCAAATATTTTTCTGAAGTTGCCACAGCTGTATACAGACTGCAGTGCTGTAGGTAAGGGTCTTCAAGTGATATATATATTTTTTTAAACAATAACAACTTAATTGATGCAAGGTGTAATGTATTTGTTTTATAAAAGAAAGTTGCATTATTTTGAGCCATTTTTCTGTCATCTGTTATTCGTTTTTGTGTAGGGCAGAGAAAAATCGATTAAAATCAGAGATTTTATTTTTAGGCCATATCGCCCAGCTCTAGAACACACTCCCTTAAACTTAGACTTAGACAAACTTTATTGATCCACAAGGGAAATTATTTGGACACAGGAGCTCACTAATCACAAAATGATATAGTAAAGAGCAAAAAATAAAAAGGTAATAATAAACGGTGGCAGGATTCAAACCAACCGCTAGATAAGATGGTGGGTTGTGGAAGATAAAATCTGATGACAAACTGAAGTTGAAATATCGTTGAATTTCTCACTTCAAATTGTTTAACTCTGAAAAAAAAACATGTTTGAATTATTTTTATTCTGAATGGCAGCTGATGAAATTTTAAGTGTACGTTTTCAAATTGTTTCTGTCTTAGCATCTTTGATCTTTGCTGCGCAATTTTTCACTGCAAATTTTACACTCTGAATTTTGACTGAAAATATTTGAAAGGAAATTTTTATTTTGAATTTGAAAAGCATTGAAAAAGTATTCTTAAAATTCAGAATAAAAATATTGAAACATAATTTTTCAGAGTTAAAAAATTTTAAGTGAGCAATTCAGCTGTATTTAAAATTCAAAATCTGATGATCAAATCATCTTCCGTAGCGAGTATTCTCTTGTTTAAAATTTCAAAAGCAAGACAGCAAAACAAATTGTGGATGTTGGAATTGGCTGTACCATGAACAATTTTCATTGCAATCTGAGGCCCATAATGTTTTTGTTGATTCTTTTTAGATGAAATGACAGCATAAGGGCTGGGCATCATTAAGAAATTGGTGAAACAATACATACCTTGATACAAAACCAAGATACGATACATATCCCGATACAGTGAACTTTGAACGCAGTATTTCAAAATCGATTCAATACAGTTCAATAAAAATAGTGGCTAAATCGTGGCTAAATCGTGGCTATGATACCAAGTCTTCATCAAAACAGTAAAAATATCAAATGTGCTGCATAAATGAGTTACTGTGCTCTAAACAAGCAACAAAACTATAGCGCTGTAACAAAGTAATTTAGTAAAATATACCAAAAATTAGAGATGTGCGGTATGACCAAAAATTGATATCACGGTATTTTTCAAAATTTTATTGGCATCATGGCATTTGACTTTTTTTTTTTTTTTTTTTTTTTTTTCCCATGCATGACGAGGCGTTAACCCCATTTCCTAATAATTTAGAGAATAATTACTGCAATAAATTGGACTTGGTAAAACATATCTGGGTCTTTAATCATCTCCTTGAAGCTCCTTTCTCAACAGGACTAAGTGGTTCCATGTCTAAATGGATAGTAATATCGTTGGTAATATCGTTCCACCGTTTGCTTTTCTTGTAGGCGGTCCTGCCATGTTATTGATCCATGTGCGTCATTTGTGTGGTGCATGTTGTTAGCATTAGCGTTAGCAGCGCGTCTGGGCACTGCGAGCGGCTCTGTGGACCTGTCCCATGTCTCTTGCGGTCCGTGGAGGGTAGTTCGAGGGCTGCAGCTTTCGCAGCCTTTGGTACGGCCGAAAAGCAGCGGAGGCAGCAGCCCTCAAACTGGGACACCCCTTATGCTTCCATCGCTCTCATGCCACTGCAAAACAGTTCCCCCGGCGCAAAGTTCCGGCACAACGTTCCGGCGCAACGTTCTGCCGCTCTGTGTACGCGATACTAACTTTCACAATATACTGCATCGATTCTTGATGCCAAAAATCTATTATTATTCATTAATAATTTATTAATAATTATTTATTTATTTATTTAAAAAAAAAAAAATCCTATGCACTATTTTTCTTTGTGAAAGGGTATTGTTTGTTATGATGGTAGCTACCTCCAAAATGGCAAATGTTTGAACATAATTTTTTGTTTTAGAAAAAATCCTATGCACCTTTTTTGTTATTGGTTTGGTTTATTTATTTTTGTTATTCAATAAATTCAGTTATGAATCGAGTTGCTCAGAGTTATGTATCAATTGAAGACACTACCCAGATACACAGCCACTGATATTTAAGTTATTCTCTTTTTTTTGGTACATTTTCACTGAAGTATGTCGAATATATTGCAATGCATCGCAATAATTCAAGTATCGTGATGCATCGTGATAGTATCGCATTGCGGCATATGAATCGTGATTTGAATTGAATCGTGACTTCTTTGCCAATACCCACCCCTAGTACGCACACTCACCAGTACTGCGATAAATGAACCACCCAGCCCTACCAAAAATATATACATTTTGATACAGCAGCCCACGATCGCTGTATATTTAGACACGTTTGTCCATGTCAATAAGTTGTGGGGCTATGGCCTTGAGCTTTAGGTGTGGGACCTGTGGGTGGGACGGGGCTTCAGGTGCTTGTTTTGCCCAGTCCAGTTTGTCTTGTTCTGTTATGTCCTGTTTATTTCTGTGTTTTGTCCGCCCTATCTGTGTCTTGTCTGCACTGTCTGTGTGTTTTGTCTTTTTATGGATTACAGTACCCGTTTGTCGTGCAATATTTTTCTATACTCTGTTTTTACTTATTTTTATTATTATTACCATTTGTCGGCATGCACTTTCTGTTCAAACTTTCTTTTGCACTAAACTGCCTGGAGCTAAGGTGGCAAGTGAATTTCTCCTGTGTGAGATCAATAAAGTCTTATCTTTATTTTATTATATTTTGCTTTATTTTTTGTCAATATGGTTTAATATTAGGTTTACATTTTTTGGTTAAATATCGTTATTGTTTTTATTTGTGTTTATTGTTATGTTGATATTCTGTATGGTTGGCAAAGATTGTTGTATCACAGAAACTATGAATAAAATTATTTTAAAAAAAAGACTATAATCACATTAAACAAAACGATATTTCAATATTTTTTGCACACCTCTAGACAGCATCAAATAATTTTTTTTTTTTTTTTTAAATACAGCAAATTGTATACCATATATATAGCAAATGTATATATGCATTAAAAATTACATATACACTGCCTGACAAAAGCATTAGGACGATTGTGTATTTCTGAACTTTCATAAATAATGATAACAAGATGTATTGGTAATGACAACAAATCAATTTATTGATATATTAAAGCAAATTTCATCATGTGTAAAGGCATATTATTGCAAAAATGGGGACTCATTGCAGTGTAGGTCTAACTCAGGTCTAAACCAGGACTAGACTAGGACTATCGTAATACTTTTGTCAGGCAGTGTAAGTACATATGATTTAAAGAAACTAATTATTATTATTATTATTATTATTATTATTATTATTATTATTATTATAATAAATTAAAAAATAAAGTAGTGATAAACTAAATTGTTACACTCCAATTACACAACAAATCTATCTTTACATACAGTCCAACACAACTGCCATTTTTGTTACATGTTTAGTTCTGAGGATTTTGTCTAGCTTTGACATCCAAATGTACAGTACATCTTAAAAAATAGCAAAAAATGAGCAAAAATGTGGATGACTTGGGTTAGATGCAAACAAAAAATAAAATAAAATAAAAGAAATTATACATAGACACATACATAGACACACAGTAGACAGAATGCACATAAATGTAAAAGGTAAAACTACATGGGTGATTAGTACAAGTATAAATCTTTAGAATAA
This sequence comes from Paratrypauchen microcephalus, assembly GCA_036785185.1. NCBI lineage: Eukaryota > Metazoa > Chordata > Actinopteri > Gobiiformes > Gobiidae > Paratrypauchen > Paratrypauchen microcephalus. The sequence goes on along the minus strand of JAVJIX010000122.1, from coordinate 1,355,513 downwards.
TGGACTTAAGTCAGACCTCAGTCAAACGTGAATCAAAACAAACAGTTTGAACGCTGACTAATGCTAACGCTAACGGGTTAATTCATTCAGGATAAATCCCCCAAGGCATGCACATTATTCACATTTAGAACTCACTAATGGGCGAGGTCTATCGCTGCAATGCAAACACCAACCCTCTGGAACAAACCGGGCATTTTCACAGCTAATCAAAGCGAATTAATACTTATTAATAATTAGCACCAAGAAGCTCCCCGTTAGCATTTAGCATCTTAGCATTTCTGTCACTTACCGAAACCTTTTATGAGCTCTGTGAAGACGCCGGGGTCGCTCTCCATCAGGCACCATTCGCCCGCACTTCCAGACATTTTAACAAAAATATAAATCACCTCGTTTCTGATTTCATGAACTAGAAGCGATCAGTTTGGGCTAAAAGACACAGCGGCTAACTGGGCTAATTTCACTGCAGCGTGAGCCGACGTGAGGAAGGGTGCGCTTGATTTGTGGAACAGCGCGCACGGAGTTACACTAGACAGTAAATGAAATATATATATTTTGAAATTTAAGCTATTTTATTCGCCTAAATTATACTTGAAGACAGTTTTTGAATTTCACTATAATTTTTGTAAGTATTTTGACGACTGAAGGATACCGATAACAGAAATGATTTACAGGGTGCTCAAATCAAACGCCATATTCCAGAGCCGCAGACCGGACGCCCTTTTTAAATTTTTTTATTTTCCTCTGTAAATTTTAATTTTTATAAACATTTTAAATCTCATAATAAGAAATTAAACAACTTTAATATTACATTATCTGTATTTTAATTTTTAAAATATATTTCATTTCCAGTAACCAGAGATGGGAAGTACTCAGATTTACTTAACTTTTTTAAAGAAATTGTAATTTTTAGAAAACTTTTTAGCATTTTTTTTTCTTTTTAAGTATCAGTATTCTTACTTGAGTAAAAGTTTGGCTCCTCTTCTCACTGTGAGTACATCTATAAGTGATTTATGTTGACAATATGAATTAATGGTCTAATCATTGTATCACTAAATCTTTTAAATTAATTACAAACATGATTCCATTTAACTGAAGCCCAATGTGCAGTAAACAATAAAAAATAAATTTGAGAATAATTCATAAGTAATATTACTTTGACATAACATTACTCTTACTTAAACCTTTTGGCTACTTTACCACCTCTGATATTTTGACAGCTGAAGAACACAAGAAACAGTAAATTAATTACATTTCTTACATACACAAATAAACAATTTTTTTTCTACTTTAAACATTTTGTTATTATATACAACCTTATATTTCCTTGTACTAACCTTTTAAGTGCCTAAAATGAGATAATAGTTTAATTTCAATGTATTTGGTTAATAATTAGCTAAAGACTAAAACGTGATTACACTGTTAAGAGGTTTGTGGTAAATAATTTGGGGAAACTAATAAAAACTGGCCTCACTTACCAGCCATAAAAGATGTCCAGAGCTGACAGGCCATTGTTTTTTCCCTGAATTCTAAACAATCGGCATCGTCCATGAAAATATCAGTCAATCTCTATTAATAATCTTCACGTTAATTCCAAGATTACTGCTCAACTATAAATAGAGCTTAAGTAATTCAAATGTAAAAACACTGGACCCACTGAATATAGAATTTATTTATTAGCAATAAATTAACATGCAAATAACCATATTAATAGAACTTCAGATGAGGCTTTCAGTCGTGTACTCGATAAAAGACATTCTCTGATGCATGCCGAAGTTTTCATGCATTCAGATGTTCACAGTCCAGACCTGTGTACAACATGCACATTACAAAATAAATTATATCACCGTTATTTATTTAATGATATCACTTCTGCCATAGAAACATTAACTTAAATAAATCAAAATACAATGATATGAGCTTTGACCTTATGACCACATGTAAAACTGACTGTGCTGATAAAAAACTGCATTAGATCCTATTTGACCTGTATCAAAACACTCTTCACATTTTCTAATTCATTTTTAATAAGTGTATTGATATCAAGAAACGGCAGTGCTTGGCAGAACAAAAGGCAAAAGTGTCCTTAAATAATAAAACAACACTAAAAGAACCTGGAGGACAGGCGTTATAAAAAGTGGGTTTAAAAGCAGCAGTAGAACGGTTAGTCATTGGACCGGTTCGGGCTGCCCGCTGCCCGAGCCCTCGGAGGAACAGCAGGGGGCGCACTGCTCGATCAGAGGTAGGAGTTTGCCCTGTTGATGGAGCTGCTTCGTGTCAGAGCCGCCCCCGATACAGTTCCCGTTGATGAACACTCTGGGGACCTGAGAGGAAGAGGAGAACGAAGGATTCACTGCAGACGATTTACGTTCATTAAAGGGACAGTGCGTTTTTTGATGCAAATCTGTACGGCGTTCCCTTCAGCAGTGTCGTGCATTAACACTGACTTACCGCTGACCGTATCCCCTGAGCCGAGTTCTGCCCCGGTTCTGTAGCTCACGAAAGTAGTTCCGGTAAGTTAGCGGGGGCAGTTAATAAAGCTTTTTTTTCTTCTCAAAACAACATTTGTCCAAAAAGTGATATATTTGCGTCACAAAACAGTTGCACACGAAAAGGTCAGAAGTCTAATTCCCTTGGTGCTATTTTCTGTCAATTAGCCTATTATTATTATTAGCCTGTTCACTTGTAAACATCCACTTACAGGTGAACAGGCTAATAATAATAATAGGCGCGCAGTGATACGACTCGAGAGAAAATAGGACCATGCGATTCTGACTGCTGAATTTTTCGCGGATAACTGTTTTGTGATGCAAATATACCACTTTTTGGACAAATATTGTTTTGAGAAGAAAAACAAGCTTTATTAATCGTCCCCGCTAACTTGCCGGAACTACTTTGGTCAGCTCCAGAATAGGGGTGGGTATTGACAAAGAAGTCACAATTCAATTCGAATCACGATTCATATGCCACGATGCGATATTATCACGATGCATCACGATACATGAATTATTGCGATGCATTGCAATATATTCGACATACTTCAGTGAAAATGTACCCCAAAAAAGAGGATAACTTAAATATCAGTGGCTGTGTATCTGGGTAGTGTCTTCAATTGATACAGAACTCTGAGCAACTCAATTCATAACTGAATTTATTGAATAACAAAAACAAATAAACCAAACCAATAACAAAAAAAGTGCATAGGATTTTTTTCTAAAACAAAAAATTATGTTCAAACATTTGCCATTTTGGAGGTAGCTACCATCATAACAAACAATACCCTTTCACAAAGAAAAAAGTGCATAGGATTTATAAAAAAAATAAACTAATAATTTATTTATTAATTCATAATTAATTAATTCATAATTAATTAATTAATTAATAAAAATTGATTTTTGGCATCAAGAATCGATGCAGTATATTGTGAAAGTTAGTATCGCGATGCATTGTCATGACGATTATTTTGCACGCCCCTACTCCAGAAGTGGGGCAGAACTCGGCTCAGAGGACACTGTCAGGGGTAAGTCAGTGTTAATGCACGACACTGCTGAAGGGGACGCCATAGTCACATAAAAAAAAACACTATCCCTTTAACCCTTCTAAAAACATTTATGAAAGGGAAATTATTTGACTTCTTATTTGACTACTTCCACCCACTGACCACTATGGCCAGTCGACGTGGTACAGATTTTCAGTAGCCATCTATAGTAACCAAATTTTTAGATTTGTTTAATCAAATTTACTCTTCAAATATAAACTTTTACTGATCATATTTGGTCAAAGTCTGTGAAAGATGTATTTAAAGTGGTAAAAAAACATTATCCGAGCTGAAGAGAATTAAGTAAAACAACTAACTTTAGGGATTGTTTCCATTTCTAAGAATAAACTCACAATAAAAGTGTCTAACAAAGGATTCACTGCAGACGATTTACGTTCATTAACCCTTCTAAAAACACTGAGACAAACTTTACTGATCCACAAGTGAAATTATTTTACTTCTAATTTGACTACTTCCATCCACTGACCACTATGGCCAGGGTCAGTCGACGGGGCACAGATTTTCAGTATCTAACTATAGTAACCACATTTTTAGATTTGTTTAATCAAATTTACTCTTCAAATATAAACTTTTACTGATAATATTTGGTCAAACTCTGTGAAAGATGTATTTAAAGTGGTAAAAAACATTATCCGAGCAGAACAGAATTAAGTAAAACAACTAACTTTAAGGATTGATTCCATTTCTAAGAATAAAGTCGCAATAAAAGTGTCAAACTTTGACATGACTACATTTAAACTAAATGACTAAAAAAGTGCCAGATGGTGCACTGATATCTGGCCTGTTAAAGCCGTGTTTGAATGTTTGCCGACTGTTCCGCTTCACTTCATTCTCTTCCTCAATGTGAAAGAAATGGAAAGGTCTTTACGAAAAGGAAGCTTTGCACATCCTCCTCTAGGCCGGACGTATAAGAGACGACACACATCCCGCCTGCCGAACTGGACCGTGGTAAATGTTTCACGATGAAGGCTGTTATTTTATAAACAAGTAACTGGTGCTGCAAGAATGACAGTGTGAGAGACTTCTTTTCCAAAAACAGCTTCACACAAATAAAGCAATATATTTTTAAATATCAGTAGAACTACTTTCGTGGCTATAGATGAATTATATAGTTGCCTACTGAGTTAAACTTATATTCTATACAGCTCTACCTTGAATTTGACCCCCTATATTTTATGTTTTCTCGCCCAACTTCACATGTCTGGAATTGGGCCAGAGCAAGTCCTGTTTTAGTCTTATTTTAGACCTGGTTTACTCCTTTCATAGACCCAAGTTTAGATGGTACAAGTACGGCTGGGCGGTATACCGGTTCATACTGAATACCGGTGTTTTTTTTTTTCTTAATGATATGGATTTTTCATTTACTGCAATACCGGTGAGTGTGTGCGTACAAAACGTCGGGTACACAGAGCGGTGGAACGTCGCACCGGGGAACTGTTTTGCAGTGGCATAAGAGTGGTGGAAGCGTAAGCCGTGTCCCAATTCGAGGGACGCTTTTTCGGCGGCTACAAAAGCTGCAGCCCTCGAACTACCCTCTGCGGACCGCAAGGCCATTGCCGAAATGGGACAGGTCCACAGAGCCGCTCGCAGTTCCCAGACACGCTGCTAACGCTAATGCTAACAACACGCACTACGCAAATTACGCACATGGATCAATAACCCTCGAATTGGGACATGGCTACAGTGTGTGTTGTGCGGTGAACAACATGGACGTTGTTGTTAGAAACAGAGGAACTTATACCGAAAAGAGGAGCCGTGTCAGTCGTGTGGTAGTACGAGGGCCATTCAAAAAGTTCTAAAACAAATGCCATAAACTCAAAATGAGTCGAACTAGTTCAACAAAATGACCCTGAATCGTACCGCTGATGACTGATAAACACATTTGACAAGTTTCGGCATTCTAGCTTTGTTATTCAAAGAGTTACGTTACATATTGCACAACCCACTTTTTTGACCCTCCAAAATGAGCCAATCTGAAGTCCGAGCAAACATTAAATTTCTAACAAAACTTCAATGGAAACCTAAAGAAATTATTGAAGCTTTGCACAATGTTTATGGATGTTTTTTTTCCTATTTCCAAAGTTGAAGGAACATTTAAAAGGAACAAGATTTCAGTCCATACTTGAAGCGAAGAGGGAGGTTGTGACCTGGTTGACTAGACAAACTCCAGAATTCTATCAAGAAGGAATTTTTCGGTGGAAACATCGCTTGCAGAAGTGTACTGACTTAGGTGGATGTTATGTAGAAAAATAATTTTGTTACTTTCAAAAATAAAGTTGTTTTTTAATTTGTCTTAGAACTTTTTGAATGACCCTTGTACTTCGGGCTTTAAAAAATCTGACGCAGATCAAACAACCGTATTCTGTAAATGTCATCGGGCTAAAGTCGTAGCCGCAGGAGGCAACACGAGCGATCTGCTTCACCACCTCCGTCACAAACATGTCCTGGAATATGAAGAACGCACGAAACTAAGATCTGCATCCTCTTCCACGTCTGCAGGGAACGTTCAAGTCGGCGCCGCGACACAAAACGCCACTCAGACGTCACTCAAAGACGCGTTTGCTAAGGGGACCGCCTACGACAAGAAAAGCAAACGGTGGAACGATATTACCAACGCTGTTACTGTCCACTTAGCCAAAGACATGGGACCACTTAGTAAATGAAAAAAAAAAAATCAAATACTGTGACACAGATTTTGAAAAATACCATGATATAAATTTTCGGTCATACCGCCCAGCTCTACTAGGTGTACTATCTGGTGGAGGGTCAGCTGCCTTGTCGTCTCCATGGAGAATTTTTTTGATGATTTTGTGATCCAAGTTCCACAGTGCGCATTTATTAAACCATAACGGGCTTCCTTACAGTGCGAGCTCCGGTCATCTGAGCCAGAGCGTCCTGCAGACTCCTCCCGTCGTCGTGCTCGTCCAGCTCGATGACTTTGTACCTCGCCCCGATCTCGTTAAAGACGTTTTTGGCCATTTTACAGTAAGGACACGTGGTCTTTGAGAAGATCACCACACAGTTCTGAGACACCACGTCCTGGAGAAACGGACACCCAAACAAACAATAAGATCGGGAAAGCGAGAACAGACAATGAGCCAGATGAAGATTGAAAATGTGGTGTAAATATTGTGTATTTTTAGTGTTTTGTGGATTGCTCAGGACACTCCAAACACGTATATTATTTATTTAACAGCCTGTGTGAATCAGGGAACTCATTTAGGAGTGTGGAGAGAGTGAATAAAGTGCATTACAAATGTAAAACATGTGTACTGGTCTTTGTTTGACCAGTGACTGTCAGGGTTTGAATTTCAAATTTTCTGTGGTTAAATCAAATTTGGTTAAGCCCCGTGAGGAAACTGCTGTTGTAACTTTGGACTCTACAAAAATACGTTCAACTGAATCAAGGCTTAAATGATTTTAGTCGTAGTAAAATAATAAAAACAGTTAAGTAGTCAGGGAATAACATTCTATAGAAGTCGACAGAGGCCATATTCATAAGCAATATTTTTTCTTCCTTGTTATCCCGAGATAACGAGATAATTAATGTGTGATCTCGAGAAAACAACTGAAACTTCTAACACCACGTTGTGATAGGCTGACTTCGGGGCTATTTCTCATTCTGAATAGACACGTTTTTGGTCATTAGAATGTCTGGAATAATAATCGATCAGCTGATAAGGCAATATTTTGATCAGGGATTGATACAGGGGTCTTTTAATTTGGGACTTAATTCTAAGACTGACCGGGCTTCGTCTTTACCGACGGAGATGGCGTTTTCGCGAGATCACGGAATACCTCTTTGTTTTCTCGAGAGCTCGAAATAACAGTTTTGTTTTCGAGATCACAAATTAATTGCGTCGTATTCTCAAGATCTCCAGTTAATTTTCTCGTTATTAAGGTGGAAAATAATCATTACAAACATGGCCTCTGTCGGCTTCCGTAACATTATGATTAGTCGACGAGTGTAAATATTTGTTCTCTTGAACTCAGGCTTTTTAAATACACTTAACCACATAAAGGTTGAAATATGGACACTGAAGGCTTGTAAGATTTACAAATTAAGTGTATTGATGAAATTTAGAAACAGATTTTGATCCAATTATGCCTCTGTTGTTGTTATAAAAGGTTGTTTTGTATGTGCTTTAGAGTCTGTAGATAACAACAAGATAATAAACATAAAATATTATTTTTTAGTCGACTAGTCTATTAATCTTTGCAGCCCTAAACTGAATTAAACTGCATTTAAGAGAAAGTCGGTGAATTTTGTCAAAATAATGTAGGAATTTGATCACAATTAAACTGTTTTTATCACAATTTTATCCAGAACACCAGTGCATTTTCTTACCTGGACGTACTTCACGCATGCAGTGGTGGACCCGGCTGTAGATGTAGAAGTAAAGTTCCCCATTCTGAAAAACACAATTCAACAGCTCTTATTAGACGAATGTTAATCAATGAAGCTGCTCCCACCACAGAACACAATCAATGACAGTCTATGGACATCATGCATTAACCTTAGAAATGCGAAGACATCACAAGAGGCAATGCAGACGAACAAGGTCAAAAAGATCTGCAAAACAAAGACTCCATTTGAGAAGGCCATTTTTGGATCCATATGCATTAAATCTATAGTCGTAGTGCAGTAGTGGAGACGACGGGGTTGCTCAAAGAAACTCTAATCCTGGATTAACTCACACGAATTACAAGCGCACCCAAAGAGAAGGTGCTCGTACGAAGAGGAGAGCCTTGCCACGCTTTGGAGGAACAATTCAGTCTCCAATAGGTTGACATTATTGTAGTCTGCAGCCAAAAACTACGCAAGTCGACAGAGGCCATATTCATAAGCAATATTTTTTCTTCCTTGTTATCCCAAGATAACGAGATAATTAATTCGAGATCTCGAGAAAACAACTGAAACGTCTACCGCCATGTTGTGATAGGCTTCTGAATAGACGTGCTTTTGGTCATTAGAATGTCTGGAATAATAATCGATCAGCTGATAAGGCAATATTTTGATCAGGGGGAGATTGCATTACGTCTTTAATTCGGGATCATTTCAAGATTAGTCCGCGGCACCTCCGCAGAAGAGATCGCAGAATAATTTTTTGTTTTCTCGAGATCTCGAAATAACAATTTTGTTTTCTCGAGATCTCGGGTTAATTTTCTCGTTATTAAGGTGGAAAATAATCATTACGAACATGGCCTCTGTCGGCTTCCGTAAAAAACACTAAGAGTCAATATGGGAATTTGACTGGTAGCACTGAACAAAAACAGATCTGATATTACAACTGTTTCTAAGTTTTTTAGCCAATAAAAGACAAAAATAAAAGCATGTGTTTTTTCTTTTTTGTATTTTTAGTATTTATTGGACTGAAAAACATCCATGCTTACTGTGCGCAGACTTGCATCTCCACAAGCCTGACTCTAATTTGGCCTCCATCTACTTGTTTCCATGGAAAAGTTGTTCCTCTGGCTATAATTTTATTCCACAATATGGCGTAAAACATAAATCTAAATTACATAACATAAATCTCAGATTACAGGCCACTTTTGACTCAAATGAAAGTGTAGACTAAGACATTGAGCTTCTATGATTTGAAAAGTGCTAAAGTTTGTGTTATTTGGAGACCGCAAACATGTGCCCCGAGAACTCATGTTACGGATATCGCTAAACTAAAACATGCTAAAATGCTCCATATGACACCAAAGTGCTATGGGTGAGTAAAACTTGTTTTATTACTGAAATAAGGCTCAGATTGTAAAAAACGTTAATTCTCCTTTAATAACAAAATAAACTAATAAATAAAACCAATAAACTACAGTAATCTTGTGTTATTGATAAACATAAACAACTGATCGTGGTAATGATCTTATCTTCTAGACTGACTTTTGTACCTGGAGTCTGTAACATCTGGTTTATGAAATTGTACCTTTAAAGGACATTTTTTACAATAACACATTCATTTGATTAACATTTTAGATACTCTCTCCCTACTATGACCAAGTTTATTAACTAAAATTTAGATAAACACTGTTAACATGCAGAAAGTGTAATTATGTGACAGTCATGGACATTAGATAACACAAGTGACAACAAACATAGCTTAATTACGTACAAAATCCGAGGTGGTTCATTATCAAAATTTAAAATATAACTAATAAATATAAATGGATTATTATAAGGCGATGATTTATTTGGTAATGAGACCGATTAACCGTGCGATCATCAGACCGGTGTGGTGAAGCGGGCGGCGGGAATGACCTTCTGCTACATCCGCTCCAAGCAGCTCCGATCCGGGCAAACATCGACCAAAAGCAACAGAAGGAAAATATGAAATAGTGGAAGTTATGCCGGGGATGAAACATGCGGTTAATTTAGCGGCAGGGCAGAGAGCAGAAGCGGTGATGTCAGGCGCGGGAGCTCACTTTTCCACGCGTTTAGTCCTCTGTTTACCTCCGCGGCGTGGGGCGGTGAAGCCTGCCCGATCTGCGCCGGAAACACAAGCTGAAGCGGAAGTAGAACAGCGTGAGAGAGAGCGACATCTGCTGTCAGCCGAAGAGAACTGCGATGTAGTTTTATTTATTTTTATATTTATTTATTTATTTATTTATTTTGTTTTGTTTTGTTTTGTTTTGTAGTAATACAAAGATGCAGGTTTTAAAGGAATACTAACGTTTTTTACAATCTGAACCTTATTTCGGTAATAAAACATGTTCATTTACTCACCCATATCACTTTAGTAACATTTGGAGCAGTTCCGTAGATTTGGTAGGTTAGGATATCCGGGTAACGTGAGTGCTCAGGGCACAATGTTGCGGTAAACAAATAACACAAACTTTAGCACTTTTCAAATCACAGAAGGTCAATGTGTCACTGTACAGTTTCTGAAAGTTGCTCGTGTGGTCCGGCAGGCTTTGGCTGGCTCCTCCAATTCAACTTAAAAAACACGGGGGAGAGGACTTGTATGACCGGGCGTCTGCTCTCATCGAAAATATGAAGCTCCCTTGGAGTAAACTTATCAACGTCACCACAGATGGATCTCCAAATTTAACGGGGAAAAATGTTAGCCTGCTGCCAATAGCTAAATACTGTGGAACTTGAAAGATGGACATTGGATGCTTTTGTTAATTTTTAATTGAAATAAAGCACATGATTTCTACATAAGATAAGATAAGATAAGACTTTATTGATCTCACACAGGAGAAATTTAGTTTAGTTTAGTTTAGTTTAGTTTAGCCTTTATTTGAAGGGACAATGTACAGAGACATTAAGTTCATAAAAACAGAGATGTTCTGCACCAGATTATAGCTAAATAGCTAATTTCCATCTGCAGTCCCTGATTTACATGATTAAAAATACAATGCAATGAATAAAAATACAATACAATAGAACAATAAAATACCAATAAAATACAATACAATAACACTCAAACAATCTCAGTAAAAACAAAAGTTCATAAACTCACTCTCTCCCAAAAACTCGTTCACACACAGACATAAGCACATCTCATTCACACACAGACATAAGCACATCTCATTCACACACAGACATAAGCACATCTCATTCACACACAGACATAAGCACATCTCATTCACACACAGACATAAGCACATCTCATTCACATTATTTACAGGAACATTTGTCTTAAGCAAGAATAAGAAGGTGCTGTATTGGACTTAAATAGTTCAGTGCTGGCAGGTCTGACTATTCCATAGCCATTTTTTAAGTTCTGTGGTGAATATTGCATAGTTTGTTTGTTGTTTCAGTTCCGTTGGGAGATTGTTCCACTCCTTTATTGAATTATATGAAAAAGCTGTTTGTGCAAATGAGGTTTTACATTTTGGTAGAACACAGTGGCCCCTAGAAGAAGCTCGTGTGACTCTAGATGTCACCTCTGACGTGTACTGAACAAAGTGCTTAAGTGGTGCAGGTGCAGTGTTATTTAAAATTCTGTGTACCAATCGGATTGCAGCAAATCGTTGTATATTACTGAAGCTGAGCAGTCTGTATTTCTGTAACACATGGCAGTGGTGATGTGATCGTGGTTTCCGGTCCAAGGTTTTTAAAGCTTGTTTGTGCAGCGACTCTAGAGGTCCCAGAATAGTTTTTCCTGCTTGAGACCAGCAGGTTATACAATAATAAAAACGGGACATAATCATAGCATTATAAAAAGTTTGAGATGCCTCCAGTGTTAGTGAATTTCTAATGCTTTTAAAAGTTTTGATGTTGTACTTAAGACTTTGGCACATTTGCTTTACATGTTTTTTAAAAGTGAGACCAGAATCTAAAATGACACCCAAGTATCGGTATTCAGTGACATTATTGCTCTCTTCCCATTGACAGTGACATTTGGTAAAATACATTTTTTATGTTTACTCACAAAATACATAGCTGCAGATTTTTTTACATTCAGGGTGAGACAGGATTCATTTAGCCACTTTGCAACTTTCTCCATAGCTGCTGTAAGTTTAGAGGCTACCTGTTCAACATCCTTCCCCCATGTATAAACCACCGTATCATCAGCGTACATCTGGATGTTTACATCCTCACACACAGATGGCAGGTCATTGATATATAAGGAGAAAAGAAGTGGGCCAATGTTTGAGCCTTGAGGCAGACCAATGTTTGAAGGGAGAGTGTCAGACGTGGTGTTATTAACTCGGACACACTGAAAACGATCTGATAGGTAAGATTTGATCCAGGCCAGAATATTTACAGACAGCTTATATTTTCTTAGTTTTGACAGTAGTATTGGGTGGCTAACTGTGTCAAATGCCTTTCGAAGATCTAAAAATATTGCTCCTACAGCTCCTCCATTGTCAAGATTTGATTTTATGGTTTCAATGAGCAGGCAACAGGCAGTTTCAGTTGAATGGTTTGCACGAAAGCCAAACTGCATAGGATGTAGCAGTTCTTCAGCTTCTAAATGATTGGTGAGATGCTCGACCACAACTTTTTCAAGGGTCTTTGTTATGACGGGTAGAATACTGATTGGCCTATAGTTGTTGACGTCTTGTGGATCTCCTGCTTTATGAATCGGGGTAACAATGGCTGTTTTCAGTGTCCGAGGGAAAGTGTTTTCAGCTATTGACTGGTTTATGAGTCTTGTTATTGGGGCAGTTAAAGTATCTTTGTGTGTTTTTAAGAAGAGCGTATCTAGTCCGTGTATGTCCTTGGATCTTGAGCTTGATAAGGTAGAGTATTTTATTTACATTTGGTTCATTTGTACTCTCTAGAGTGAGCTCATTTTGAGCGTTTGTCAGAACTTGACTGGGCTGTGCTTGTTGAAATTTTTTATGAAGCGTTTGTACTGACTGGATGAAATGGTCATTAAAACAGTTACTAATTTCGAGACTTCCAGCAGCAGAAGTGCCATTTATGTTTAAGGTTATGGTTTCCTGCTTTGTTTGTCCTCTTCCAGTGATTGTATTTATACTTTTCCAAAGCTGTCTAGTGTTCCCTTTTGCAGCTTTAATTATATTCAGGTAAAAGTCGGCTTTAGCCTTCCGGAGCTGTGTTGTCACCTTATTTCTTAAGCTTTTGAAAATATTACGGTCAATGCTTAGGCCTGTTTTGATGGCTCTTTTTAGGGCTGAGTCCCTTTTTTTCATTAGGGTCCAGATTGTCCCATTGACCCACGGCACCTTTATCTTTGCATTTTGTCTGCGTGGTTGTGTTATAGTATATTTAGAGATTGTTTGTTTTCACACGCCTGATCAGTGTTTACCCACTATATTACTCCATGGCATATTCTTTAGTTCGTTTTCTAATAATTGTTGATTATTTTTAGGAATATATGGCAAAAAGCTTTGATTTTTTGTTGTAGTTTTTTGGTCCTTATATTTTGCTTTTGAGAGTTTTCGTGCAATCAGTGTTATGTTATGATCCGATAAGCCTGTTAGAAGGTTGTACGTTTTTGTAATGCGGTCTGGTTTTGTGGTAAAAATCAGGTCCAGTAGGGTTCTTGTAGTACTTGTTATCCTGGTGGGCCTGCTTATCATTTGTGTCATATTATGGCTATTTGTGATGTCCTTAAGTTTCTTTCTGCGTACCTTGTTTAACCAATCTAAGTTAAAGTCCCCCATTAAGATTAATTCTTTACTACTGTATTGTTTAAGAATATCTGATAGTGAACTGAGAAAAGTGTCTTTAGCTGTAGGAGGTCGGTATACAACTATTACATTAAATGACATTTCTGGGGATAGTGTGATTTTAATTCCTGTACACTCAAGGTTATTCACAGGGAGGGCGAGTTGTTCACTCTTGATGTTTTCCTTTACATAGATCATTACACCCCCTCCTCTCCCGCTGGACCTGTCCTTTCTGTAAATCTTAAATCCTGGAACAGTAAACAGAGCAGAGGGTGTTGTTGATGTCAACCAGGTCTCTGACAGGCAGAGATAATCAAGATTAGAGTCTGATAGAAGCAACTGGATTTGTTCAGATTTTTGGACTACGCTTCTATGTTAAGGTGTCCCCCAAAAATCCCATTTGGTTTTAACTTTTGATCCCAAAGAACTTTAGCGTGATTTACAGTTTGGAATATTTTTGATGCGTGTTGTTTGACAGCTGCATTGTTAATAGTAGATTGTTGGTGGATATGAGCCTTACTGAAGTTGCTAGGTTTGCGCTGGTATTCATTATTATTACTTATCTTGACATCTGAGCGGCTATTGGTCACTTCCGACGGCTGAACGCCAGGTTCTTCACGTCGCAGTCCAGGTGGATGAGCACCGAGGTCATCGATGGCTCGCGATGGAGCCTGGACACGCGCGATCCCCGCCACCGAGTCGCGTGGACTCCCAGGACTCCTCCGCAACCCACGCAGAGAACCCGGGCCGAGAGAGGCCGCGGGCGTGCCGGCGCCACCGGAGCCGCATGCCTCCTCCGTGTGCCCCCTCGCGTGCCTCCGCGACAGGGCCTCCAATGCAGCCGCGCCACCGGCTCCAAACAGCCTCGCTCCGTCATTCACCACCGCCAGGCCAGCCACCGGGCAGCCGCAGCGCTCGCCGGGGGTGTGGAAACATGCAGGTGAGTTTGTTGCTCGCATGTGTAGTATGGTGTAATAAAAGAGCGTACCTGTAAGTTACCGGTGGTGCTCCTGCTGTTAGCGGTGTTGAAGCGAGGCCCCTCTGCTCGGATGTTGTTGATCGGGCCGGGACACTGATGAATGTCGCCGGATAGCAAGAGGCAAATCGCAATGACTAATGCAAGGCTTTGTTGTGGTTTTAGTTCGGTTTTTGTGCATCTTGTTGCTTGGTTTTTGAGGTAAGGGTAGATGAGAGTGGTGGCCAAGGCGTACCTCCCGAAGCCAAAATGTTTGTTTGCTTTGATCCTGAGATCATGCAGTTTTGACAGCTTAGTGGTTCCATTCGGGTAGCAGCCTTGTTCCGAATGGCATAGATAGTCAGAGTTGTCAGAGTTCATGTTGCTAGAGAGCAGGGCGTATAAAAACAGAGCTGCCACTACACCTGCCGCACCCGGCGGCGCCATCTTGCCATGTGAAACCTCTGGGCTGCACTCAGAGGTTTTACTAGTGGCCTGTACTAGTGAGGTAGAGCAGCAATAAATTACCGTATCATCGGCATAAAAGTGGTAAGCGGCATTTGACAAATTAAAACATAAATTATTGATATACATTGAAAATAAAATGGGTCCTATCACTGAGCCCTGTGGCACTCCTTTTGTGACCTTAAGGGAAGTTGAAAAAGATCCAGACATGTGCACACTCGGTTTTACTTGCCACAGTAGCTCCAGGCAGGGACAGTTTGAACAAGAAAGAAAAAGTGCATGCAGGCAAGAATGGAATAAAGTAAGTAATAATAAAAATAAGTAATAATAATAATAAATATAGCTGCAAGCAGCAATGTGGGGCCAAGCACCGAAGGTGCATGTAGGCCTCAGCATGTAGGCCGCATGCAGGGTCTGACAGGGTCTAACAGAGTCTGACAGGGTCTAACAATGTCTAACAGATCAAAGACAGATCAAAGGTTGCTAGGTACGTTGCCTAGCAATACAAAAAAAATACAAATACAATACAAAAAACTTTGACCTGCTGGTGGCACTAGACGGTTGGAGATGGGGGCCTATAAATTGCTGTGGGTAATGAGGAGACTGGCTGGAATGTGCATGCAAAATTTCACAACTTTTTACCAGACGGTCCTAGGGGTTGCCATTTTATTTAACCTTTATTTAACCAGGTAAAAACCCATTCAGATCAAGACCTCGTTTACAAGGGTGACCTGGCCAAGAGGTCAGCAGCACACGTCCAGAGTAAAAATAACAGTAAAATATCAAATGTAAAGTGCAATAGTTGTAAACAGTAAATTAAGTGCAAATGATATTAAAAAGGTGCAAACAATTGTAAACACAAGCGATAAAGTGCGTTAGTTAAAATGACAGTACAATTTAAAAACACAGACACTGATTTATGTTTTTTTTTTTTGCCGGTTATATAAAAAGGAGCGAAATGTTTTAAATGAGACAAGTTCAGTCATTTTCAGTTCAGTTTGAAGAGTGTTCCAGGCCGATGGAGCGGAAAAGCTAAAAGCCTGCTTTCCTAACTCAGTCCTAACACGGGGAACTTGCAGTTGAAAAATGTCACTAGATCGCAAGGCATAAGCATTGGTAGTTCTTTGAAGCAATGTACAAAAATACGAGGGTGCCAAGCCGACGAGTGCCTTGTAAACCAATAGCAACCAATGAGTGTACCTTCGTGTGCTCAGAGAAGGCCACTCTGCTTTGGCGTACAGTTCACAGTGATGAGTAAGGCGACTACAACCAGTCACAAACCTCAAAGCACAATGATGCACTGTATTTAAGGACTGAAGACATTTAGATGACGCAGTCATGTACAAGACATCACCATAATCCAGCAGAGGAACAAAAGTTGCTGAAACAAGATGTTTACGAGCTCTGAGTGAGAAACAAGATTTATTACGATAATAAAAACCCAGTTTCACTTTTAGTTTACGCACCAGATTGGCAATACTGTATGTAGTTTGAATGAGAGCTCAGAGTCAAGCAGAAAACCAAGGTATTTGTAACTGCTGACTAGTTCTATTGATCTTCCTTGGACAGTTTTTATTTCAGGCATGTCCTCAGGAAAAAGACACTTATGAGAAAACACCATAACTTTAGTTTTCTCAGCATTTAAAACTAATTTCAGGGACTGGAGACGTGTATGAACAATATCAAAAGCAGATTGTAAATACTCGAAGGCCTGTACTAGTCAGGTAGAGCAGCAATAAATTACCGTATCATCGGCATAAAAGTGGTAAGTGGCATTTGACAAATTAAAACATAAATTATTGATATACATTGAAAATAAAATGGGTCCTATCACTGAGCCCTGTGGCACTCCTTTTGTGACCTTAAGGGAAGTTGAAAAAGATCCAGACATGTGCACACTCTGTTTTCTATTTGACAGGTAGTCAGCAAACCAATCAGCAGCTTAGTTTGACATGCCTATACTGTTCAAGGAGTTAACTAGGAGAGAGTGATCCACAGTATCAAAGGCCTTGGACAAATCAATGAACATGATGAGTAACATAATGTATAATAATAATAAGAAGAAGAATCAGTAGAAACACTATGGTGCCTAGCACTTTCGGTGCTTAGCCCCAAAATAATACAAACAGTAACTAGGAGAGTATGGGAAAAAAAGAAGATATTGCATGTTTGGACTATATAGTGGAGTTATACAGTTTGATGAAATAAGTAATAATAATAAAAAACATTAACAAGGAGAGCATGGAAAAAGGATATTGCACGTCTGGCCTATATAGGCCATGTTATTTTTTGCTCTTATGAGGTGGATTACCAAAACACTAAATGCACCTGCTCCTGGTCCGGCCCTTCTGTCAAATTTTAGAACCCTTTGTGGCCCACGAGTGAAAAAGTTTGCCCACCCCTGCTTTAGACTAACATGTTTTAAGTTTGTTTTTTAGTGATAATCATTTCCAATTTATGGCAAGACAAACTCCCTCCTCTCTCCTCCTTTCTTGCACCTCCTTCTTTCCTGTTTTTTTCTCTGTCTCTGTCTCTCCTCTTTCTCTTTTCCTCTATCTCCTGCTCTCTCCTGTCCCCGTTCATCAAAAATGACATCTTAGCAATGGAACTGTCATGTTTTATCCAGCTTATGTCGTCAATCAAAATGATCTAGTCCCCGTTACTAAAGCAGGTTATATGCCGCCGTAGACGAGTGATGTGCTCAAAGACAGTCGTACGGATCTCGATGTGTCTTTCAGCTTCAGAGTAGAGGGTTTCAACTCCTGTACATGGTTTTTGCCATTTCTGACACTATGAGATGTTTTGGATGTGGCTCAGAGGGACATTTAATCAGAGCATGTCCAGTGCGAGTTGATCCAGCGGCTCCAGTGCCGGCCTCCACTGATGCCAAAGCTGAGTCCGTGGCGGAGTCGATGGGTGATGCTGCCACGGAGTTCCTGGCGCTGCACAAGACACGGACCTCTGCGGGTCCGTCTCCTCCCAGTGACTCTGAAGGACAGTGGGGACACTCACTGCGTGCACATGGACGAGTGTAATCCGATTGCAAACGGATTGGGATTGTATCAAATTCATGTGCACAGGCTAAGGATCGTATAGGGATCGGTTTCCCGAATCCGATTGGAACCCCTTAGGCCGATCGTAATCTGCTTGGTGCCGCCTTGTGCACGATATCCGATCGGATTGGCGTACTGCGCATGCGCGGGAATTTTCGTCAGGGATTTCACCCGGAAGTGGCAGGAGGCGCCGACGCCGTCATAAGTAGCGATTGTTGCCGGAAAAGTCAGACGAAATCATGGCTGCGAAGAAAGAATGCACAACACGTACACCAATGCTGCTCCGTCAAACTCCTTGAGCGCCATCTTTGTATACCGCCACATAGTTTGTTGTGTTTTTATTGAGTAGCCATCACCCGGAAGTAGTTGGACCACAGCGCCACATAGCATAGCGGAGCCGGCCAGGTTGCTGACCATTATCCGATTACACGAGTTTCATGTGCACTTGGATTATAGGACAGACCACCCGCCGAGTAACGGGATCGGATTTGGAGAAATCCAATCCGATCCTACCATGTGCACGCAGTGACAGATGCGTCAGATAACGAGGCTTATTCATTTATCCCCCAAAAAATGACAAATATTGACAGTTCCCAGAATAGTGAAAAGCCCTCGCAGGTAACGTGCTGAAGAGTTAAACCGCTCCCAGATGGACTCAAACAGGACCAGAGCTGAGAACTATTCAGGTGCTGACATAAAAAAAAGTCTTAAAAGTTCTTAAAGGAGACGAAAGCAGTGAGGAGTGTGAAAGTGGAACTTGTCCTTTTTATAGTCACTGATGGGCTGTTTTTTGTTTTCATCACAGGCCAGGCAAAGAGGGCTAAATATGTACATGACACAGTACAAGATTATGGTCCGAAATGCCCACAGGACTAATGTGAGCAGATGTACAGACAGACATCTGGTGTCTGAGGCAGTACACAGGGTCCACGGCAGTTTATTGTCCTCACAGTCACTGCGTGCACATGGTAGGATCGGATTGGATGAGCCAAAAGACCATGCATGAGTTTCACTGGAAAACAAAAACATTTACCTTTATGACATTTAAACACAATTTGCATAATAATTTGGAACACGGTGTACTACTACTACTACTACTAGGTCTACTACTTAACTACTTTTTTTTTTTACTTTAAGTCAAATGCCTTTCCCCCTCCTCTATCCCCATGTATCAGGACTACTACGACTTCTGCTTCTGCTGCTTTTACTTGTAGAAAAACCCATATTTGTAGATTGGACCATTTCCACTCTCTGATTAAACCGACTGTAATCGCAAAATTAATGTTGTGATTTTCAGTAAATTGGGCACTTTTTGATGATTCACTGACCACAGGAGAAAATTATATCTCGAAATGAAATGTCCTCCACTGAGCAGGACGGAAGACAATTCAAATGAGCAGCAGTTATGACATCTATTTCACATGATTAGCAAGATTATTTTACCTGGACGACTGAGGGATTCTTCACACAAGATTATTTTACTCAATCTGTTATTTTAAAGGAGCTGTTACTGGACTGGTCGTGGTTGGCTGCCCTTGTGGCTGACCGGCTGACACACTGAGCAGTTATTGAACTTTTAAAAATGTAAAATGTATGTCACATTTTTATGTGAAGTTCCATCCATCCATTTTCTTCCTCTTATCCGGGGTCGGGTCGCGGGGGCAACAGTCTAAGCAGGGACTCCTAGACTCCACACTTCCTCCAGCTCCTCCGGGGAGACTCCAAGGTGTTCCCAGGCCAGCCGGGAGACATAGACTACATCCACACGGCAACGCAACGCAGGATTTTTTCTTACCAGGTAAAAAAAATATCACGTCCACACTGGGAATGGATCAGTAAAACATCACGTACACATGGCAATGGAACGCTTGCTGAAAACGGGGTGTGTATTTTCCCACGCTCGCCCGCCCGCCAATCCCGTTGCGAGGAGCGCCGAGGGGGTTTTCCTTGTTCGCCGATCAGCTGTGAGGAGCTCGTGCATATGTAAGCGGCACTACAGGACACTAAAGGACATGAAAATGGACTTTTACCTTCTACTTGGACACATGACACTTTCGGGAGACCTTCGGGACAGGTTCGGGACATGTCCGTTTCTCCGGAGCTCGTGTACAGAGTGCGATTTAGCTCCGAAACACACGATACGCGCATACATGTGGAGATACGCGAATTATCCGAAAACACTGCAACACGGGGTGAGTCATAATTATTATCATCCGAAAGTTCTCTCTCCATTCTGCTTCCACGACAACGCCATTAACAAAGTTGTCCCACCTGCTACTTGTTCTTCCAGGTCTCACCTAAAATCTCCTTCTTTTGGCACGTCTAGTAACACGCCGTGGCGGGTTTAAAAGAATCTGGTGCATGTTGTGCTGTAAGCGTCTCTGCTGCTCACCTAGTTGGTATAACTGCAGTACATTTTCTTTCAATAAAGCAAGTAAACTTAGCAGTGACTTCAGCACTGCTACTACTGCTACTCTGGTGTCCACCATGGTCGCTGTCTTGTTACGAATGAATGTTGCACGAGGCTGCTGTTTGTTCGGGCCAAGTGGTTGTGACGTAGGCGTAAACAAATCCGTTCTACTCGTCCAGACGACTCCGAAATGGTAACGTTGCCAGAGTTTTCCACTCTGGAACCCGTTCCCAAAAAATATCATTTTGGGGTAACCAGAACGCTGGTGCCATGTGACGCGAGACCGAAACGATAAAAAACTTTATCAGATTCACTCCACAACGTTGCCGTGTAGACAGGGCCATAGTCCCTCCAGCGCGTCTTGGGTCTTCCCCGGGTCCTCCTCCCGGTGGGACCTGCCCGGAACACCTCCTGAGGGAGGCGTCCAGGAGGCATCTGGAACAGACACCCGAGCCACCTCAGCTGCTCCTCTCGACGTGGAGAAGCATCGGCTCTACTCCGAGCTCCTCCTGTGTGACTGAGCTCCTCACCCTATCTCTAAGGGTGCACCCAGCCACTCTGCAGAGGAAACTCACTTCGGCCGCTTGTATCCGCGATCTCGTCCTTTCGGTCATTACCCAGAGCTCATGACCATAGGTGAGGGGAGGAACGTAGACTGACGGTAAATCGAGAGCTTTGCCTTTCGGCTCAGCTCCTTCTTGACCACAACGGTCCTGTACAGCGACTGCATCACTGCCGACGCTGCACCGATCCGCCTGTCAATCTCCATCCTCCCCTCGCTGCCCCTCAGGAACAACTAGCTCATTTGAAACAGTTTGCAGTGGTCCAAAGTTACTCCTCACTTCCCTTATGCATTCTGAGCATCCCAATTATTCACCATCATGAGTTTATAAGTAATTTTCACAAATCTCAGAGACCAGAGCGAAGTTTTGTGTTAATGGTAAAGTTAACAACTAGCATGCTAACGTGCACTTCGTGCACTAGATAATCAGTATCTAAGAATAAAACGTGTTAGAATTACTTATTTGGACCTCAAGAGCTGCTTAAACAATATATCTGACACATTTTACACAAATACATTGGAAAAAATTGTGTTTAATTTTCCTCAGATAAATTAGTTTTGAAACCGTGGTTTAAAAAAAAGCAAAACAAAAACAGTTTTATTTATTTATTAATATTCAAGCATTTGTGATATGTTAGTGGTTAATATTCTGGGAGGTTTTTTTATTAGAGATGCACTGATCCTTACATATCTCTGATAACCGATACCAGTGCAGGGAATGAAAACGTGTTTAAAACAAACAAAAAAACACAGGGAACTTAATACAAAACAGATCAAATTATGTTGTGCAATAAATATACGAGTAAAATAAATACACGAATTGATAGAAAATAAAAGAAATATACGGAAATTATCAGATACCAATATCTTGAGTCCAATACTTGATTCATCAAATGTTTTTGGATCGGTGTACAGTGCCGTGAAAAAGTATTTGCCCCCTTCCTGATTTCTGTGTTTTTTGCATATTTATCACTCAAAACATTGTCAGATCATCAAACCAATTTTAATATCACACAGAAACAACCCAAGGAAAGACAAAATTCAGTTTTTGAATGATGATTCCATTTATTAGTGCACAAAAAAAATCTAAACCTATCTGGCCCTATGTGAAAAAGTAATTGCCCCCTTAATCTAATAGCCAGTTGAGCCTCCTTTGACAGCAATAACTGTAACCAAACGTTTGCGATAATTGGTGATGAGTCTTTCACACCGCTGGGGAGGGATTTTGGCCCACTCTTCTATGCAGAATTGTTTCAATTCTGCCATATTGGAGGGTTTTCTTGTATGAACTGCCCGTTTAAGGTCACACCACAGCATCTCAATCGGATTTAAATCCGGACTTTGACTTGGCCACTCCAAAACCTTAATTTTGTTTTCTTTGAGCCATTCAGAGGTGGACTTGCTGGTGTGTTTTGGATCATTGTCCTGTTGCATGATCCAAGAGCGCTTGAGTTTGAGGGCACGAACTGATGGCCGGACATTCTCCTTCAGGATCTTCTGGTAAACAGCAGAATTCATTTTTCCGTCAATCACAGCAAGTTGTCCTGGTCCTGAGGCAGCAAAGCAGGCCCAGACCATCACACTGCCACCACCATGCTTTACTGTGGGCACCATGTTCTTTTTATCAAATGCTGTGCCATTTTTACGCCAGATGAAACGGGCTGCAGACCTTCCAAAAAGTTCAATTTTAGACTCATCGGTCCACAAAATGTTTCTCCAAAAGTCTTGAGGGTCATCAAGGTGCTTTTTGGCAAAGGTGAGACGAGCCTTTGTGTTCTTTTGTGAAAGCAGTGGTTTTCTCCTGGGAACTCTTCCATGGATGCCATTTTTGGCCAGTGTTTTTCTAATGGTGGAGTCATGAACACTGACCTTAACTGAGGCCAACGAGGCCTGTAGTTCTTTCGATGTGCGTCTAGGTTCTTTTGTGACTTCCTGAATGAGCCGTCGTCGCACTCTTGGAGTAATCTTAGTTGGTCGACCACTCCTGGGAAGGGTTGCAACTGTTCCCAGTTTCCTCCATTTTTGAATAATGGCTCTGACAGTGGTTCGCTGGAGCCCCAGAGCTTTGGGAATGGCTTTGTAACCTTTTCCTGAATTATAGACTTCTATCACTTTTTTTCTCATTTGTTCTTGAATTTCTTTGGATCGTGGCATGATGTGTTTGTTCTTGAGATGTTGTAGCCAACTTCACTTTGTTTGACAGGAACTATTTAAGTGATTTCTTGATTCAACACAGGTGGTGACAATCAGGTGTGGGTGTGGCATGTAGAACTGAACTAAGTTTTCTCAAAACTGTGGTTAGTCACAGTTAGTTTGTGATTTAACAAGGGGGGGCAATTACTTTTTCACATAGGGCCAGATAGGTTTAGATTTTTTTTGTGCACTAATAAATGGAATCATCATTCAAAAACTGAATTTTGTCTTTCCTTGGGTTGTTTCTGTGTGATATTAAAATTGGTTTGATGATCTGACAATGTTTTGAGTGATAAATATGCAAAAAACACAGAAATCAGGAAGGGGGCAAATACTTTTTCACGGCACTGTAGATATCCAATACCAATGTAAATATCTGTACATATCTATAGTTTTTTTGTATCAGTAAATTGCCCCATGTCTGTTTTTCCTAACTATAAAAGAAACAGAAGCAATGGCGCTAAAGAGCTGACTCTAAAACATTAATTAATTTGTTATATGTATCCAACCGCAGGAAAACCAATACCAAGTCGTTGCGGAGGCGTTTTGAGTTATTCCCAGATTCTGAAAGTACAGGTTCTAAGCTTTCCAGTGATGTCTTACATGTGAAAATCTGACAATATTTTAAAAAGTTATCTCTATTTGAAAGCAGCCATAGCAGATCCCAGAAATTCCAGAAACAGCCTCTCAAAGTTTGGTCTCTTCAGCACTCCTTGCCTAACAAGCAGTGACAGAATCAAAGCAGGACAACAGTTTTACAAATACTTTGAGTTCATTGATCTAATACAAAAGTGCTTTTAGTTACACGAGGTAGTTCTAGTAGTAAAGTGCTTTTATCAGAATCAGAAAGACTTGTATTGCCATTGTCAAGTGAACACAATTCACAAACTAGGAACTTGTCTCGGTGATAAGGTGCGAACATAAAATACTAAATAATAATAATAATAATAATAATAATAATAATAATAATAATAATAATAATAATAATAATAACTAAAATATAGCTATAATATAGTAAAAAATAAACAATCAAAAAAAAAGTTCAGAGGAGCAGCATCAGAACAGTCGCGCAAACATGACTTAATTAATTGACTTAAATGACTTAATTTTAGTTAGATAAGGTAGTTTTTTTAGTTACATGAGGTAGTTTTAGTAGTAAAGTGCTTTAGTTACATGAAGTAATTTTAATAATAAAGTGCCGTCAGTTACATGAGGTAGTTTGGTAGTAAAGTGCTTAGTTAAAGGGATATGCCACCCCCAGGTCAAATTTGGGCATCTCCCCACAGTCCAGAGACTAAAATAAGTGGTGGAAAGCGTTTTCCTGCTCACCCAGCCATTGTCCGAGTCTGTCGCCACTGACCGCCGCGGTATCTGGTGCTCCTCCGCCTTAGACTGGAGTCTAACGTCACCAGAGAAAGATTTCGGCCAAAAGGAATTAATTTGCTCGATGCGTTTCCCAATTACTTTATGTGTAGTGCGCATTCATATCGAGTGCAAATAAATGTGCAAATCAACACGGAGAGCTTGCCTTGGTCATTTTGGGTGGGAACTATTTTCCAGTGCGGAAGAATACAGCCGTATCACGCAGCACGCTGCCAGGGGAATCCCAGTTACGCACCGGGAAGGGAGTTCCCCTGTTGCACAACGTGGTGCGTGATTCGGCTGTATTCTTCCGCACTACACAGACAGTAATTGGGAAACGCATCGAGCAAATTAATTCCTTTTGGCCGAAAACTTTCTCTGGCGACGTTAGACTCCAGTCTAAGGCGGAGGAGCTGCAGATACCGCGGCGGTCAGTGGCGACAGACTCGGACAATGGCTGGGTGAGCAGGAAAACGCTTTCCACCACTTATTTTAGTCTCTGGACTGTGGGGAGATGCCCAAATTTGACCTGGGGGTGGCATATCCCTTTAAGATAAGATAAGACTTTATTGATCTCACACAGGAGAAATTTACTTGCCACAGTAGCTCCAGGACAGTATGGACAAGAAAGAAAAGTGCATGCAGGCAATGATGGAATAAAGTAAGTAATAATAAAAATAGTAATAAGTAATAATAATACAATAATAATAATACAAGCATCAACAGGGAGAGCATGGAAAAGAGAATATTGCACATCTGGCCTATATAGTGGAGTTGTACAGTCTGATGGCGGTGGGGATGAAGGATCTGCGGTAGCGCTCCTTCTTGCACTGGGGGTGCCTCAGTCGGCTGCTGAAGGAGCTGCTCAGCTCCTCCACAGTCCGGTGCAGAGGGTGAGAGGTGTCGTCCATGATGGACATGAATTTGGCCAGTACCCTCCTCTCAGCCACCTCCTCTACAGAGTGCAGAGGACAGCCCAGGACAGAGCTGGCCCTCCTGACCAGATTATTAAGTCTCTTCCTGTCCCGTTCTGTGCTGCTCGGGGCCCAGCAGACGACAGCGTAGAGGAGAGCAGAGGCCACCACAGAGTCATAAAAAGTCTTGAGCAGAGGCCTGCACACTCCAAAGGACCTCAGTCTCCTCAGGAGGTGGAGGCGACTTTGGCCCTTCTTGTACAGGGCGTCGGTGTTGTGGGACCAGTCCAGTTTATTGTTGAGGTGAACACCCAGGTACTTGAAACTGTCCACAGTCTCTATGTCCTGCCCCTGGATGTTCACCGGTGAGTGAGGTAGTGGTCTCCTCCTGAAGTCCATCACCAGCTCCTTTGTCTTACTGGTGTTCAGGCTCAGGTGGTTGCGCCCGCACCAGTCCACAAAGTCACTGATGACCGAGCGGTACTCCAGCTCGTTCCCCTCAGACACACAGCCCACAATGGCCGAGTCGTCGGAGAACTTCTGGAGATGGCAGCTGTCCGTGTTATATGTGAAGTCCGAGGTGTATATGGTGAAGAGGAAGGGTGAGAGGACAGTTCCCTGGGAGGACCCCAGTGCTGCAGACTACCACCTCTGACTCACAGCCGCACGTACTTACATGAGGTAGTCCAGTGTTAAAGTGCTTAGAACTCTCTAGTGGTCAAATCTTTATTACCAATTAGCCATTCCTTGAGTTGTTTCTTGCAGCCCCTGACAGAGAGCACATTTTTGGCAAAGGTGCACTTCCTGAGCTGAATGTCACAGTCCCCTCTAGCTGTGGACCTAGTGCTAGTCTCGCAGTTTCTTTGTGCCTTGCCCAAGGAAAACAACCACAATATACTGTAGTAAACTCTGGGATTGAACCTTTGATCCAATATTTGAAGAACATTAAATATCTACAGTATGTGACATTATGTTTGAGAACCTTTGAGGAAACGAGGGGTTAGGACGGTGTATAAGACTGCATTTGTGTGGTGGAACAGTAGAGGGCAGTGTTGTCTTGTTATACAAACATCAACACAAGACGAAACACAATCTGCTCTAAAATTTAAACCTAAACCTAAATCTAAATCTAAATCTAATTCTAAAATTTAAATCTAAAATCTAAATCACAACAAGGCCTGGTATGAAACGGGTCCTGATTTTGGCAAGCTCAGGTCTTTCAATGTGTGTAGCGAGTTACTGGAGATCTTCTCCCAGTCTGTGGAGGCCAGCGGATTGACAAACTGATCCGCAAAGCTGGTCACGTGATCGGCTGTGAGCTGGAGACAATTGTCACAGTGAGGGACAGGAGGACACTGGACAAACTGCTCTCCATCATGGACACTCCTGCTCACCCACTGCACCAGACCATAGCGGGACAGATAATACTCCCTACAACTGTACATAGCTGTGATTGGATATCTTATTTTATATTGTATTTTATATTTTATTACCGTATTTTCCGCACTATAAGGAGCACCTAAAAGCGTTCAATTTTCTCAAAAGCCGACAGTGCGCCTTATTTATTTTTTTAACCTTTATTTAACCAGGTAAAAACCCATTGAGATCAAGACCTCGTTTACAAGGGTGACCTGGCCAAGAGGTCAGCAGCACACGTCCAGAGTAAAATAACAGTAAAATATCAAATGTAAAGTGCAATAGTTGTAAACAGTAAAATTAAGTGCAAATGATATTAAAAAGGTGCAAACAATTATAATCTGATGCGCCTTATATATGGATCAATATTGGTTAATCATGGCTACCGTAGTCAGCCACTACTGTCGCTTCTATTCTATGCGCCTTATAATGCGGTGCGCCCTATATATGAAAACTGTTTTAAAATAGGCCATTCATTGAAGAT
The DNA here is from genome assembly GCA_036785185.1 of Paratrypauchen microcephalus. Classification (NCBI taxonomy): domain Eukaryota; kingdom Metazoa; phylum Chordata; class Actinopteri; order Gobiiformes; family Gobiidae; genus Paratrypauchen; species Paratrypauchen microcephalus. The sequence goes on along the minus strand of JAVJIX010000122.1, from coordinate 1,328,048 downwards.
GCGCCTTATAGTGCGGAAAATACGGTACTTATTTTTCTATTTTATTTTGATTTGTACATATACATTTATTTATTTATTCTTATACACTGCCTGACAAAAGTATTAGGACGATTGTGTATTTCTGAACTTTCATAAATACAGTGGTACCTCACCTTACGAAATTAATTCGTTCCAGTGGTTTCGTAACGTGAAAAATTCGTAAGTTGAGTAGCTATTTCAATGGAAAAAGCCTGATTCGTTCCCCGATCCAAGTTTTTTTTATTTTTATAGTGTAACTTTTTTTTTTATAGTGTAACTTTTTTTTATAGTGTTCTGTCTCCTGATTGGTTTCTCAGACTGGATTTAAACTTTTCTCACGTTTGTCTCTCGTTTAAACACTCAAACTTTCATAGATTTTCAACAAAGCGTATCAATATTGAAGTGTGTGTGTGTGTGTGTGGGGGGGGGGGGGGGGGGACTGCGCGGACACGTGTGCGCAGCATGACTCGGCGCAGAGCTGACAGCAGGACTAGACCAAGATCTAAACCTGGACTGGACCAGGACTAAACCAGGACTAAACCTGGACTAGACCAGGTGGATTAAAGCGCCGCGTGCGGGTCTATTTCCTGGTTTCTCACGAGTCACAGCTGAGGCGAGCAGCGAGGCGGGGACCGCAGGCAGTGTGAGCGCATGTGAGCGCGGCTCCTCCTGGTTTAGTCCAGGTTTAGTCCTGGTTTAGTCCAGACCACCGCGGCTCCTCTAGACCTCCTCTAGACCTGCGCTCAGACTGCCTGCGGTCTCCTCCTCGCTGCTCGCCTCAGCTGTGAATCGTGAGAAACCAGCAAATAGACCAGCACGCGGCGCTTTAATCCACCTGGTCTAGTCCTGGTTTAGTCCAATTTTAGTCCTGGTTTAGTCCTGGTTTATTCCTGGTTTAGTCCTGGTTTAGTCCTGGTTTAGTCCTGGTTTAGTCCTGGTCCAGTCCAGGTTTAGATCTTGGTCTAGACCTGCTGTCAGCCCCGCGCCGGGTCATGCTGCGCACACGTGTCCGCGCAGTCTTCTCCCCCCTCCCGCTTCCCCCCACACTTCAATATTGATACGTTTTGTTGAAAATCTATGAAAGTTTGAGTGTTTAAACAGAGACAAATGTGAGAAAAGTTTAAATCCAGTCTGAGAAAAGTGTATAATGTGTGTGGTATTATTTGAATTTTTGAGATTTCGCGTTTCTAGAGACAAAAATTTACCGTGAAGGCGTTTCGTAACTTGAAATCTTCGTTTGTTGGGTCATTCGTAAGGTGAGGTACCACTGTAATGATAACAAGATGTATTGGTAATGACAACAAATCAATTTATTGATATATTAAAGCAAATTTCATCATGTGTAAAGGCATATTACAGTCATACCTCACCTTACGAAATTAATCCGTTCCAGAAGTGGTTTCGTAACGGGATTTTTTTGTAAGTAGAGTCGCAATGGGGGATTCGGGCTGCTGCGAAGCCGAGTGCGCATCTGAGCGCGAATTATTGGAATTTTTGAGATTTCACGTTTCGTACCTTAAATTTTCTTTCGTATACAGAGATGAAAATTTTACGTAAACGCGTTTCATAACTTGGATTATTCGTTAGTTGGGTCTTTCGTAAGGTGAGGTATGACTGTATTGCAAAAATGTAACAATATGAAGTTAAAAAGCTTTTTCATCAAAATAACCACCTTTGGCCTTAATCACAGCTTTACAAATTCGAGGCATTCTGTCCAACAATTTTTCAAGATCTCCATCCTCTATAGTTTTCCACTCATCCTGAAGACATTTCCACAGGTGTTTAACGTTAGTCGGATTCCTGGAGCGCACTTTAATATCCAAATAATCCCACACTTTTTCGATGGGTGACAGGTCAGGAGACTGGGGCGGCCGTGTCATAACCTGCAGTCGATGACGCTGTTCACACGTCTCCAAATGACCCTTACACAGTTTGGACGAGTGCTTTGGGTCATTATCTTGTTGGAACCAGAAGTTTCGTCCAGAGTTCAGAAATTCACAATCGTCCTGATACTTTTGTCAGGCAGTGTAATTATGTCTCATTTGACACTGGTCTCTTGCTCTTTTGTTCCGATTCCATCTAGTTTTTGTTCCCCTTTTTATATATTATATCCTCCTGAGACCCGCCCATTCATCTGTGTCCTTTATAGTGGACATCTTTTAAGTTTTGAGATAGACTCTAGTTTGTGGCTCCACTATGATAAAAATAAATAAATAAATAATAATAATAAAATAAATACATTAATAATAATAATAATAATAATAATAAAATAAATACATTAATAATAATAATAATAATAATGTGTAAAAAAAAATCTAAAATTTAAAAGATATAAATAAAATACATAAAAAATAAAAATAAAAAAAATACATAAATAAGTAAATAAATAATATAAAAAATTTAAATAAAAGAAATTCTTCTTCGAAAACTGCGCGGACACGTGTGCGCAGCATGACTCGGCGCAGAGCTGACAGCAGGACTAGACCAAGATCTAAACCTGGACTGGACCAGGACTAAACCAGGACTAAACCTGGACTAGACCAGGTGGATTAAAGCGCCGCGTGCGGGTCTATTTCCTGATTTCTCACGAGTCACAGCTGAGGCGAGCAGTGAGGCGGGGACCGCATATTTACTTATTTATATTATTTATAAATAAGTAAATAAATAATATAAAAAAATTTAAATAAAACAAAAAATAATAACTTAAAATAAATAGATAAATTAATTAATTAAAAAGGAGTCTAAAAACTTTTTGAGGTGACTGTAATAATAATAATAATAATAATAATAATAATAATAATAATGTGTAAAAAAATCTAAAATTAAAAATATATAGATAAAATACTTAAAAAATAAAAAAATATATATAAAATATATAAATAAATAAATAGATAAATAAATAATATATAACACATTAAAATAAAACATAAAAAATTATAAATTAAAATAAATAAATAAATAATTTAATAATTTAATAATTTAATTAATTAATTAAAAAGGAGTCTAAAAACTTTTTGAGGCAACTGTAAAACCGATCGAAAAAAATGTTTTTGTTTGTTTTGTTTAGGTTAGGTTAACTTGACATGGATTTAACACCACCATTAACAGTCCATTACAGAGCACGTGTAACAAAAATATGAATAAAAATAAAATTAACAAAACGTAAATGCTAAGGTGTTCATTTACCTCCAAATAGAAAATTAAAATAATAATAATAATAATACACTTTTTTTCTTCGGGTCCCAGGAGGATATTATGATGAGTGAGCTGCTGTACCCTAATAATTTCCCTTGTGGATCAATAAAGTTTGTCTAAGTCTACGTGTGGGAATGTGGTACACGTATGAGGTTTGTTTCCTGTCCTGAGTGTGTCTGTTTTTATATTGCCTGTAATGAAATCCATTTACCCAAAACGATCCATTATTTCTTCTGTGTCGATACGTTTGTCTCACTGTACGGAATCATTCTCAGTCCAGAACAAAACATACCACGACATGCGTGAAACGGACCTGAAATTGTCATTATTTTCCACACAAAGCCTGTTTCTGTGCAAAACTTCGACATTGACTCCAATCTCTCCGCTCCATAAACTCATTGATTTCGGTCGCGGCGAGAGAGGCAGAGCTTTTCTTATCGAAGTCCGCTTTTCAGACAAACGGCGCCATTTAAGCTGAAATATTCTCAAAAATCAATTACGACAAAGACACAATCGTTTAGAGACGCTTCGCCTTCCCCGAGAGGACACGGGCTAACCACTCTTATGATAATAATGTTATTTATTTATTTTAATGAGGACAATACGTATTAATCACCATGACAACAAACAGCATCAATGTAAATATGCCGGAATTTGCACAACAGCTACTTTACATCAGTTGTCCTAAGGCAGGTCAGAACAGAAGAACATTTAGAGGAACACACAGAAGAGACGGAAGTGCAGCAAGTTCACCACAACAGACCATTCTCTGAGTTTAAGAAGAACATCTACCTGTGAGAGCATGTTTGAGTATGTTTCAACGAATGTTTCAGAGTGTTCTTGAAGGTTGAGAAGGACCCACAGTTCCTGACACGAGCAGGTCATGTATTCCGATGTTTCAGAGTGTTCTTGAAGGATGAGAAGGACCCACAGTTCCTGACACGAGCAGGTAATGTGTTCTGATGTTTCAGAGTGTTTCAGAGTGTTCTTGAAGGTCGAGAAGGACCCATGGTTCCTGACACGGACAGGTAATGTGTTTCGATGTTTCAGAGTGTTCTTGAAGGATGAGAAGGACCCACAGTTCCTGACACGAGCAGGTAATGTGTTCTGATGTTTCAGAGTGTTTCAGAGTGTTCTTGAAGGTCGAGAAGGACCCATGGTTCCTGACACGGGCAGGTAATGTGTTTCGATGTTTCGGAGTGTTCTTGAAGGTTGAGAAGGACCCACAGTTCCTGACACGAGTTGGTATTGTATTCCGATGTTTCAGAGTGTTCTTGAAAGTTGAGAAGGACCCAGAGTTCCTGACACGAGCAGGTCATGTGTTCCGATGTTTCAGAGTGTTTCAGAGTGTTCTTGAAGGTTTAGAAGGACCCACAGTTCCTGACATGAGCAGGTGATGTGTTTCAATGTTTCAGAGTGTTCTGTTCTTGAGGGTTGAAAAGGACCCACAGTTCCTGACACGAGCAGGAAATGTGTTCCGATGTTTCAGAGTGTTCTTGAAGGTTCAGAAGGACCCACAGTTCCTGACAGGAACAGGTAATATATTCCGATGTTTCAGAGTGTTCTTGAAGGTTGAGAAAGACCCACAGTTCCTGAGACGAGCAGGTCATGTGTTCCGATGTTTCAGAGTGTTCTTGAAAGTCCACAGTTCCTGAAATGAGCAGGTCATGTATTCCGATGTTTCAGAATGTTCTTGAAAGTTGAGAAGGACCCAGAGTTCCTGACACGAGCAGGTCATGTGTTCCGATGTTTCAGAGTGTTTCAGAGTGTTCTTGAAGGTTGAAGGACCCACAGTTCCTGACACGAGCAGGTAATGTGTTCCAAAGTTTCAGAGTGTTCTTGAAGGTTGAGAAAGACCCACAGTTCCTGAGACGAGCAAGTAATATGTTCCGATGTTTCAGAGTGTTCTTGAAAGTCCACAGTTCCTGACATGAGCAGGTAATGTGTTCCGATGTTTCAGAGTGCTTTTGAAGTTTCAGAAGGACCCACAGTTCCTGACACGAGCAGGTCATTTGTTCTGATGTTTCAGAGTGTTCTTGAAGGTTGAGAAGGACCAACAGTTCCTGAAACAAGCAGGTAATGTGTTCCGATGTTTCAGAGTGTTCTTGAAGGTTGAGAAGGACCCACAGTTCCTGACATGAGTTGGTATTGTATTCCGATGTTTCAGAGTGTTCTTGAAAGTTGAGAAGGACCCAGAGTTCCTGACACGAGCAGGTCATGTGTTCCGATGTTTCAGAGTGTTCTTGAAGGTTCAGAAGGACCCACAGTTCCTGAGACGAGCAAGTAATATGTTCCGATGTTTCAGAGTGTTCTTGAAAGTCCACAGTTCCTGACATGAGCAGGTAATGTGTTCCGATGTTTCAGAGTGTTCTTGAAGTTTCAGAAGGACCCACAGTTCCTGACACGAGCAGGTCATGTGTTCCGATGTTTCAAAGTGTTCTTGAAGTTTCAGAAGTTTCAGAAGGACCCACAGTTCCTGAGGTGGGCAGGTAATGTGTTCTGATGTTTCAGAGTTCTTGAAGGTTGAAGGACCCACAGTTCCTGACACGAGCAGGTCATGTGTTCCGATGTTTCAGAGTGTTCTTGAAGGTCGAGAAGGACCCACAGTTCCTGAGATGAGCAAGTAATATGTTCCGATGTTTCAGAGTGTTCTTGAAGGACCCACAGTTCCTGATACGAGCAGGTAATGTGTTCCGATGTTTCGGAGTGTTCTTGAAGGTTGAAGGACCCACAGTTCCTGACACGAGCAGGTCATGTGTTCCGATGCTTCAGAGTGTTCTTGAAGTTTCAGAAGGACCCACAGTTCCTGAGGTGGGCAGGTAATGTGTTCCGATGTTTCAGAGTGTTCTTGAAGTTTCAGAAGGACCCACAGTTCCTGACACGAGCAGGTCCTGTGTTCCACGACTGTGATCCTCTAATAGACGTCACCATTTGGCCAAATTTGGTCCTGCATCTCTGTATGGTCCAGTCTCCTCTGGTCAATGCTCTCGTGTTAACTCGGTGTGTAGGGTTTTTTTACTCATAAAATCCATTAACGGTGGAGGAGCGAGTCCATTTCAAACTTTAAAAACAAGGTGAGCATCCATAAATACCTGAGAACTTTCAAGATCAAAAAAATATTATCCTGACTTAAGATATTACAATAGTGATACTGTAAAATATAACGCTTTCCTGGACACTCAAAGACGCATTACACTAGACCAGGAGTCTAACCCACAACCCCCTTACAGAGAGGAGGAAATAGGGTAACCACTCTGCCACACACTGTCGTTCTCCGCTGTGTTCCATTAGAATCTCAGTGGGGCGTTTCGATTTCATTAAAATCACATGAATCACAAGCGCTCTTCGCATTTGTCATCTACGCCTCTGCGAGAAATCTTAAAGGGCCCATATTACGCTATTTTCTGATCTTTGTTATAAGGTTTTCTTATCACAAACAGACCTGGAGTTGGAGAAACGTTTGTGAAATCCTTTATTGTTAGTCTGCGTCCCATTCCTCTGTCTTACCCCTTCGTCTTACCCCTACCCCTTGGTTTTGCGCGTTCATGTGAGGACAAGGGGTGTCCCGATTCAAATTTTGATCAAAGGCTCGGGCCACGACCTCGGGCTACATACCCCTTGAAACGAAGTAAACTCTCGACCAGACTTGGAATGAAGGGGTACGCCTACAAGCTCAGGCAGGTTTTGGGACCAGGACAACGAGGACTGAACCAGGATTTAACTGGAGAAACTTTGACTAAACCAGAACATAACCTCTCTCTTCTTTCTCTCCCTTCTCCTCTTGTCTTGTTCTCTTCTTTCACCCTTCCCCCCCTTCTCTCCTCTCTCTCCCCTCCTCCCTCTCTCCCTCTGACAGCTCTTTGATTCCTCTCTCTTTTCTTGTGCTCTCTCCCTGTCTCTCTTTCTCTCTCTCTCTCTCTCTCTCCTCTCTTCCTCTCCCCTCTCTCCTTTTCTCCTCTCTCCACCTCTTTCCTTGCCCATCCCCCCTCTCTTCCTCCTCTCTTTCTTCCTCCTCTCTCTCTCCTTCTGACAGCTCTTTGATCCCTCTCCTCCTCTCTTTCTTTCTCCTCTCTCCCCTCCTCCCTTTCTCTCCACCTCCTTCCTTGCTCATTCTCTTCCTCCTCTCTCTCTCGTCCTCACTCTCTCCCTCTGACAGCTCTTTGATTCCTCTCCTCTTCGCTTGGGCTCTCTTTCCCCTCTCTCTTTCTTTCTCTCTCCTCTCCCCTCTCTCCTTCTCTCCTCTCTCTCTCTCCACCTCCTTCCTTGCCCACCCCCTCTCTTCCTCCTCCTCTCTTTCTTCCTCCTCTCTCTCCCCTCCTCCCTCTCTCCCGCCCTCTCTTTTTCTTTCTCTCTCCTCTCTTCTTCTTTCACCCTTTCTCCCTCTCCTCTCTCTCTCCCCCCTTTCTCCACCTCCTTCCTTGCCCATTTCCCCCTCGCTTCCTCCTTTCTTCCTCCTCTCTCCCCTCCTCCCTCTCTCCCTCTGACAGCTCTTTGATTCCTCTCCTCTTCGCTTGGGCTCTCTTTCCCCTCTCTCTTTCTTTCTCTCTCCTCTCCCCTCTCTCCTTCTCTCCTCTCTCTCTCCACCTCCTTCCTTGCCCACCCCCCTCTCTTCCTCCTCCTCTCTCTCCCCTCCTCCCTCTCTCCCGCCCTCTCTTTTTCTTTCTCTCTCCTCTCTTCTTCTTTCACCCTTTCTCCCTCTCCTCTCTCTCTCCCCCTCTCTCCACCTCCTTCCTTGCCCATTTCCCCCTCGCTTCCTCCTTTCTTCCTCCTCTCTCTCCCCTCCTCCCTCTCTCCCTCTGACAGCTCTTTGATTCCTCTCCTCTTCTCTTGTGCTCTCTTCCCCTCTCTCTTTCTTTCTCTCTCCTCTCCCCTCTCCTTCTTTCACCCTTTCTCCCCCTCCTCTCTCTCCCTCCGTCACCTCTCTCTCACCTCCTTCCCTACTCATCCCCCCTCTCTTCCTCCTCTCTCTCTCTCCCTCCTCCCTCTCTCCCTCTGACAGTTCTTTGATTCCTCTCTCTCCTCTTCTCTTGTGCTCTTCTTTCACCCCCTCCCTCCTCCCACTCCCTCTCCTCTCTTCCTCTCCCCTCTCCCCTTTTCTCCTCTCTCTCCACCTCCTTCCTTGCTCATTCTCTTCCTCCTCTCTTTCTCCTTCCTCCCTCTGACAGCTCTTTGATTCCTGTCCTCCTCTCTTTCTTTCTTTCTTTCTCCTCTCCCTCCCTCTCCCTTCTCTCCACCTCCTTCCTTGCTCATTCTCTTTCTCCTCTCTTCCTCCTCTCTTCCTCTCCCCTTTTCTCCTCTCTCTCCACCTCCTTCCTTGCCCACCCCCCTCTCTTCCTCCTCTCTCTCTCCTCCTCCTCTCTCTCTCCCTCTGACAGCTCTTTGATTCCTCTCTCTCTTTTCTTCTCCTCTTTTCTCCTCCTCACGTTCACAGACGAGTGGAGTGCCCTGGGGCGTCTCATTCACAAACACATCAGATTACACCAGAGCTTCATAATGAGATTTAACATTAATTACACTCTTTATTTTCTCTTTTAAGGAACCAACACATTCTGCTTAAAGTGCTTAAAATGCTTAAAGTGCTTCTGACACCTTTTCATGTTTCTCATTTCTCATTCTGTGTCAGTGAAATGGAAGTTTGTGGAAGAAAAGTTCAATAGTCAAGAAGAAAAATACAGCTTTAAAACCCATCTCCCTCTGAAAACCAGACAGTTTATTCACAAGCACTTTTTCTCACTGTTTCCTTCGTTTAACAAAATAAATGTGTTGTCATCGTCTATTGTCCACCACTGTACACAGCCCACCTTAGACCTATTTCTTTTATTAAGTTGTTTTAGATCAGTATTCACATTATTAAAGGTCCCATGACATGGTACTTCTTGATGCTTTTATATGGCTCCTTAATGGTTCCCTAATACTGTAAATGAATCCTTCTTCAAAATCAAGCCTCAGTGCATGAGATATGACTCTTGAAGACAGTCAGTCATAAATATGTCTCTGGGCGTTGTTGCTTTAATGCAAATGAGGAGGACAGACACAGGCCAGTGCAGTGGGTGGGGGTGTGGCCAAATACTCAGCTGTTTCCTGGATTAGCGGTGCGCTGTCACCCACTTCCGTGTTTTAAGAGCAGAGGAAGATATGAGACACTTTCCATTTTTAAAAAAACACATTTCCACAGAAAATAAAATTAAACCACTGCTGTTTCAGAGGTTCGGAGGCTCGGATAAAGGACATCCGAGCCTGGAAACACTCTCATGGGTCTCCTGGCAAATTAAAAAAAAGGCATCTCGCATTTCGTAGCTCGTTTGCGGTCCAAACTCTCTGGGCGTGATTTCCAGAGACGGTGGGTAGACATCCAGACAGGGGGTGGAAACCTTTCCGCAAGTGTGACGTCAGAAAGTTCCCTTGTTCAGAATCGCCCGTTTGGCCTGTCTTTTTTTCAAACGCGGAAAAGGATCGCAAATGCTCAGTTTACACATTTCGCAACTTTTAGCCATGGGGGGAGCCCTAAACAGGGGAGCTCAAATTAACGTTCAAAAACCTCAGAAAGTGAAAATTTCATGCCATGGGAATACAATACCAGCAATGGTAAAAAAAAAAAAAAAAAAAAAGCTCATACGAGCGACGGTAAGAGAAAACAAGTACCATAAGGTAAGGAAAAGCACGTACAATATAAGAGATGTTCCAGCAGAACTAGTTTTGCAGAAGACAGTGATGAATTTACCTTAGACACTCTGTGACCAGACCATATTTTTGTAATGTCATTTAAAGGTATTGACACTTTGGTATTGCTTGTAGAGTTTGTCCAGACAGTTCCAGAGTTTCACACCACATACAGACATGCAAAAACCTTTTTTAGTGGTTCATTACAAAAAAAAAAACAAAAAACTGTTTGCAAAGACTACGGGTGGTCTACATGAGGCTCTGCGGGGCTTTTGAGGAGGCCGCGATCGACGAGTGCGACTGACGTGTTTGTTACTGCACGAGTGAACACTCTGCAGCTGAAGAACTTTAAAGGTCCAGTGTGTAGGATTCGTGGTGCATAGGTGGATAGTGGCTATGGCACTTCCTGTTTTAGCTACGGCAAACCTCAAGGGTCACCCGGACGCGCTGTAGCGAACAGCTCGCATACCCGCGTGCGCACCTGGCGCGCACCCGGCGCTGCGAGCCGACAACAACGGTACGAATAAAACGCAGTCTCCCGTTCACTTTTTTTTTTTTTCACATGAAAACACACATTCCCGATCGTGTACCATGACAATCTACATATCAAATGAAACCTTACAGTCTCCTCTTTTTGACTATGCAATTCATTTCCCGGCACAACAATCACTCCCTGAGCACATGGGGCTTTTATACGGAAAAGCACAAAACGAGGTTTGTTACTTGGCTTACCTTTGAAGGCCTTGCACAGGTCAAACTCTGTATTTCACCACAAGCTTGGTCTCAATCTGTCCGTAAGGATCCAGCGAATAAAATCTAGTAAAACAATTTAGTCCAAAACACGTGTTAGATCCATTACGACGTGTGATACAGCAGCATGCTTGTTGTTTACTACCCAAAACCACGAGCCCCTCCCCCCCACCTCTCTCCCTCTCTCTTGCGCAGCGCGCGCCGAGCGCGCCGCCTGCTTTGCCTCCGGTGCTACCACGAGCCTTGCCGAAGGCGGAGCCCAAAAGTCCTTCTGCGGCTCTCGTATTCAAAATGGGTGCCTCTATATGGGGAAGATCCCCCTTTTATGTGACTATATCTAAGTTCAAAAGAATACTTTGATTTCATGATGGAAGTGAAAAGGCTTGGAAAACAATGTATTTTTGAATGGGTATCTTCAATTTTGGTAATTAACGGGTAAAAATCTTACACACTGTCCCTTTAATGTACAGTTTTATCTGCAGACTGAACAAATCAGACAGTGGAATAATAATGTGACTCACATTTGAGACTCAGTGCAACATGATGTCAGTCCAATATGTGGAGACACTGGTATGGCTCTTTTAAAAACATGTTTATGTGTGTAGAATCCCTCAGTCGTCCAGGTAGAATACAGGGCAAAAGGAGAAATTCAATGTGTCAACTGGACAAAAGTTTATTTGGTGGAATATGTTTCGCAGCTCATCCAAGCAGCAGTTCTTCAGTTGCTTCTCTCAGCGTCTGACCAGAACTGAAGATGTTTATTTGGTGGAACATATTCCACCAAATAAACTTTTGTCCAGTTGACACATTGAATTTCTGCCATAAATATTTATTGTGTTGTATTGTCACTTGTCTGTTTTAAAAAATGGACCATTAGTCCAGAATAAAAATGAATTGAATATTCGTATTAGTCTAATCCTAATATAGCTATTATGTAAATTAAACCAGTTTTGACCCTCATTAACATTATGGTTGCTAGGTAACAGTTGTAATTCTCTCTACATATGAAGGAGGACTGGACACGTCAGGACTGGACTGGACTGGACACGTCAGGACTGGGCAGGACAGGACTGGGCAGGTCAGGACAGGACTGGACTGGGCAGGTCAGGACAGGTCAGGACTGGACTGGGCAGGTCAGGACTGGACTGGGCAGGTCAGGACAGGTCAGGACTGGACTGGACACGTCAGGACTGGACAGGACAGGACTGGGCAGGTCAGGACAGGTCAGGACTGGACTGGGCAGGGCAGGTCAGGACTAACCCTAACCCAGGGGTGCTCAATGCGTCGATTGCGATCAACAGGTCGATCGGGGGCCAAGTCAGTCGATCGTCAGGGCTTAATGCTCAATTCCGATTTTTTTGTGAAATCCGATTTTTTGCGCATGCGCCCCGGAGGACACGACGAGGTCACACGCAGCGAGCATGCTCAGTGTTTACGGAAGTCACCGCAAGTCAAGTTGCTGTAGTACTTGCTTCGCCGCTTCACTGCAGGCATGAAAATCCCTCACCTTTCGACGAAATTCGACAATACGGTCGGGATATGTCCCTTTCTCCGGAGCTCCGGATAATTAAGGTCTGTGGATATACAGCACGATACACGTGACAGCAGGGGCCCGGGACTAAACCGGGACTAAACCGGGACTAAAACCAGGTCTAAACCAGGTCTAAACCAGGTCTGAACCAGGTCTGAACCAGGACTAAACCAGGACTAAACCGAGAATAAACCAGGTCTAAACCAGGACTAAACCAGGTCTAAACCAGGTCTGAACCAGGACTAAGGTGTGTGTGTGTGTGCTCTAACCCTATGAATTTTTAAAATCATAATTATGAGTTTAGAAGTCATAATAAGGTTGTTTTTTAAAGGTACACTGTGTAAGATTTTACCCGTTAATTACAGAAATTGAAGATACCCATTCAAAAATACAGTGTTTTCCAAGCCTTTCCAAGTATTCTGTTGGATTTAGATATAGTCGATTTCACCTGCATAAAAGGGGGATCTTCCCCATGTAGCGGCATCCATTTTAACTACGAGAGCCGCAGAAGGACATACTGTATTTTGGGCTCCGCCTTTGCCGTTTTCTTTATAGCTGTCGGCACTGGCCCGTGGATTTCACACAACGAGGTACACATTTGGATAAACAACAACAAGCATGTTGCCGGATCACACTTACTCCGCACGTACATCGCAGGAGCAAGCACCTTCATCTAAGAGGAAAAGAAGAAGGACTCTCGACATGGAGAGAAGTCGACATAGTAATAAAAACAGAGTTAGTATTGGGACTTTTTTCAAAAGGGCGAAATACCTGATGCAACAGAGACAGACATGCCGAATTTGCCGCGTTGCTTCTGGACAAGTAGGTTTACATGATTTTTACAAACTCTGGCAGAATGATGAGCATAAATATCTGCGCTTCAGGTAAAATATATAGACATACCGCCACCTCCTGGTTCCTGGGAGATTCTGCTACTTATTACTGTTGTGTATGACCCTCGAAGTCTGCCGTAGCTAGAACCGGAATTGCAATACCCACCATCCACCAATGCGCCACCATCCTACACGGTGTACCTTTAAGTCCTAATTAGGGGTTTTCAAAGTCCTAATTATGAATTTCAAAGTCATAATTAAGAATTCTAAACTCGTAATTATGAGTTTAAAATCATAATTAGTGGTTTTCTCTCGCCATGTCAGCAGATGGGCTGGTGTGACCATTTTAAACCCATTACAGGGAAAAATGTGTCCCTATTTTACAAATTCACTCCACGCTGTATCAAAATGATTTGCTTTGAGCCCTTGTTTTCTTCGAGTGACCTGAAGTGGCCTGTGCCAAGAGCACAGCAAAACTCATCAGTTCCTGACCGGGGCCAAGAGACCGGGGGCACCGCAGAGCCAAAGGTGCTTCACGCCCGTTTGGACTAAACCAGCTCCCACGGACACTTGGATGGACACTTTGGACACTTTGCACGTCGTCAGTCATGTGGGATTTGTGTAGAGGTGCTGATCTCACGACATGTGAATATCTGAAGCTGGGCAGCCAACTAAAAAAGAAAAACAACAAAAAACGAGATAACAAGATAATTCATTCAAGATCTTGAGAAAAAAAACAGTTATTTCGAGATCTCAAGAAAACGAAACAATTATTCCTTGATCTCGAGAAAACAACTGAAACGTCTACCGCCACGTTGTGACAGGCTGACTTCGGGGCTATTTCTCATTCTGAACAGACGCGTTTTTGGTCATTAGAATGTCTGGAATAATAATCGATCAGCTGATAAGGCAATATTTTGATCAGGGGTTGACACAGGGCTAGATTGCATTACGTCTTTTAATTCAGGATAATTTCAAGATTAGTCCACGGCACCTCCACAGAAGACTGGCCCGGCTTCGTCTTTACCAACGGAGATACTAGGGATGGGCAAAGTGAGGCTTCGTGAAACACCGAAGCAGTTGAAGCGATTGTGCCGGAGGCTGAAACACAGTTCGAAACTCTCTCCACAGTGACATCTATTGGCGATATGTTAGAACTACAACAACCAGAATGTTTCATGTTTTGAGACGGATTAACTCTTTGTTTTCTTGAAATCTAGAAATAACAGTTTTGTTTTCTCGAGATCTCAAATTAATTGTGTCGTTTTCTCGAGATCTCGAGTTAACCCTTTGTTGCATAGAAAAAAGTTTTTTGTACCAGAACTGCCAAATTCCAATCAGACATGTATTTTTACATTATTAGACATACCCCATACTGCTTTTTCAAATAAAGTTCCTAAATTGGTAGTTTTAGGGGTGTCACATATGTTGCCACCATGCAGCTAATGCATGGTGTCAAAATGTCAAAAATGTCAAAAAATGCAAAATATTTATTGTTCCCTGAAGTAACACTGACATTCTGTGAACTTCACCAACAATTTTGTCAAGTTTCAGCAGTCTTTGGTTGTTTAGCCAATTCAAACAGATAGAAATTGTTATTATATTATATGTAATATTTTGTACATCTATCTATCTATCTATCTATATATATATATATATATACAGTATATATATATATATATATTGCAATAAAATGTACCCCTAAACTTTCGTATAGCTGCTTCATCACTGTATGTGGTGTGAAAGTTTATTACTATATACTTTAATATGGTACACAAAAACTTACATGCATACTGGCCACATATGTGTACATATGTGTCAAAGGTTAGCTGTATGCATATGCATAGTGGCCACCAGAGGTGTGGACTCGAGTTATGTGACTTCGACTCGAGTCAGACTCGAGTCACGAATTTGATAACTTTAGACTCGACTCGACAAAATGTGCAAACACTTGCAACTGGACTTGGACTTCAATATCAATAACTCGTGACTTCACTTGGACTTAGGCCTTTTGACTTGTGATGACTTGCTACGTCCAATGAAAAAAAAAACTCTAAAAGTATGTTGATAAGGACCGCACTCGTACTTGTGAATCTGCGAAAATGTATGCAAAGAGCATGTGTAACATGTTTTTCACACCTGGATCCTTTCATTTTTTTCTAATTTGATATGGTGTAAAAAGGTCAAATGAATACAGATCTTGCAGACATTATATGATTTGTAGAAATTTTATTTCTTTGTAAAGGGGACTCGAAATGACTCAAAACTAAAATGCTAGGACTTTGGACTCGACTTGAGACTTGTGAGCTTTGACTTCGGACTTGACTCGGCACTTGGATACTCTTGACTCGAGACTTCACTCGGACTTGAGTGCAAAAGACTTAGACTTACTTGGGACTTGCCCAGCAATGACTTTGTCCCACCTCTGGTGGCCACATACGTGGTCAGTCGATAAAATACCTCCTGGTTTATGATAAAAGGAGAATTTCAATTTGTCACCTGGACAAAGTTTATTTGGTCGAAAACGTTTCGCAACTCATCCGAGATGCCGTACATCCCCACCTAGAAGCCACGGGCCACTCATTTGAGGACAGCGAGGTTTAGATCTTAGCCAGGGAAAAGAATTGGTTTGAGAGGGGAGTTAAAGAGGCTATTTTTGTCAAAAAAAAAAAAGAGAATCCTTCTTTAAACAGGAATGGGGGAGTCAGACATAATTTGTCTCCCATATATAATTCCATTCTCAAACCGAAATCAAAACAAACAAAGGAAACAATAGGGCAGCCAGGTCAGGGCCAGAGGTGTGAAAACACCCATTAGGGTTTGAATGGATATGCTAAACCCTAATGGGTGTTTTCACACCCATTAGGGTTTGAATGGATATGCTAAACTAGACGCCAAAGAGAAACTGAAAACAAAAGACAGAAACTCAAAACAAAGAGGTGGGATAGTTTCAGAATAATTTCAGTGTAGTTAGCTCCTCCCTGCAGCTAGATATAAGCAGTGTCTATCAGCACTCTAACCAGAACTGACGAAGTAGCTTGGATGAGCTGCGAAATGTTTTCGACCAAATAAACTTTGTCCATTTGACAAATTGAATTTCTCCTTTTATCATGGATTCTACCTGGACGACTGAGGGATTCTTCACATACCTCCTGGTTTGTTTATTTTTCTCTGAAAATCACCAAATACTACTTCTACATGTTCTAAAACAAATATTTTACTAAACTGATATAGATTTTCCCTTCATTTTTCTCTCCATGGAGGAATTATTGCACTTGATAAATAAGTGGGAAAGTCAAACTCACCTGCTTCCACTGGGGGCTGCCATCCTGATTCTGCAGCAGGATATCACAGCGCCATCTAGCAGCAATAGAATGCAACTACAGGGCTGCATGTATGTGTCCAGCATGCTTTTAGGGGTAAAAATGTCTGTTTTCCCTCTAGTTGACTCACTTAAACTTAGGCAACATATGTGGTCACAATGCAAGAAAGGTTCTCATTATTAAAGATCCCATGACATGGTACTTCTTGATGCTTTTATATGGCTCCTTAATGGTTCCCTAATACTGTAAATGAATCCTTCTTCAAAATCAACACTCAGTGCATGAGAAACAGAGATAAGATGAGAAAGAGTAATTTTTCTCTCTATGAACAGTCCATTATGGGACTTGTTGCTTGAATGCAAATGAGGAGAACAGAGATGGCCTATAGTAGAGGGTGGGGGGGGGCGTGGCCAAACTCTCCGCTCTCAGCTGTGCGCTCTGATCCATTTCCGCGTTTTTGCGCGGAGAACAGATTTGAAGCGTTCCATTGAAAAATAAACACATTTCCACAGAAAATAAAATGAAACCACTGCTGTTCAAAGGTCCAGAGGCTCAGATAAAGGACTTCCGAGCCTAGAAACACTCGGACGTGCCTCCAGGCAAATAAAAAAACGCATTTCGCATTGCCTAGCTCCTCTGCAGTCCAAACTCTCTGGGCGTGATTTACAGAGACGCTGAGTAGACACAGACGGGGGGTGGAGCTGCATTTTTCGAGCTGACGTCAATAAGGTGCCTTGTTGAGAATCGCCCGTTTGAGCTGTGTTTTTCTCTAATGCAGAAAAGGATCGCAAATGCTCAGTTTAGACATTTCGCAACTTTTAACCATGGGGGGGGGGGCTAAACAGGGTAGGGGAGCTCACATCAACGTTCAAAAACCTCAGAAAGTGAAAATTTCATGCCATGGGACCTTTAAGGTGGAAAATAATCATTACGAACATGGCCTGTCGGCTTCCGTAAAACTCCATACACAAGGCGTACTTTTCTTGCTTTATGGACATGTTGTTCAAATTACTTACTGAAACATACAGAAAAATGACATATTACTAACTACACTGTACATGAGTGTGCAAAATACAAGTAGCTGTCTTGTCAGAGTTATCTCCCTGGAACAAACACAAGCTCACATTTTTCATATTCAAATAAAATACATTTGTGACTTCAATCAAAGTCCCCATGAGCAGACAAATACTTACATACTTACTGACACTCAAACATTCAGAACACGTCCAATTTAATTATGACTTTACAACTCGTAATTATGACTTTACAACTTGTAATTATGACTTCCTGTGAGGCTTTTATTTTTTATTTACTGGCTTCCAGATTTTAGAGCTCAAAAATACCCAGAAAAACAAAGACATTCTGACTGTGAGGTTAGTCGCCTCTCCACAGATCTGACCTGTAACTCGGCCTGGTTTGGTCTCCGTGACGATAGAAAAGGTTTAATGCCGCACTGATAGAAGGGTTTAATGCCATACTGTGAAACATTCCAGACAAAGCAATAATATCTTGACATCTCCATGGAGAAAAGCGTTTGACGGACCCTCTGCCAGAAAAGTTACACAGTGCAGCTTTAAAATCTGTCTCATTTTGTCCAAGAAAACCCACAGGACCTGATGTGTACATGCTGCTGTGGCTGGAGAAGAAGAAGAATTGTCACGGATTGAAATGATCAGAAAAACATGTGTGGATTCCATTAATAAAACAACAAAAAACAGAGGAATAAAAGAGGGAAAAAAAGAGGAATAGTCTCGTGCTCTGTCCATCTGAGAGAGAGAGGGAGAGTCCAGATGAAAGTCTCTCGTTCTGATGTTAAATAAAGAACAGACACAGATCTGCAGCCTGGAACAAAACACTCACTGTTTTTACAATTCACACTCCTCTTTTACTCCCTCGCTCCTGTGAAAACGGGAGCAATATTAGAATAAACTCACCGGAGAGAAAGAGAGGGGGGGGGGATAGAGAGAGAGTGAAAGACTGTGAGAGAGAAGGAGAAAAAAAATAATAGAGAGAGGGACAGAGAGAGAGACAGGGAGAGAGAGAGAAGGGGAAAAAACAAAAATAAGGAGAGAGAGAGAAGGGAAAAAACAAAAAGAAGGAGAGAGAGAGAGTGAGACGGAGAGACTGTGAGAGAGACAAAGGAAGGAAAGCACAAGAAAGAGGAGAAAGAAAGGAGAAATGAAGAGAAAGGAGGAGAGAGAAAGGGGGGAGACAGGAGAGGGAAGAAAAAAGGAGGGGAGGGACAGAGAGAGAGAGAGAGGGAGAGAGAAGGGGAAACACAAAGAGAAGGAGGGAGAGAGGGGGAGAAAGAAAGAGGAAAAAACAGAGGAAGGAAAGCACAAAAGAGAGGAGAAAGAAAGGAGAAATGAGGAGGAAAGGGGGAGAGAGGTAAGACAGGAGAGGGAGGAAAAAAGGAGGAGAGAGAGAGAGAGAGAGAGAAAGAAGGGAGAAATGGGGAAAGAGAGGGTAGACAGGAGAGGGAGGAAAAGAAGAAGAGGAGAAAGAGAGGGAGAGACTGTGAGAGAGACAAAGGAAGGAAATCACAAGAAAGAGGAGAAAGAAAGGAGAAATGAAGAGAAAGAGGAAGAGAGAGGAGACAGGAGAGGGGGGAAAAGAGGAGGAGAGAGAGGGAGAGAGAAGGGGAAAAAACAAAGAGAAGGAGGGAGAGAGAAAGGGAGAGAGGGAGAAAGACTGAGACAAAGGAAGGAAAGCACAAGAGAAAGGAGAAAGAAAGGAGGAATGAGGAGAAAGGGGAAGAGAGAGGAGACAGGAGAGGGAGGAAAAGAGGAGGAGGGAGAGAGAAGGAGAGAGAAAACAAAGAGAAGGAGGGAGAGAGGGGGAGAAAGAAAGGAAAAAACAAAGGAAGGAAAGCACAAGAAAGAGGAGAAAGAAAAGAGAAATTAGGAGAAACGGTGAGAGAGGAGAGGGAGGAGAGGGAGGAAAAGAGGAAGAGAGAGAGGGGGGAAGGGGAAAAACAAAGAGAAGGAGGGAGAGAGGGGGAGAAAGAAAGGGAAAAAAACAAAGGAAGGAAAGCACGAGAGAGAGGAGAAAAAAGAGAAATGAGGAGAAAGGGGGAGAGAGAGGAGACAGGAGAGGGAGGAAAAGAGGAGGAGAGAGAGAGAGAGAAGGGAAAAAAGAGAAGGAGAGAGAGAAAAAGACTGTGAGAGACAAAGGAAGGAAAGCACAAGAGAGAGGAGGAAAAAAGGAGAAATGAGGAGGAAGGAGAAGAGAGAGGAGCGACAGAAGAGAGAGGAAAACAGGAGGAAAAAGAGAGAAGGGAAAAAAACAAATAGAAGGATGGAGAGAGAGAGAGAGAAATTGGGTGAATGCACCATCACGATCACTGTCAAAACCAGAAATGAGAGAAAGAGAGAGGACGAGGAAGGGAGGCAAAGAAGATGGACAGATGTAGGAAGAAAGAAGAGAGAGAAAGAGAGAGAGAATAGACAAAGATATGAGTTTATCAATCAATCAATCAATCAAACAATATTTATAAGGCGCTTTTCATACAAAATTGCAACACAAAGCGCCTACTTTATGAAGGAACTCTCTCTCTCTTTGCTTTCACTTTGGTTTCCATGACGATGAAAACACCTTTGATGAGAGTATACATGACAGGTTTCTATATTTTTCTATTCGTATTATGAATTATACAGTTTAAACTTTCATTTAACCAAACATTATTCTTATATTTTGTCAAACCATAACTTGACGAGCTTTGGCCTTTATTACATTACGGTTGCTAGGTAACAGTTATGAATTCATGGCCTACTTATATTATACCTGCTAAGACAAATGATCAAAATCGCCAAAACTGTCATACTCGTACGTCTTTGCTATGTGCTATGTGTTATTATACTGGAAAAACATTGTTCAAATTTGTAAATTAAATTCCTCTACATAATTCCTTTAACTGTGTTTTAGTGAAAATATGCACTTTACATCTAAGGTCGTTTTCACACCTGCCTTGTTTGGTTCGTTTAAAATGAACCAGAGTTCGTTTGCTCCTTTGATTCGGACCTTTTGGGCTGGTGTGGATAAAAACCAAAAATCTCGATCCGGAGCAAACAAGCGAACCGAGACCACCTAAAAAGCTTGGTCTTTGCACGGTTCCATTCGTATCCTGGTGCGGTTCGTTTGAGGTGAGAATGCAAACCGGACTCGATCCGACACAAGTTGGCTTTTTGTACTTAACAAGCTCCCGTCATAGCATGTCGAGCATTATGGGAAACCGAGGCTGACGAAACGAAACGAAACTAAACTTATGAGGCTTACTTATGTTTTGCGTGAAGAGCAAGAGTCAGAACTTGATGCGCACACATGAGCGCTGTTCTCCGTAGCCGTCTTGCCCTGTGTCTTCGTCTTTTGGAAACTGATTGTAAAATAGTGTAAACCTCACGATGCTGCTCAAACATTTGTGAGAACTGTAAAAACTGAGCAAACCATATCGCTAAGGCTAGATTGAAAACAGCACGTAACACCATGATTCTCCTCCTTCCGTGTTTGGACACTGCGTTTTGACACGGCTCATTTCTGTCCAAAGGCTGAGCGACCTCAGCACACGTGGTTTTGTTTATAGATGTTGGTTCACTTAGAAAAAAAGTGCAGTGTGAAAGCAAACCGCACAATTTTTTTTTTTAAATAAAAAAAAATTTGGTCCAGCCCAAAGCAAGTGAACTATCGGACTTTCCTGGTGTGAAAACGACCTTAGTTCAAAGAGCTTTATTGACACCCACGATTCTCTCAGCTGCTCTCACTACTCGGTGTAGCTTTTTCCGGCAGGACACGGTGCAGGTGCCATACCACACAGGGATGCAGCTGGTGAGGATGCGCTCTGTGGTGACTCTGTAGAAGGTGCTCATGATGGAGCTGGGGCTCTGTCTCTCTTCAGCTTGTGGAGGACGTAGAGTCGCTGATGGGCTTTACTGGTCAGTGATGCAGTGTTCTTTGACCAGGAGAGGTCCTCAGAGATGTGCACACACAGGAACTTGGTGCTTACTCTCTCCACAGGAGCCCCGTTGATGTGAGGGGGGCGTGCTGTGTGTGTGACAGTTCTGACTGGTAAGATAATAGAATTAGCAAGAAGAGGATTACTACTATTGGAGTACTATTAATGGTAGTAGTAGTAGTAGTAGTAGTAGTAGTAAAGAAATACAGTAAATAAAATTATATTTGTATTTGTTGTAGTTGCAGTAGCTGTAGTAGTTGTTGTATTGTAGTTCTAGTTTTTGTTTTTAAATTGCCTCTTACTCTTACTTTAGTTTTTAAATTGCCTCTTACTCAAGTTGTAGTAGCTGTAGTAGTTGTTGTATTGTAGTTCTAGTAGCTGTAGTAGCTGTAGTAGTTGTTGTAGCAGTCAAACTCTTCTGTAGTTTTTGGATGGAGAGGAATTGGAGTTGGTGACTCAATATAAATATCTCGGAGTTATATTAGATTGTAATCTCACATTCAAAAAACACATTAAAAAAGTTACAAATACCATCAAATTTAATATGCAAAATTTCAAACAGATTCGGCCATTCATTACAGCAGAGGCAGCAAAGTCTTACCTCCATTCTATGCTCTTCTCTCATAGTTGACTATTGTTTTACAGTGTGGTCATTTGCTGTAGTGTCACTGCTCTCAAGCCAATTGAACAACTGTACAAAAGATCAATAAAGATATTAGATCGGAAGCCCCAATCCTATCACATATGTCCACTTTTAGACAAATATAGTAGTTTTTAAATTTCGAAAATCTAAAATCTTTTAAATATTGTTGTTTTGTAGTATAAAGTCCTAAATGGCATTGCCCCACCACCTATGGTAGAATTCATCAAAAAAAGGAACCGTGAGTACCAGCACGAGATCCATTTGTAGTTCTAGTAACTGTAGTAATTGTAGTAGTTGTTGTAGTAGTAGTTGTATTTGTTGTAGTAGTTGTTGTATTTGTTGAAGTAGCTGTAGTAGTTGTAGTAGTTGTAGTAGTTGTTGTCGTTGCAGTAGCTGTAGTAGTTGTAGTAGTAGTAGCCACCTTTGGGTCTTTTAAAAAACAACTAAAGGGTTGGCTATTTAATAATCAAAGATGTGATCACTAAAAATCATTTGTTGTAGTAGTTGTTGTATCTTGTTAGACTAGTGTGAGTAGTGAATGTGTGTGTATGAAGCTGAGTGTGTTGTATGTAAGTTGTAGTGAGTGAGTGAATGAGCACTATCATAGGCACTTTAACTAAAAGCACCTTAGTATTAGAACTACCTCATGGCATTTTAAGTGATTGTACAGATTTGTTTTATGTCTTGTCCAACCATGTGTATAATGTTTGTTGTATTTGTCTTAGTAGCTGTAGTACTGTTGTTTTGTTGTAGTAGCTGTAGTAGTAGTTGTATTTGTAGTAGCTGTTTTGTTGTATCCTGTTTTACCCCTTCCAATGGGACTACGGATGGAAATTAGCTCCTAGCTAAATCCGGTGTATTTACGGCACTAGTCGTTCTATTTGTTGTAGTAGTTGTTGTATTTGTTGTAGTTGCAGTAGCTGTAGTAGTTGTAGTAGTAGTAGTTGTATTTGTTGTAGTAGTTGTAGTAATTGTAGTAGTTGTAGTAATTGTAGTAGTTGTTGTAGTAGTAGTTGTATTTGTTGTAGTACTTGTTGTAGGTGCAGTAGCTGTAGTAGTTGTTGTAGTAGTAGTAGTAGTGGTATTTGTTGTAGTTGTAGTAGCTGTAGTAGTTGTAGTAGTTGTAGTAGTTGTTGTATTTGTTGTAGTAGCTGTACTAGTAGTTGTATTTGTAGTAGCTGTAGTACTTGTTGTATTTGTTGTAGTAGCTGTAGTAGTTGTTGTATTTGTTGTAGTTGTAGTACTTGTTGTATTTGTTGTAGTAGCTGTAGTAGTAGTTGTATTTGTAGTAGCTGTAGTACTTGTTGTATTTGTTGTAGTAGCTGTAGTAGTAGTTGTATTTGTAGTAGCTGTATTTGTTGTAGTAGTTGTTGTATTTGTTGTAGTTGTAGTAGCTGTAGTAGTAGTTGTATTTGTTGTAGTTGTAGTAGCTGTAGTACTTGTTGTATTTGTTGAAGTAGCTGTAGTAGTTGTAGTAGTTGTTGTCGTTGCAGTAGCTGTAGTAGTTGTTGTATTGTAGTTCTAGTAGCTGTAGTAGTTGTAGTAGTTGTTGTAGTAGTTGTTGTATTTGTTGTAGTTGTAGTAGCTGTAGTACTTGTTGTATTTGTTGTAGTAGCTGTAGTAGTTGTTGTATTTGTTGTAGTAGCTGTAGTAGTAGTTGTATTTGTAGTAGCTGTAGTACTTGTTGTATTTGTTGTAGTAGCTGTAGTAGTAGTTGTATTTGTAGTAGCTGTAGTACTTGTTGTATTTGTTGTAGTAGCTGTAGTAGTAGTTGTATTTGTAGTTCTAGTAGCTGTAGTAATTGTAGTAGTTGTTGTAGTAGTAGTTGTATTTGTTGTAGTAGTTGTTGTATTTGTTGAAGTAGCTGTAGTAGTTGTAGTAGTTGTAGTAGTTGTTGTCGTTGCAGTAGCTGTAGGAGTTGTTGTAGTAGTAGTTGTATTTGTTGTAGTAGTTGTAGTAATTGTAGTAGTTGTTGTAGTAGTTGTTGTATTTGTTGTAGTAGTTGTTGTATTTGTTGAAGTAGCTGTAGTAGTTGCAGTGGTTGTAGTAGTAGTTGTATTTGTTGTAGTTGTAGTAGCTGTAGTACTTGTTGTATTTGTTGTAGTTGTAGTAGCTGTAGTACTTGTTGTATTTGTTGTAGTAGCTGTAGTACTTGTTGTATTTGTTGTAGTAGCTGTAGTACTTGTTGTATTTGTTGTAGTAGCTGTAGTAGTAGTTGTATTTGTAGTAGCTGTAGTAGTTGTTGTATTTGTTGTAGTAGCTGTAGTACTTGTTGTATTTGTTGTAGTAGCTGTAGTAGTAGTTGTATTTGTAGTAGCTGTAGTAGTTGTTGTATTTGTTGTAGTAGTAGTAAATAAATAAATAAAATGATATTTGTTTCATTCATTATGCTACACTCCTGCGTGCACACTTTTAGCACAATGGGATAAATTAAAGTAAATTAAATTTGCACGTTGTTCAGTCCCTCCCACACACAGCCCTGTCCTGGTCTGTATGTGAGGCTGATGTGCTAACCACCCTGCCACAGCGCAGTGTAATCCTGACCCCTGAGTGGCCCCAGGGGAGGGCGCTCACTCTTTTGTCTGTGTAATATTAATTAAAATGATACTTACACCACATCCACCATACAGTGTATTGTAGTGAACACGGTTTATCTCCGCAGCAGACGTTCCATTTGGCTCAAATTAATTAATCTGAACAAAGACGTAATTAGAGTTTAGGAGAGCGCGGATTTCCCCAGATGCCCTTCCCGCTCCCTGTGCTGTGATCCCGTACTTATGGAGAAATATTGAGAATAGGATGTGTTGATGTGACTTCACAGTATTCTACAGTTTATGTGGTTTAAATAATAATACCTTCCATTTATATAACGCTTTTCAAGACTCTCAAAGAGCTAAAACTGAGCCGAGGCAGGTCTGAGGTCTGAGGTGGAGTTTACGCTAACTATCTAACCGTCAGATTGTTGACCTGGTTTATGGTTCATACCTGGACCTTACTTATTACTGGACCTATCCACATAAAAAAAAAAAAAAAAGGTTGAAAACACCTGTAATTGACTAAATGTCATTAGTTTAAATCAGGGGTGCTCAACCTTTTTTTTTTTTTTAAAGGAGAATTTACGTTTTTTAGAATCTGAGGCTTATTTCGGTAATAAAACAAGTTGTTTTACTCACCCATAGCACTTTGGCGTCATTTGGAGCATTTCCGGAGATGTTTTAGATTAGCGATATCCGTTAACGTGAGTGGTCGGGGCACGACATAAAAGTGACCAAAATAACACAAACTTAAGCACTTTTCAAATCATAGAAGCTCAATGTCTCAGTCTACACTTTCGTTTGAGTCAAAAGTGGCCTCTAATCCGAGATTTATCCATAATTTCGAGTAGATGAGGAGGACAGTGCGCATGCGCTCAGTAACAGCTGATTTCGCTCTCAGCTCTCGGGACCCAAACATGAAAGGCAAAGCTGTAAGACGTTTGGACCATCGTGTTTGCAGTACCCACTTCAGTCAGGATGATTTTTTTACCAGCAAAGGAAAAGAAAGAAGGCCAGCGGATTCAGCGCACGATTCTGAGAAGTAATGCGAAACCGATGGCTGTTCTATGCTGCTCCTAAAACTGTCTCCACTTCATTCTTTCCGTATCCATTCTGTCTCCTCATCCGTATACTCCTCTTCAGTCCTCAGTCCTCCAGAAGTCCTCTTTAGCCTCAAAGTCCCAATCTTCTGCCATGTGTCACTCGCAACAGAAAAGTTATGAGCGTCTTCTTATCTGCGAAACAGCTGTGACTGAGCGAATGCGCACTCTCCTCCTCATCTACTCGAAACTATGGCTAAATCTCAGATTAGAGGCCACTTTTGACTCAAACAAAAGTGTAGACTAAGACATTGAGCTTCTATGATTTGAAAAGTGCTAAAGTTTGTGTTATTTTGGTGACTTTTACATCGTGCCCCGACCACTCACGTTAACGGATATCGCTAATCTAAAACATCTCCGGAAATGCTCCAAATGACACCAAAGTGCTATGGGTGAGTAAAACAACTTGTTTTATTAACGAAATAAGGCTCAGATTGTAAAAAACGTAAATTCTCCTTTAACTGAGATCTACTTTTTAGGTTGGTGGTGTGCCGAGATCTACCAAGAGGGGATGTCAAGTCCATTTTAGAATGACCTGTTAGACATCGCAAATATGGGCTTTTGGAGTGGGATTATTTTTAAAGTCGCACAGGGGCGAAAAAATCGGATTCGCATTCATCCGACCTGGACGTGTTTCCTCCAGCGAGAGTGGTACAAGTAGGCGCTCACAAATGTACACAAACGTTCTTCTCGTCATGCGAAAATAGTATATAAACTCTGTATCAGTGAAGCGGCGAAGCACGTAGCAATCCCACCACTCTTGTCTGCGACTCCGCACCAACACGTTCATTTCTACGGACGTTGCTGCCACTGCCCCACAAAACGCCGTGGCCAAAAACCTCATCCTACTCCTTCTCCGTCTCCTCCTTAAAACAAATAAGCTGTACATGTTCTGGCTCCGATACGACAGCAACTTTAGGCAACGAGGTAAACATTGAGCACACTTGCTGTGCATGATGTCGTGTCCTCCAAGGCGCATGCGGGACACTTTTGGGGCGTTTAAAGTTCACACTGGAGATCAAATACAAGTCGCATTTAATTGGGAATGTGAACGGCCTCGCAAAAAAAATTGGATTTCACAAAAAAATCAGAATTGAGCATTAAGCCCTGCAGTGTGAACGTATCCATACGTGATGACACTCTGCCTGAGATCGACTGGTTGGGCACCCCAGGTTTAAAGCCATACTGTGGGACATTCCAGGCAAAGCAATGACATCTCCATGGAAACAAGCAGGTGGTGAACCCTAAACCAGAAAAATGACATAAAACACCAGGGTTGTCTCCAAAAGAAGAAGAAAAGACGGGAGGGCATCTGACTCACAGGGATCAGGAGTCTAACCCACAACCTCCTTCCTGAGACGAGGAGAACCACTTCCGAGTAGCACCAATACAGTAGAAGTAGTAGTGGTGGTAGTAGCTGTAGTGGTTGTTGAAGTACTTGCTGTGGTGGTAGTAGTAGTAGTTGTAGTCGTAGTAGTAGTAGTTCTTGTGGTGGTAGTTGTTATAGTTGTAGTTGCTGTGGTAGTAGTAGTAGCTGTAGAGGTTGTTGAAGTAGTACTTGCTGTGGTGGTAGTAGTACTAATTGTTGTAGTATTTAGTAGTATGTAGTATTGTAGTAGTTGTAGTAGTTGTCATAGTAGTAGCAGTAGTGGTCGTAGTAGTAGAAGTAATAGTAGTAGTTGTTGTAGTATTTGTGGTCGTAGTAGTAGTAGTAGTAGCTGTAGTGGTTGTAGTAATAGTAGTTGTATTTGTTGTAGTTGTAGTAGTTGTTGTGGTTGTAGTAGTTGTAGTAGCTGTAGTAGTTGTTGTATTTGTTGTAGTTGTAGTAGCTGTAGTAGTAATTGTATTTGTTGTAGTTGTAGTAGCTGTAGTAGATGTGTGAATGACACAAAACACAACTCCAGTTGTATTTGTTGCAGTTGTAGTAACTGTAGTAGTAGTTGTATTTGTTGTAGTTGCAGTAGCTGTAGTAGTAGTTGTATTTGTAGTAGCTAAAGTAGTTGTAGTAGTTGTTGTAGTTGTAGTAGTTGTAGTAGTTGTAGTTGTAGTAGCTGTAGTAGTAGTTGTATTTGTTGTAGTTGTAGCTGTAGTAGTAGTTGTATTTGTTGTAGTTGTAGCTGTAGTAGTAGTTGTATTTGTTGTAGTTGTAGTAGCTGTAGTAGATGTGTGAATGACACAAAACACAACTCCAGTTGTATTTGTTGCAGTTGTAGTAACTGTAGTAGTAGTTGTATTTGTTGTATTTGTAGTAGCTGTAGTAGATGTGTGAATGACACAAAACACAACTCCAGTTGTATTTGTTGCAGTTGTAGTAACTGTAGTAGTAGTTGTATTTGTTGTAGTTGCAGTAGCTGTAGTAGTAGTTGTATTTGTAGTAGCTGTAGTAGTTGTTGTAGTTGTAGTAGTTGTAGTAGTTGTAGTTGTAGTAGCTGTAGTAGTAGTTGTATTTGTTGTAGTTGTAGCTGTAGTTGTAGTAGTACTTGTTGTAGTTGTAGTAGCTGTAGTTGTAGTAGCTGTAATTGTTGTAGTTGTAGTAGTTGTAGTAGCTGTTGTAGTAGCTGTTGTAGTTGTTGTTGTAGTTGTACTAGTTGTAGTTGTAGTAGCTGTAGTAGTAGTTGTATTTGTTGTAGTTGTAGCTGTAGTAGTAATTGTATTTGTTGTAGTTGTAGTAGCTGTAGTAGATGTGTGAATGAAACAAAACACAACTCCAGTTGTAGTTGTTGTAGTAGTAGTTGTATTTGTTGTAGTTGTAGTAGCTGTAGTAGTAGTTGTATTTGTTGTAGTTGTAGTAGCTGTAGTAGTAGTTGTATTTGTTGCAGTTGTAGTAACTGTAGTAGTAGTTGTATTTGTTGTAGTTGTAGTAGCTGTAGTAGTAGTTGTATTTGTTGTAGTTGTAGTAGCTGTAGTAGTTGTTGTAGTAGTAGTAGTTGTATTTGTTGTAGTTGTAGTAGCTGTAGTAGTAGTTGTATTTGTTGTAGTTGTAGTAGCTGTAGTAGTAGTTGTATTTGTAGTAGTTGGTATTCACAGGAGGATGGGAGGGTATCTGACACACACACAGGGATACACACACACGGGAGGGCATCTGACTCTCTCCTCTGTGAATTCTCCTTTTAGCGAACTCTGCATAATTAAACCGTATAAATAATGCATGTTTTGGCTGTTAGCGTTGTGTTTTAGCGCTGTGTGATCCGGTTTGATTTGCGATTACGTATTCTCTTTGAAAGTACACGACGCGCTGCCTTCACAGAGATATTTTTACTCCGACTCGGCATTTCCACAGTTTTCCACCTTTTGATCAGGATCGGTTCCCAGAATATATTCTCCATGACTGGCAGGATTCAGATTTGTTTTGCATTTATTACGACTGAGCTGTGAAATCACTCTGAGATTCAGGAGAACGCCGCCGGAATTTTGACAGAATTCAAGAGTTTTGGGAGATTTTTGACACTGTGTTTGCAAAAGTACTTGTGTTTTCTATTGTTAGATATCGTGACAGAGCAGGAGTCGAACCCACAACCTCCTGACTGAGACGAGGAATACAGGATATCCAGCAGTACAGTACTAATAGTGGTGGTGGTTGTTGTAGTAGTAGATGTAGTTATAGTAGTAGTTGTTATTGTGGTGGTAGTAGTAGTAGTAATAGCTGTAGTAGTAGTAGTTGCTGTGGTGGTAGTAGTAGTAGTAGTAGTAGTAGTTGTATTTGTTGTAGTTGTAGTAGTGGTTGTTATGGTAATAGTTGTAGTAGTAGTAGTAGTAGTAGTAGTTGTTGTTATGGTAGTAGTTGTAGTATTTGTTGTTGTAGTAGTGGTTGTTATGGAAGTAGTTGTAGTAGTAGTTCTTATGGTGGTTGTAGTTGTAGTTGTTGTGGTAGAAATAGTTGTAGTATTTGTTGCTGTAGTTGTAGTAGTTGTTGCTGTAGTTGTAGTATTTGTTGCTGTAGTTGTAGTATTTGTTGCTGTAGTTGCAGTATTTGTTGCTGTAGTTGTAGTAGTTGTTGCTATAGTTGTAGTATTTGTTGCTGTAGTTGTAGTATTTGTTGCTGTAGTTGTAGTAGTTGTTGTTGTAGTTGTAGTATTTGTTGCTGTAGTTGTAGTATTTGTTGCTGCTGTAGTTGTAGTATTTGTTGCTGTAGTTGTAGTAGTTGTTGCTGTAGTTATAGTAGTTGTTGCTGTAGTTGTAGTATTTGTTGCTGTAGTTGTAGTTGTAGTAGTTGTTGCTGTAGTTGTAGTAGTTGTTGCTGTAGTTGTAGAATTTGTTGCTGTAGTTGTAGTATTTGTTGCTGTAGTTGTAGTATTTGTTGCTGTAGTTGTAGTATTTGTTGCTGTAGTTGTAGTAGTTGTTGCTGTAGTTGTAGTATTTGTTGCTATAGTTGTAGTACTTGTTGCTGTAGTTGTAGTATTTGTTGCTATAGTTGTAGTACTTGTTGCTGTAGTTGTAGTATTTGTTGCTGTAGTTGTAGAATTTGTTGCTGTAGTTGTAGTATTTGTTGCTGTAGTTGTAGTATTTGTTGCTGTAGTTGTAGTATTTGTTGCTGTAGTTGTAGTAGTTGTTGCTGTAGTTGTAGTATTTGTTGCTGTAGTTGTAGAATTTGTTGCTGTAGTTGTAGTATTTGTTGCTGTAGTTGTAGTATTTGTTGCTGTAGTTGTAGTATTTGTTGCTGTAGTTGTAGTAGTTGTTGCTGTAGTTGTAGTAGTTGTTGCTGTAGTTGCAGTATTTGTTGCTGTAGTTGTAGTACTTGTTGCTGTAGTTGTAGTATTTGTTGCTGTAGTTGTTGCTGTAGTTGTAGTATTTGTTGCTGTAGTTGTTGCTGTAGTTGTAGTATTTGTTGCTGTAGTTGTAGTAGTTGTTGCTGTAGTTGTAGTAGTTGTTGTTGTAGTTGTAGTATTTGTTGCTGTAGTTGTTGTTGTAGTTGTAGTATTTGTTGCTGTAGTTGTTGCTGTAGTTGTAGTATTTGTTGCTGTAGTTGTAGTAGTTGTTGCTGTAGTTGTAGTAGTTGTTGCTGTAGTTGTAGTATTTGTTGCTGTAGTTGTTGCTGTAGTTGTAGTATTTGTTGCTGTAGTTGTTGCTGTAGTTGTAGTAGTTGTTGCTATAGTTGTAGTATTTGTTGCTGTAGTTGTAGTATTTGTTGCTGTAGTTGTAGTATTTGTTGCTGTAGTTGTAGTATTTGTTGCTGTAGTTGTAGTATTTGTTGCTGTAGTAGGACTAAACCAGGTCTAAACTAGAACTAAACCAGGTCTAAACCTGAACTAAACCAGGACTACTGGATAATTTCAGCCCTGGAATTGCCAGTCTTTACTGAAATAAAGGTAAATAGTAACTGACATGAAAACTACCACTTCATGACATCACAAGGAGGAACAGAGCATTTTGAGCTTTGGAGATGTGACAGACTAATAATAAAGGATTACTCAAATGTGTGAATGAAACAAAACACAACTCCAGGTCTGTTTTTGAGGAAGAAACAACATTCTCACACGGCTAAAACAAGAGTCAATTTTGTGTAATATAAAATACATTTTACATTTTACCTTCGTCTTGCAAACTTTGTGTTGTTAAAGCTGCATTGTGTAACTTTTCTGGCCATGAATATGTTACTGTTTACCTTTCTATCTTCATGGAGACCTAAACAGGACTAAACCAGGACTAAAACAGGGCTAAACCAGGACTAAACAAGGACTAAACTAGGTCTAGACCAGGACTAAAACAGGTCTAAACCAGGTCTAAACCAGGACTAAACCAGGTCTAAACCAGGACTAAAACAGGTCTAAACCAGGACTAAACTAGGTCTAAACCAGGACTAAAACAGGGCTAAACCAGGATTAAACCGGGACTAAACTAGGTCTAAAACAGGACTAAACCAGGGCTAAAACAGGTCTAAACCAGGACTAAAACAGGTCTAAACCAGGTCTAAACCAGGACTAAAACATGTCTAAACCAGGACTAAACTAGGTCTAAACCAGGACTAAAACAGGAGTAAACCAGAGCTAAACCAGGACTAAACTATGTCTAAGCCAGGACTAAAACAAGTTTAAACCAGGATTAAACTAGGTCTAAAACAGGACTAAACCAGGACTAAAACAGGTCTAAACCAGGACTAAACCAGGGCTAAACCAGAACTAAACCAGGGCTAAACCAGGACTAAACTATGTCTAAACCAGGACTAAAACAGGTCTAAACCAGGACTAAACCAGGATT
Organism: Paratrypauchen microcephalus; assembly: GCA_036785185.1. NCBI lineage: Eukaryota > Metazoa > Chordata > Actinopteri > Gobiiformes > Gobiidae > Paratrypauchen > Paratrypauchen microcephalus. The sequence goes on along the minus strand of JAVJIX010000122.1, from coordinate 1,296,318 downwards.
AAACTAGGTCTAAAACAGGACTAAACCAGGACTAAACAGGGCTAAACCAGGACTAAACCAGGGCTAAACCAGGATTAAACCAGGACTAAACCAGGTCTAAACCAGGACTAAAACAGGTCTAAACTAGGACTAAACCAGATCTAAAACAGATGTTACTCTTTACCTTTCTATCTTCATGGAGATCAAACCAGACCAAGTTGCAAGGTCAGCTCTGTGGAGAGGCGACCCCGCTCACAGTCAGAATGTGTTTTTCTAGGGATTTTTGAGCTTTAAAACCCCCTGTAAGTGAATAAATGTAAAGTAGAGCTGTTTAATGTCACACTGTGGAACATTCCAGGCAGAACAATGACATAGAAACAAGCAGGTGACGGACCTATAACCAAAAAGTTACATAATGCACCTTTTAGTAATATTTTCCTTGTGATTTTTTTGCCATATATTGTGCAATGCTATAATAATATATTACACGGGCAAGTTTCCAAAACCCTGAATAAAACATCGGGCGTGTACGTGTTTATTTTGCGGCTCTTGTTTCTTCTTTCACCTGTGCCCGGTCTAAACTGTGAGTAAACGGCGAGTGCAGATAGTCCAGCCTCAGAGGTGAGCGGAGTGTTAGTGCGCGGCGTGCTAAACAAACCCGCGCCCGTCTAATCCGGCCCGCTGTGTACGCTGTAAACACGCCGATAGATTAACTCGGCACTCGAGAGCCGCACAAAAACAAGCTCCCGTCTATATTTACACAATCACTGATCCCGAATGAGCCGGCAGATTACACACGCCGTTCAAACGCTACTGTTAAGACGACACATGTGGCTGCTGTGGTGGTTAGCACAGTGTAAAAAGTACAACTCCACAAAGTGTAACGTTCAGAGGGACGTTCTGGTGGAAAATGATTAACCTTTACTTCAGCAGGGAGACCAGCTGAGTCGATAATATTAAAACAATTAAATAAAGTGCAACATAAACATGAGGCATTCATGTTTTTGATGAAGTAAGATAAGATAATATTAGGCTACGTTCACACTGCAGCCTGAAATGACCCAAATCCGATTTTTTTTCGCCTCTACGTGACCTGTATCTGATCTTCTAATGACCGTCTGAATGACAGATCAGATTTTTTCAAATGCGATCCAGGCCACTTGGATATGTGGTCCTAAATCCGATGCATATCCGATCTTTTGACATGCGACTTCAGTCTGAACGGTCAGGTCGCGTTCATCAAACCTGGGCGTGTTTCCTCCAGCGAGAGTGGTACAAGTAGGCGCTCACAAACGTACACAAACGTTCTTCTCGTCATGCGAAAATAGTATATGAACTCCGTATCAGTGAAGCAGCAAAGCATGTAGCAATCCCACCACTCTTGTCTGCCACTGCCCCACAAAATGCCGTGGCCAAAAACGTTCTCCTTCTCCTTCTCTGTCTCCTCCTTAAAACAAATAAGCTGTACATGTTTTGGCTCCGGTACAACAGCAACTTTAGGCTACTTCCGTAAACATTGTGCACGTTCGCTACGTGTGACGTCATCGTGTCCTCCAAGGTGCATGCGGGACACTTTTGGGGAGTTTAAAGTTCACACTTTAGATCACATACAAGTCGCATTTAATTGGAAATGTGAACTACATCGCAAAAAAATCAGATTTCACAAAAAAAAAAATCGGATTTGAGCAATAAGCCCTGCAGAGTGAACGTAGCATAAGATAAGACTTTATTGATCTCACACAGGAGAAATTCACTTGCCACATTAGCTCCAGGTAGTTTAGTGCAAAAGAAAGTTAGAACAAAAAAGTGCATACAGACAAGATAAGTAATAAAAATAAAATAAGTAAATAAGAGAGTATAGAAAATATTGCACGTCTGGACTCTACAGTCGAGTTCTACAGTCTGATGGTGGTGGGGATGAAGGATCTGTGGTAGCGCTCCTTCTTGCACTGGGGGTGCCTCAGTCGGTTGCTGAAGGAGCTGCTCAGCTCCTCAATACAGTGAACCCTCGCTGTATCGCGGTTCACTGTTCGCGGCCTCGCTGTTTCGCGGATTTTTTTTTCCATTTTTTTTTTTTTTATTATTTTTTTCTTATAGTGTAACTTTTTTTTACAGTATAACATTGTGTCCTGCGCCCTGATTAGCTAAGAGACTAGACCAGGACTAAACCAGGTCTAAACCAGGTCTAAACCAGGTCTAAACCAGGTCAAAACCAGGACTAAACCAGGTCTAGACCAGGGATGGTCACGCAGGGTGGTAGGGACAGAGTCTCAGATTTCCTTCACGAGAGCGCCTGGGTGACAGGAGGTGTGGCCTTTGTTTACTTGCACGAGCCATGGAAGAGACTGAGTGTGAGCCGGACAAATGGAAGAGCCAAGAATCAAGATGGACGGACGCCACGCGGCCGAGGGAGCCCGCAGCGGGGAGAGCCGCATTCGAGGGAGCCGCCGGGAGAGGACACTCGCGCGCAGAGAGGAGACAGTGGGTCTTCCCCGTCACGAACCCGACCCCGTCCTAGAGAGCTGTGGAGTATTGGCGACGCATTGATAGCGGTCTGATTTTGGAGCCGGGGTGAAATGCAACCAACTCTTGTGAGCGCAGGTTAGTCTTACCTGGTCTTGTGGTGAGGACTGGTGCTCAGAGGCGTCTGTTAGCGGTTTGGCACTGTTAGCATTGGCTTGAGTCTTGCCCAAAATGATATCCAGGTCGCTTTCCACTCGACTTTCGCACATGGCATGGATATGTGGTACCAAAACAAACACACGTGTCCGCGCGCACGTGTCAGCGCGCACGTGTCCGCGTGCACGTGTCCGCGTGTCACGTGTCTCCCCCCCGCGTCACTATTAATATATTTTGATGAAGATCTACAAAAGTTTGAGTGTTTAAACAAGAGAAAAATGTGAGGAAATGTTAATACCAGTCTCAGAAAGGTGTATAATGTGTGTGGTGAAGTGTTTTCAGCCTTAAAACATGTAGAATAATTGTAAAATATAAAATTGTCCTACTTCGCGGATTTCACTGATTGCGGGCTATTTCTGGAACCTAACCCCCGCGATAAACGAGGGTTCACTGTAGTCCGGTGCAGAGGGTGAGAGGTGTCGTCCATGATGGACGTGAATTTGGCCAGCACCCTCCTCTCAGCCACCTCCTCTACAGAGTCCAGAGGACAGCCCAGGACAGAGCTGGCCCTCCTGACCAGCTTATAAAGTCTCTTCCTGTCCCGCTCTGTGCTGCTCGGGGCCCAGCAGACGACAGTGTAGAGGAGAGCAGAGGCCACCACAGAGTCATAAAAAGTCTTGAGCAGAGGCCTGCTCACTCCAAAGATCCTCAGTCTCCTCAGGAGGTGGAGGCGACTTTGGCCCTTCTTGTACAGGGTGTCGGTGTTGTGGGACCAGTCCAGTTTATTGTTGAGGTGAACACCCAGGTACTTGAAACTGTCCACAGTCTCTATGTCCTGCCCCTGGATGTTCACCGGTGAGTGAGGTAGTGGTCTCCTCCTGAAGTCCATCACCAGCTCCTTTGTCTTACTGGTGTTCAGGCTCAGGTGGTTTCGCCCACACCAGTCCACAAAGTCACTGATGACCGAGCGGTACTCCAGCTCGTTCCCCTCAGACACACACGGCATTATAACATGGTTTAAAGCTCACAAGAGTCACATTTTTGTGATAGAGGGCCTTTAATCAGTGTAAAAATGCAACAACCAACCTTGACACGCAGGACAACCTTAAAAGCAATAGAATCACTTTTTAAAAATTTGAAATAGCTATTAACTTAAAACTGCCACTACATGACATCACAAGATGGAACAGAGCATTTTAACATTTGGAGAACTTAAAATTGTGTGAATGAAATGAAAGAAAACTGCAGTGTTTGTATGTTTTCTGAGGAGGTAACAGCTTTAGAACATGACTTAAAGCTCACAAGAGTTTGGTGTAATTTTGTGTAATATAGGGCCTTTTAATATTTGATTTTATTATTTATTTATTTTTTAAGTCTATGCACTGTAAAATCAAACACTATATAGGGTTAACTTGCATTCAGCCAGTTTACTTTACTCACAGCTACGACTTTGTGGATCTTAATGATTGTGGTAAAGTAACTTAAGTCACTTTCAGGGTGAAAAAAAGCACTTTACTTGTTAATTAAACTAAGGTCAACGTGAACGAGACGAGTAACTTCAACAGTGGCGTTTTATTGCCAAGAGTCCAGCTCCAGTTCCCAGTCTGTTCCGGTCCTCCTTTTGCTCCCTCCCTGTTTTTCCTACAGCCGCCACATTCACGAATCATCCCAGGACCGGGTTGAGGTTTTTGAATATTAATATGAGCTCCCCTAACCTGCTGAAGGACCCCCACATGGCTAGACATGGCAAAATGTGTAAACCAGGGGTGTCAAACTCATTTTGGTCCGGGGGCCATATCCAACCTACTTTCAATCAATCAATCAAACTTTATTTCTATAGCACCTTCCAACAACCAAAGCTGACCAAAATGCTGTACAACATTAAAAACAAGATAAAAAGCAATAAACATTATACAAATAGGTCAACAAAGCACATTACAGCATTAAAATAAAGAAAGTGTCACAGAGCCACAAAGTGTTAAAAGCCATTCTAAATAAATAGGTTTTAAGTTTGGCTTTGAACAGAAGCAGGTCAGTGATGGAACGTAACTCAGGGGGCAAAGAGTTCCAGAGTTTTGGACCGGCCACTGCAAAAGAACGATCTCCCCACTGTTTGCTCCGGGACCGGGGGACCTCCAGCAGATGTTGCCTGCTGGGTTGGTAGAGCTCTGCTGGGTTGGTGAGGGGTCAAAATCTCACACAAGTAGGAAAGTGCAAGACCACTGACTGCATTAAAAACAAACATCAAAATTTTAAAATGGATTCTGAACTGGACAGGGAGCCAGTGCAGGGAGTACAGGACAGGGGTGATGTGGTCATGTTTCCGAGTGTTGGTGAGGAGGCGAGTTGCAGCATTTTGCACGAGCTGCAAACGGTGAAGACCAGCTTGATTAATCCCCACATAGAGTGCATTACAGTAGTCTCTGCGGGAACTAACAAAGGCATGGATAGCTTTCTCCAGGTCACCATGGCTCAAGAAGGGTTTAACCTTTGCCAGCATAAATAAGTAGTAGGCTCTGGCTGGCAACATGCGCTTTTCAATTTCCTTCAGGTACAGGCTATACTCCTGTCTGTGGGTGAGGGCAGGTTCGATGTGAAGGAAGGCCAGCTCCTCCGACGTCCAGCGGGACTTTGTATTCGGTGGGTGGAAACGGACCTGGCTCTTCCTGAAGCTGGTGGGCTTCGGTTCCTCCTCCACTTGCTGCACATCCTCCTCCTGCTGCAGCTCTTCTCTCTCCTCTTCCATGCAGGGCTTCTTCGCTGGTGGCTGCCCTGCAGGAGGTGCTGCTCCTCTTGGGGGGAGACAGATGGGGATCGTGTCATGCAGCCTACACAGCATAAAGGGGGTCTGATGAGGAAGGACGAATTTGGAGAGGAGCAGCAACTCCTGCATCCAGGCCATGGAGAAAGGCAGATCCCGCAGGAGGTCCTGCAACACCTTGAAATCTACATAGTGATTGTTCTCCAGCATGGCCACACAGGACAGGAAGGTGAGGACGTTCACTGCTTCTCTCGTTTTCTGGAGCATCTTTACCATTCGGACCATGCATATGGGGAGCCAGGGCGTGCCCTGGTCTCTGTGCCACTCCAGCTTTGAGTGGTACATGAGTCCACGCCTCTCCATTTCCGTCAGGACCTCCCCTTGCATAATGGTCACTCTGGTGGTGACGTGGATCCCCTTGTCTTTCGTGAAGAACTGGACCATGGACGGGGAGCGGGGATTCTTCGTTTCCCACAGCTTGGCTTGGGGGAACCAGTGCAGCTGCAGCTCCTCCAGGCCAAGACTGAGGCACTCTGTGACGTTGCCGCCACTCTTCTGCACCAACTTCTTGGCCTTGTCAAATATCATGGGGAAGGGGAACGCCTTTTTTGACTCCACGAGGTTTATTAGCGCCTCTGGACGAGTGGCGCCGACTACTTTTGTGAAGTTAGGGGGCTGTTCTTCCTTCAGCTGGTCCAGGCGGATGTTGCTGTTCCTTTTCAGGTCGCCCAGCAGGATGCTCCACAACTCCACCCCCACGACGGAGGAAGCTGCGCTCAGGCTCTCCACCAGGTGAAATATGCTCCTGATGCGGGTGGCGTTCTGCTTGTCCCTTGTCCAGTTTTCAAGCGGTGGTGAGCTCACCTCAGACGTGGCAGAGTTGTGGGGAGCCAGACCTGGGAACCCCCGCACCTTGGTGATGGACTTTGATCGTGATGGAGAGGTGCCCAGGATCTGCGACAGCTGTCCATCTGCTGGGGACAAGGGGCAGCCGTAAAATTGCCAGGAGGCAGAGCTGAAAGAAGCTTGCTCTGACCACAGACTACTTTGATCCCAAAGGGCCAGATCAGAAAATTCATGGCAAATATACCCCCAAAATAGAAATAAGTCCAAATATTTGTGCAGAGAAACACAAATCTATTATAGAAGTCTTTTTTTATTTGATGAACTCTTTCTTCTTGCAATTTCAACACAATGTTTTAACATTAACTTGTTTGCATTTCACAGAATTTAGTCATGCTTTTTTGCTCCTAAAACTTGGCACCTTTTAGCTGCACAAGTGCATCAATATCAGGCTCCGTGTCTTGAGGAGCTGCCCACTCGGTGCGTCCGCTTTTCTCATTTTTGACATTTTGCTGATGAGGGTGTCACTTCAACAGTCAAAACGATGGTCCTTTAAGAGTGTTTGGAAAGAGGCGAGTCTTCATTTGTGCTGCTTTGGTGGGAGGGGCCACGCACAGAGGCGCTGGAGACGCTGCTATGCTAAACTACGCAGAAAACTACCAATATTTTAATCAAAAATTAAAATATAATTAAAATATTTTGATAGAAAATCAGCTGAGGGCCAGATTAAAGGTCTTGGAGGTAGGAGGTGAAAACCAAGCAATGGCTATCCTTTTCCACGTTTGAAAGAAATAAAGGTTACTACAGATTTCAGATTTGAGGAAGTGACTGATTCCTTAGCACAGCTTCACAATATGAGTTCTAAAAATGAAAACTAAAGAACACTGATCTTGCTGTGCCTCGTTAGATGAAAGAGGAATTTACTGCAAAAAACACTGAGGAATCACTTGTAAACTCAGCTTTAGATTCACAGTCCACTTTAGGCCCATTTTTCAAGGTAATCGGTTTCCTATATTTTTTCAGGTAAGGTCCACTTATTAGATTTAACAGTGTGGGGGAAAAAAATGATTGGAAAAAATGCACTTCCAGAACCAGAGCGGACTTTGAGAGAGGTGGGAGTATTGAACTATTTGGGCCACGTTTAACAGATTACATCCAATTTACTCTGCAACAGTCTGAGAACATGACAAATGTAGTACACACACACACACATACACACACATATGCATATCCGTCCGTTTGTTCTCTTTTGATTTCCTCTCCACCGCTCCACACTTTTCCTCATGAACTCGCTCTTTAATCCGTCTTCTTTCATTGGCCACACAGACTCACGGCGCCAATTGGTTTAGTCCTGGTTTAATTTAGGTTTACACTTGGTTTAGTCCTGGTTTAGTCGAGGTTTACACTTGGTTTAGTCCTGGTTTAGTCTTGTTTTAACCCTGGTTTAGTCCTGATTTAATCGAGGTTTACACTTGGTTTAGTCCTGGTTTAGTCGAGGTTTACACTTGGTTTAGTCCTGGTTTAGACTTGGTTTACTCTAGGTTTACACTTGGTTTAGTCCTAGTTTAGTCTAGGTTTACACTTGGTTTAGTCCTGGTTTAATCTAGATTTACACTTGGTTTAGTCCTGGTTTAGTCTTGTTTTACACCTGGTTTAGTCATGGTTTAATCTAGGTTTAGTCCTGGTTTAATCTTGGTTTAGTCCTGGTATAGTCTTGGTTTATTCCTGGTTTAATCTAGGTTTACACTTGGTTTAGTCCTGGTTTAGTCTAGGTTTACACTTGGTTTAGTCCTGGTTTAATCTAGATTTACACTTGGTTTAGTCTAGGTTTACACTTGGTTTAGTCCAGGTTTACACTTGGTTTAGTCCTGGTTCAAGCTAAGTTTACACTTGGTTTAGTCCTGGTTTAGTTTAGGTTTACACCTGGTTTAGTCAAGGTTTAATCTAGGTTTAGTCTTGGTTTAGTCCTGGTTTAATCTAGATTTACACTTGGTTTAGGCCTGGTTTAGTCTAGGTTTACACTTGGTTTAGTCCTGGTTTAATTTAGATTTATACTTGGTTTAGTCCTGGTTTAGTCCTTGTTTATTCTAGGTTTACATTTGGTTTAGTCCTGGTTTAATCTAGGTTTAGTCTTGGTTTAGTCCTGGTTTAGTCCTGGTTTAATCTAGGTTTACACTTGGTTTAGTCCTGGTTTAGTCATAATTTAGTCTAGGCTTACACTTGGTTTAGTCCTGGTTTAGTCCTGGTTTAATCTAGGTTTACACTTGGTTTAGTCCTGGTTTAGTCCTGATTTAGTCTAGATTTACACTTGGTTTAGTCTAGGTTTACACCTGGTTTAGTCCTGGTTTAATCTAGTTTTAGTCTTGGTTTAGTCCTGTATTTTACACTTCCAGAACCAGAGCGTACTTCAAAAAACATGGGAGTATTGAACTATTTGGGCCACATTTAACAGATTACGTCCAATTTACTCTGCAACAGTCCGAGAACATGACAAATGTAGTACACACACACACACACACACACACACACACACACACACACACACACATGCATATCCGTCCGTTTGTTCTCTTTTGATTTCCTCTCCACCGCTCCACACTTTTCCTCATGAACTCGCTCTTTAATCCGTTTTCTCTCATTGGCTACACAGACTCACGGCGCCGTAAGGGATTGGTTTAGTCCTGGTTTAATTTAGGTTTACACTTGGTTTAGTCCTGGTTTAGTCCAGGTTTACACTTGGTTTAGTCCTGGTTTAGTCTTGTTTTACACCTGGTTTAGTCCTGGTTTAGTCGAGGTTTACACTTGGTTTAGTCCTGGTTTAGACTTGGTTTACTCTAGGTTTACACTTGGTTTAGTCCTGGTTTAGTTTAGGTTTACACTTGGTTTAGTCCTGGTTTAATCTAGATTTACACTTGGTTTAGTCCTGGTTTAGTCTTGTTTTACACCTGGTTTAGTCATGGTTTAATCTAGGTTTAGTCCTGGTTTAGTCTTGGTTTAGTCCTGGTATAGTCTTGGTTTATTCCTGGTTTAATCTAGGTTTACACTTGGTTTATTCCTGGTTTAATCTAGATTTACACTTGGTTTAGTCTAGGTTTACACTTGGTTTAGTCCTGGTTTAGTCTAGGTTTACACTTGGTTTAGTCCTGGTTTAATCAAGATTTACACTTGGTTTAGTCCAGGTTTACACTTGGTTTAGTCCTGGTTCAATCTAAGTTTACACTTGGCTTAGTCCTGGTTTAGTCTAGGTTTACACCTGGTTTAGTCAAGGTTTAATCTAGGTTTAGTCTTGGTTTAGTCCTGGTTTAATCTAGATTTACACTTGGTTTAGGCCTGGTTTAGTCTAGGTTTACACTTGGTTTAGTCCTGGTTTAATTTAGATGTACACTTGGTTTAGTCCTGGTTTAGTCTTGGTTTAGTCCTAGTTTATTCTAGGTTTACATTTGGTTTAGTCCTGGTTTAATCTAGGTTTAGTCTTGGTTTAGTCCTGGTTTAGTCCCGGTTTAATCTAGGTTTACACTTGGTTTAGTCCTGGTTTAATCCTGGTTTAGTCATGATTTAGTCTAGGTTTACACTTGGTTTAGTCCTGGCAGAGGACATCACTGGCAGCAGTCTCCCCTCCATCCAGGACATTTACCACAGCAGGGGTCTGCGTAAGGCACGCAGCATCACTAAGGACCATACTCATCCAGCACAAGGACCCTACCCTCTGGTAGACGATACAGGAGCCTGTCAGCACGCACAAAAAGACTCAAAGACAGCTACCCCCAAGCTGTCAGACTACTGAACTCTGGGTAATACTCTAAATAATACTGAATTCTCAATAATACTGCACTAAACTACCTTTCATTATGCATAATATGTTTACTGCTGCTGCTCTGTATGAATGTATCATGTCTGTCACTACCTCACTGTAAACTACTGTTACCTGTGCAATAATCTGTGCAATAACCTATGTGCAATATTTATACCATACTATGTGCAATACGAAATCCACATGCAACACCTATACCACACCATATTATGTGCAATCTGTGAAATACTTACACCTTATTTGATTTAACCCTACTTGCACCTTGTACATTGTACCTTGTATTTTTTTTTATTACATTTTCTTACATATTTTATTATATTGTTTATTATATTGTTTATTATATTGTTTACTTCTTCCCCTGCACTTTTGCAACACTTTTTTTTACCATGTACTATTATTGCTGTTATTAGTACTTCTGACTATCTTAGCGAGTCAACGGTTATTCTGATCCAAAGCATTTCATTGCATTGTTGACCTTGTGTTGATCCTGCATATGACAAATAAACAATCTTGAAATCTTGAAATCTTGGTTTAGTCCTGATTTAGTCTTGGTTTAGTCTAGACTTATACCTGGTTTAGTCCTGGTTTAATCTAGTTTTAGTCTTGGTTTAGTCCTGGTTTAGTCCTGTTTTTTGCACTTCCAGAACCAGAGCGGACTTCAAAAAACGTGGGAGTATTGAACTATTTGGGCCACGTTTAACAGATTACGTCCAATTTACTCTGCAACAGTCCGAGAACATGACAAATGTAGTACAGGGCGTTTAATGAAACCACACACACGCACACACACGCACGCACACACACACACACACGCACACACACACACACACATGCATATCCGTCCGTTTGTTCTCTTTTGATTTCCTCTCCACCGCTCCACACTTTTCCTCATGAACTCGCTCTTTAATCCGTCTTCTCTCATTGGCCACACAGACTCACGGCGCCGTAAAGGATGTGCCTGCTCGGCGCTGCCCCCGGTGGCTAATTGAGGTGATTGATGGCTGTGGTGCGCCGCTTCATTTTCATTAAAACAAAACGTGTTGCTCTTGATAACGCGGCACGGGCTAAGCTAGCTAGTGCGGCGCGTCTGAAATGGGAGCGAGCATTTTCAACGCCGCAAACGCTTCATTTATCAGAGGCTAGCTTTAATTTAGCACGCTATCGTTCAGGGGAGATGCTGTTGGATGCTGTAAAGGTGTAGGGTGGAAGATAGCAGCCAATTAATCACGGTTTATTCACATTTGTCTTTGGGACGGTCGGGGCAAGAGGGAAAGTCAATATACAAAGAACAGTTCTGTGCGGAAGAAGGTAACGCGGGTAATGGTCATTTAAAACATGTTCTGTAGACTGAAGGTTTAGTCCTGGTTTAGTCCTGGTTTACACTTGGTTTACACCTGGTTTAGTCTAGGTTTAGTACTGGTTTAGTCTAGGTTTACACTTGGTTTAGTCATGGTTTAATCTAGGTTTACACTTGGTTAAGTCCGGGTTTAGTCCTGGTTTAGGCCTGGTTTAGGCCTGGTTTAGTCTTGGTTTAGTCTAGGTTTAGTCATGGTTCAGTCTAGGTTTACTTTTGGTTTAGTCCTAGTTTAATCTAGGTTTAGTCTTGGTTTAGTCTAGGTTTACACCTGGTTTAGTCCAGGTTTAGGCCTGTTGAATATAGGTTTACACTTGGTGTAGGTCTGGTTTAGTCTTGGTTTAGTCCTGGTTTCGTCTAGGTTTAGTCTAGGTTTAATCTTGGTTTAGTCCTGCTTTAGTCTGGATTTACACTTGGTTTAAGCCTGGTTTAATCTAGATTTACACTTGGTTTAAGCCTGGTTTAGTCTTGGTTTAGGCCTAGTTTAGTATTGGTTTAGTCCTGGTTTATTCTACTTTTACACATGGTTTAGGCCTTTTTTAGTCTTGGTTTACACCTGGTTTAGTCATGGTTTAATCTAGGTTTAGTCTTGGTTCAGTCCTGGTTTAGTCTAGGTTTACCTTTGGTTTAGTCCTGGTTTAATCTAGGTTTAGTCTAGGTTTAATCTTGGTTTAGTCCTGGTTTAGTCTTGGTTTCATCTGAGTTTGGTCCTAGTTTAGTCTAGATGCAGTTTTGATTAGTTTTGTGTAAACCGCGGTTTAGTCTAGTCTCATTATAGTCCTGGTTTAGTCCTAGTTTAGTCTGGGATTACTCTTTGTTTAGTCCTGCATTAGTCATGGTTTAGTCTTGGTCCAGGTTTGGTTTAATCCAGGTTTAGTTTTGGAAATGGTCATTTAAAACACAGTCTATACTTAAATAAACCTAGGATTGGAGGGGATATCTGATACTAGTTTTATTTTCGATGTGCTTTTAATTGAATCTCTACTAGGGGTGGGACACTAAGACGTTAATTATGATTAATTACAAAGAAAATAATGCATTAAAAATATGAACACGTTTTATCGTAGTTTGCATGCCGGACCACGTGGAATGTTTGTCAGTGGACCGTGTCGTGGTACGCCAATTATACTGACCCACACAGTTCCGGACGATAGAGCATGAGAGCGCTCTGGGTCTGCTGGACGCTAAATTTCTATTCAAAAAACTTCCCGATGGAAGAACTGACAAAGGTGTCATTTATCGCAAACTGTGAAGAAAAGAGTTTGTATCTGACAGAAGCGGCTCAACCCTACGACACCATTTAAATACAAAACATGTCACAGCAGCACAGAAACACCACGTTCAAAAACAACTTAAAGTAAAATGGTCCTTTAACTTTCCCCAGTTTTGGACAAAGGGTCTGCTATTTTGAAATGAAAGACATTTTTTCCAGACATTAAAAGAGCTTGAGTTTAGTTCTGTGTGTATTATTTAACGAAGTCGTCCACTAAAACTCATTTACATAAAATACATGTTGCTTTTGGAGCAAATATTATGGGCTTAATTGAGATTAATTCATTACAAAGCCTGCCTAATTACAGGCTTTGTAATGAATTAGATTTTTTTTTAAAATCAAGTCCCACCACTAATCTCTACACTTTCTACATGAGTCTAATCCAATTTTCTCAAAAATATCCAAAAAACAGATACAGTCATACCTCACCTTACGAAATTACTGTAATTCGTTCCAGAAGTGGTTTCATAACGTGATTTTTTCGTAAGTAGAGTGGCAATGTAAAAGGCCTGATTCGTTCCTAGCCAATGGGAGGCCAGCGGGGTGTTGGGAGAGTGTGTTTACAAGTGTATTTACGTTTCGGGGGATTCGGGCGGCTGCGAAGCCGAGCGCGCATTATTCGAATTTTTGACATTTCGCGTTTCGTAACTTTAATTTTCTTTGGTATTCAGAGATGAAAATTTTACGTAAAGGTGTTTCGTAACTTGGATTGTTCGTTAGTTGGGTCTTTCGTAAGGTGAGGTATGACTGTATTAATCAATACTAAATCTAGTATCAAAACAAGATACTCATTTGAGCAGGTATCAGTACAAAAAAATTCTCATTGACGGGCAGAAATGGATGATCTTTAGCTGTATCAGAACAAGTCTAAAGCCCTATTCGGATGCGATTAGTTTAATGGGGTGACATGGGGTGAAGTAATAATTGCCAGGGAATTTAGTCCTGTCTGAACGCGCCATGTCCGTAAACATAACGTGTGTGTGTGTGTGTGGGGGGGGGGGGGGGGGGGCGCCGCTGGTTTCTTGTTTTAGCGGTGCGCTGTGCCTGGCCCCACTTCCGCATGTGTAAGCGCGAAGGAGCAAAGGAGAGCCTTTTCAATGAAAAAAAAAACACATTTTCACAGAAAATAAAATTAAACCACTGCTATTTCAGAGGTCCAGAGGGTTGGGTAAAGGACTTCCGAGTCTAGAAACACTTGCATGTGCCTCCAGGCAAAAAAAAAAAACGCATTTCGCATTGCGTAGCTCCTCCGCAGTCCAAACTCTCTGGGCGTGATTTCCAGAGACAGGAGGTGGAGATCTAGACGGTGGTGGAACTGAATTTGCATTTCTTTTTTCGATCTGACGTCAATAAGGTGCCTTGTCCAGAATCGCCCATTTGAGCTGTGTTTTTTTCAAACTCAGAAAAGGATCGCAAATGCTCAGTTTAGACATTTCGCAACTTTTAGCCATTGGGGGGGCCTAAACAGGGTAGGGGAGCTCACATTAACGTTCAAAAACCTCAGAAAGTGAAAATTTCATGCCATGGGACCTTTAAAGAAATAATTTACCGCAATTTTCAAACATGGAGGAGCTTGAAGCACTTTGTTTTGCACTTAGTTTTTAAGTAAAATGATCTACCGGTACTCTCAAACAAACGCACACATCGACCAATGAAAAAGCCCAAGAGGTATAAATCAGTCATCAGAGGCATGAAACTTCTGTTTGTTTTAGTAATGTATGCTCTATTAGTCCTGATTATGGGCAATAATTTGCATAGTTCATTAATATTTCACATAGGCTAATCATGACTTCTCTATCTATGAAAGTGACGTGCACAGCGACGAATACGTGACGGCAGAGCGTAAACAAACTCCTCCCATGTCAAATAAATATTCCGGACATTTCTTGTCCTGTGTGAATGGGGTCATTTATATTACAGAGGTCCTGTGATAAACCGACATTAGTCTACATCCCCCTGTAAAACTAATCCCGTCCGAATAGGGCTTTAGAGCATACTAGCCGTGTCTCAATTCCCAGTGTGCACAGTTCGGAGTGTGGTTTTAAGGGTATGTACATCACTTCTGGCGCGACAACTGCTGTCCCATTTCATTTTTGTCCCATGCGCAGTTAACACGTGGTCTGAAAACCGCAGTCGTTTCCATGGAAATCGGGGCGTGGACCAACTGCGTGAAAATGCACACTTCGCGCACTCATATCCCAGCATGCACCGCGCGCTACTTCTTCTACGGGAGAAAATGGAGTCGGCGGCTGCGCAGTCTGAGTACCCTTAAAACCACACTCCGAACTGTGCACACTGCGAATTGAGACATGGCTATAGACTTGTATACGCCCATGGACCACTGTGGGTTTTTATTATCAGTATATGTATTTGATCAAAAATCGACTTCCTAATCCAGATTAAACACTTCCACAATTTAAAGAGGGGGTATTACACTTCTCTGGGGTATTAACTGCTAACACAAAACATATTTCGATCACCATGTTACCTTTTATTGTTTTGAAAATGCCATATTCACCGAAAACAACATATTATAAATATTTTAAAAATGTCACTTTCATTTTTGACACTCAGATTAGTTCTTAAAGTTCCTATATTATGCATTATGAATTCTTGTGATCTTTTGAAGCCACTGAGTGCTGTTTCCTCCTCAAAAACAGACCTGGAGTTGTGTTTTGTTTCATTCACACATGTTTGAGTAATCCTTTTATCCTTTTATTATTCGTCTGTCCACTTCTCCAAAGCTCAAAATGCTCCGTTCCACCTTTTGATGTCATGTAGTGGTAGCTAACAGCTCCTTCTACCTACCTCTAGTCCAGCAGAGATTGGAAGTTTCAATGATCCAAACGATTCTAGTGAAGATTTGTGTGTTAAAAGTGTGTAAATGAAAGAAAAAACACAACTCTAGGTCTGTTTGTGATGAGAAAATAGTGTAATATGGGCCCTTTAAACAGCATCCATCGCCATTTCGTGATAATATTGTATTGTGAGCCGTGTATCATATCGAATCTCGAGGAACCCTGTAATTCCCAGCCCTTGTAGAAAGCTCCAAGAAGTTGATTTTGCAGAATAGCCCCTCTTTACTCTCTCAATCTGAACCCCTCCATCTTTAGAGTCCTCTTCACCGCCGTGTTCATCGACCGCTTCACTCCTCTGAGATCCCGCTGCTCTCCAACCGGCACAGGAATTAGAACAATCCGAGCTTTTATTTTGAAGGCCGGGTCAGAGCCAGTGATGAATCGCCTGTGCTCTTTTTCCCCCACGAGGCTTTGCGGCGCAGTGTCCCAGATTTGAACATTAAATATGCAGCGGTACAGCTCCTTTCCACGAGGACACAGGAGCTGGAACAACGCAGTCCAAGTGTGGATTTAAGGATTTAGTCCAGACCAAAGAAGACTAAAGCTGGACTTAAAGGATCTGAGGGCTTCTGGCACATGTCAAAAAGGTTCAGATGTGGCACTTCTAGTGTATCCTGCTCCTGGAAAAGGATGGGTCAAATGCAGTAAAATGAAGTAATCAGGACTAAAGTGATCAATAAAGGCTTAATCTTAATCTTATCCTGTTTTTGAGATTGACATCTAGGTTAGAATCCCTTTTCATCTAGATTTAGTCCTGATTTTTACTAAGTATAGTCTTGGTTTGGTCTAAATTTAGTCTTGTTAAAATGATGTTTAGACCTGGTTTAGTTCTGGTTTAGTCTTGGTTTGAACCTGATTTCATCTCAGTTTAGACCTGGTTCAGTCTTGGTTTAGTATCGGTTTAGTTCTAGCTTAGTCTTGGTTTGAGCCTAATTTAGTCTCAGTTTAGACCTGGTTTAGTCTTGGCTTAGTTCTAGTTTAGTCTTGGTTTGAACCTGACTGAATCTCAGTTTAGACCTGGTTCAGTCTTGGTTTAGTATCGGTTTAGTTCTGGTTAAGTCTTGGATTGACCCTGGTTTAGTCATAGTTCTAGTCCTGGTTTAGTCTCAGTTTAGGCCTTTTTTCAGACCCAAAAGCAGACAAAAATCCAGGGAAGGTTTAACAATGATTTATTTACAGGAATTGATCAATTTTGCAGGGAGGGGAGGCAGGGCCGGGCGCATCAGGTAAGTGTGGAAGGCAGGGTTGAAATGGCTGGAGCTGGAGGTGGACCAGGAGCAGGACCAGGAGCAGGAGCAGGACCAAGCAGGCTGGCTGAGAACCTGGAGCAGACAGCAGAGTAGGTAAGTAAAAACAGCAAAACACACTTGCCAGGAGCAAATGTTCACCATGTAGGTTAACTAAAGATCTGGCAGAGATGGTGAGGAGCCCAGAGGCTTTTATACTGGTGAAGATGGTGTGCAGACCAGCCCAGGAGCAGGAGGAGGAACAATGGTCACCCCCAGGAGCTCCAGACGAGGCAGGTAAAAACAGGGAAGAAACAGAAAATCTGGAATGAAGTGTGACAAATTCTGGTTTAGTTCAGGTTTAAAACTGGTTTAATTTTGGTATATTTTGGTATTGTGGTTCAATTTTGTTTTAGTCTTGACGTAGTCCTCATTAAATCTTCGTTTGGAGGCAGAACACCGCTCTCAGTCCAAGTGTGGATTTAAGGATTTAGTCCACACCAAAAAAGACTAAAGCCGGACTAAAAGGATCTAAGGGTTTTCTGGCACATGTGAAAAGTGTTCAGTCAGTCCTAGAGTGCCCAGGTTTTTGAGATTCCAACTTGGGTTAGTTCTTTTTTAGTCTAGGTTTAATACTGGTTTAGTCTTGGTTTAGTATCGGTTTAGTTCTGGTTTAGTCTTGGTTTAGTATCAGTTTAGTTCTGGTTTAGTCTTGGTTTAGTCTTGGTTTGAATCTGATTTAGTCTCAGTTTAGACCTGGTTCAGTCTTGGTTTAGTATCGGTTTAGTTCTAGTTTAGTCTTGGTTTGAGCCTGATTTTGTCTCAGTTTAGACCTGGTTCAGTCTTGGTTTAGTATCGGTTTAGTTCTAGTTTAGTCTTGGTTTGAGCCTGATTTTGTCTCAGTTTAGACCTGGTTCAGTCTTGGTTTAGTATCGGGTTTGTCTTGGTTTGAACCTGATTTAATCTCAGTTTAAACCCGGTTTAGTCTTGGTTTAGTATCAGTTTAGTCTTGGTTTGAACCTGATTTAGTCTCAGTTTAGACCTGGTTCAGTCTTGGTTTAGTATCAGTTTAGTTCTGGTTTAGTCTTGGTTTGAGCCTGATTTAGTCTCAGTTTAGACCTGGTTCAGTCTTGGTTTAGTTCTGGTTTAGTCTTGGTTTGAACCTGATTTAGTCTCAGTTTAGACCTGGTTCAGTCTTGGTTTAGTTCTAGTTCAGTCTTGGTTTGAACCTGATTTAGTCACAGTTTACACCTGGTTCAGTCTTGGTTTAGTTCTGGTCTAGTCTTGGTTTGAACCTGATTTAGTCTCAGTTTAGACCTGGTTCAGTCTTGGTTTAGTTCTAGTTCAGTCTTGGTTTGAACCTGATTTAGTCACAGTTTACACCTGGTTCAGTCTTGGTTTAGTTCTAGTTCAGTCTTGGTTTGAACCTGATTTAGTCACAGTTTACACCTGGTTCAGTCTTGGTTTAGTTCTAGTTCAGTCTTGGTTTGAACCTGATTTAGTCACAGTTTACACCTGGTTCAGTCTTGGTTTAGTTCTGGTTTAGTCTTGGTTTGAACCTGATTTAGTCACAGTTTAGACCTGGTTCAGTCTTGGTTTAGTTCTAGTTCAGTCTTGGTTTGAACCTGATTTAGTCACAGTTTAGACCTGGTTCAGTCTTGGTTTAGTTCTGGTCTAGTCTTGGTTTGAACCTGATTTAGTCTCAGTTTAGACCTGGTTCAGTCTTTTTGACCTGATTTAGCCTTGATACTGAACCAGGTCTAAAATGTTTGTTGTTAATTTGTTACAATATCAGTTCCCTCGGAGACTGTCAAATTCAAATATCAAATTGCCATTGCTGAATAGTTTTCAGGTCGTCCAGGCAGGGTATAAGTTTCCATCCATCAATACTCACACCTCAGATGAACCTCACAGGCTACAGTACTGCCACTGTAGAGCTGAAATCTCCTGTGAGCAAACATGGGCTGCACTGGGCTTTCCCCACTCCCCGGTCTTGGAAGTTCACACGCTGGAAAGCAGGATTCTAAATGTCTTTGAATCATAATCCCAGTGGGCTCCTCTGGGATTCGACCAACAGCTGTTAGCAAACAACACATGCCGCTGAGGTGCCAGATTCAGGGATTTAAACGTGAAAATCATACTCCCAGACCACATAACGAGTCACATAAGTGATACTCACATCCACAACTTTTACCCCAAACTGAAAGAAATACGATTATATTTTCTTATAGGTATACACTAATGTTTTTTGTGTACTTTCACAAGTTTGTATGCACCAACTTTGTTTGTAGTCGTGTATAATGGCTATGTGATGTTAATATTAAGTCCTCTTAGGTTAAGTCCTGTTTTAATCTTCGTTTTGTTCTGGTATAGTCCTGGTTTAGCCCGGGTTAGTCCCTAGTTACTCCTGTTTTAGTTTAGTTTTGCCCTGTTAGTATTGGTGTAGTCCTGACTTAATCCTGACACAGTCCTGGTCCTGAGTCCTTTGTTTTGTAGCTCTGGTTTAGTTTTGATTTTGTCCTGGTTTTGTTCTGGTTAAGTTTTGACTTCGTCCTGGTTTAGTCATTTTAGCAGTGGTGTAGTCCTGGTTTAGCCCTAGCTTAGTCCCAGTTTTGATTTAGTCCTGTTTTAGTTCTTCATTAGTCCTGCTGGTATTGGTGTAGTGCTGGTTTAGTCTTGATTTAATCCTGGTTTAGTGCTGGTTTAGTCTTTACTTGGTCCTGCTTTAGTCCTGATTGAGTCTTGATTTATTCCTGATTAAGTCCTGATTTAGTCCTGCTTTAGTCCTGAATTAGTCCTGATTTTGTCCTGATTTAGGCCAGAATTAGTCCTGATTTAGTTCTGCTTTAGTCCTTGCCTGGTTTACACCAGACCATATCACAAATGAGATATGGTCTGGGAGCACCTACTGAATATCTCGTACCGGAGGTGTGGTTTACGATTGCCAACGGCCGTTTATTGGGTGTTACGAATGTCTATCATTTGACGTATACGTAGCCCATAGCCAATCATATCAGTTGTCAGTTCAAACTACAAGCTTCCATTTGTCACGTAGTACGCGTCACCGTCTTGCCACCCCTTCCCGCTCTCTGATTGGCTCCCAGAATCGGGAGAGCTCGCTTGCCACAGTTGCCAGGCTGTCTTTCAGATCGGAATGAACGAAAGCAGCCTGGGATTTCCCAGGTTACTTTAGTCCTGCTTTAGCCCTGAATTAGTCCTGATTTAGTCCAGATATAGCCCTGAATTAATCCTGATTTAGTCCTGATGTAGCCCTGAATTAGTCCTGATTTTGACCTGATTTAGTCCTGCTTTATTCCTGTTTAAGTCCTGACTGAATCCTGCTTTAGTCCTCATTACAACCTGATTGAGCCTTGATTTTAATCTTGATTTAATCTTGCTTTAGTCCTGCTTAAGTCTTGCTTTAGTCCTGGTTTAGTCCCTGTCTCTGTATTGTTGTGGTTTCATAACAGTGTGTATAGAAGTGGATGAATAATACATGACAGAGCGAAGCTGCGTAGAACCTGCTGCATTATGAAACGGCCCATACGTCACATGAACAGCTTAAATAAGACTTCACACACCCGATCACACACACTCCATCACACACAACCAATTACACACACTCGATCACAAACACCCGATAGCACACACTCGATCAAACATACTAGTAGTAGTAGTAGTAGTAGTGGTAGTAATGACTCCTGGTTAAGACGATCGTGACTATTTGAGTTTGTTCTTGTTCGTTTGGGTGCTTCACCTTTACGACGTGATTGGTCCGTCCGCCTGATTAAGCGTACGGCGGGCTCAAGGTTACTTTTAGGTTACTTTTAGACCCAGTTTAGTCCTGTTTTATTTTTGCTTTGCTTCCATTCTGGCCCGAGTTTACACTGGAGATTTATATATATATAAGTCGTACACTGTAAAGTTAGTGACCCCATTAACTGTACAGTTTGTGCCCCTCACCGCCAACTATCCCCAACATAAACATCCCTTTATTTCTCCCTCGCCCGTTTGCGCTTTTACTCACTGGTCTCAAAGCTCTAAAAGTTGTTCTGGCTTAACTCACATTTTATTTGCAACATATCACCGTTTTTAAAAAATTCCTATCTGTTTTTTTTGACTCCATCTGTGGTGTAAAAACGCACAGCTCTTTAGTCACTGCGGCGTTCAGGGCTTCTCAAATCACCTGTCAATCAGAGGAGACGTTTTGTGCTCTCCGTGGTGATAGCGGCGTGTTTATCCTGATCACGTGAAAGCAAAACGACTCTTTTTCTTGTTTTTTTTCGATCTTTCCTTGGAGAAAAGACAAATATGACACAACATATTAGAGGAGGGCAGGGAGCAGTGCCACCCCAGAGCCCTGAAGGATCCTCAAAAGTATCAAAAATCAGACACTAACCAATTCTAAAAACTAGTATCAAAACTAGATACTCACTTGAGCTGGTATCAATATTTAAAAGTCACATTCACAGGACAGAAATTAACCTTTCCTTAATAGTCCAGGACGCATAGACTAGGAAACACCCATGGACCATGATGGATCCTACCTGGACCTCTGAGGGATTACACAGACATAAGGAAACGTGGAAATACACAGTGGTACCTAACCTTACGAATGACCCAACAAACGAAAATTTCAAGTTACGAAATGCCTTCACGTCAAATTTTGGTCTCTAGATACGAATGAAATTTCAAGTTATGAAACGCGAAATCTCCAATCCAACTTCATTTATAAAGCACTTTAAAAACAACAAATCTCAAAAATTCAATTAATGCGCTCTCAGATGCACGCCCCAAAACGAGGGGAGACACAACAACACATCATCAGTATGGTCAAACTCACCTGTCTCACGACGGTCTAAACCCAGCTCACGTTTCCTTAGTGAGTGAACAATGTAACACTTGGTGAATTCTGCTTCACAGTGATAGGAAGAGCCGACATCGAAGGATCACGTCGGCACGGCGCAAGGCCGCGCTACACCGGGGCTGCGGGATGCAGCCGTGCCTCCTCCTCGGGGCCGAGCACGCGCGGGCCGAGCACGGGGTGATTTATTCCTGCTCCGGTCCTGGTTTAGTTCTGGTCTAGACCTGGGAGTCACATAGAACCAGCGCCCGACCCGAGCGAGACCCCCCGGTCTTGCCCGCTGTTATCCATTCCTGCTCTCATCTCCTAACCGTGGTTGGGAGACACAGGGGAGATCGTCTTCTCCATGGCCGGAGATAGCTTTCCCTCCGGGGTTAACTCCCTTGTGGACATCGCGCGCTTACAGTGGTGGAGAATGCAAATTTAAAAAAAGGCAGTTTTGCTGCAGAGTGGGGCTTTATTGTCTCCTCTCCTTTATTGTCTCCTCTACGCGGAGACACCGCGCTCCTCCAACGGCACTGCCATGTTATAATAATAACAGGTCCAATCCAGGTTTAGTTCTGGCCAGACCTGGTTTATTCCACGTTCTTTTAGTCCTGGTCTAGTCTCTTAGCCCGCCAGGATGCAGAACACAACGTTACACAAAAAAAAAAAAAAAGTTACACTATTAAAAAAAAACCTTGGAACGGATCAGGCTTTTTCCATTGAAATAGCTACTCAACTTACGAATTTTTCACGTTACGAAACCACTTCTGGAACGAATTAATTTCGTAAGGTGAGGTACCACTGTATATAAAAAAGTACTACAGTTAAATGTTGAAAATCACATTCTACTGTCTAAAGAAAGGGTTCATAGTGTTTTTATTTTCATTGTTTTATCTGGTATGAAAGTTTAGTGTCGTGACAACACTAGAGGCCAGTCCAGAGTCTAAATACTTTTATGCTCTCGATAAGTAAGACTCTTATGTCTCTAACTCACTTTTCTTTTTTTCTCTTCTGTTTCTCTCTCTCTCTCTCTCTCTCTCTCTCTCTGTAGTCTTATCTCTCTTTCTCTCTCTCTCTCTCTGTAGTCTATTGTCTCTGTCTGCAGTCTTATCTCTCTCTCTCTCTCTCTCTCCCTGTAGTCTTATGTCTCTCTCTCTCTCTGTAGTCTTATGTCTCTCTCTCTCTCTCTGTAGTCTTATGTGTCTCTCTTTCTGTAGTCTTATGTCTCTCTCTCTCTCTCTGTAGTCTTATGTCTCTCTCTCTCTCTCTGTAGTCTTATGTCTCTCCCTCCTCTCTCTCTCTCTCTGTAGTCTTATGTCTCTCTCTCTCTCTGTAGTCTTATGTCTCTCTCTCTCTCTGTAGTCTTATGTCTCTGTCTCTCTCTCTCTGTAGTCTTATGTCTCTCCCTCTCTCTCTGTAGTCTTATGTCTCTCTCTCTCTCTGTAGGCTTATGTCTCTCTCTCTCTCTCTGTAGTCTTATGTCTCTCTCTCTCTGTAGTCTTATTTCTCTCCCTCCTCTCTCTCTCTCTCTCTCTGTAGTCTTACGTCTCTCTCTCTCTGTAGTCTTATGTCTCCCCCCTCTCTCTCTAGTCTTATGTCTCTCTCTCTCTGTAGTCTTATCTCTCTTTCTCTCTCTCTCTCTCTGTAGTCTTATCTCTCTTTCTCTCTCTCTCTCTCTGTAGTCTATTGTCTCTCTCTGCAGTCTTATCTCTCTCTCTCTCTCTCTCTCTCTGTAGTCTTATGTCTCTCTCTCTGTAGTCTTATGTCTCTCTCTCTCTCTCTGTAGTCTTATGTCTCTCTCTCTCTCTGTAGTCTTATGTCTCTCTCTCTCTGTAGTCTTATGTCTCTCCCTCCTCTCTCTCTCTCTCTGTAGTCTTATGTCTCTGTCTCTCTCTCTGTAGTCTTATGTCTCTCTCTCTCTCTCTGTAGTCTTATGTCTCTCTCTCTCTCTCTGTAGTCTTATGTCTCTCTCTCTCTGTAGTCTTATTTCTCTCTCTCTCTCCTCTCTCTCTCTCTCTCTCTGTAGTCTTACGTCTCTCTCTCTCTCTCTCTGTAGTCTTATGTCTCTCTCTCTCTCTCTGTAGTCTTATGTCTCTCTCTCTCTGTAGTCTTATTTCTCTCCCTCTCTCTCTCTCTCTCTCTCTCTCTGTAGTCTTATGTCTCTCTCTCTCTCTCTCTCTCTCTCTGTAGTCTTATGTGTCTCTCTTTCTGTAGTCTTATGTCTCTCTCTTTGTAGTCTTATGTCTCTTTCTCTCTGTAGTCTTATGTCTCTCTCTCTCTCTCTCTCTGTGTAGTCTTATGTCCCCTCTCTCTCTCTCTCTCTCTCTCTCTCTCTCTCTCTCTCTCTCTCTCTCTCTCTCTCTGCCTCTCTCTCTCTGTAGTCTTATGTCTCTCTCTCTCTCTCTGTAGTCTTATGTCTCTCTCTCTCTCTCTGTAGTCTTATGTCTCTCCCCCCCCTCTCTCTCTCTCTTTCTCTCTCTCTCTGTGTAGTCTTATCCCCCCCCCTCCATTCAGTACTCCTGTCAATCATCTCGCTCACGCCTGCAGCCTGATTGTAGAAAATGTGTGCAGGTTGTGCTCTCCTCTTCCTCTCGGACTAGAGGGAAAAACCGACACTGCAGGAAGAGGAAGAGTGACGGGTTCTCTGTATCGATTCAAAAATATAGTAAGAAATGCGTCAGGACAAGAGCTGTAATAAAGACTCTGTTGTTTGGTCCATAATCTGGTCCATCTCCTCAGAACATGTGGAGTATGAGCACAGGAGCGGTACACGAGCTGACCACTGGGGGCAGTAGTGAACACAGCGCCATCGTGGCAGTCGAACTTTAAAGGAGAATTAACGTTTTTTACAATCTATGATTTGAAAAGTGCTAAAGTTTGTTATTTTGGTAACTGCAACGTCGTGCCCCGAGCAGTCACGATTATGGATATCGCTAATCTAAAACATCTCCGGAAATGCTCCAAATGACACCAAAGTGCTATGGGTGAGTAAAACAACTTGTTTTATTCCCGAAATAAGGCTCAGATTGTAAAAAAAACATTAATTCTCCTTTAAAATCAGCTGCAAAACTTCAACTTCAGAACTCTTTTCCAACAGATGTTATCTAAAACTTACCACGGGTGCCTCCATGTCGCTCTGTTTCGTTTGTTTTGGTCAATTCTCAGACTGACTGTTAGCGCCCTCTGGTGGTGGTTTAAGGGAACAAGGTCTTGGCTTTAGAAACGTTTGGAATCATAAATGGAGTGAGGGTTACTACCGTACTTTTCGGGCTATAAGCCGCTACTTTGCGCGTAAACCTAGCTCCACTGCATGTATCAGCGTTTTCCGCCCTATTGCTAAAAGTGAAAGGACCCGTTCAGTATTATCAATCAATCAATCAAACAATATTTATAAAGCGCTTTTCATACAAAATTGTAGCACAAAGCGCCTTACAGTGGTCAAGGATTAGAAGATTGACCTTTATTGATCTTGCACAGGAGAAGTTGTTTCTATATTTGACCTGAGGACCATCCCCATAATTTGTTTTGTTATTTAGGTTTGGTCAGGCCCTAACCTGGAGGATTTTACCTATGGTGCATGTTTGGGTTGGTGGGGGAAACCGGAGTGCCCGGAGGAAACCCACCCAGACACGGGGAGAACATGCAAACTCCACACAGAAAGGCCTGGGCGACCCGAACCTTCTTGCTGTGAAGCATGAGTGCTAGCCACTCAGCCACCGTGCTGCCAGAGGGAAAAAAAACAAAAAAAAAAAGACGAACGAAAGAAGACGAAGACAAACAGACAAACAACCAAACAGATGGACAAACAAGCAAAGAGACAAACAAGCAGACGAACAAACAACAAACAGATGAACAAACAAACAAACAAAAGAACAAACAAAAGACAAGCAAACAGACGACCAAAGTCAATCAAAGGCTAAACAGGTGAGTCTTGAGCCCACTCTTAAACACATGAACGTTCTCCACTTACAACTACATATATATTACAGTGACGGTGGCACCGTGATGATGTGTTTAAGGTATTACATTATTTTATTTTGCGGGATATTTCTTCCTACGATGTTAAAAATGTGCACAGTTTGAAATAAAACAATTATATCTGTATTTTGTATTTGTTTGCGACAACTGAAGTAAAGCACTGCCTTATGGGGAATTCCCACGGCCGGAGAATTGACCAATCACGGCACTAGTTGCGTTTCTCATGAAAGATAAAAGGAGAAATTAAATTTGTCAACTGGACAAAGTTTGTTTGGTCGAAAACGTTTCGCCGCTCATCCAAGAGGCTTCGTCAGTTCTGTGCAATTTTTCCAGAGGAGGGGGGGGGGGGGCTTGAATTGCGTGAGAAATGCCGTGTGAGCGTCGAATTGCGTGTTGACAGCCCTGTTTGTCTAAAGAGCAAACTTAAACTACAAAGCAACTAATGAGAGTTATATTAATGAAGTTATTACCTGATGGTTCTCAGTTTGTTTTATCATCACCGTTTTGTCTTTCCTCGTATTTAGTCACTGACAGAGTGCAGTGCTTAGACACTCGCTGAAAGGGGCGGGGGGGAGGGAGCAGGGCGGGGGGGAGCGGGACATTTTTAACGGATTCATGTAAGAGTCTGGTTAATGCACCGGGCCTGCGGTGAACCGCGTCTCACTGCGTCTCACCGCGGCTCACCGCGGCTCACCATGGGCAGTTCGGCTCTGGGCCGCGCGTATTCCGCGCGTAAGCCGTCAGGGGGGGGGGCACGTTACGCACAGACGGAGACACCGGGACCGGAGTCGGTGCGTCACACTCTCAATGCGTGAGACTTGAGAGCCCTGAATTGTACCAACACAGGCGGGCGTGCCAGAATGGACCGTCATCTGCCATACATCTTCACCTAGAAGCCACGGGCCATTCTTTTGAGGACAGTGAGGTTCAGATCTTGGTTTGAGAGGGGAGTTAAAGAGGCTATTTTTGTCAAAAAAGAGAATCCTTCTTTAAACAGAAATGGGGGAGTCAGACATAACTTGTCTCCCATTTATAATTCCATTCTCAAACCAAAGTCAAAACAGACAAAAGAAACAATAGGGCAGACAGGTCAGGGCCAGAGGTGTGGAGACGGTCGTTAGGGTGAATAGGTATGCTAAACTAGACGCCAGAGAAATTCAAAAAACAAAAGAAACAAATTAGTTGAGATAGTTTCAGAACAATTTCAGTGTAGTGAGCTCCTCCCTGCAGCTAGATATAAGTAGTGTCTAACCAGCACTAGAACCAGAACTGACGTAGCCTCTCAGATGAGCGGCGAAATGTTTTCGACCAAACAAACTTTGTCCAGTTGACAAATTGAATTTCTCCTTTTATCATGGATTCTACCTGGACGACTGACTCCACGCGTTTCTCATGAAAGTTAATAGAACGGTGAAGATTGTGGTAGTGTGGTCAAGTTAGTCAAAGTAGAAGAGGAGACAGACGGACGGTCGGATGCTTAGCATTATAGTTTAGTAAAATGAATCGAGGAGGAGGCACTAAACGACACAAGGGAGGAGCGGAGAAAAAGAGGGAAAAATTGAAGAGAGCACTGCTGTCGAGGGGCGAAAAATGTGTGGACACAGATGAAGTTATCGATCGGGTTGCGAATCACACTTCGCATGAAAGTAAGACACTTTTTGTTTTTAATTATGGCTGGGTTGAGCATTGATTTCCTTGATTTTAATGCAGTTGTTTAATGCATGGGGCTGACGTCTGCCGCTGTTACCTGATGTGCTTTGTGTGTGTAGTTATTTTGGTATTTTATTCTGCGTGGTTCTGTGCTGGCATGAGGCTACAGGCTGGCCATTTTACAGTTGTTTTACTGCGTGTTTCTGCCATGTTTCTGCCGTAGGTGCTGTTCGAATGTACCGGTATTTACGTTAATTAAAATAAAATAAAAACCTTTTGTGTACCATCTTTCTGTGTAAATATCTCAAGTAACAATGTGGACACCTGCGGCTTATACAGTAGTTAGGTGCGGCTTATATATGTACAAATCTTAATTTAAAAAAAAATTTGGTTGGTGCGGCTTATAGTCAGGTGCGCTCTATAGTACGAAAAGTACGGTAAGCTTTGAAGACACCGATCTGTTTATGTAGGAAAGCAGAAATGAGCCTTTGAGTTGTATTGTGTAACTGGAGGGTGCCTTCAAATCCTTTTCGGTGTGATGTTATCGCTTTGTCTGGAATGTTCCATAGTATGGCATTAAACCTTTCTATCTTCGTGGAGATGAAACCAGACCGAGTGGAGAGGCGACCCCCGCCCACAGTCAGAACGCCTGTTTTTCTCTGTATTTTTGAGCTGTAAAACCACCTAAATAAAAACAAGGTAGCGCTTTTAATGTCGTACTGTGGAACATTCCAGGCAGAGCAATGATGTATCCATAGAAACAAGGACTGGAGGACTAAAGGAGAGAGTGACAGACGAGGGGTGGGGTCTGGAGGACTAAAGAGTGCCTGATTTTACACTTATGTTTATTTATTTGCAGGAATTGCAAATTTGGGATTGAACCCTGGAGTTCACTGTGGTGAGGAAAGACCATTATATTACAACTGTGTACTACTACTACTACTACTACTACTGCTACTACTACTGCTACTACTACTGCTACTACTACTACTACTGCTACTACTATATGTTTTTTTTTTTGATGTTTCCAGAATGAAAAACAGAAGTGTTTGATTTGATTATGTGTGTGTGGATGAACTGCGGCTGTGAGAGGAGCAGATGTGTGTTTATATAATCTCTGACAGAGCCGTGTCCTCGTGTCCGGAGATTATCTCAGATTAAAATGAAATCACAAAAAGCAGATCAGAGCCAAAGCAAAGTGCTGCCTCTTCACTCTGACATGTCACTGGCGTCTGAGCACTGAGCACAATGACCACATAATGACCACACAATGACCACACAAATGACCACACAAGAGTCACTTTGTGTCTATTGAAGCGTGGACAATGGGACAGAAAATAATATTCTGTCATTGATATCTTACATCGAGATATGACCTGGCTCAGACACTGAGCTGGTTTTGAAACTAACTAAGGAGGAGGCTGTGGATGTTTGAGATGCTACACGCTTTTTACTCCATATGTGGCAGCAAATGTGGGAGAAGACCTTCCAGATGAAATTAAAGCCATTTCTCAATTCCCAGAGTGCACGGTTCGGAGCGTGGTTTGAAGGGGACATCCGGCGTGACAACTGCTGTTCTATTTTGTTTTTGTCCCATGCACAGTTAACACGTGGTCCGAAGACCGCAGTCGTTTCCATGGAAATCGGGGCGTGGACCAAGCGTGCGAAAATGCACGCTTCGCGCACTCATATATCCCAGCATGCACCGCACGCTACTTCTTCTACGGGAGAAAATGGATTCTGCGACTGGTTCCTGTAGTTGCGAGACCTGTAGCATTTTGCAGACGGCCATGCGGTCCACGGAGTGCACTCAGGGCTGAGCAAGTATGCACAGTCTTGACTGCAGTCTGACCCTCCTTAAAACCACACTCTGAACTGTGCACTCTCTGAATTGAGAAACGGCTACAGAGTGAGAGTGAGAGACCTTCCAGAGGAAATACAGAGTGAGAGTGAGAGACCTTCCAGAGGAAATACAGAGTGAGAGTGAGAGCCCTTCCAGAGGAAATATGGAGTGAGAGTGATAGACCTTCCAAAGGAAATACAGAGTGAGAGTGAGAGACCTTCCGGAGGAAGTACAGAGTGAGAGACCTTCCAGAGGAAATACAGAGTGAGAGTGAGAGACCTTCCAGAGGAAATACAGAGTGAGAGTGAGAGACCTTCCAGAGGAAAGTGAGAGTGAGAGACCTTCCAGAGGAAATACAGAGTGAGAGTGAGAGACCTTCCAGAGGAAATACAGAGTGAGAGTGAGAGACCTTCCAGAGGAAATACAGAGTGAGAGTGAGAGACCTTCCAGCGGAAATATGGAGTGAGAGTGAAGCTAAGAAGAGGCTTTCCTGTAGTGTTCCCCTGGCTCCCCCTGGAGGTTGCTGTGAGGCTGCAGGACACAGGGTAGGAGGACTTAAACACATCACGCTGCTCCAAGAGAACCATCAATATCATCAAGGACACCACCCATCCAGCACACAAACTGTTCTCCTACCATCTGCGCAGCGCTACTGCAGCATGCAGTGCCACACAGACTCAGAAACAGCTTCTTTCCACAAGCCATCAGGCTGATCAACACACTGAAGAACATTCCATGAACATGTTACTGACACCCAAAAAACAATCTCACACACACTGATGTCCATGCAGGTTTCAGCACTCTTGCACTTTACAAATTGCACCTTCCCTTTTGCACATTTCATTCTACCTCAAACATTTCTCCTTGTTGGAAGAGTATATGCTTGCCTGTATGTTTTATGTCTATTCGGGCCTTTCTGTGTGGAGTTTGCATGTTCTCCCCGTGTCTGGGTGGGTTTCCTCCGGGCACTCCGGTTTCCCCCATCAACCCAAAACATGCTCCAGGTAAAATCCTCCAGCTGAGGTCCTGACCAAGCCTAAGCAACAAGATCATGGAGATGGTCCCCGGGCGCAGTCATGTGCTGCCCACTGCTCCTGAATAAAGGACGGGTCAAATGCAGAGGACAAATTTCCCTTCGGGGGCAAATAAGTGATATAAATAAATACATAAATAAATAAATAAATAAATAAATAAATAAATAAGAGTGTAGCTGTGTGTATGTGCGTGTGCTTGTGTGTGTGTGCTTTTAGATAAATTGCACATTTGGAGTCCGGTGAAACGCAATTTCAGTCCTCTGTGTACTGTCTGTTACATAGTGAATTGACAAAGTACACTTTGAACTTTGAAGGAGCACTTTTGTCCTGAGGACTGATCCTCTCCTCAAACTGCTCTTCCACAGAATTTTACTGACCCCATCTGACCAGTTCTCCTGTTACACTGCACTTTGACTGAGACACAAAGTATAGTAAGTTCTATTAAAATGTGCCAAACAAACATTTAAATGACAACATTTCACGACAAAATTAAGACATAATCAAGACTAAATTTAGGAACAAATAAACACAATCTACTAAAAATGTACAAAAATGTACAAAAAAATTTGCATGTTTCAAACTAGCTAATAAAACCTGTTAATATACTGTATGGCTGAGATTTCGTATTAAAAAAAAAAGTGAATAGATTAGATCAGGGGTGTCAAACTCATTTTGCTCCGGGGGCTGTATCCAACCTACTTTGATCCCAAAGGGGCCGGATCAGAAAACTGATGGCAAATATACCCCCAAAAATACCAATAAGTCCAAATATTTGTGCAGAGAATCTACAACAGAAGTCTTTTTTATTTGATGAACTTTTTTTTTTTTTTTTTTACAAAATGGGAAACCTGTATGCTTGTGCATTTTTCTTAAAGCTTCAGGTTTTTCATAATATTATAATATTATGAACAACCTGAAACTTTAACAAAAATGCTATTTCAACACAAGCGTACAGGTTTTCCATTCACCTCCATGAACAAATATGAATTAGACCTGGTTTAGTCCTGGTTTAGTCCTGGTTTAGTCCTGGTTTAGATATACTAGTATACTTTAAACCTGTTTTAGACCAACCTGCAGTCCTGATTTGGGCCTGTATAATGTTATAGACCTCGCTCTTTGAGTCCTGTTTTAAATCTTAGTCCTGGCTTTAACCTGGTTTAGTTGTGGTTTAATTAGGAAATGGAAAATCCTGCACTCTGTGTCCACTTTTCTCATTTTGGACATTTTTTTGATGAGGATGTCACGGTCAAAAGTCAAAACGATGGTCCTTTAAGAGCGTTTGGAAAGAGGCGAGTCTTCATTTGTGCTGCTCTGGTGGGAGGGGCCACGTACAGAGGCACTGGAGACGCTGCTATGCTAAACTGCACAGAAAAGAGGCGCAGAAAATTACCAATATTTTAACTGAAAATTTAAATATAATGAAAATATTTTAATAGAAAATCAGCTGAGGGCCAGATTAAAGATCCCATGACATGGTTCTTCTTGATGCTTTTATATGGCTCCTTAATGGTTCCCTAATACTGTAAATGAATCCTTCTTCAAAATCAACACTTAGTGCATAAGAAAGACACATGTACAAAGTCAGAGTCATAATCTCTCTGTCTGAACAACTCATTCTGGGCCTTGTTGCTTGAATGCAAATGAGACGGAGACAGATTGGTTAGAGGGGGGGGGGGGGGGGGGGCGCGGGCGGCCCAGCGGTGCGCTGTGCCTGGCCCCACTTCCGCGTGTGTAAGCGCAAAGGAGGAAAGGACAGCCTTTTCAATGAAAAAAAACACATTTTTACAGAAAATAAAATTAAACCACTGCTGTTTCAGAGGTCCAGAGGGTCGGGTAAAGGACTTCCGAGCCTAGAAACACTCGCACGTGCCTCCAGGCAAATAAAAAAACGCATTTCGCATTGCGTAGCTCCTCCGCAGTCCAAACTCTCTGGGCGTGATTTCCAGAGACAGGGGGTGGAGATCCAGACGGTGGTGGAACTGAATTTGCATTTCTTTTTTCGATCTGACGTCAATAAGGTGCCTTGTCCAGAATCGCCCATTTGAGCTGTGTTTTTTTCAAACGCAGAAAAGGATCGCAAATGCTCAGTTTAGACATTACACAACTTTTAGCCATTGGGGGGCCCTAAACAGGGTAGGGAAGCTCACATTAACGTTCAAAAACCTCAGAAAGTGAAAATTTCATGCCATGGGACCTTTAAACGTCTTGTAGGGCCGGATCTGGCCCCCGGGCCGCATGTTTGACACCCCTGGATTAGATTATAATAATTAAAATAGTGTGTCATTTCAAAACAACACTTCTCTCTGGTGGACAATACACTACTGTCCTTCACATGAAAACCACGAAACACGCTGTGCCAAAGCCGTCCATTACACGTGTGAAGTGTCTGTCCAGAAGCACAGAACTTTAGAATTCCCACTGCGCCTGAATGCCTCTTCCTGCTGTTTAAATGAGCCGTGATTTTCCACGTGTTAAAGGCATTATTCACCAGAACACCACTGTCACTTTATTCTGTTCACACACAAGGAGCATGGGCTGTAATTATGACAGATTTTACAACAAAAAAAAAACACTAAACGAACACCATATCCTTCCCAATGTGCTGTTGCTGTAGAAAAAGAAGGTCAGGAATCAAACCACCAACCATTTTACTGTGAATCTTGCTCAAGGGCACAACGGCAGTATGAACTCGAGATCAGGGTTCGAACCAAGTTTTGTTTTGCGCATTAGTAGAAAATGCTGCAACATATTTTAACCCGTAGTATTTGAGTGAAGTTTCAAAATTCAAGATTCAAGATTCTTTATTGTCATTATGCAAGCATAACGAAATTTTGACAGACTCCCGGCTACAGAAGAATAAAAATAAAACAAGCATAAATATAAAAATCATCATAAATAGAGTTCCACTAGTGTAAAGTGACTGTTGCAAGGCACAATACTCAATGTGGATGGAAGAATCTTGCTCAAAGAAACAATGGAAATGTAACTACCGTCCTTTTACCTGTGTGGAATTGTGGGAAGGTTACAAAAATCAATTGTACAATACATATTTAGAAGCAAAGTGAAGTATGGCAAAAAATCTTGCTCAAGGACACAACAATAG
Organism: Paratrypauchen microcephalus; assembly: GCA_036785185.1. Classification (NCBI taxonomy): domain Eukaryota; kingdom Metazoa; phylum Chordata; class Actinopteri; order Gobiiformes; family Gobiidae; genus Paratrypauchen; species Paratrypauchen microcephalus. Next base: position 1,263,137 of record JAVJIX010000122.1, on the reverse strand, counting down.
TGTGAACTGGAATCCATAATACTGCAATGGTAGAAATGGCAAAAGGAGAAATTCAATTTGTCAACTGGACAAAAGTTTATTTGGTCGAATATGTTTCGCAGCTCATCCAAGCTGCTTCTTCAGTTCTGGTCAGACGCTGGTGGACACTGCCTATATCTGCCTGAAGGGGACACTACTGTAACTACAATGAAATTACTTTAAAACTACCACACCTACTTGTTTAAAATTTCTGTTAGTTAGATGGGTGTATTAGATCTGGAGTGGGAGTGAATTGTGGGTCTTGTTAGCAGAGCCATTGTGTAATGTGTGGCAAATGTAAATTTGTGAAAATGTAACACATAATTGACTTGCGCATGAATACGTCAGTAACAGGAATCAAACCCGGGACTCCCACATGAAAGACGTAGTACTTAACCACTCGACCAAAGTCTTTCTCTGTGCTGCTTCTGGAATTCTTCTTTTTGTTAATGTCGTAAAGACAGCGGTTCAAAAGAATATTTTTAAATTACTGGAAATTTGTCAAAACTGACCAAGAACGTAAGGTGATTTTTTTTTTTTTTCCTGATATTTTTTTTGGACAACACAGATAGTCATGCGGGAGGTGTGCGGAACTGTTTTTTGACACTCTGTTTACTTCCGGTACGTATTCTCTGCGACACGGCCTGTTTAAGCCTGCCCCGGACCAGGCTATCCGGGAACACCATGTTGCCGCAGTAACTCAGCGGGGACTAAGTTTAGCGAGAGTCATGGAACCGAACTCTCACTAAAACTAGCGCGGACTGTCGAATAAAGCCGGGCTTTGCGCTTAGCTGCGTTCGAGGAATACCCCTCCACTGCCCTATTGTTATCTTTGTTTTGATTTAGGTTTGAGGATAGAGTTATAGATGGAGACAAACGATGTCTGAAACCTCCATTTCTGTTCAAGGAAGGATTCTCTTTCTTGACAAAAAATAGTGTCTTTAAATCCCCTCTCAAACCATTTCTTTTCTCTGGCCAAGATCTGGACCTCACTGTCCTCAAAGGAGTGGCCACGGCAGACTGCGGTCCTTTTAGGTGAAGATGTACGAGGTCCTTTTAGGTGAAGATGTACGAGGTCCTTTTAGGTGGAGATGTACGAGGTCCTTTTAGGTGAAGATGTATGGCAGACTGAGGTCCACTCTGGCTCTCCCGTCTGTGTTGGTACATCAAAACGTATTCGACCAAATAAACTTTTGTCCAGTTGACAATCTGACTTTCTCATTTTGCCATGGATTCTACCTGGACGACTGAGGGATTCTACACACAATGGTAGAAATGGCTATAACAATTCAGAAAAAAAAGGAAATTACTCATGCAAGCAAAGGAAGTGGAATAATCATGCTCAAAGACATAGTATAAAATAGGGTTTTGGAATTTAACTAGAGTAAATGGTGTTGCAAAAAAATACAACGGTAGTATAAACTGCAATCAAACCAGCAAAGGTCCACTATGTGCAACGGTTAGTACAAACATGAAAGGAAACAGAAAAAAAAAAACATTTGTACAGGAAACGTAAAGGAAAGAATCTTGCCCAAAGACACAAAGGCTGCAGAGATTGAACTACCAAGTGTGATATTTTGTGCATTCTTGAAATTGTGGAACATTTTTAGGAGTAATCTAGAAAAAATGAGTGAAGAACCTTGCTCAAAGACTCAAAGTTAACAGAAACAGGTACAGAGATTGAACTACGAGTCACAACATAAGAATCACAAGGGATACAAATAAGGCACTATATTCAGAGTCATGCTGAATGGGAAAAAATTAAAGTAGAACCTACAGGCATTGAGCAATATTTCATAACAATACAAGAAAAACACTTACCGACCAAGAAACACATGTCACTAAAGCTACGTTTATACGGCGACGATCAAAACAGAAGGCGCAAAAGTGGCGTCTCGTCTTCAATTCTTTTAATCCGCGTTTAGACGAGCGTTCTCAACAGGGAATGTTTGTTTATACGAAGATGCAAAAGTGGGCGAATTCGATTGAATATGCATGCCAGGCCGCTAATATAATGTCAGAGCTACCTTTTTCAGGACACCGACAGGGGCTCTCATTACGGTTGTTTCGCCCTCGATGTCGGGTCGGAGCTCTTCGCTTAATGCAACAAGAGCTTGTTTAGTCATTCTGAAGTTTTCCACCCAAGCACTGTCATCAACTAATCCATTCTCAAAATTGTCCCACCACTGACTGGTTCTGCCCGGTCTTGTCCAAACTCGCCTCTGTCGCCTGCGACGTATTGTTATTGTTTTTACCGGCTTGGCGCATCCAGTGTGACGTCAGGTGTATGCGGCGTGAACATGTTTTGCGCTTCTTGCCGTTTAGACGGAGACACGACCCGGGCCGCCTTCAGAAGAAGAAGAAGAAGTGAACTTTATTGATCTCACACTGGAGAAATTCTTCTCTGCATTTTAACCCATCCTATATATACTGTATATATATTAGGAGCAGTGGGCAGCACACATTAGGGCGCCCGGGGACCATCTCCATGATCTTCTTGCTTCGGTTTGGTCAGGACCTAAGCTGGAGGATTTTACCTATGGAGCATGTTTTGGGTTGGTGGGGGAAACCGGAGTGCCCTGAGGAAACCCACCCAGACACGGGAAGAACATGCAAACTCCACACAGAAAGGCTCCGGCGACCCGGGGATCGAACCCAGACCATGCATGCAAACTCCACACAGAACACACACAGAAAGGCCTGGGCGACCCGGGGATCGAACCCGGAACCTTCTTGCTGTGAAGCAAGAGCGCTAACCACTCAGCTACCGTGCCGCCAACTCCACACTCTGGAAGGAGTCTTCAGATTTTTGCAGTTTCAGAGCCCGACGGCGCAGTTGCCGTGTAAACGAAAGACACTTCCGATAGAATAATTTGTCATTTTCAATCGCAATCGTCCTTGTCTAAACGGCCCCTAATATACAAGATGTTGATGGAGATATGGGAGAGGATACATTCGATATAGGGATAAATGAGAACTGGAGTTAAATGTAATTGTTGAGGATAAGACATGGAGGGATATGTGTGTGGCCACTCACAAAGGTATCAACAGTAATTTGTGGAAGGAATTTGACTTGGAAGACCAAAATTAGTTACCTGGCCAGCCAAATGATATCTCTCTGTATTTCCTATACACCGCGATACCATTTGGACACCCTCCATCCACTCTCGCTCCTCCGGTTCCAAACCGACTCCGCGATTCTGATTCGTTCAAAGATGGTGACGTCAGTGCACCCGCCTTTGCCCGCAAAGTCACTCTTAGGCAGCGGAAGTTCCGCCTCAGTTTTGAATCAAGATGGCGCAATCTCTGATTGGTTCACTTAGCTGTCTGTCTACGCGCAACCGCAGCGTATTCTGTGGATCAAACGTTACCAGACTCACTCGCTGGTACAGCGATGAGTCATGGATTCTTCCAGGCAACAAAATTAGATATTTTAGAACCCCTTTAATAATCTCAAGCTTCTATAAAAACATATCCCCATTTTGTTGGAGAAACTGTGGCATGGTGGCAGACCACTCACATATTTTCTGGGATTGCCCAGCTCTTTGTAACTATTGGCAGGACATTAAAACAGAAATAGAAAAGATACTGTCTTGTAAACTTCCTATAGATCCGCTGATGTATGTATTGGGAGCATTGCCAGATAATGCATGTGTAAAAGACCAACAATATGTTCTCCGTATTCTTCTGATGATTGCACGAAAAATAATAATGGTTAATTGGAGGAAACTGTCTCCTCCGACAAGGACAGAATGGATAAAACAAGACTAAAACAATAGACTTAAAAAAAATAGACTAAAACAAGTCAATATCATGGAACAGTTAACAGATAAACTCCAGATGAAAATGGTAGAAAGATGGACTCCGGTGACTGTGTATTTGAGCAATGGCTAAATACAATAACCCTTTGTCAAGGACTGTTCAAGATTGTTCTTAATGTTCTGTATGTATATTTTCAATGTTGATTTTTAATGAACTAAAGTTCCAAAAAAAAAAAAAAAAAGAATCACAAGGGAAAGTGCGTTAAGAACCTTGCTCAAAGACACAAAGGTAACAGAAACAGGTACAGAGATTTAACTACCAGCCATGATATTTTGTACATCCTTCAAATTACGAAACATTTTCAAACGTAATCCTGAAAAATCACAGAAAGTGAGTGAAAATTTGGGCAGATTCTGAAAAAGTGGGCGAAGAACCTTGCTCGAGGACATAAAGGTAACACAAACAAACAGGGGCAGGGATTGAACTACCAACGAGAATGTTTACAACCTACAACCTTGAAATTGTGCGAAATATTTTTGAGAAGTAACACGGAAAAATCACAAGTAGGGAAAGCAAGTGAGAATTCTGCCAAATTTTGGGAAAGCGGGTGAAGAACGTTGCTCGAGGACATCAAGGCAACACAAAAAGGGGCAGGGATTGAACTACCGACCGTGATATTTCGCACATCCTTGAAACGGTGGGAAACCTTTTTGAGAAGTAAAGCCGGAAAAAATCCATCAAAAACTCAAAGTGTATTTTTGTACGAGTCCTGCAACGAGGTGTGACCAGGAAGGTAAAAGTAAAAAAAGAAACATAAAAAGTCAAATAAAAAACGACCTTTCAGACCGGAGAAAGTGCAGGAGCTAAAGGAGCCGGAGGAGGTAAAGGAGGTAAAGGAGGTAAAGGAGCCACAGGAGCGAGAGCCGTGATGGATGAGGCACCACGGGGCACTGACTGAACAAGTGCGGAACTAACATTAAACCTGGAATAAAAGCCTCCGAACAGAGAGAGTGTGAGGTGTGCGAGTAGGGGGAAGACATAGGGGAGGTGTCTGGGGAGAGGGAGAGCAGAAGGAGGTGTCTGGGGAGCTGGAGGATATATAAGCTACTAAAAATGCATACATATATATACACCACCTGTCAAAAGTTTGGACACACCTACTCATTTTTTCTCTTTATGTTTACCACTATAGTGCAAGATAAATGGAATTCTATAGCAAAGAGAAACAACTATTTTTATTTATTTTTTTTGCATTTTATAGTCAGGGGGGCAGCAGTAGCTCAGTTGGTAGAGCAGGGGTGCCAAACAAGTTATTGTATTGTTCGAAATGCCGTGTCTCGTAGTGGCGTTTAAGATTATTTTCTTTGAGCACCGCCACAAACACACCGAGCATACAGGTTTCCCATTCACCTCCGCGAACAAATAGGAATTAGTCAATTTTTTCTTGGAAAATCCTGCACTCGGCGTCCACTTTTCTCATTTTTTACATTTTGCTGATGAGGGTGTCACGGTCAACAGTCAAAACGATGGTCCTTTAAGAGCGTTTGGAAAGAGGCGAGTCTTCATTTGTGCTGCTCTGGTGGGAGGGGCCACGCACAGAGGCGCTGGAGACGCTGCTATGCTAAACTGCACAGAAAAGAGGCGCAGAAAATTACTAATATTTTAATAGGAAATTAAAATATAAATAAAATATTTTAATAGAAAATCAGCCGAGGGCCAGATTAAAGGTCTTGGAGGGCCGGATCAGGCCCCCGGGCCGCATGTTTGACACCCCTGTGGTAGAGCGTTTGGTTCGACATTGGTTGAGTGGTCAGATCACTGGTGGTACGATTTCCAGCTCCCACAGATGAGTGCTGCTGTTGTGTCCTTGGGCAAGACACTTAACCCCACCTCGCCCCCAGATTCAAGATTCAAGATTCAAGATAGTAGTTAATTTGTCATATGCAGAATCAACACAGGGTCAACAATGCAATGAAATGCTTAGGATCAGAAGAACGGTTGACTCGCTAAGATAGTCAGAAGTACAGTGAACCCTTGCTCTATCGCGGTTTTGCGGATTTTTTTCCCCAATTTTTTTATAGTGTAACATTTTTTTATAGTGTAACATTGTGTTCTGCGTCCTGATTGGCTAAGAGACTAGACCAGGACTAAACGTGGACTAAACCAGGTCTAGACCAGGTCTAAACCTGGACTGGCCCTGGACTAAACCGGGACTAGACCAGAACTAAACCGGGACTAGACCAGGTCTCAACCAGGATTAAACCGCTCTTTGCTCGCAGCCCCAGTGTACGCGTGGCGTCGCGCCGGTCACGTTTCTCTGTCACAGATTTGTCCACGATGAGGGATGCACGTGTGGAGCTTCTCCAAGGGGTTGGTGCGCGTCGCATCACGTCCAGGGACGTGGCGGTGCTCCTCGTGCGTCCGGCGGGGCTTCCGGGGCCATGTCTCCCCCCACACGTCACTATTAATACATTTTGTTGAAAATCTATGAAAGTTTGAGTGTTTAAACGAGAACAAATGAAGTGACTTTATTGATCTCACACTGGAGAAATTCTTCTCTGCATTTTAACCCATCCTATATATGTCTATCTATCTATCTATCTATCTATATATATATCTATCTATCTCTCTCTCTCTCTCTCTCTCTCTCTCTCTCTCTCTCTCTCTCTCTCTCTCTCTCTCTCTCTCTCTCTATATATATATATATATATATATATATATATATATATATATATGCACATACAGTATATTAGGAGCAGTGGGCAGCACACATTAGGGCGCCCGGGGACCATCTCCATGATCTTCTTGCTTCGGCTTGGTCAGGACCTAAGCTGGAGGATTTTACCTATGGTGCATGTTTTGGGTTGGTGGGGGAAACCGGAGTGCCCGGAGGAAACCCACCCAGACACGGGGAGAACATGCAAACTCCACACAGAAAGGCTTGGGCGACCCGGGGATCGAACCCAGACCATGCAAATGTGAGAAAAGGTTAATTCCAGTCTGAGAAAAGCGTATCATGTGTGTGGTGAGGCATTTACAGCCTTAAAACATGTAGAATAATTGTAAAATATAAAGTTGTCCTACTTCGCGGATTTCTCTTATTGCGGGTTATTTCTGGAACCTAACCCCCGCGATAAACGAGGGATTAGTGTACTAATAACATGCAGTAATAGTACATGGTAAAAAAAAGTGTTGCAAAAGTGCAGGGGGAGAAGTAAACAATATAATACAAATATGTAATAAAATGTAATAAAAATACAAAGTACAATGTACAAAGGTGCAGGTAGAATTAAATAAGGTGTAAGTAGAGTGGAGGAGCGAGTCGGCACGGAGCGACTGATCAGTGCGTCCATTTTGCAGCGCTGCCTGATGGTGTAAGTGTTGGTGCACACTGGTCGAGAGCCCCCATGTCAGGAGAGTTACATCAAAGCCGGTCAAACGACATGGAGTCATCCTCCCGTGGACCCACCATCCGCAGGAGGATCCATGGGGGCTGGTGCGTTGAGATCTGGGTGGCAGATCTGTTTGGACTGTTGCCCCCGTGACCCGAATACCGGATAAAGCGGAAGAAAATGAATGAATGAATTTTATAGTCAAGTTCCAAACTAGTCACTCTTTATTTTCAGCTCTAGTTTAGTTTTGTTTAGTTTTTATTTGAAGAAACAGGGAGATATTCATCCATCCATCCATTTTCGTGGGGGCAACAGACTAAGCAGGGACTTCCAGACTTCCTTCACCCCGGACATTTCTCCAAGGGGACCCCAAGGCGTTCCCAGGCCAGCCGAGAGACATAGTCCCTCCAGTGTCCAGGAGGCATCCGGATCAGATGCCTGAGCCACCTCAGCTGCTCCTCTCGACGTAGAGGAGCAGCGGCTCTACTCTGAGCTCCTCCCGTGTGACTGAGCGCCTCACCCTATCTCTAAGGGAGCGCCCAGCCACTCTGCGGAGGAAACTCATTTTGGCCGCTTGTTTCCGCGATCTCATCCTTTCGGTCATTACCCAGAGCTCATCACCATAGGTGAGGGGAGGAACGTATCGACGGTAAATCGAGAGCTTTGCCTTTCGTCTCAGCTCCCTCTTCACCACAACGGTCTGGCACAGCGACCGCATCACTGCCAACGCTGCACCGATCCGCCTGTCAATCTCACTCTCCATCCTCCCCTCACTCGTGAACAAGACCCCGAGATACTTGAACTCCTCCACCTGAGGCAAGGACTCTCCACCCACCTGGAGAGGGCAAGATTACACCTAAATGGCTAGTTTCCATCTGCAAACCTTGGCCTGCTCTCATTTATCTTTTCGATTAAGTCTCCTGAAATGGTTTTCCAAGACAATGGGAAGCAAATCTATAATAAGTTTTTTTCCTTTTAACATTTTGTTTACTACAAAATCACATATAGGGAAAGATGAAGATTTCTGCCAAATTTTGGAACAGTGGGTGAAGAACTTTACTCAAGGACTTTTAAAAGGGAACATCAACAGGGGCAGGGATTGAACTCGCGACCATCGTACGTCCTTGAAACTGTCGGAAACATTTTGAGAAGACGAAAAATCCATCAATGGCTAGAAGTGTTTTCTTGTTCATAAGTTCATATTTTTGATTAACCTCGCTCAGCACTTGAGAGAATCCCACTGTGAAGTTAATCGGATGGACCAGTCGCGTCGCAGCTTTGAGGTTTGTGCACAAAACAAAGGCCAAGTGTCCAAATGAACCAAAACAAAGACGCACTTCGGTCTATTTTAGCGTCAGTACAGTTTTATTTGTGAAAAACGTGCTTTTGTGGACAGGGAAGATATGTGAGCCTTTCTCTCAGCTGGATGTATTTAAAGTTTTGTTCCGCTTCTCCAGCTGTTACCGAACACATTCAAATACGTGTCACGTTTCCTTTCTTTCTTTTTCTTTCTTTATTTGATTTATTTGACAGGGACCATGTACAGGAGCATTAATCACAATCAATGAAGAGATGCTTTGTACCAGACTATAGACTCTTCGAGCTAATTTCCATCTGCAGTCCCTGAGAAGCACAACACGACAATTAAACATTAAACACAGCATAAAATAATGCATTTCATAAACATTTCATTAAAGGCACATTATTTACATTAGTTAAAATGGATTCCCCTTCACCTTCCCGTCCCCTTCTCAGGTTTGTCTTAACGCTGACAGGTTTGTATTCTTAAGAAATGTCGATTGAGTCCTACACTAAGGTCGTTTTCACACCAGGAAAGTCCGATAGTTCAATTGCTTTGGTCTGGACCAATTTTTATTTTTTTGGTGCGCACAGGAGAACAATGGTTTTACGTGCTGTTTTCAGTCTAGCCTTAGTGATATGGTTTGCTCAGTTTTTACAGTTCGCACAAATGTTTGAGCAGCATCGTGAGGTTTACACTATTTTACAATCAATTTCCAAATAACAAAGACACAGGGCAAGACGGCTACAGAGGACAGCGCTCATGTGTGCGCATCAAGTTGTAACTCTTGCTCTTCACGCAAAACGTAAGTAAGCCTTGTAAGTTTCATTTCGTTTAGTTTTATTTCGTCAGCCTCGGTTTCCCATAATGCTCGACATACGACGGGAGCTCGTTAAGTACAAAAAGCCAACTTGTGTCGGATCGAGTGATGATTCCGATCACCGAACTGCGCTCCGGCTTCCAATCATGTTGCAGCATACCCTCCGATCGCGCTCCCGTCAATCATGACGATTAGCGTTGTTGTGTTTGCGCCTGTTCGCCGATCAGCTGTGAGCGAGCCCCGTTAATATGTACGCTACGTTAATGCTACGTAAGAAGGAACTCTCGCCTCGGGACTCGGGATAATTATGTCGGTTTCCACGCGCATACACGTGGACACGCGAATAATCGGACAACACTGGAAAGTACGAAGCTGACCGTGCTCTTATGGGGTGAGTTATATTATCATATTATTTCTGCATCAAAGGGACATATTAGCTGACAGCAAGGGTCCGGGACTAAACCAGGTCTAAACCAGGTCTAAGGTGTGTGTGTGTGTGTGTGTGTGTGTGTGTGTCCCTGCTGGAAAATATGTCACATAAATGAAAAATTTCACCATCCCCCCTGGTTTCATTTTACAACTCAACTACTGCCAAACATTAAGTGAGACAGGATCATTGCATTTAAATCGGTTTTTGCTCCTTGTTTTGTTAAGGAGTTCCGTATAGATTTAAAAGTGGACAGATTATATTTTACTGTTTGACAAACCTTTTTGACATCTTTCTTAAAACTTAGTCTGTCATCTAAAATTACTCCCAGATATTTAAACGTATTTAGTTTTTTGTACTTTTTTCGTTTTTATACATTTAGTTCAGTGCTCATTCAAAACACGAGCACACAAGCGCATTCACACGCAACTGAAAAAGACTGACTCAACGAGAAAGCTATTCTTCTGTTCGCAGGAAGTATCAGAGAGCCCACTTCCTCTTCAGATTCATCTTTGCAGAGCCTCCGCCTCAGTATGACTTCCTGTATGGAGGCACCACGGCGAGGCAGTTTAAGACAGATTTTAAACGTGACTTTTCGTACAGGAAGTGGTGCAACGGAGCTTGTATTTTCCAGAAAATTCTGAAAATCAAAGTTCACACAAGGTTAAGACAGATGTTATTGTCTGTGTACGGAAATGCGTCTTCTGCGTTTGACCCGTCCTTCAGTGTCCTTGCGTCAAACCTGGAGCAGCTAGACTTGGTCAGATACGTTAAAGTCCTACTAAGTAACTTTATTGATCAAAAATGTACAAAAATTAAAGCATGTATTTTTCATTTAGGATGTTTTTAATGCAATGAAAAACAGAAAAACATGCATCCTTACTCTTAGCGGGCTTGCATCTCCATAAACCTGACTTTTCCTTGGCCTGAACGAGAAGACCAACCCAAACACAGGAAGAACATGCAAACTCCAGTCATAAAGGTCCAATGCCACCTGGGAAATAAACCAGGGACTATATTAGACTTAGACAGACTTTATTGATCCACAAGGGAAATTATTTGGGTACAGTAGCTCAGGAATCATAATATAATATACAGCTCTGGAGAAAAATAAGAGACCACTGCAAAAATTATCAGTTTTTCTGATTTTACTACTTATAGGTCTGTGTTTGGGCAAAAGGAACATTTTTGTTTGAGTCTATAAACTACTGACAACATTTCCCCCAAATTCCAAATAAAAATATGATCGTTTAGAGGATTTATTTGCAGAAAATGACAAATGGTGAAAATAACAAAAAAGATCCACGTTTTCAGAGCTCAAACAATGCAAAGAAACAAGATCAAATTCATTTTAAAACAACATAATACTAATGTTTACACTTAAGAAGAGTTCAGAAATAAATTTTTGGTGCAGTGACCCTTATTTTTAATCACAGCTTTCATGCGTCTTGGCTCTCCACAAGTCTTTCACATTTAAGATTCAAGATTGTTTATTTGTCATATGCAGGATCAACACAAGGTCAACAATGCAATGAAATGCTTTGGATCAGAGGAACCGTTGACTCGCTAAGATAGTCAGAAGTACTAATAGCAGCAATAATAGTACATGGTAAAAAAGTGCAGGTGAAGAAGTAAACAATATAATATAAAAATGTAATAAAATGTAATAAAATACAAAGGTGCAGGTAGGGTTAAATAAGGTGTAAGAGTATTTCACAGATTGCACATAATATAATATAGTATAAGTATTGCACGTGGGTGATTGCACAGGTTATTGCACAGGTAATAGTAGCATTTACAGCGGGGTGTCCAAACGTTTTTCATCAAGGGACACATATCTAAACACCGACAAAGCAGAGGGACAATCGAGGGCCATAGACTGGTGCTCAGGACAGTCAGTAATTGAAATATGCATGTTTAACACGTTAGAATGAGCTATCAGTCTTTTATTCATGCTAAGATCCTCAAAACCACACAATAAATAATAATAATTTTGAACATCTGTAAATAGGTATTTATTTATTTTGTTGCACTGCTTTCAGATTTTAGATGAAGATTTTTTGTTTTAGATACTTTGTGTTTTATTTCGACTTATGTTGGATTTTGTACACTGTCTTTTTTTGCACTACCTGGCCAGAGAGAAACAAAATTTCGATTCACTGTATGTTGAACACATATGGCAGAATTGACAATAAAGCTGACTTTGAACTTTGACTTTGAAATACTGTATTGTCTTGTCAAGGTAGATTTTCATTTGATTAGATTTGGCTCACAGGCCATAGTTTGGACATGCGTGATTTACAGTGAGGTAGTGACAAACATGATATATTCATACAAAGCAGCAGCAGTAAACATATTATGCATAACGAAAAGTAGTTTAGTGCAGTATTATTGAGAGTTCAGTATTATTTAGAGTATTATCCAGAGTTCAGTAGTCTGACAGCTTGGGGGTAATAGCTGTCTTTGAGTCACATTGTTCTTGGGTGATTTTATTTCACTCCTGGTGCAAGAACTAAAGTAGCTCAGCTTTGTGTTTGTGTTGGAATTCAACAGACGCTGGAATGGAATGGCTGTAATACATGTAGAGATGCTGATTTCAGAAAAAAAAAAATCAGTTTTTTCCAAAGATGTATAACAGAGTAACAAAAATAAATGGTATAGCAAGAGAACAATGTCAAATGAGACATGATTATAAAAATAAAAATAAGTGTATATGTACAAATCAGAATAAAATAGAAAAATAAGTAATAAAATATCAAATAAAATATAAAATCATATCTATACAGGAGACAAGAACGGCAGTTCAGTAATGTACTGGCTGACAGAGCATGAGTATATCCGCTACTTCAGATTGAGTTGTTGTACAGTTGTAGGGAGTATTATCTGTGTTAGGGTGAGTTGTTGTACAGTTGTAGGGAGTATTATCTGTGTTAGGGTGAGTTGTTGTACAGTTGTAGGGAGTATTATCTGTGTTAGGGTGAGTTGTTGTACAGTTGTAGGGAGTATTATCTGTGTTAGGGTGAGTTGTTGTACAGTTGTAGGGAGTATTATCTGTGTTAGGGTGAGTTGTTGTACAGTTGTAGGGAGTATTATCTGTGTTAGGGTGAGTTGTTGTACAGTTGTAGGGAGTATTATCTGTGTTAGGGTGAGTTGTTGTACAGTTGTAGGGAGTATGGTATGAATGTAGTCCTGTACATTGCTGTGAGGTGAGAGTGCTTTGCTCTTCAGACACCATCTGTAACATTGCGTAGCTTTGGGTTCAGTCATTCGTTGTGGTTCTGTTACGGCACAACTAATGAGATCGATTTGGTTTATCTGGTCATTTAAAACAGAACTGAAAGTAAAAAAGGTCACGTGCTCACATTGTGTTGCTTATTGTGTTCCGGTATTACACAAAATTGATTTCTCTATGTTGTAATGCTGTTTCTTCCTCAAAAACAGACCTGGAGTGATGTTTTGTTTTATTCACACATGAGTAATTGAGTAATCCTTTATTATTTGTCTACATCTGTCTACATCTCCAAAGCTCTAAATGCTCTGCTCCACCTTGTGATGTCATGAAGCGGTACTGTAGTTTTCAAACCAACCTTTTACCTTTTGTTCAGTAGAGATTGGCATTTTTTATTTTTTTTTTTTTTTTCTATGTATCTATGTTTGCACCTAACATTTAAAAGAACAAAAAGTACACACAAGAAAAAAAGAAAATAACAGATCAGTGCACGAAACCCAAAAGGCTCATGAGTGACCCTCCTTTTAAAGGGATAATGCATTTTTTTTTTTTTTTTTATGTTAATCTGTATGGGTTCCCCTCTAATACTGTCATGCATTAACACTGTCTTACTGCTCACCGCGTCCTCTGAGCCCGGTTCTGCGCCGGTTTTGAAGCTCGTGAACGTAGTTCCGGTAAGTTCGCGGGGACATTTAATAAAGCTTGTTTTTCTTCTCAAAACAACATTTGTCCAAAAAGTGATATATCTGTGTCACAAACAGCTGTCCGCTAAAAATTCAGCAGCGTATTTTGCATTTGCATATTTTCTCTAGATTCGTATCACTACGCCCAGGTTAGCTGTATTAGCTTGTTCACTTTAAGCGGATGTTTACGGCGGATGCGGTACGGCGACATCCACCGTAAGCGGATGTTTACAAGTGAACAGGCTAATACAGCTGATATGCGCGCAGTGATACGAATACGCAATAGCCTTCTCTATGGTCTACCCTCCAAAACTCTCAACAAACTCCAATACATCCAAAACTCTGCTGCCCGCCTCCTCACCCACACCCGCTCCCGAAACCACATCACTCCTGTCCTCCAAAACCTCCACTGGCTCCCCATCCCTCAGCGTATCCAATTCAAAGTCCTCCTCCTGACCCACAAAGCCCTCCATAACCTGGCCCCATCATACCTCTCTGACCTCCTGCACCGCCACACCCCATCCCGCTCCCTCCGTTCCTCCGACGCCAAGCTCCTGCCCTTCCTGCACCGCCACACCCCATCCCGCTCCCTTCGTTCCTCCGACGCCAACCTCTTGTCCCTCCCCTACAGGACCAAGCTCCGAACCTGCCCCCACCCTCTGGAACTCACTCCCACGACCTGTGACTGCTCTGACCTCCCCACCTTCAAAAAACTGCTCAAGACTCAACTTTTTAAAACTGCTTTTAATGTTTCTTAATGTTTAATGTTTGTCTGATTGTTTATTGTTTTATTACTGATTTTACCTTCTGTACAGCGTCTTTGAGTGTCTTGAAAAGCGCTTTATAAAGAAAATGTATTATTATTATTATTATTATTATTATTATTATTATTATTATTATTATTAAAATATGCAAATGCCAATTACACTGCTGAATTTTTAGTGGACAACTGTTTGTGATGCAAATATATCACTTTTTGGACAAATGTTGTTTTGAGAAGAAAAACAAGCTTTATTAACTGTCCCCGCTAACTTGACAGAACTACGTTCACGAGCTCCAGAACCGGAACAGAACCGGGCTCAGAGGATAATAATAATAATTAATTATAATAATTAATAATTTAATAATAATAATTAATTGGATTTATATAGCGCCTTTCATGACACTCAAAGCGCTTTACAGTTCATTGTTCATTCACTCCACACTTGGTGGTGGTAAGCTACTTTCTGTAGCCACAGCTGCCCTGGGGCAGACTGACGGAAGCGAGGCTGCCAATCTGCGCCATCGGCCCCTCCGACCACCTCCAACACTCATGCACGCGCCACTTTCATAGGATGCAGTGAGCGATAAGCCAGTGTTAATGCACAACACTATTAGAGAGGAACGCATACAGATTAACATTAAAAAAAATAATTTAAAAAATGCACTATCCCTTTAAAATAAAACATGCATCCAGCTCTCTCACACACACACACTTTCCATGATAATTTACCGTCTATTATAACTCTCAGGAATTTATTCTCCACAGTACGGTATAAAACATATTTGTCTCCACGAAGAATGTCCCACAGCATGGCTTTAATTTATATTTCCACACAGTCCTGCAGCTGACTTGTTCACTTACAGTACTTCCTCGTAGTTTAAGCGCCATACCGTGACCAAGCCCTCCTCTAGTGCACTTACTGTAATCCGTGGCCTCTTCCTGCTTATCTGTGATGTCCTCTTGATAATGTCCCTCCTCACTTCCCGTCCTTCACGCTCCTCTTCCTCACGTCACCACAGTCACAAAATAAACCCCAGAAGTTAAAACGACATGGCAGGTTTTCATGTTTGTCTAATTCTGTGGTATCTAATTCTGATAGTATCTGTGGTCGATATTTGTCATTGTTTTATATAAGTACAAAAATACAGGAATTATTTGTAGAAACTATCTAATTATATCACCAAAATTTCATCCAAATTGCAGGGAAAGTGTTTTTTTTGGCAGTTTTAAAGTTCCTATATTAAAAAAATTGACTCTTGTGAGCATTAAGTCATGTTATGATGCTGTTACGGTGTTACCTCATCAAAACACACCTGGAGTAGAGCTGCGCGGTATGACCAAAAATTTATATCACGGTATTTTTCTAAATTATATCAGTGTCACGGTATTTGACGGTATTTTTTTTTCATGTATTAAGTGGTCCCATGTCTTTGGCGAAGTGGACAGTAACATTTGCTTTTCTTGTCATAGCAAACGCGTCTCTGAGTGACGTCTGAGCGGCGTTTTGTGTCGCGGCGCCGACTAGAACGTTCCCTGCAGACGTGGAAGAGGATGCAGATTGACAGAAAATTGACCGAAACTGACCAAAAATTAACCGAAATTGACTGAAATTTGACCAAAAATTTACCAAAAAATGATTGAAAATTTACAGAAAATTTACAATTTTTTTTTACCAAAACATTTACAGAAAATTGACTGAAATTGACCAAAAATTTGCCCAAAAGAGACAAAAAATTGACCAAAAATGTATAGAAAATTAAAAATTTACCGAAAATTTACCGTAGCCTTAGACACACATTTCTCTTTCATTGACTGGTAGACCGCGATCGACTGGTTGGGCACCCCTGTACTAAGTGGTTCCATGTCTTTGGCGAAGTGGACAGTAACAGCGTTGGTAATATCGTTCCACCGTTTGCTTTTCTTGTCGTAGGCGGTCCCCTTAGCAAACGCGTCTTCGAGTGACGTCTGAGTGGCGTTTTGTGTCGCGGCGCCGACTTGAACGTTCCCTGCAGACGTGGAAGAGGATGCAGATCTTAGTTTCGTGCATTCTTCATATTCCAGGACGTGTTTGTGATGGAGGTGGTGAAGCAGATCGCTCGTCTAGGGTGACCATTCGTCCGGATTTCGTCCGGACAGTCCGGTTTTAGAGCTGTCTGTCCGGCCGTCTGTCACGTGTCCTCCTTTTTTACATTTTGTCCTCCTTTCGGACCCTCATCGGCCACCCTTGCATAAATCGTCATAAATCCCCACCCATTATTTACACTTGCTACTCTGCGATGTTGTGTCGTATGCAAACATTCGCGATCCGCGCCGCGCGCAGCTGATACAGCCCGTCAGCCCCTCGTCTTGTCCGCTCTCTATCTGCGCTATCAGCCACTCTTGGAGGTGCAACTTGGCTCCTCCTTCCATCTTCATCGCCTTATTACTGTCCCTTAAAATTTTGTTTTCTATAGTGCCATGCGTAACAGGTTTCGCTTATGTTTCCTCTCAATGTAGACAGTTAAAATACGTTACAATATTTACATTACGGCTTTCATAATTGCAAATAATATTTTGGGGATTTTGTGTGAATTACACAAATCCAGGTAGCGAGATCTTACCTCTTAAAAGTGAAATGCAGAACTACTAGTTCATACATATGATGGCATGGCAAAGACTGTGTTTTTTCAGTGAATTAGTGATGATATTGTTTTTTGTTCATATCGTCTTGACCATAATTTGCCACATTTTTCTTTTTGATGGGTGTTCCATGTTAATAAATATATGTTGACTTCATACATTATTCATAATCCCCCCGAGGGAAACCAAAAAAAACAAACCCCCCCCCCCCAAAAAAAAAAAACAAGGTGTCCTCACTTTAGGGCCTTTGTCCTCCTTTTTGGACACAAGTGTCCTCCTTTCCTGTTTCATGCCGGTCAGGCCTGGACTGGCCATCGGGCATACCGGGCATTTTCCCGGTGGGCCGACAGTCCTCGGGGGCCGGGGCCGATGCTGTGTTTTTTTTTGTTTGTTTTTTTTTAACCTAGAGCCCGGTCACCGGCCCACAATTTAAAGGAGGCGGCCCATTGGTCCATTGTCAATATAGACAGTGGACTAAACCAATCAGGATATAGAAGCTTACGAGAGCGGTCCCACCCCTTTCCCTGCGCTGATCCGCGCCAGTTTCATAATCGGAAAAGCGCAAGAAAGGAGGTGCAGAGAATTAGCGGGCGAAAACATTAAAAAGCCTCACTCTGGAGGGGCTGGAGCCTCCATGTCCTCTGCAGCCCAGGCTGAAGAGGGACAGGGAGAGGAGCCGCAGCAGTCACTGTTAAGTTTACTTGCGTTATTGAAAAAAAAGTATTGCAGCTTACAGCACAACATTCGCCAGATTCTTTTAAACCCGCCTGCTCCATCTCCGCACTCCCCCCAAACCGTCCGGACCATGGCCACAGACGAGCTCTCCTCCAAACTGAACCGGCGCCTGTTCATCGGGGACGGGGCCGCGGAGCCGGTGGCCGTGGACCTGGCGTCCCACAAACCCAGCACCGAGAGCGCGGGCTTGGAGCTGGGGGCGAAGCTGCAGCGGCGCGGGGAGCTGAACGAGAGCCGCGGAGAGGTGCACATGAACAAAGTGTTCAACCCCTACACCGAATTCAAGGAGTTCTCCCGAAAACCGGTCAAAGACACGGAGAAGATGTTCAAAACGTGAGTGTGCCGTGCCGGGTCTGTGCGTAACGACGTGTGTGGGCAAACTGTGCGTAAGGCCGTGGAGATAACAGACTGACACCCACCCAGACCTCAGTTAGTTATTACCTGGTTTAGATTCGATTTAGATCTGGTTTATAAATGGTTTACGCATAATGGAGAGAGAACTTTTGGATGATAATAATTATGACTCATTGACTGCAGTATTTTCTGATAATTCGCATATCGTGTGTTTCGGAGCTAAATCGCACTCTGTACATGAGCTCCGGAGAAAGGGACGTGTCCGGCACAGCCGGCGCCACGAGGGCGTTTGGTGGCGACGCCCCCTCACGTCTTCAGTCCCGCCCCCTCAGATGTGAGAGTTGCGCTGTGTTGCGCATTGCCCAATTGCGCTGTGTTTGCGCTTGTGGTGGAGGGCTATGTGGCGTTAATGTACTGTCTCTTAGCGTTGCTCAGATCATTTGTTGGCTTGGTTTTGTGGTGTGCAGGAGATCACTTGACCGAGGGTCTACGTTCAAATAATAATAATAATAAACAAAACTCTCATCACTTTTTACTCTTACTCAGTTAGTCTCATACAAAGGTGTAGTCTAAATACACAAGCTCTCGAGGAGCGCGCCTGACCCATTACACACGCAAGGAGTGGGATATGTGTGTGTGTGTGGGGGACGCGACCCCGCCCCCTGTGATAAACTCATCGCCCCCTTAATATTTTATGTCTGGCGCCGGGCCTGGTGTCCGGAACCTGTCCCGAAGGTCTCACGAACGTGTCATGTGTCCAAGTAGAAGTTAAAAGTCCATTTTCATATCCTTTAGTGTCCTGCAGTGCCATTGCCATGTGTATGTGATATTTTACTGATCCGTTCCCAGTGTGGACGTGGTATTTTTTTACCCAGTAGAAAAATATCCTGCGTTGCGTTGCCGTGTGGATGTAGCCTTAAGCGACCTTAAGTGAGAGCATCGTTACTTCCGCTCAGCCATCTTGCCTTGTCACATGCTGCCTTAGTATGAGATTTATCTGATCATTATCAAAAATAAAAATGTTACCTAAAGATACTAAATGTTTTGATGGTTTAGATAGTTCCACAGTTTTTCCAGGTACTTCCCAATATTTTTATTTTTAATTTAGGTTTTCTATTTATCACTTAATAAACTGTAATAATCTGTCCCTCTTCCTGTCTAGTCGAGCCAAGCTGTTGAGTCCAGAGCCTGTTAGAATGCAAGAATTTTTAAATCACCTCCCAAAGCAAGATGCTACAAACCCTGTAGTGAAGAAGGTGTTTCCCCTCAGCCAAGACATGACAATAGTAAAATACATTACTTTCGGGAACACAATCATAAATTAGGCTGTTGTGCTCCGCTAATTATGAGGGGCCGTTCTGAGCCAAAAATGCCAGGGCCGTTTTTTTGTCCCAGTCCAGCCCTGATGCCGGTGGTCACCCTACTCGTGTCGCCGCCCGCGGCTACGACTTTAGCCCGACGACATTTACAGAATACGGTTGTTTGATCTGCGCCAGATTTTTTAAAGCCGAAGTTCTTCCGCACGACTGACACGGCTCCTCTTTTCAATATAAGTTCCTCTGTGTCTGTAATATTTTCTCTGTCCATGTTCATCGCTCGACACACACTGAGGTTCCACCGCTCTCACGCCACTGCAAAACAGTCCCCCTCTCAAACAATGTCCTGCGGCGCCACGTTCCGCCGCTCTGTGTTCCCCACGTTTTGTACGCACACACTCACCGGGATTGGGATATATGAAAAATCCATATCATAAAAAAAAAAACACTGGTATTCAGTATGAAGCGATATACCTTGAGTTCAGTCGAGATCGGCAATTCCAGGGCTGAAAATATCGAAAATGATTCCAGTGAAGGCGTGTGGAGTGGAGCATTTCTTGTATTACCACATGACGTCACAAGTTGGACCAAAAATGAGACAAACTCAGCCTAAATCTGCAAGTTTGTGTGTTAAAATTGTGTGAATAAAACAAAACACAACTCCAGGTGTTTGTGATGAGGAAACATTATAACATAGATCAGAAAATAACATACAGGGTGTCCCTTTACAATTAAAAAAAAATATTGAAAAATTGAGTTCATGAGATATCTTAACCAGATTTATTTTAATCAGTGTTTATTAGAGTTTTTATTCACATTACATTTTTTTGAAATCTTTTTAAAAATTTCGAATAATTGGTCCATTTTTCTTCCACGAGGCAACAAGATCTGCAGATGTTTACCTCGACCTTCTGACCGAATATGTGGCACGACAACTGATTGACTTACAACCAACCATCGTTTTCCAGCAAGATGGTGCACCACCACACTGGGGACTGCATGTTCTGCATGTCCTCAATCAAACATTTCCAGACCGATGGATTGGTAGGGATGGGCCAATTCCATGGCCACCGCGTTCACCTGATATCACTCCTTTGGACTTCTTTTTATGGGGTTATGTAAAGGGTATCATGTATCGGGACATTGCTGACTTGAAGCAAAGGATTTGTGAAGCCATTGCCACCATTAATGAGACTATCCTACAATTGAGTACCGTCTTGATGTGCTTCGTGCAACTAATGGTGCCCACATAGAGGTCTATTAAAGGAAGTGAAAAAACTTAAATAAACACTCATTCAAATAAAATAAATCTAGTTAATATATCTCAACAACTGTCTTTGTAATAAATTGTTTAAATTGTAAAGAGACCCTGTATTATAGTCCCTTTAAACTTTCATTCAACAAAATAAAGGTGTAAAAGTGTGTTTTTGTACGAGTTCATAGTTCCGATTAACCTCGCAGAGCACTTGAGAAAATCCCACAGTGAAGTTAATCGGGCGGACAATCGCAGAAACCAAAGGCCAAGTGTCCAAATGAACCAAAACAAAGATGGCGACGCTGACAGACGCGCTTCGGTTTATTTAAGCTTCAGTACCATTTTATTTAGACTTAGATTTGTGAAAAACGTGCAGGGAGAACTTTGTGCTTTTGTGGACAGGGAAGATATGTGCGCTTTTCTCTCAACTGGTGCAACTAATGTTTTATTCCGCTTGTTCAGCTGTTCCCATACGGAAATGAAATAGAAAAACTTATAAAATGTGTTATTGCCGGTAATATTGTACATCATAAAACACTTACATGGCTAATACTGAGTTAAAAGTGGCCCCTTTTGCATTTTGATCACAGAAAATAACAATCAGAATCAAATATGATCCAACTGAATGTCACACACGACATAAGTAAAGTGCACAAAAATATTGTCTTTGTATGATACATGTAAACGTTTGAACTTTCTTAAATGTTTTGTGTAGCTACCCTGGTTTTCTTCTCAAATAAAAGGACTTCACGCTCCGTACTGATGATGTCAATGATGATGTGTGTCAATATTTATTCTATTTATCTTCAACTTCATTAACACCGTACACACCGTGAACACCCTGAAAACGTGTTCGACTGTACGTTACCAGCGGTAACACTTATACTACACCATATTATGTGCAACCTGTGAAATACTCTACTCTAATTTAATCCTACCTGCACCTTTGTACATTGTACTTTGTATTTTTATTACATTTTATTACATTGTTTACTTCTTCCCCTGCACTTTTTGCCACAGTTTTTTTTACCATGTCGCATTCTATTAGTACTTCTTATTATTATTACTTGTGAGGTGTGGACTTGAGTTATGTGACTTCGACTCGAGTCAGACTCGAGTCACGAATTTGATAACTTTAGACTCGACTCGACAAAATGTACAAACACTTGCAACTCGACTTGGACTTCAATATCAATAACTCGTGACTTCACTTGGACTTAGGCCTTTTGACTTGTGATGACTTGCTACGTCCAATGAAAAAAACAAACTCTAAAAGTATGTTAATAAGGACCGTACTCGTTGTACTTGTGAATCTGCGAAAATGTATGCAAAGAGCATGTGCGCGCGGCTTGCACAACATCCAATCACCGTAGATCTACGTTGCTTTCATTCGCCCGCATCCAAGGCAAATTGCACAACAAATGATGCGGAAACAAGCATCCACGCGCCAGATTGCATTGACATTATATGATTTGTAGAAATTTTATTTCTTTGTAAAGGGGACTCGAAATGACTCAAATCTAAAATGCTAGGACTTTGGACTCGACTTGAGACTTGTGAGCTTTGACTTCGGACTTGACTCGGCACTTGGATACTCTTGACTCAGGACTTCACTCGGACTTGAGTGCAAAAGACTTATACAAGTAATAGAGGTGGGACAGGAAGTCATTGCTGGGCAAGTCCCAAGTAAGTCTAACTCCACTGAATGCTCGTAACGTGCAATATCGTTTTTCGTGATAAAAGGAGAAGTTCAATTTGTCAACTGGACAAAGTTTTTGTTTTTTTTTTGTCTTTTTTTTCGTTTTTCCATACTCTCCTTGTTACTGTTTTATTATTATTACTTATTTTTATGCCATTCTTGCCTGCATGCACTTTTCTTTCTTGTTCAAACTGTCCCTACCTGGAGCTACTGTGACAAGTAAATTTCTCCTGCGTGAGATCAATAAAGTCTTATCTTATCTTATCTTCTGACTATCTTAGCGAGTCAACGGGTTCTTCTGATCCGAAGTATTTCATTGCATTGTTGACCTTGTGTTGATTCTGCATATGACAAATAAACAATCTTAAATCTTGAATCTAGTTAAGTAGCATTTCTTGACGTTTGGTGTATTTCCTTTACACTTTCCTGGTTTCTCTCATTTGTGCGATTCTTTCTCTCCATTTAAATGGTCATGGTAAATGGTCACATCTTTATACAGCGCTTTTCCACCTTCAAGGCACCCAAAGCGATTTACAACAAGGAACCACTCACCCATTCACTCCCCAGCGTACGCAGACACTGGGGGCGAGGTGGGTAAAGTGTCTTGCCCAAGGACACAATGGCAGCATCTGTGGGAGCTGGAATTGTACCACCAACCTGTGGGTCAGTGGATCACACTGTGGGTCAACCACTGATGTTTCTTATGCCAAGAGCGGGATTCGGATCAGTGGACAAACGCTCTACCAACTGTGCTACTGCCGCCCCACTTTACTTCCGCAGCAAAGTAAAGGTCACACGACTCAAAGGGAAATATTTTTACACATAAAATATATAAAAACCACAGTGGTTTTCTGACACATCAACAACAGAGCAACAATAACTTTAGGACTTATTACCAGGAGAACAGATGTACTGACACCATCGTCAGCTACACTCTGTTTTAACTGAGTCCTCACTATTATACTAAGGTTTGTGTGCATCATATAAAAGTGTTATTGAATTTAGGAAAGAATATTATGTGTATAATAATGAAAATATGTAAAAATATACAGTGGTACCTCACCTTACGAATGACCCAACAAACGAAAATTTCAAGTTACGAAACACCTTCACGTCAAATTTTGGTCTCTAGATACGAATGAAATTTCAAGTTACGAAACGCGAAATCTCCAATCCAATCCAATCCAACTTTATTTATAAAGCACTTTAAAAACAACAAATCTCAAAAATTCAATTAATGCGCGCTCAGATGCACGCCCCGAAACGAGCGGAGACACCACAACACATCATCAGTATGGTAAAACTCACCTGTCTCACGACGGTCTAAACCCAGATCACGTTCCCTTAGTGAGTGAACAATGTAACACTTGGTGAATTCTGCTTCACAGTGATAGGAAGAGCCGATATCGAAGGATCACGTCGGCACGGTGCAAGGCCGCGCTACACCGGGGCTGCGGGATGCAGCCGTGCCTCCTCCTCGGGGCCGAGCACGCGCGGGCCGAGCACGGGGTGATTTATTCCTGCTCCGGTCCTGGTTTAGACCTGGTTTAGTTCTGGTCTAGACCTGGAAGTCACATAGAACCAGCGCCCGACCCGAGCGAGACCCCGCGGTCTTGCCCGCTGTTATCCATTCCTGCTCTCATCTCCTAACCGTGGTTGGGAGACACAGGGGAGATCGTCTTCTCCATGGCCGGAGATAGCTTTCCCTCCGGGGTTAACTCCCTTGTGGACGTCGCGCGCTTACAGTGGTGGAGAATGCAAGTAAAAAAAGGCAGTTTTGCTGCAGAGTGGGGCTTTATTGTCTCCTCTCCTTTATTGTCTCCTCTACGGAGGAGACATTCATCCAGCACGCGCGCACACACTCGCAGACTCTCTGCACTGAGCTATAGACACAAGATAGACACATCTCACAACACCGCTGATAGTGCACCTTCCTCGGCATGTTAGCTCACAGTGTCAGCGCCCCGGCTCTGGAGGTCAGATAGAAGCAGAGCTCGCCCCGCCCCGCTCTTATTCCCGCTGAAAGAGCGCCTTTCTCGGCCTCTTAAAGGTGCGGAGACACGAGCACCGAGCACCGCGCTCCTCCCGCGGCACTGCCATGTTATAATAATAACAGGTCCAATCCAGGTTTGGTTCTGGCCAGACCTGGTTTATTCCACGTTCTTTTAGTCCTGGTTTAGTCTCTTAGCCCGTGAGGACGCAGAACACAACGTTACACTATTAAAAAAAATGTTACACTATAAAAAAAAAACCTTGGAACGGATCAGGCTTTTTCCATTGAAATAGCTACTCAACTTACGAATTTTTCACGTTACGAGACCACTTCTGGAACGAATTAATTTCGTAAGGTGAGGTACCACTGTACTGTGTTGATGAAGTGCAGCTTGACATTCTCTTTTTGTATGTTGGTTTGTATAATTACACTCTTTGTAAATGCTTAAACTGTCCTTCGCTCTTGCTGGTTCATCATCTCAAGTGGACAAAAACATGTGAAACGAGTTCAACCCTTGTTAACCAGACACTTTTTTTAATCAAATTATTGGATATTAATCAAAGTTCAAAGTTGGCTTTATTGTCAAAAACATTTGTAGTCTCCCCTCCGGCAGTGTAAACATTTTCTCATATGTTGTTTTCCCTTGTAGGAAAGTTGATGTATTTCTGTAATTCGGGAAACATGGAATTTGGGTCTGTGTGGTTGAAGTCGCCCGGGGAATGGGAGTTCTTCACCTAATTCCACGCTAATTCTCCGTTGGTTCAGGGAATGTAATGTCACCAAATTGATTTAAAGGCTTAGGCTATAAGAAAAAACAACAAAACTGTGCATCTCAGCTCATGTAACTACTGTAAGATTATGATGGTTTATAATATCTTATTTCTTGGTGTTTCAGTGTATATGAATGCTTGGCAAACTCTGTCATTTATTTTCTAAGAATACTGTATGAATATTCTTAGAATCTACAGTCTTTATAAGTTAGAAATTAATGTAAGTTCCATATTATTTGCATTTACAGTGGTCTCTCGCTATATCACGGTTCACTGTTTGCGGCCTCGCTGTTTCGCAGATTTTTTTTTTTTTAAATTTCAATTTTTTTATAGTGTAACTTTTTTTTTTTATAGTGTAACATTGTGTTCTGCTTCCTGATTGGCTAAGAGACTGTAGACCTTTGCCGACTGATGTTATAAATGGGGGACGCGGGGGGACTGGGACCAGACTGGAACTAGACCAGGACCAGACCGGGACTAGACCAGGACTAAACGTGGACTAAACCAGGTCTAGACCAGAAGTAAACCAGGTCTAAACCAGGTCTAAACCAGGTCTAAACCTGGACTGGACCAGGACTAAACCTGAACTGGACCAGGACTAAACCTGGACTAAACCATGACTGGACCAGGTCTAAACCAGAATTTTTTGCTGGTTTCGTGCAGCTCTTGCGTTCATGTCGAGGTTTGTGCATGTTCGCTTTGTGGCTCGGGCTGCGTCATTGGCGTGGACGCGGTCCTGAGGGGGAGGCATGGTCCGGGCGCTGCGGTTCGATCTCGTGCTTGCAGCCCCGGGTGGGACGCACGGCCTCGTGCCGGTCATGCTGCTCTGTCACAGATTTGACCACGATGAGGGGTGCACATGTCGCGCACTTCTCCAAGGGGTTGGCGCACGTCGCGTCCCGGGACGTGGCAGTGTTGTTGGATGAGCGCGGTGCTTCCGGCGGATCCAGTGACTCATGTCTCCGCTCCCCTCGCACGTCCGGCGGGGCTTCTGGAGCACGCCTGATTGCACGATATCAACAATGTTTACACCCCGTTTTTACTACTGACAGTTGCACATAAAACCAATGTTGCACATTATCTGTAAATATGTACATAGAACCTAGACTATATTTTCATAGTGTATATTCGGTAAAGATTGTTTGTATTTGATTATATTTTTTTACATGTTTTTCTTTATCTTATTTATCTATTTTATTTTTAATTTTTTTGCATGCTCTTGACATCCAGAGTGGGCAGCAAAGTAAGAATTTCATTGTACAGGGAAACGTGTTTCTTTACTGTGCCTATGACAATAAAATCTTTGAATCTTGAATCTTGAGTAAAATAGTAGTGTCACAGTACTCTTACGCTTACGCTGTCAGACTGTACAACTCCACTATATAGTCTAAATGTGCATTTTTCTTCTATATTCTCTTATTTACTTATTTTATTATTATTACTTATCTTGTCTATATGCACTTTCTTTTGCACTAAACTGTCTGGAGCTACTGTGGCAAGTGAATTTCTCCTGTGTGAGATCAATAAAGTCTTATCTTACTTGAGTCATATACAGTACATTATAGCAGTACAGGGGGTCCTCGGGTTACGACGGTCTCGGGTTACGACGTTTCGTGGTTACGAACGCGCCTCCATTAAAAAAAATATGTATATATTACGCGTCATTCCGTCTTACGCGGTTTAGCGTGGTAAGAGATGTAAACAAACACGAACGGCGCGCGGCGCACGGCGCAAGAATACGCTCTGTTGTGGTTGTAGGGAGAAGAAGACAGCCTCGTGTGCGTGTCCAATGTGGGCGGAAGTACCTGATGTGGGCTCTGATCTGCTCCTATGAAAGCGGCAGTGATAACCAAGCAGCGTAGTGGTCTAATTATTGAGATGGAAAGGTTATTGGTGCTTTGGTTGGAAGATCAAAGGCAAAATCCGGTTTACGACGAAATTCGGGTTACGACGCGTCTTAAGAACGGATCAACGTCGTAACCCGAGGACTCCCTGTACTCTAAAAACAACTAGCATGCAAGTACACTTCCTGATTATCAGACAGTAAAAAGCTTTAATGCAGAGAGCACAGAGTAAACTTATTTTAACCCCAAGAGCTGCTTATATAATGAACGTACTGGGGCACATTTTTGCTCAGAAACGTGTGAAAATGGTTGCTAGGTAACAGAAATTACCTATGCTGCCCGTGTCCAACCAGGAAGTAAAATAATAAACTTCACCTTAAATCTATCATGTGGTGTCGCCTAACCTGCCGCGTGCACTTTAACCTGATTTACCGTGCGGTGACTCTGGCCTGATTAAAACCACGCCATTAGCTTAATCAAATTATACCAGTCCGCCACGGTCCATTTCAGCACACGGGCCCATTACGAGCGCTCCGCCTCCGCGCCGAGGCCTTGGCCGCCGGAGCGTGGATTTATTTAACGCCGTGGCGCCTGCTGACGAGTGCACAAGAAGCAGAGGAGGTGACTGTGACGACCTCGGCGGAACGGCGTGTGAGGCGGGGCATCCGGGCGTGAAAACACACACAAAATGTCCACGGCGCACTTCAGAGTTTATGGAGCCCCAGGTTTGGCGAAATGTCACTGCGCCGGAGAGCGGAGGGGCAGAACGGAGGGGCAGGGGCAGGGCAGAGGGGCAGAACGGAGGGGCAGGACCAGTGGCGGGACCAGGGGCAGGGCGGAGGGGCAGAGTAGAGGGGTAGAACCAGGGGCAGGGCAGAGGGGCAAGGCGGAGGGGCAGGGTGGAGCGGCAGGGGCAGGGCGGA
Organism: Paratrypauchen microcephalus; assembly: GCA_036785185.1. Classification (NCBI taxonomy): domain Eukaryota; kingdom Metazoa; phylum Chordata; class Actinopteri; order Gobiiformes; family Gobiidae; genus Paratrypauchen; species Paratrypauchen microcephalus. Next base: position 1,235,235 of record JAVJIX010000122.1, on the reverse strand, counting down.
GGGGCAAAGCAGAGAAGCAGGGGCAGGACGGAGGGGCAGGAGCAGAGCGGAGGGGCAGAGCAGAGGGGTAGAACCAGGGGCAGGGCAGAGGGGCAGGACGGAGGAGCAGGATCAGGGGCAGGGCGGAGGGGCAGGACGGAGGAGCAGTATCAGGGGCAGGGCGGAGGGGCAGAATGAAGGGGCAGGACGGAGGAGCAGTATCAGGGGCAGGGCGGAGGGGCAGAATGAAGGGGCAGGACGGAGGAGCAGTATCAGGGGCAGGGCAGAGGGGCAGGACGGAGGAGCAGTATCAGGGGCGGGGGGGAGGGGCAGGGACAGGGACAGGGCAGGGGGGGAGAGCGGAGGGGCGGGACCAGTGGCGGGACCAGGGGCAGGGGGGAGGGGCAGGGGGGAGGGGCAGGCCCAGGGGCAGGGCAGAGGGGCAAGGCGGAGGGGCAGGGTGGAGCGGCAGGGGTAGGGCAGAGGGGCAAAGCAGAGAAGCAGGGGCAGGACGGAGGGGCAGGAGCAGAGCGGAGGGGCAGAGTAGAGGGGTAGAACCAGGGGCAGGGCAGAGGGGCAGGACGGAGGAGCAGGATCAGGGGCAGGGTGGAAGGGCTCAGGGAGAGGAGGGGCAGGGCACAGGAGCAGAGTGGAGGGGTAGAACCAGGGCAGGGCGGAGGGGCAGAGTGGAGGGGTAGGACCAGGGGCAGGGCAGAGGGGCAGGATGGAGGGGCAGGATCAGGGGCAGGGGTTCAGGGAGAGGAGGGGTGGGACTAGCTAACAGGCTAAGCTAACACCTATTAGCACAGCTGTTAGCTATTAGCAGTACTCAGTACATTTACGTAAGTACTTGTAATTGTAAAACATTTTAATAAAACTGAATTTTTCAGGCAACATACTTGTACTTGTACTTGTGTATTACATCATACTGTGGTTTTACCTGAGCAATGTAATGTTCCATGTCACAGAACTCGTACTTGAGTAAAAGGTGTGGTTCCTCTTCAATCTGTGAGAACGCCTAAAGTGACAAAAGTTTTACGAGCTGTGGGGAATTCTATATAAACACTTCAACCGTAAATCAAAAATAAACCAGGAGAGTTGTAATATTCCAAGGTGAAATGATTTATAAGTGTGAACAGATATAAAAGCAAACTGTCCCTGAGCCCGTCCATGTTCTGTCCCTGTGAGACAAAGTGAAGAGGACACAGGACACAGTGTACTCAGAGACACTTTACACATGTGTACTCAGAGACACTTTACACATGTGTACTCAGAGACACTTTACACACGTGTACTCAGAGACACTTTACACATGTGTACTCAGAGACACTTTACACATGTGTAGACACTTTACACATGTGTACTCAGAGACACTTTACACATGTGTACTCAGAGACACTTTACACATGTGTAGACACTTTACACATGTGTACTCGGAGACACTTTACACATGTGTAGACACTTTACACATGTGTACTCGGAGACACTTTACACATGTGTACTCAGAGACACTTTACACATGTGTACTCGGAGACACTTTACACATGTGTACTCAGAGACACTTTACACATGTGTACTCAGAGACACTTTACACATGTGTACTCTGAGACACTTTACACATGTGTACTCAGAGACACTTTACACATGTGTACTCAGAGACACTTTACACACGTGTACTCAGAGACACTTTACACATGTGTACTCAGAGACACTTTACACACGTGTAGTCAGAGACACTTTACACATGTTTACTCAGACACTTTACACATGTGTACTCAGAGACACTTTACACACGTGTACTCGGAGACACTTTACACATGTGTACTCGGAGACACTTTACACATGTGTACTCGGAGACACTTTACACACGTGTACTCAGAGACACTTTACACGTGTGTACTCAGACACTTTACACATGTGTACTCAGAGACACTTTACACACGTGTACTCTGAGACACTTTACACATGTGTACTCAGAGACACTTTACACATGTGTACTCAGAGACACTTTACACACGTGTACTCAGAGACACTTTACACGTGTGTACTCAGACACTTTACACATGTGTACTCAGAGACACTTTACACACGTGTACTCTGAGGCACTTTACACACGTGTACTCAGAGACACTTTACACACGTGTACTCGGAGACACTTGTTTCAGGAGTACAAGGCCAGGACACGATCACACAAGAGAACGGCAAAGATTAAGGTCAGCAGTTATGAAACTAGAAGCCTGGAGCTAAGATATCGACGATATCGGCATCAAGAGGTCGTGATAAACTTCCATCACACTAACATCTTATAAACCATTTTATAACGGCTGTTGGTCAAAGGTTATTGATCTACAGGTAAAACACTATTGATGTAAAGCGTTCCATAACAGATGTTAGTATTAGATGAGTTGAACATTTGTGTTTCTTACTTTGTCACTACATTTTGTGGTACATATACAAAATTGGTACAAAATACTATTTTACGTTGTGACTTTCAGACAGTTAAAGTTACTCATAATGGTTTCCCCAAATGCTTTTGTCGTGCTCCACTATATTTTTAAACTACACACACCTTCACTGGATTTCAGCCCTGTAATAATCAATCTCTTTTGAGCTTTTTGAGCATTTTGAGCTTTTTTTAAAAAACAAACAAAAAAAAAACAACTTTTATTTAACCAGGAGGTCCCATTGAGATTCAGAATCTTTTTTTCAAGAGAAACCTGGCAAAGGTTGCAGCAACACAATCAATACAAAAAGTCAGATCACGAAATATACTGTTTTGTGCTCTTCCCTGGAAGGACATTTTGAGAATATCATATATTTAGTTTTTTGAACATTTTGAGTGAATTTTAGGTTTAGCAGAGCCGATTCTAAAGAATGAAAGGCTGACTGTAGTTTTTGTGCGGAATCAGCAATAGATGGCCTTGGGTGTAAACCACTGTATCTTCTGCAAAGAAATCTATTTGCCAATATTTTAGCTTGCAGATCTTTCCCCAGATCATTTATAAAGATAGTAAACAGTGCAAGTGTTACAATTGATCCCTGTGGGACACCTCTAATTATAATGAGAGACTCTGATCTCTGGTCCTCTGCTAGCACCAACTGGCTACGGTCTGTAAGATCATTTTGGAACCATTTAATCGGTTTTTGATTGAACCCAGTTGGTCTTAGTTTATTTAAAAACAAGTGCTGATCAACTTAGACACAGGCTATTGAAAGATTGTGTTGTTTAAGTGTTGTTTTTGTTGTAATGTCATTTACTCCCAGCGTGGCTACGGTGATTGTGCTATGGCCACTTTTGAAGCCAGACTGAGATTTACTTTGAATATTTTCAGCAAAGAACTTTTATCTGTGTACTCACACGAGACTCAAAGATGAAGACAGACTAATAAATAATAAAGGATTACTCAAACGTGTGAATGAAACAAAACACAACTCCAGGTCTGTTTCTGAAGAGGAAACGGCATTAGAACATGGATTAAAACTCCATCCATCCATCTTCTTCCGCTTACTCCATTTCTGGGTCGCAGGGGTAGCAGTCCAAGCACATCTGCCACCCAGAACACAATGCACCAGCCCCCATGAATCCTCCCGCGGATGGCGGGTCCACGGGAGGATGACCCACGTCACAACTGGCCTTGATGTACTTCTGCCATGGGGGCTACCACAGACACTGGGGGCGAGATGGGTTAAGTGTCTTGCCCAAGGACACAACAGCAGCGCTCATCTGTGGGAGCTGGGATCACACACAGTCAACCTGTCGAGAGTGGGATACGAACCGCCAACCCCTGGATCAGTAGACAAATGCTCTACCAACTGAGCTACTGCCGCTCACTCACAAGAGTCATTTTTTCAAAGGTGCATTGTGTAATTTCTCTGGTGGACGGTCCGTCAAACACTTTTCTACATGGGGTGTTATGGCTTTGTCTGGAATATTCCACAGTATGGCTTTAAAACATTCTATATTCATAGGAAAGGGAGAAATTCAATTTGTCAACTGGACAACGTTTATTTGGTCGAAGACGTTTCACAGCTCATCCAAGCTACTTCGTCAGTTCTGGCTAGAGTGCTGATGGACACTGCTTATATCTGCCTGAAGGGAGGAGCTAACTACGATGAAATTACTATGAAACATACAAGAAGCAGACACACACACTTACATGCATACACTACAAAAATCCACATTGTAAATAGAATAGGCACCTTATTACGCACACTGAGAAGCACCTTTTAATTCACACTTTAGGCTAAGCCCATCAATTGTATTTTTACTGTAATTTACTGAATTATATGCTACTATTGTATAGATACTAAATTGTTTTTATGTTTGTGATCATAGCACATGTACTAAACTGTCTAATGTCTGCAACTGCAACATATTTTCTATTGTATGCTATATCTTTATGTCTGGGACTGCGGATGGAAATTAGCACTGTGCTAAATCCGGCATATTTACGTCAGTTTGTGTGATCTTATACAAATTGTGCGTTCATTAATATGCATTGTCCCTTCCAAATAAATGAATAAATAATTAAAAAAATAAATAAATAATAAACTATCCCACCTCTTTGTTTTCAGTTTCTGTCTTTTGTTTTCAGTTTCTGTCTGGGGTTTTGTTTAGCATACCCATTCAGTACCCTAATGGGTGTTTTCACACCTCTGGACCTGGCCTGGCTACCCTACTGTTTTCTTTGTTTGTTCTATATTCTATCTTCATGGAGACCAAACTAGACCAAGTTACAGGTCAGATCTGTGGAGAGGCGACCCCGCTCACAGTCAGAAAGTTTGTTTTTCTAGGTATTTCTGAGCTCTAAAACCACCTGTAATTGAATAAATGTAAAGTAGAACTGTTTAATGTCACACTGTGGAACATTACATATCCATAGAAACAAGCAGGCGACGGACCCACAACCAAAAAGTTACACAGTGGAGCTTTAAAGGTGCAACTTTTCTTTAAGAGGTTCTGCCAAGCTGTCTGAAGGAGATTGTATTGCTTTGCCTGGAATGTTCCACACTATGGCTTTAAACCATTCTATCTTCATGGAGACCAAACTAGACCAAGTTACAGGTCAGATCTGTGGAGAGGCGACCCCGCTCACAGTCAGAATGTTTGTTTTCTAGGCATTTCTGAGCTTTAAAACCACCTGTAATTGAATAAATGTAAAGTAGAGCTGTTTAATGTCACACTGTGGAACATTCCAGACAGAGGAATGACATCTCCTTAGAAACAAGCAGCCAAAAACTTGCACAGTTCAGCTTCAGGTTTTATAAGCTAATCAAATAAAGGAATAATACATTGAATTTTATTTCTCGCTTCTCTTTTGTTCAGTTTTTCCTATTGTCAATTCGTCTCCTTTTTGTGGTGAGTTTTTTACCCATTCCTCTCTTGTTATGTCAAGATGTACACCTTCTGACTCTATTCCGTTTCCTGGAGGCAGATGTTCTACACAAACGTCTCAATGACATTACCGTGTTTGCGTCTCGTTCGGGTTCGGCGACCGTGACATCTCCGGCACGTACGCCGCATCACCAACAAACTCACCGCCCACTGCGCCATTGTCAGGTGAGCCTCCAGCCTTCACTCACAAATGGGAAATTAAAGAACGTTCCAGGTCGGAAAACATGGCGGAAACACAGGCAATCTCCTGCACTGGCAACCACAAATGACTTCTGTGTCCTCCAGCGCCGAAACAACTCACTCTGGGAATTTAATTAGAAACAGCACAGGGATGACATAACTGCAGGTGTTTAGATGAAAGGTCTGTCCAAGAATTAGTTAAAGAACAAAAATTATGTAAAAGTTATTCAAATTAGGACATAATAATGTTTAGAAATAGTGTTGTCAGAATACAAAAATTTCAACGTTTCGAGAGCAAATAATAGACTTGGTACTGATTCTAATACCATGATGATAATAAAAACTACTTATTTTCAACATTAAATGGTAGTTCTTTCATTTTTATTCCCATGTGGTCCATGGGTGTATACGAGTCTACGTTCAGACTCCAGGATTTAAAGCTGAATTCGGATTTTTTTGCGATGTCGTTCACATTTTCAATTAAATGCGACTTGTATGTGTCTCCAGTGTGAACTTTAAACGCCCCAAAAGTGTTCCGCATGCGCCTTGGAGGACACGACGAGGTCACTTGCAGCGAGCGTGCTCAGTGTTTACGGAAGTAAACACTAAACATGGACACTACTGTAGCATTGAGCACCTGGAGACTTTAAAGTTGCTGTCGTACCGGAGCCAGAACATGTACAATTTATTTGTTTTAAGGAGATTGAGAAGTTTTTGGCTATGGCGTTTTGTGGGGCAGTGGCAGCAACATCCGTAAAAATGAACGTGTTGGTGCTGAGAGTGGTGGGATTATGTGCTTCGTCGCTTCACTGACATAGACTTCATACACAATTTTTGTATGACGAGAAGAATGTTTGTGTACATTTGTGAGCTCCTACTTGTACCACCCTCACTTGTTGATGACGTGTAGGTCGGATGAATGCGACCTGGCCGTTCAGACTGAAGTCGCATGTCAAAAGATTGGATATTTATCGGTTTTAGACCACATATCCAAGTGACCTGGCATCTGTGCCGTTTAGACTGTCATTAAAGATCCCATGACATGGTACTTCTTGATGCTTTTATATGGCGCCTTAATGGTTCCCTAATACTGTAAATGAATCCTTCTCCAAAATCAAGCCTCAGTGCATGAGAGAGCCTAATGAAGACAGTCAGAGTCATAAATATCTCTCTGAAACACTTTATTCTGGGCCTTGTTGCTTGAATGCAAATGAGGAGGACAGAGACAGGCCAGTGCAGTGGGTGGGGTGTTTCCTGGATTAGCGGTGCGATGTGCCCTGTCACCCACTTCCATGTTTTAAGTGCAGAGGAAGATATGAGATGATTTCCATTAAAAAAACAACAACACAGAAAATAAAATTAAACCACTGCTGTTTCAGAGGTTCGGAGGCTCGGATAAAGGACATCCAAGCCTGGAAACACTCTCACGTGTCTTCAGGCAAAAAACAAACCGCATCTCGCATTTCGCAGCTCGTTTGCGGTCCAAATTCTTTGGGCGTGATTTCCAGAGATGGGGTGGACATCCAAACGGGGGGTGGAAACCTTTCCGCGAGTGTGACGTCAAAAAAATTCCCTTGTTCAGAATTTCCTGTTTGGGCTGTCTTTTTTTCAAACGCGGAAAAGGATCGCAAATGCTCAGTTTACACATTTCACAACTTTTAGCCATGGGGGGGGGGGGCCCTAAACAGGGTAGGGGAGCTCACATTAACGTTCAAAAACCTCAGAAAGTGAAAATTTCATGCCATGGGACCTTTAAAAGATCAGATACAGGTCGCATAGAGGCAAAAAAAATCAGATGTAGGTCACTTCAGGCTGCAGTTTGAACGTAGCTTATGTGCTCTTATACTTGTTCTGATTCAGCTCAAGATCTATAATTATTCAGGAAAGGTTCATTTCTGTTCATTTCTGACTTTTTTTAGATACCTACTCAAATGAGGATCTCGTTTCAATCAGAATTTTACTTTTGACAACCCTAATCGAAACAAGATACTCAATTATTGCAATTAATACTGAAAAATTGCATAGATCAGATATGGACCTTTCCCCTCATAATGTTAATCATCTAGATCTATATGAGAATTAGTAATAAGAGCACATGGTAGTTTAAAGAGTCCATATACACTATGTACTGATCTGTGTTATAATGCTGCTTCCTCATCACAAACAAACTTGGAGTTGGGTCTTGTTTCATTCACTTGTAATGTCATAAAATTTTCAATTTAAGAGAGATACTTTATTGAAACCGAAGAAAAGCAGCAAACTTTTACATTTAGTTCAGTGGAGATAGGCAATTCCAAGGCTTAAATTATCCAAATAATTCTAGTGAAGGTGCCTAGAGTTTAAAAACATAGTGGAGCTGTATTACCACATGGCATCACAAGGTGGAACAGAGTGTTATCTGTTTGAGAGAAGAACTCAGCCTAAATATGCAGTTTGTGTGTTCAACATGTGTGAATGAAAAAAAAACATAGATCAGACCATAGTGTAATATGGGCCCCTTAAATAGGACAAAAAATAAAAATAAAGGTAAAAGAACTAACAAGACGACATGACAATATAGTGTATTAAAAAAAAAAAAAAACATCCATCCACCCATCCATCCATTTTCTTTCTCTTATCCGGGGTCGGGTGGCGGGGGCAACAGTCTAAGCAGGGACTCCCAGACTTCCTTCACCCCGGACACTTCCTCCAGCTCCTCCGGGGGGACCCCAAGGTGTTCCCAGGCCAGCCGGGAGACATAATCCCTCCAGCGTGTCCTGGATCTTCCCCGGGGCCTCCTCCCGGTGGGACGTGCCCAGAACACCTCCTGAGGGAGGCGTCCAGGAGGCGTCCGGAACAGACGCCCGAGCCACCTCAGCTGCTCCTCTCGACGTGGAGGAGCAGCGGCTCTACTCCGAGTTCCTCCTGTGTGACTGAGCTCCTCACTCTATCTCTAAGGGTGCGTCCAGCCACTCTACGGAGGAAACTCATTTCGGCCGCTTGTATCCGCGATCTCATCCTTTCGGTCACTACCCAGAGCTCATGACCATAGGTGAGGGGAGGAACGTAGAACGACGGTAAATCGAGAGCTTTGCCTTTCAGCTCAGCTCCCTCTTCACCACAGCGGTCCGGTACAGCGACTGCATCACTTCCGACGCTGCACCGATCCACCTGTCAATCTCACACTCCATCCTCCCCTCACTCGTGAACAAGACCCCCAGATAGGGGAACAAAAGATACAAATTAGTTGAGATAGTTTTAGAATGTTTCCAGGGTAGTGAGCTCCTCCCTGCAGCTAGATATAAACAGGGACTAACCAGCACTAGAACCAGAACTGAAGAAGTCTCTCGGATGAGCAGCGAAACGTCTTCAACCAAACAAACTTTGTCCAGTTGACAAATTGAACTTCTCCTTTTAGCATATGCAAGTGTTTTTTTTCCCACTACATGCTTATTGCAATTATGCTGATGTTATTACTTTAATGTGTGTTCTCTGCTCAATTATTTGAGTCTTCACAGCCTGATCTTTAAATATTTATTCATTTTAGCATGACTAGCACAACCACATAGAGATAAAATTAGACAGGAAGTCATGATATGAACAGTGACTTTGCCGGGCGCTGCTGTGCACTGAGCTCATTCTACCCAGCATGTGTTTGGTTTATTGTTCAAATTTACTAGGGATGCACCAATGTCAAAATTTTAGCCGATACCGATATCCGATATTAATGTTGCTGTTATCGGCCGGTACCAATATTAGCCGATACCGATATATATATATATTATTATTTTTAATTCTGAGATAACATTTTATACAGACTGAAAATCATGCAAAATGAATTTTTGAATGTCTTCTTTTATTTTCAAAACATGTTTTGACTCCTGATTTTTTTTTTTTTTCAATTTCAATTTTTTTTATAGTGTAACATTGTGTTCTGCGTCCTGATTGGCTAAGGGACCTTTGCGAATTGATGTTATAGATGGGGGACGCGGGGGGGGGGGACCAGACCAGGACTAAACGCGGACTAAACCAGGTCTAGACTAGGTCTAAACAAGGTCTAAACCTGGACTGGACCAGGACTAAACCAGGACTGAACCATGTTTAGACCTGGACTAAACGAGGACTATACCAGGTCTAAACCAGGATTAAACCAGCGTGTGCGGCTCTTTGCCTGGTTTCGTGCGGCTCTTGCGTTCGTTCATGCCCCCCCCACGCTTCACTATTAATACATTTTGTTGAAAATCTACGAAAGTTTGAGTGTTTAAACGAGAGAAAATGTGAGAAAACGTTAATTCGAGGGATTTACTGTACTGACAAATATCGGTCGACGCGATCGACCCACTTTTACACATCGGGCCGATACCGATATTAAATTTTGGCAATATCTGCCGATACCGATGTTAATGCCGATATATCGTGCATCCCTAGTTTATTGTTCAAATTTACCTTGAAAAACATGCATTCTTGATGGGGCTCGCCTCTCCACTGATCTGAACAGTGAGCTGGAAGTGTGCATGTCTTCCTTTTGTTGTGGGTTAGACTGGTGATGTCTCTGAGTAAAGTGTTTTCTGTTATTTTCCCCGAGGGGTTATCTTATCCCATCTCGTTTTATCAGTATGGAGGTTGCGGGCCAGATTCCCCAATGAGACACGGCACAAGGTTGAATCCGATACATTTATTTGTTGTTTGATTCATTGCACGTTTGCTCAAGGGCAGTCACTGTAAAGCTTTAAAAAATACAATCTCCGTCTGATGCTCCCGACGAGGTTCAAAAATAAAAAGAATTTCATAATAATCATAATAATAATATACAGGACACATTTCTGTAGGAGAGAGAACGTGTGGTAAACAGAGAGAGGGCAGCATAAACGCCAGTGGCCTCCTTTAGAACACGGGGTAAAATGTTCACAGTATTTGATAGTTTGGTTTAATGTGTTTTTAGCTTGTCCGTTGGCGTTACTGGACAAACGAATAGGAGCAATGTCATAGCGGCTAACGGCGAATTGGTAAAAATCCTGTTTTAAACTGATTTACAATTTGTAAAATAAAATATCCGATACACCTTGTCTGTTGTTTATATGATTTTGTGTCATATTCTGTCACTTAACTCACTGGTGAAAATACTACTACTACTACTACTACTACTACTACTACTACTAGTACTACTGCTGCTGCTACAGGGGTGTAAATGTGTTCAGTTAAGTTCAGTATTTTGTAAATGTGCTCCCATATAATCTATGTTTTTAGCTGGTTCATTAGTATAATTGGACAAGCAGATAGGAGCAATGCCATAGCAGCTAGATATTGTATACTTTATTAATTTATATGGCAAAAGGAGAAATTCAATTTGTCAACTGGACAAAAGTTTATTTGGTCGAAGAAGTTTCTCGGCTCATTCAAGCTGCTTCTTCAGTTCTGGTCAGACGCTGGTGGACACTGCCTATATCTGCCTGAAGAGGGCGCTAACTACAATGAAATGACTCTGAGACTACCACACCTATTTGTTTACAGTTTGTGTTAGTTAGGTAGGCCTGTTAGATCTGCAGTGGGAGTGGAGTGTGGGTCTTGTTAGCACAGGGGTGTCCAAGCTTTTTTCATCAAGGGTCACATATCTAAACACAGACGAAGCAGAGGGCCGATCGAGGGCCATAGACTGGTGCTCAGTACAGTGAATAATTGAAATATATGCATGTTTAACACATTAGAATGAGCTATCAGTCCTTTATTCATGCTAAGATCCTCAAAATGACACAATAAATATTCAATATTGTCTTTTCAAGGTAGATTTTCAAAAAACATGCAGTCAAAAGTTCTGCTCAAGGTAATTTGGGCCAATTCACCTGGAAGCCTGAGGGCCAAGTAAAATTTCTCGTAGGGCCCACGGGCCATAGTTTGGACATGCCTGTGTTAGCAGAACCATTCAGGGCCATAATGGTGTTTTCACACCTCTGGACCTGACCTGCTGCCCTGTTTTCATTGTTTTTATTTAGGTTTGAGGATAGAGTTATAGATGGAGACAAATGATGTCTGAGACCTCCATTTCTGTTCAAGGAAGGATTCTCTTTCTTGACAAAAATAGCCTCTTTAACTCCTCCTCTCAAACCAGTTCTTTTCTCTGGCCAAGACCTGGACCCCACTGTCCTCAAAGGAGTGGCCTGTGGCTTTTAGGTGGAGATGTACAGCAGACTGAGGTCCTTTTAGGTGGAGATGTACGGCAGACTGAGGTCCTTTTAGGTGGAGATGTACAGCAGACTGAGGTCCTTTTAGGTGGAGATGTACGGCAGACTGAGGTCCACTCTGACTCTCGTCTGTGTTGGTACATCCTTTTGTGAAGTGGCTGTTTTGTTTCTGAATGGAGTAGACCACATTGCTTTGTTTGTGGCTTGGTGTTTTGTCCTTTGGGTGGACCAGTTTCTGTCTTAAAGTGTTTGTGGGTTTATTAATTTATACTACATAAATACTACACTACTGCTGGATGTTCTATTGACTAACATGGAGGTTCATGGTTCAAACCTCACCAAACTTCATAACCATCTTGCCAGAAAACAACTTTTTGTGATTTGGGAAGTAAAAAGTGCATTTATGTGTCATTTAACTCATTAGTGAAAATACTACTATTACTACTACTGCTACAGGGGTTAGAATGTGTTTAGTGTTTTATAAATGTGCTCTTTTAGGTGTCTGTATGTTTTTAGTTTGCTCATTTGCATAATTGGACAAGCTGAGGCAGGAAAGCTACCGGAACTGATTGAGATATTCGTTATGTAACTCGTAGCCTAACCTACGTAATTTAATAATTGATTGAAAATGAACTGGTTCACACTCTTATTAGATGTTTTATTCACGAACAAAGAGGTTGGTTTTAACTCCAATTGGCTGTTGTTGTGTGGTTTGGCAAGACACTTCAAAACCACTTTGCCTGAAATGATTTTGTGTCTTAGGTACTTTGAATTGTAAAAAGTGCACTTATTTGTTGACTCATTGGTGAAGTAATACTTGAGGAATATTTTTTCGACTTTTCACTACTACTACTACTACTACTACTACACCTCACCTTACGAAATTAATTCATTCCAGAAGTGGTTTCGTAACGTGATTTTTTTCATAAGTAGAGTCGCAATGTAAAAGGCCTGATTCGTTCCAAGGCTCCCAATACTACCCCCTAAACCCTTTAAAAAATGATAAAAGTATGCCAATTTTGTATGAAATATGTGTTAAAAGTAAAAGAAAATTATTTATTAAACCATTAAAATGAATAAGACATGCAAATCATTTACCATTGGAGTTGGGCAACTATGCCCAAGATAGGTAAGGGCGAGTGCGTCGGGAAGTGAAGTTCGTGGTGGGTGAGGGAGGAGGAGGCAAACGAAAAGCATCATGGGTATCATGGAGATGCAGCTTCCTCCTAGCCAATGGGAGGCCAGCGGGGTGTTGGGAGAGGGTATTTACAAGTGTATTTATGTTTCCGGAGATTTGGGCGGCTGCGAAGCCGAGCGCGCATCCAAGCGCGTATTATTTGAATTTTTGAGATTTCGCGTTTCGTAACTTGAATTTTCTTTCGTATTCAGAGACGAAAATTTTACGTAAAGACGTTTCGTAACTTGGATTATTCATTAGTTGGGTCTTTCGTAAGGTGAGGTATGACTACTACTACTACTACTTCAGAATCTTAAAATTGTATTATATTAATTAAATACTCTATTACCTACTACTTATACTTTGTTTGTCCATGATTGCATTTTACACTTGGTCTAATCTTGTTTTTGCTCAGTTAGCCAGACCCCCCAGGATTTCGCGGGCATTTTTTGTGATTGTTGCGGGCTAAAATGCTTGAATTTGCGGGAGCTTTTCCAAAAAGTTGCGATGAAAGTTGCGGTGCTTTTAAGGTTTTTGTTGCGATTTTGTTGCGGGAGTAAGTGAAAGTTGCGATAAATAGTTGCGATTTCCGCTTTTTGTAATTAAAATTGAGTAATATTTTGAATACTGAGTTATTACTGACAAAGAATAATACAAGGACACAGAGATCACAGATATGGTCCTAAAACAACCTTACCAACATCGAAAATAAATTACTACTAGGAGGGGAACTGTTTCGCGCGGTCTTTTGCTGTTATTTTTGTGAGCAAATGGCGCCGCAGACATGTTTCTTTGCCATTAGAAGCCGTGTCTCAATTCCCAGAGCGCGCGGCTCGGAGCGTGGCCCGAAGGGCATGTGCGTCACACATTTCGACAGTACACCGGCGCGACGACTGCTGTCCCACTTTTTTTTTGTCCCATGCGCAGTTAACACGCGGTCCAAAGACCGCAGTCGTTAAGCGGTCCGCGGACTGCAGTCGGGACTGAGCAAGTGTGCACCTCCTTGACTGCAGTCTGAGCCCCCTTCGGGAACTGGGGAAACGGCCGCAGTTTCGTTTTGTCACACGGAAGTAAAGCAGAAGGAAGTTGGTCAGCGTGCAATACGTCGCCGATGATTGGTCAAAATTAGTAAAAATTGCGGAAAAGTTGCGGTGATTGGTCAAAATTGCAAAAATCGCCCTGAATTCACGGGGATTGGCTGAAGTTGCGTTGAAGTTGCAAATCGCAACATCGCGAATTCCTGGAGGGTCTGGTTAGCTTCACCAGAACTTTTAGACCTGGTTCTGATTTAGTCCTGGTTTAGTTTTGGTATTTTCCTATTGAAAAAGTTGAATCGTCGATATTTCTTCCATTTGCTACCATTCAACTTCGCCATGACGTCATTGCTCCTAGTGCGTATCCTCCAAAAACATTATTATTAAGACAAAACATCTCCTATCGACCAATTTTTACAAAACATTTCCAACATTTTATCATATATATATTAATCTCATAATTGTTAATAATTTTAACCCCGTAGGACCTAAAGGAGGCCACAGTTACTCCAGAAGTAGGTAGTGTGAGGTCGAACAAAAGACGTACATTTCTGTGTCTGTAAACACATCGGTGGCATACGAGATTTATACATTTAATACGTAGTGCGATATTAAATTCTTCCATCTCCGCTGTTGGCTTCTTCTTGGCACCTGAATGAACACTGTCCTGAAAAGTCCGCTACAGTCTTCCAGAGACGGACACTGGAGAGGTCCCAAAGTTCACAAATGTTTAATGGAAGTTAGTGCGAAGCAGCGTGATGAGTTGTTGTAATGTATTAACAAATCATTTTCAAGTTCATAATTAAAGGTGCATTCAAAGGCGCTGTACCTGATTTTTAAAGTCTTAAAAACGTTAAAAAAAACAGCGAGTTTAATAGTTTGCAGTTATTCCTCGCTTACCTTATGCATTCAGAGCGTCCTAATTATTCACCACGATGAGTTTATAAGCGCCTCTCACAACAGCGAATTTTGCCGTGACAACAACTAGCATGCTAACACAACGGACTTCCTGATTATCGAACAATGAAATGCTTTATAATTAGGATGCAGACAGTACACTATGCTAAAACACGTCGGAAAAATCAGGTACAGAGCCTTTTATTCAAGAATGTAGTTAGTTAACTAGCTTTAGTATGTTGTTTCCTCATCAAAAACACAACTACTATTTCACTGGAGGCCATGATGTTTGCAGGAACACATTTCTCTTTCTTATGCGGCGAGTAAAATGCCTCTAAACTTTGACACTTAAATACTAATTCAGCTTTCGTGTGGTCATATTATTTCTGCATCAAATGGAGATATTTAGCTGAAAGCAGGGGGCTCGTGGAATCGTCAACATTAGCATCATATTACAAATTATTCCAATAGACTACCAGAAATACTTCATTTTACTGCATTGTACTGCATAATACAATATTTTGGACATGAAAAGGTGACTTGTGTGTATTTCTCATTCTGGCTTTATGACTTTGACTTAACATTATCCTGTGAATTATTGAATGATTATATGGACTTTTTGTTATAAAAGCATTTCCATTTTAACAAAGTACCTTCTAATTCTGACCTTCCCTGAATGCTAACACCACAGTGATGTCAGTGATGGGGGAGGGCTTAGCTTAATTTCATGCAAATGAGCACCATTCTGCCCCCCAGCCCTACAATGAGGTCAGAATTGCCAAATATTCAAGAGCTTTTTCTCAGGTTTTCATTTTCAGATGTGCTGCTTTCAAATGGCCACAAATTCTTCAAATGTTCTCAGATTTCCATGTGTAAGGCATCATTGGAAAGCTTAGAATCTACACTTTCAGAATCTGTGAATAACTCAAAACACCTCCGGGACGACTTGTGACTGTTTTTTCCGCGGTCGGTCACATATTTGTGTTTATTTTCTTTTATAATACCCATTTAAGTAATCCTGATGTATATGAAGTCTGTCTCACTCTTTTTGGCTTGAAATGCAGAATTCCACCTTGTGATGTCATCAAGTAGGAAAACAGGAAGTGTTCTACTGTGGTTTCAAAGTCCATACACCTTAACCAGACTGGACTTTTAGGGTTCATTCTACCGTTGAAGCTAGCAGCTGTTGTTTTTAACCTCATTTGAACCACCTCAATGTTAAGACGTGTATAGAAGCTTGATCATTTAGACTGTTTGAATATTTTTGATGAGGAAACATGGCACGGACTAAATAATAATTTGTGACCTATAATGGAATAATTATATTATTCATGATAATGGTATGTTTACGTAGATTTTGATTTTTCACAAATAAATTCATAAATAACTTAATACATAATTATAAAAATATATTAACACTGAATACCACAATTTTTGCTACAATTAATATTAAAGCTACATTTGGTGGGTGAAATTTAAAACAATATGTACAAACATTTAAACAGAAATGAACAAGATGAATGAATGGATGAAGAAATCATGTTTAATTTAGCAATATACAAAATTATTATGAACCAAACAAAAAGAGAAAATATATAAGGTAAACATAAACATACATACAAATGAGGGGCTGTGGCTCAGTTGCAGAGGATCCTTTCACCCACAAACGTGAAGGTCGGTGGTTCGATTTCAGCTCCAAACCACCCGGACTGTTTTAATGCCCTTATGTAAGGAATCTGCTTCACTTCGTAAATGAACATGGCATTAAACTTAAATAAATTTGTGAGTAACTTAAAGGAATAGTAACGTTTTTACAATCTGAACCTTATTTCGGCAATAAAACAACGTAATTTACTCACCCATAGTACTTTGGTGTAATTTTGGAGCATTTCCGGAGATTTTGTAGTTTAGCGATATCCATAATGTGAGTGATCGGGGCACGGTGTTGCAGTCACCAAATAACACAAACTTTAGCACTTTTCAGATGACACAAGCCTACACTTTCGCTGGAGTCCAAAGTGGCCTGTAATATGATATCCATCCATGTTTTCGATTGGATGATGAGGACAGAGTGCATGCGCGCATTCACAGCTGATTTTCAGATAACAAGACGCTCTCAGCTCTCGGTTACAGTCTTAAACATCTCCGCCTGAGAAAACCCGAAATGGTGTGAGCATTGCCTGGTTTACACCAGACCATATCACAAGTGATATATGGTCTGGGAGCGTAGTGGCTTTACGATCGCCAATGGCCGTTTATTGGGCGTTACAAATGTCTATTATTTGGCGTATACATAGCCCATAGCCAATCATGTCAGTTGTCAGTTCAAACTACAAGTTTCCGTTTGTCGCGTAGTACGTGTCACCGTCTTTCCACCCCTCCCTGCTATCTGATTGGCTCCCAGAATTGGGAGAGCTTGCTTGCCATAGTTGCCAGGCTGTCTTTCAGATGGGAACGAACGAAAGCAACCTGGGATTTCCCAGGTTAGGGCAAACATGCATTTATCCTGGCTGTGAAAACGAAATGACTGCTTGGACGAAGTTGAGTTTTCACAGGCTTCCTCGTAACAATCCGGAGTTATTGACGCTGTGGCTGGTTGCTTTGAGAATGGACCCAAACACGAAAACACGAGCTTTGAGTAAATGACATTGTTTTATTCCCGAAATAAGGTTCAGATTGTAAAAAATATTGTAAAAACTGTTTCTTATTACTATTCCTTTAATAAGAAACAGTGATTGTACAAGGTTGACGTGCAACTGTTGAACGATTGATGTTTTATCCCTGCTTTTTTGGCATTATATACTTCTGTTGTGTCACTGAGCGAGACACTTCACCGACAAGTGTATGAGTGTGTTTGATATAACATTCAACAAACACAAAATTTGTCAAAAATATGAACGCTAAGTAACTACTGCATACGTCTGCTGCTTCCCACTTTCTTCCATTTAATATTTGACCATCTCTGAATATCCATAAACTGACCCGACGTAACTTCAACACCCCTTTCTTAAATATCACATAACTTACATAATATTTCTCCAAATTAAAAAAATACTTCATCCACTAATCATCCACTGTCCACATAAAGAAACAATGTGCTTTTTTCTGTATACTTTTACACGTCTTCCCGTCGTCACGGTTACAATTCCAAAACCCTTATTCTGCAAAGTCCGTCACGGCGGCCGCTCTCCGTGAAACTTCCGGTGCCTGTATCTCCCGTTCTTTTCCTTGGCTGCGTTCACACACGCATTGTGCTTGTTGGTTTGCAGGTGATTCCAGTACTTGACCAATTCCCCCGGCTGAAACTGATGCGACGTGATGAGGTGGCTATACTTACAGCTAGAATACGAAACCCGCCAGTGGTTGAAGAGAAACTCGTTCGGGGGCGGTTGGGGATCTATGCGCAATTTGGCGAGGCAAATCCCGACGTAAACATCTTCCAAATGCAACCGGCGTATGCTGAGTGAAGCCTGGTAGATCAGTTCTGCCAAATCGCCAGAAAACACATAACCGGTTCCTGAGCAAAAAATCGGATAACGCTCACTTGGGTACAGCTCCGGCGGCATGTACCATTTGCTGTCCTTGTTTCGGTTTGGTGCATATCCGCGCATCAAATACCCCGTGAAATACCTTTGCTTTGGAGGTAATTCCGGTTTAAGCAGCTTCTGGATGAGATATTCCGTATTGACGAACATGTCGCTGTCCGTTTTCATGACGTAAGAGACGTGCGGGCAATGCGTCGCCACCCAGTTCATGCCCATTAGCGTCTTGATGGTGAGGTTGTAGTACGTATCTTGATAGTCTTGCTGGATAATGTCGTGATGGATTCGCGATTCCTCTTCGATACTTCTTTGTAACGAACTTTTGCCCATCCCGAGAAGGAACAACCGCACGAATCCAAACCCCATCGCTACACTTTCATTACC
Organism: Paratrypauchen microcephalus; assembly: GCA_036785185.1. Taxonomy (NCBI): domain Eukaryota; kingdom Metazoa; phylum Chordata; class Actinopteri; order Gobiiformes; family Gobiidae; genus Paratrypauchen; species Paratrypauchen microcephalus. Next base: position 1,216,489 of record JAVJIX010000122.1, on the reverse strand, counting down.
CCACGTTTGGCGGATGGCGTTCCTGGCGTCCATCTGTCCCGGTTCCGCCGCAATGAGTAAAACGAGAAATGGCGCGCCGTCTTTGCATTTTAGTGGTTCGTTTAGTATGTAGCGGTACGGTTGGGCACTAAGCTTTCCCGTTACGTCCATTTCTTTTTGTAAACTGTTGTTAGCGCTCATAGCATCGCCGAGGCCCATCACGCGCCCTGAATTTCCGCCCGTCTCGGCTTGCTGCGTGCTAAGGTTGAGCAAAGTTTTAGCCGCCGCGTTAGCATCCTTAAACAAACTTCGTAACGAGATGTTCTGGCTTGCGTCGACTTTGGGACTTCGGAATCCCCTGACCGTGTACGCTAGCGGGTTGTCCCTTGGTCCGTTGCGTCCTGGTAGCCAGTCCTGATGGCTAAAAAACAAAAACAACGTGAAGAGTAAAGCTAGCGATAGCAAGCCGGCTACGTGAGTCCGGAACAGGGAGCGCTTGAATGTCCAGGTCATCTTAACGGGACAGCAGTGGCGCCTTCTCCATTGCATTGTGGAGATCGGCAATGGCAGAAATGCTTAGGTATAGTGTGATCAATCATGTGGTTCACAAAGACGGCAATTTATAAAGACGGAATCAAGGAACGGTCGGCAAAGTTTTGGGTCTCCATGAGTTCATTTGTCGGCGGTACACAGTTGACAATGTTCTGGTCTGAAAATGCAGCCTCTTGGTCTTCGAAATCTGAAAAAGAGAGAGAAATTGAATTAAAAGATTAAATTAAGTACTTTTTTGTATGATGATATGTCATGATATTTCAGTTTAGGGTAATTGTGTTTGTGTCTTACAACTGAAATTATGTAGACATGAGTAGGGAGGGAATTTAAATTAAAGTTAAACACAGTCGCTTCCAGCATCAGGGTTAAGCATATTTAGAAAATTTGAACGCTCCACTAATTAGTCTGATGAAGGATCCATTTAGTTTGATGTTTTGAGGACATTTAAATGAGGTTAAAACCAATAGCTGCCAGCATCAGTCAAAGGTCCTATATTATGCAAACTTGACTCTTGCAAGATTTTAAAACTGTTAGAATATCGTTATCTCCTCAGAAACACACCTGGAGTTGTGTTTTGTTTCATTCACATGTTTGAATAACACTTTATTATAAGTCTGTCTTCATCCCCAAAGCTCAAAAGACAAACAGATTCCACCTTATGATGTAATGAAGTGGTAGTTTTCAACAGCTACGTTTTATCTTTAGTTCAGACCTGGGCATTTCAAGGCCTGATTCTGACTGGCCCGCGAAAGGTTGCTTGGAATTAAGAAAATAAAACCTACTTTCAAAATTGTACATAATGCATTTGTACTGATGATCATCTGTCGGACTTCACATCTCCACCTCAAACATGAACCTGACTTTGATGCACTTGTTAAAGCTCAACAGAGGCTAGATTTCTCTCACTGATCAAGAAAAAGGGGAGTGTGCGCGCAGACACGTGCACCCGCTGATCGTTGTCAAATCCATAGAGCAACATGACCGGCATCCCACCCGGGTCTGCGAGCACGAGACCGACGCAGTCCAGACCGTGCCTCCCCCTCGGGACCGCGTCCAGCCGCACGAAACAAGGCAAAGAGCCGCATACGGTGGCTTAATTCTGGTTTAGACCTGGTTTAGACCTGGTTTAGATCTGGTTTAGACCTGGTTTAGTCCTGGTTTAGTACTGGTTTAGTCCTGGTCTAGTTCCGGTCTGGTCCCAGTCTGGTCCTCATGTCTTAGTCCCGGTCTGGACTTCCTACGGATCCAGTGACTCATGTCTCGGCTCCTCGTGGATCCAGAGGTCCCCCCTCTAAAACATCTATATAAATGTGTCAAACTGAACACATTCTGTACTGTACAGGAGACACAGAGGAGAAGACAATCAGGACGCACAACACAATAAAATAAAAAATAAATAAATAAAAATAAAATCTGCGAAACAGCGAGGCCACGAAAAGTGAACCTTGATAGACCGAGGGACCACTGTAGTGCAAAAAGACAGTGTACAAAATACAATATAAAGATGAAACAAAACAAAAACTAAGACAAAAATCAAAAATCTGACTTTGACTTGACTACACTCAAACACAGTACTGCGTTTAGGAATGAAACAAAACTCCCAAATATGCAACTGATGAAAAACCACTTTAAATAATGGTTAAAAGTGATTAAAAAGTGTAATGTAGCAGATACTCGACCAAGACAAAGAACTTCTCCTCCCACGACCGTTTGTGCTTTTGTTCCTTTTAAAATTAGATGTATTATTCATTCACTCCTCAGGCTGACTCTGTGGCTGGAAAGATAATTCTGATGCCGCAGCTGCCCTGGGGCAAGCTGCTGAGACCTAGTTACCATTCTGTGCCCACGGCCCAACTGACCATGCTCCACCAATCACACAGCGCCTCCAGCAGGAACGCTTCCGGACATACAGATAAAGAAATGTAGATGTTTTTGGCATTTAAATGTATTCTGATTTCATTAAGATTTGAAGTTGACATTTTCAAACGTGGAGTTAATCGTATTAACTTAGATTCAGGAGCTGGACCACGCCTCAACCTCCTCGCCAGCCGACCGCACCTCATCTCGACCACACCTTCGATTACCCAGAAACCCCATTTATACAGCCTATCCCGACAACACCGTCAACGTCAGCTCTCTCGACCCCGTGTCTCTCGTCCATCCTTCAGCCTGAAGACATCATCTTTAAGGAGGAGGGGTTCCGAATCAGCTGGGCGATCATTTTGGATTGGAGACGGAGCCCCCAATAAATCAATAAGTCAATAAATATCTTTATCCTATTTCATTGTCCTTGCTAGTGAAGTCACAGTTAAAGAAGACATATTGTTCTTGTGTCTGCTCTGTAGTTATAATCTATAGCACCTTGTCAGAATTTGAATAGTTTAATGGGATATTGCGGTTTTTTGTTTTTTTTGTTTTTTTAATGTTAATCTGTTTGGGTTTCCTTCTAAAAGTTCCGTGTGTTGACACCGGCTTACCTCTGACACTCTCAGCTGATCCCGGTTCGGCTCGCTTTCTGGAGCCCACGTAAGTAGGTCCGGTAACTTCCCTGGAACATGAAATAAAGCTTGTTTTTCCTTCTCAAAACAAAACATTTGTCCGAAAGGTGATATATTTGCGTCCCAAACAGTTGTCCACGAAACATCCAGCAGCGTAGATTGCGTTCGCGTATTGCCTCTACCGATTAGTATCACTGCGCGCATATTAGCTGTATTAGCCTGTTAACCTTTAGCGGAAGTGTACGGCAGATGCGGTCCACCGTAAGGGGAAGTTTACAAGTGAACAGGCTAATACAGCTAATATGCGTGCAGTGATATGAGTCGAGAGATAAAATATGCGACCGCAATCTACGCTGCTGGATGTTTCATGGACAACTGTTTGGGACGCAAATGTATCACCTTTCGGACAAATGTTTTGTTTTGAGAAGAAAAACAAGCTTTATTTTATGTTCCAGGGAAGTTACCGGACCTACTTACGTGGGCTCCAGAAAGCGAGCCGAACCGGGATCAGCTGAGACTGTCAGAGGTAAGCCGGTGTCAACACACGGAACTTTTAGAAGGAAACCCATACAGATTAACATAAAAAAACAATGCACCATCCCTTTTAAATCAGCGTTTTTCAACCTTCAGGTCGCGGCCCCACGTGGGGTCGCCTAGAATTCAAACGGGGTCACCTGAAATGTACGGAGCAGTGCAGTCACAATAACTAGTGACGGGAAAATGAGTCGGAGCTCCGGAGCACGTCTCGTTCTTTCTGAAACTGTCAAAGTGTCGGTCCCTCCCCACGCTGCTTTGCTCTGCGTGTCAATCGCTTCAGTGTATCAAAGCGTTTCATTGGCTCAGCGAATGTTCCGCTCTGCGATTGGTTCAGAGTGCTTCAGAGTGTTCAACGCGCTTCCTCGGTTTGACAAGTGCTAAACTTCTACAGTATAAAAGATGCAGCAATATTTCTTAAAAATGTTGGGTAGTGAGGAGTATGGTGTGACGTTAGTGGTGATTTTGATGACTTCTGGCGACTTTTGGCATTTGTTTCATAATCGATGGCATCCACAAGTGGAAAAAAGCGATCCATTCCCATCCATCCATTTGGGAACTTCCCAAATCATGGGTTGTGTGTTGGTTTGCAATGGTTAAATTTGTCCAAATGAGGTCAGTGTTTCTCCGAGACCTCAGACACGTCAAACCATTTGACACAATATTGTGACTGAGGCTGAAACATGATCAAAAAAATAAAATAAAAAAAATAAATAAAAAAGGGGTCGTCAGAAATGTGTGATGTCAAAATGGGGTCACAGGCCAAAAAAGGTTGGGAACCACTTTAAATAGTCGGAATCTAAAACGACTTAATAAGGGAAACAAGTTCACTGACTTCTGCGTTGGTCTCTTATGGACAGCTGCACATTACACTGATGAGCAGCAGATTATTTTTTCATTTGTGCCATAGTGACCACGCAACACTGCCAAATCCTACTTCTATCACTGATGAAGAAAATAAAACTGGAGAACAAAGAACTTGATCTGCAAAAGGGCATCGTTAAAATAAGTGATCAAAGATTTCTCCAACACGCACGAATAACTCCAAATATATCTTCAGAGGCTTAATGCGAAGGGAAACAACAATAACTATAGGTCTGCTTTAAAGTTCCCCAACGTACCTTTTCTGGTGGATGATCTGCCACTAGTTTGTCTCCATGGAGATGTTATACCTTTGCCTAAAATATTACACAGTGAAGCATTAGACTTAGCTATCTCCATGGGGACACGCATCTGGTGGCTTATCAGGCCAAGTTAGGGTTTGTAAAAGTATTGAAAATCAGATACAAAAACGAGTACCTAGATACTCATTGGAGCAGGTATCGGTACTAAAAAAAAGTCCCATTGACAGGATACAAATGAACCTTTGCTGAAGGTCTTTAGGATGGTCTTGAGCTGTGTCAGAACAAGTATAAGAGCACTTAGACAAGTATGCGCCTCTTTTGCTATAGAGGTTCAGCTATAGAGGTTAAGCTGAACCTCTATAGCTCTACAGCTGCTTTGGAAACCGCTCAAATATTAAAGTGAGGGTCAGAAGGTTATCAGATCATCCCTCAGATCATTCCTCTCATGCACAGGAGATACAGGGTTCCTTTAAGCAAAAGTATAAAAACTTGTTTGTATGCCAGTCTATAAAATGTATATAAAATGGGCTGATGGTGCAGAGGCGTGGAGCCTGAGGGACTGGATATTGCAGTATATGATTTTTTTGTTATCTTATGTCATGTCTTTTTAGCATCCATCCATTTTCTTCCTCTTATCGGGGCCGGGTCGTGGGGGCAACAGTCTAATCAGGGACTCCCAGACTTCCTTCACCCCGGACACTTCCTCCAGCTCCTCCGGGGGGACCCCAAGACGTTCCCAGGCCAGCCGGGAGACGTAGTCCCTCCAGCGTGTCCTGGGTCTTCCCCGGGGCCTCCACCCCGAGGGAGGCGTCCAGGAGGCGTCCGGAACAGACGCCCGAGCCAGACCAGGTCTAAACTGGGACTAAACCAGGTCTAAGCCAGGTCTAAACCGGGACTAAACCAGGTCTAAACTGGGACTAAACCAGGTCTAAACTAGGTCTAAACTGGGACTAAACCAGAAATGAATGAGGATTAAACCAGGACTAAACCAGGTCTAAGATGGGACTAAACTAGGTCTAAACCAGGCCTTAACTGGGACTAAACCAGGTCTAAACTGGGACTAAACCAGGTCTAAACCGGGCCTAAACTAGGTCTAAACCAGGCCTTAACTGGGTCTAAACCAGGCCTTAACTGGGACTAAACCAGGTCTAAACTGGGACTAAACTAGGTCTAAACTGGGACTAAACTAGGTCTAAACCAGGCCTTAACTGGGACTAAACCAGGTCTAAACTGGGACTAAACTAGGTCTAAGCCAGGCCTTAACTGGGACTAAACCAGGTCTAAACTGAGACTAAACTAGGTCTAAACCAGGCCTTAACTGGGACTAAACCAGGTCTAAACTGGGACTAAACCAGGTCTAAGCTGGGACTAAACGGGACTAAACTGGGACTAAACCAGGTCTAAACTGGGACTAAACTGGGACTAAACCAGGTCTAAACCGGGACTAAACCAGGACTGAACCAGGTCTAAACTGGGACTAAACCAGGAGTGAACCAGGACTAAACCAGGACTAAACCAGGTCTACTCCTCACCCTATCTCTAAGAGTGCATCCAGCCACTCTGCGGAGGAAACTCATTTCGGCCGCTTGTATCTGCGATCTCGTCCTTTCGGTCATTACCCAGAGCTCATAACCATAGGTGAGGGGAGGAACGTAGATTGACGATAAATCGAGAGCTTTGGCTTTCGGCTCAGCTCCCTCTTCACCACAACGGTCCGGTACAGCGACCGCATCACTGCCGACGCTGCACCGATCCACCTGTCGATCTCACGCTCCATCCTCCCCTCACTCGTGAACAAGACCCTGAGATACTTGAACTCCTCCACCTGAGGCCGTTTATCTTATAGTATAAACTTGACTCTTGGGAGCTTTAAGTCATGATATAATGTTTTTTTAGTCGGTCCTCTGTCTACATGTCCAAAGCTCAAAATGTTCCACCTTGTGATGTCATGTACTGGTTGTTTAAGTTAACAGCCGCATTTCACCTTTTCTCCAGAAGAAATAGGCAATTCCAGGGCTGTTTGAGAGAAGAACTCAGCCTAAATATGCAGGATTTGTGTGATAAACGTGTGAATAGAACAAAACACAACTCCAGGTCTGTTTTTGATGAGGAAAAACCATTATGACAAAGATCAGAATAGAATATTGGCCCTTTAATTCTCCTGACCCCTGCTCCGAGCCAAATTTCTCTACGAGGAGACCCAAGAAAAGAAAACCACCGGCTAGGCCAATTTATTCATGTGTAAAATACTATCACCTCTCACATCCCGTTTTTACAATACTGCCAATATATTGTGTTTGTTTATCATTCTGTTAACGGCTTCAAAGCTTTTCTGCTCCATTCACCTCTCCTCTGTTCCAGTTTGTGAAATCATCTCTCCAAAAATTTCACATTTACCCCCAGCGCCGGCTCCCTGTGCGCAGGGCCGGCACCAGGGGGCGGCGTGCACGTGCTCGCTATGGAATCTGTGTCAAAACAAATGAAAACAATGAAGAAATTGTGGCTCATTTTGTGTTGCGATTGGGTTAAAACGTGCCAACGCCAGGCCTGTGGCTCGCTGCCAGACGGGAGAGGGAACCCTGCCAAAATCTGTTGGTTTTTGTGTAACTAAACCCCGCCCAATTACAGCCTGGGAAGCACAACATTATTATACTTAAGTGGATCTGAACAGGCCTCATTCAAATGATTACCACCAAAATTAGCACAATTATAGCTGTTTATTTATAATGGGGCAGAGGAAATTGGATCGCAAATCTTCCTGAGTATCTAAAAACCTGTAGTTCAGACCGCAACAAACATGTTCTGAAATGCATATGTGCGTTTTCAGGATTCTCTCAAATGTTTAAGGACTCTTTGTGAGCTCATTTTCAACTTTACTCTGGTAGTTTTCACATTAACAGATTTTCTTATCTTTTGTTCAGGAGGGCTTAGCAGTTCCAGGGCTGAAATGATCCAAATAATTCTAGTGAAGGTGTGTGGAATTTAAAAAGGGGATTAACATTTTTTAAAGCAATTTGAGCCTTATTTCGGTAATAAAACAAGTTGTTTTACTCACCCATAGCACTTTGGTGTCATTTGGAGCATTTCTGGAGATGTTTTAGATTAGCGATATCCGTTAACGTGAGTGCTCGGGGCACGACATAAGTCACCAAAATAACACAAACTTTAGCACTTTTCAAATCATAGAAGCTCAATGTCTTAGTCTACACTTTCGTTTGAGTCAAAAGTGGCCTCTAATCCGAGATTTAGCCATAGTTTCGAGTAGATGAGGTGGACAGTGCGCATGTGCTCACAGCTGATTTGCAGATAAGACGCAATTTTTCTGTTGCGAGCGACACATGGCAGAAGACTGGGACTTTGAGGCTGAAGAGGACTTATGGAGGACTGAGGACTGAAGAGGAGTATACGGATGAGGAGACAGAATGGATACGGAAAGAATGAAGCGGAGACAGTTTTAGGAGCAGCAGAGAACAGCCATCGGTTTCGCATTACTTCTCAGAATCGTGCGCTGAATCCGCTGGCCTTCTTCCTTTTCCTTTGCTGGTAAAAAATCGTCCTGACTGAAGTGGGTACTGCAAACACGGTGGTCCAAACGTCTTACAGCTTTGCCTTTCATGTTTGGGTCCCGAGAGCTGAGAGCGAAATCAGCTGTGACTGAGCGCATGCGCACTGTCCTCCTCATCTACTCGAAACTATGGATAAATCTCGGATTAGAGGCCACTTTTGACTCAAATGAAAGTGTAGACTAAGACATTGAGCTTCTGTAATTCGAAAAGTGATAAAGTTTGTGTTTGGTGACTGCAATCGCCTGCCCCAAGCACTCACGTTAACGGATATCCTCCATATGACACCAAATGGGTGAGTAAAACAACTTGTTTTATTACCGAAATAAGGTTCAGATTGTAAAAAACTTTAATATTCCTCTAAGGACTCTTTGTGAGCTCATTTTCAACTTTACTCTGGTAGTTTTCATGTTAACAGATTTTCTTATCTTTTGTTCAGGAGGGCTTAGCAATTCCAGGGCTGAAATGATCCAAATAATTCTAGTGAAGGTGTGTGGAATTTAAAAACACACTGAAGCACTTCCTGTGTTATCACATCACAATAGAGTGTTTCCTGCTTGAGAGAAGAACTAAATCTGCACGTCTGTGTGTTAAACATGCGTGAATGAAACAAAAACGCAACTCCAGGCGTGTTTGTGATGAGAAAACAACATTAACATTATACATAGTGTAATCTGGGCCACTTAAAGATGCACTTTATCATTTTTCCTTGTGTCCAAACAGCCTCAGTCTCCTCCGACAGTTCAGAGACTGGTGTATGTTCACACACACACTCGTCACATGATCATGCAGCTCATGTTCGTCCACCTAAACCTCTACATGCAGCTCTGGGGAAAAAAAAAAAAAAAAAAAAGAGACCACTGCATTTTTCCCCTGAAATCAGCATCTCTACATGTATTACAGCCATTCCATTCCAGCATCTGTTGAATTCCAACACAAACACAAAGCTGAGCTACTTCAGTTCTTGCACCAGGAGTGGAATAAAGTCACCCAAGAACAATGTGAAAGACTGGGACTAAACCAGGTCTGAACCAAGACTAAACCAGGTCTGAACCAAGACTAAACCAGGTCTGAACCAAGACTAAACCAGGTCTGAACCAGGACTAAACCAGGTTAAAAAGGGGACTAAACAAGGACTAAACTAGGACTAAATCCGGTCTGAACCAAGACTAAACCAGGTCTAAACTAGGACCCAAGAACAATGTGAAAGACGCATGAAAGCTGTGATTAAAAATAAGGGTTATTGCACCAAATATTGATTTGTGAACTCTTCTTAAGTGTAAACATCAGTATTATGTTGTTTTAAAATGAATTTGATCTTGTTTCTTTGCATTGTTTGAGCTCTGAAAACATGGATCTTTTTTGCTATCTTGACCATTTGTCATTTTTTGCAAATAAATGCTCTAAACGATAATATTTTTATTTGGAATTTGGGAGAAATGTTGTCAGTAGTTTATAGACTCAAACAAAAATGTTCCTTTTGCCCAAACACAAACCTATAAGTAGTAAAATCAGAAAAACTGATCATTTTGCAGTGTTCTCTTATTTTTTTCCAGAGCTGTATTTATTCGGTTCACTTCAGTTTCTCTCCGTGTATCACTTCTTCATCATGACCTCCAGTTGACCTGGGGTCAGTGGTGGAAGAACTACTCTTGTTACTTAGGTAAAAGTATTAAATAACCTGTTTGAAAATGTACAAGTATTTTGCACAGGTGTAGTAAAGCTTCAAATTGAGTGATTTTGATAAGGATAACTGCTTTTCTTGTTTCTGCATGTTTCTGCATGTTCAAAACTGTGATAAAAATAAACCCTCAGCCGTTTCACTAGGTCTCAAACTATAATATAAAATAAATGTACTTGTCTCAAATGTAGCAAAGTGAAAGTAAAAAGTATATACTGTAAAATGTATACTTAAGTACAGCATTTTAATACGGAGCAAAAATCCATCTAAATGCGATAATACTACCACATTTAATTTTTGGTGTTTCATGCTGGTCACAAGCCCACCAAACCACAATAAAACCTTTAGAATCTCTTTATAAGCAAAATGCACAGCTTCCAGGTGCTGGTAACAACAGGAACATTGAATAATTCCAGAAAAGAAGAAATTTACCGCACACTCGCTTGACTTTACTCTTATTCCTTTATTGGGCGAACAACCCGTTTCGCTTCTACAGCGTCATCAGGTTCCTTTATAAGCGCTTAAGATTCTAGATCAGAAACCACAGAAATACCATCACTGTCAGATATTAAATAAACATAAAATGCTCAACTTTGATAATACAATTGAACTGGCCAATCTAAGGTTATTATTCAAGATCAATAATGTGGCACCAGCACCATTGAAAAAGTTTATCTATTTAACATCTGATCAGATGGTCAGAACAACCAGGTCAACGGTCAATGACGAATGTGTAATACCAAAACAGAAAACATCATTAGGACAATCTGCATTTTCATTTAAAACAACCTCAGAATGGAACAAACTTCCAACTGAGCTAAAATTATGCAAATGCTTAAAAAATCTTTGTCTGGAAATTAAACAACAGTTTCTAAGAGTGCAGACGTGTCAGCGTTAAAGACTCGACATGCTCAGAATCAAAGACATTTATTGTGCAGCATTCCTGTGCCTTTTAACCTTAGTGTTGCGTTTTTAGTTGATTGTACAGACTTATTATTATTATTTATATGGCACTCTGACCCCTTCCCCACAGGACTACAGATGGAAATGAGCTGTAAAGCTAGAATCTGTTACAAGCATCTCTGCCTTTGTGCTTAATGTAACTGTACCAGGGCTCTCAAGTCTCACGCATTGAGAGTGTGACACATGCAATTCCACACATGGCATTGTGGTGTGAGCGTGTGAATGCGTCGAATTGTCTCTCTCAATGCGTGACACTTGAGAGCCCTGTGTAAATGTTTGTCTAAAGAGCAAACTTAAACTACAAAGCAACTAATGAGAGTTATATAAATGAAGTTATTACCTGATGGTTCTCAGTTTGTTTTATCATCACTGCAGTGTGCGCTTAGCAGCTGAAACTACACTCTACAGTCTGCCCAACAACAGAACAATCTATTTTCTGATTGGCTGATTTTTTTCCGGGGAGCGGGGCGGGGAGGAGGGAGAGTTTTTTTTCGCTGAAAACGCGCGGTGCCTGCATAAACTGAGCCACACAGACCGATTTTCTGGGCACAAAAAAAAACAAAACAAAATCAGCGTGAGAAATGCCATGTGAGGCGTCGAATTGCGTGTGTCACACTCTCAATGCGTGAGACTTGAGAGCCCTGCATTTCTCACGCAGATTTTTTTTTTTTGTGCCCAGAAAATCGGTCTGTGTGGCTCAGTTTATGCAGGCACCGCGCATTTTCAGCGAAAAAATCTCCCCCCCCTCCTCCCCGCCCCCCGGAAAAAAATCTCAGTTATCAGGCGCCACGCCCTTTTCAGCCAATCAGAAAATAGATTGTTCTGTTGTTGGGCAGACTGTAGAGTGGGCAGGCCGTAGAGTGTAGTTTCAGCTGCTAAGCACGCACTGCACTGTCAGTGATAAGGACAGCGACTGAACACGAGGAACGACAAAACGGTGATGATAAAACAAACTGAGAACCATCAGGTAATAACTAATTTATATAACTCTCATTAGTTGCTTTGTAGTTTAAGTTTGCTCTTTAGACAAACATTTACACAGGGCTCTCAAGTCTCACACATTGAGAGTGTGACCCGCTCCTCGGGAAAAATTGTTCACTCGCACCCCCCGCTCCTCGGAAATTACGCAGTCTCACGCACGACCCCGCTCAAAACTTGAGAGCCCTGTGTACATTGTCCTTATAATTAAAATGAAATGTATCTTAATTTTCGTGCATGCTCATATTTTCCTAATGTTTCTGAAACTTGCGTTGTGACACTGCAATTTCCCCATTGTGGGACAAATAAAGGATTATCTTATCTTACATGAGAAGGGGGTACAGGTAACCTGGGAAATCCCAGGCTGCTTTCGTTCGTTCCGATCTGAAAGACAACCTGGCAACTATGGCAAGCGAGCTCTCCCGATTCTGGGAGCCAATCAGAGAGCGGGGAGGGGTGGAAAGACGGTGACGCGTACTACGTGACAAACGGAAGCTTGTAGTTTGAACTGACAACTGACATGATTGGCTATGGGCTACGTATACGCCAAATGATAGACATTCGTAACGCCCAATAAACGGCCGTTGGCGATCATAAACCACACCTCCGCTACGAGATATTCAGTAGGTGCTCCCAGACCATATCTCACTTGTGATATGGTCAGGTGTAAACCAGGCAAGGGTACAGGTATCGGAAAAAAGTTGTGATTATTTTTTTAGTAATGGATGAAATGTATCAGCGCCACTGTAAATATTCTGAATTGAATTGTTTCTATGCTTTATGTTCATTGTTTGTGATGTTGTTTGTCTCAGGGACTGCAGATGGAAATTAGCTCAGAGACACAAGTCTGGTACAAAGCAGCTTTTCATTTTTTGTGATTAATGCTCCTGTACATTGTCCCTGTCAAATAAATCAACTAAACCAAATAAACTTTACTACCTTTACTTCACTGCGTCCCACCACTGCCTCTTTAGTTCTGGTCATGTTTTCATGCAGTAGTGATGGTCACATGTTTTACTGTGTCTAGGTTTGGGTTTGCAGAGCTCAGAGTTTTTGGTCCTGTCCAAATGAAGGATATCTGGATGCTTTTGAGCGGTGTTTGCTAACCTGCACGGGGGCTGCAGATGGAAGCGAGCTTTAGCTAAATCTCTTCTTTAAAGAGATTATTGTGTTTACACGCGATTCCTGTTGAAACGGAGAATTATCAAGTAAAAAAGAATCCTACCTGAAGGCCTTGTACTGAAGTATGGATATAGTCAAAACACTGAAACGCTGCTGGTGTGTTGTGAAATGAAGAAACGAGCGAAAGAAGAAGTGAAAATAACCCCAACCACATGATGAACGGAACCTGCCGCTCTCTCACACCGACACATTCACACAGACTCACAGACACACACCAATTAATACCAATAAATAAATAAATAAATAGTGCTGTCAGGCGATTAAGAAAAATAATCTAATTAATTACAGGATTTGTAAAGAATTAATCTAATTAATCGCATTATAATACAATTTTTTTGTGCTCTCCCACAGTGTAAAAAAGGTGTCAAACGTGCGTGAAAAAATATTTACAGTGGTACAGTAAAAAGACTGCAGACTTCCCCTTTAAGTCTTTCAGTCTTTGGCTCGCTCTTTCTCTCCGTGCACGTTACCTCCACTGTAACCAAGACCAGACTGCTGGCAGACCTGCAGAGTGCACCTATATACCCCCATTCCCCCTCCCACATTACAGAACATTCATTAAAGCTCATTTACACCATTCCACTATTAACTCATTCACTGCCGGCCTGTTTTCAGAATTCTAACCCCAGAGTGCCACAGGTTTCAGTAGAATTTCACTGATTTTCCAAGACCCACAGAATACTGAGTTCTTTGACTATATAAACATGGGACACATCAAAATAAAGTGTCGACTCTCTTCTTTCACCTGGAAAAAAAATTATGTTTCTAACCTTTTCGGTTCTCAAATAACTGATAGTAGAACATAGGGAAGTTTCAGCAAAAACACTGTTTTTTGAGCAAGAAATGGAGAAAACGAGCGTTTAGTTCAGAGAAGGATTTCGAGCAGATCAGTGACTTTGACATCAATATTTATAGATTTAGTGACACCTCAAACATCTAAAATAACAGAGAAAGAGATTTTTGATGACAAAGTACATTTTTTATTTACAAATATAAGAATATAAGGCTCTGTGAATTGAAAATTCGTTCAAATCAATAGTGCCAAGAGATGTTTACAGGATATAATATCTTTTCCTATAAAATAGAACTTTGTTGAGGATTTGTCTGAGGCCCAGAGTACAGACCCATAATAAAAACTAATACACACACACACACACACACACACACACACACACACACACACACACATATATATATGTACATACACACAAGCCCATGCATAAACCTTTACACAAACACAGCTACACACGCACACGCGCACACACACGCGCGCACGCACACACGCACACACGCACACACGCACGCACACACACACACACACACACACACACACAACTTCATTCATTACAATTACCATACAGCAGCATCACTGCTCCAAGTCAGTAAACTTCTTCTTTGGAGCTGTCGTAGTTCTGAGGAGACTCCCTGGTCCGCGCAGCGCACACAAGACACGCCCCCTCCTCAGGCACAGCAGATCTCTGCTCAGACCTCGCTGCTTGATCCGGCTTGTCTCTGCGATCCTCTGATCCAGGATCCTGGGTCCCAAGAGCAATCTGATCGCTCCATAGGCGCTGATCAACAGTTATCTGCTTTTCCGGGTTCTCTGGCCTCGCCATCTTACTACTCTGGCCAATACACCATACACACGCTGCACTCCTCCTTTCTTCCCCGGCTCTGATCGGCTAATAATGATACAACATCGCCATCTACAGGTTGAGAGATGTGAATTACACCTCAAAAGTTGCTCCAGGCCGTAACCTAGCAACCCCCGCTGAAAAAAGCAATTGACGTCTATAGACGTCACGGCACTCAACGGTTGGATTCGAGGGGACGTCAATAGACGTCTCCGGCACTGAATGAGTTAAATGGCAAATATTTCTGGTGCCAAAAGGTGAGCATGTACAGTAGCTTTCATGCAACGTCAATAAATAATATACAAAGCTTCAAATATACAGAGAATACTAATAATTGCCCGTGCAAATTACTCATGGCTCACATGACCCCCGGAACCCACGAAACAGAAGTGTCCGGGTTTGCCAGAACGCAAGGAGGGAGAAGGCGGCAACACGCGGAGAACTAAATTATCAAGTTTAGCGTGATTTGGATGGGCAAAACTGGCGCTTCTAAGTGTGTAACCTTAGCCGCGGCAGAACATGCTGGAGAGGTTATAGGGAATTAGTTTATGGTTGATAATGAAAAGGGTTCGGCACGCGGAGCAGCGGATAAGGAAACGGGCGCGCGCGTCTTCACGTGCTCTCCCCGGGGACAACACTCCGTCACGTTTTTATAAATAAACTTGCCGTCCAAAGGCCCTGCACGCCAAAGTGAATTGAATTGCCGCTGATAATTGCGTTAATTTTTATAACGCGTGTAATTAATTCATCTAATTAACGCATTAAATTGACATCCCTATAAATAAATAAAGTAATAATTTAATATTAGGGTTTACAGAATTTAAATATTTGTGCAATTCCAATGGTTCCTGTACAGTGCCATTAAAAATCTAGCGACCACACCGGGTAATACAAAGGAAAACTTTCCTCCAGAAAATAAAAGCACATGGCTGCAAAAACCTATGGGCACATTTAAAAGTTTGAACTGTCCTCATTGTCCAAATGTCCTTCAAACAAAAACGTTCATGGACGAACACAATAATTCACACAAAATCATTTCATTAACTGTAATACTACTCATGTTATACAGTATATCGTCGTTTTTGTCCTTGTCCTGAAGGTTTTTTCTTAGATCGCTTAGCCGAGCACAAATATGGGATCAGAGTAAAGAACCAGAACTACCCAATGGCTTTTGTGAAAATCATAATTAATTCTATAATACTGCGTTTTTTTTAAGGGATGCACGATATATCGACATTAACATCGGTATCGGCCAATACTGCCAAATTTTAAACATATCGGTATCGGCCCGATCTGTAAAAGTGGGCCGATATTAACGACCGATATTTGTCAGTGGCCATACCTGCCTGTCAAAGCCTGATCCCGTCAGATCTCAGAAGCTAAGCAAGGCAGGGCCTGGTTAGTACTTGGATGGGAGACCAGTGGGAATTCCAGGTGCCACAGTGGGGCGCCAGTTGCAAAAAACTGTCGCTGTGTCCTTAGGCAAGACACTTTACCCACATTTGCCTAGTATGAAAGTGGAGTGTGCGTGAGTGTTGGAGGTGGTCGGAGGGGCCGATGGCGCAGATTGGCAGCCTTGCTTCCGTCAGTCTGCCCCAGGGCAGCTGTGGCTACAGAAAGTAGCTTACCACCACCAAGTGTGGAGTGAATGAACGGTGAACTGTGGAGCGCTTTGGGATGATAAGGCATGTCATGAAAGGCGCTATATAAATGCAATGGAAAAAAAAAAAAAAAAGTACAGTAATCCCTCGAATTAACGTTTTCTCACATTTCTCTCTCGTACTTTCGTAGATTTTCAACAAAATGTATTAATAGTGAAGCGTCCCACCCGGGGCTGCGAGCACGAGACCCGTGCCCAGACCATGGACGCGGTCCTGAGGAGGAGGTGCGCAGTCCGAGCACATCTAACCTCGACATGAACGAACGCAAGAGCCGCACGAAACCAGGCAAAGAGCCGCACGCGCTGGTTTAATCCTGGGTTAGACCTGGTCCAGTCCTGGTTTAGTCCAGGTTTAGACCCGGTCCAGTCTTGGTTTAGTCCAGGTTTAGTCCTGGTCCAGTCCTGGTTTAGACCTTGTTTAGACCTGGTCTAGACCTGGTTTAGTCCGCGTTTAGTCCTGGTCTAGTCACGCCCCCCCGCGTCTCCCATCTATAACATCAATCGGCAAAGGTCCCTTAGCCAATCAGGACGCAGAACACAATGTTACACTATATAAAAAAAAAAAATGTTACACTATAAAAAAAAATATTACACTATTAAAAAAAATGAAAAATACATCAAAACACAATTTGAAAATAAATTTTGCATGATTTTCAGTCTATATAAAATGTCTTCTCAGAATTAAAAATAAATAAATATTGGCCGATAACAGCAACACTAATATCGGATATCGGCTAAAATTTTCACATCGGTGCATCCCTAGTTTTTTTTGTTTGTTTGTTGACAATCTACAAAAGTGAGTGTTTAAACAAGAGAGAAATGTGAGAAAACATAGAATGTGTGTGGTGAGGCGTTTACAGCCTTAAAACATGTGGAATAATTGTAAAATATAAAAGCGACGACTTCGGATTTCACCTATTACGGGTTATTTTTAGAACGCAACACAACGATAAACGAGGGACTGCCGTATATATAAAGATATAAAGTTGTATTTGGAGTGACTTGTGCGTGTTTAAATAATCTTTAATTGCTTATTTCAACATCAGCTCACAGGCCAACGCCCACGGCTCTGTTTACTTCATTGTCCTGTTTAATCTTCTTAATCAGTGATACAAATTATTCAGATAACACAGCAAACTGTCACTACTCCTCCAAGTACTGCCATCACCATCACGTTTACTCATTACATTTATCATGAACTCAAAACAGTTTATCTAAACCGTAACGAGGTCTGATGCCGTCACCTGATTGTCTCCTATGAGGTAGACAAACCTGAGTTTAAAGGGCCCACATTGTGATGTCATGCGGTAATACAGGAAGTGCTCCACGGAAACAACTTTCATGGAAATAATCTGGATAATTTCAGCCCGGGAATTGCCAATCTCGACTGAACTAAAGGTAAAAAGAGCTGCTGACTGGTTTAGTAGTGAGTTAGTCCTGGTTTGGTCCTGACTTGGTTTTGGTTTAGTCCTGGTCTAGTTTTGGTTTAGTTCTGGTTTACTAATGAGTTAGACCTGGTTTGGTCCTGTTTTGGTTTAGTCCTGGTCTAGTTTTGGTTTAGTCCTGGTTTAGTTATGGTTTAATAATGAGTTAGTCCTGGTTTGTTCCTGACTTGGTTTTGGTTTAGTCCTAGTCTAGTTTTGGTTTAGTTCTGGTTTAATAATGAGTTAGACCTGGTTTGGTCCAGTTTTGCTTTAGTCCTGGTCTAGTTTTGGTTTAGTTCTGGTTTAATAATGTGTTAGACCTGGTTTGGTCCTGATTTGGTTTTGGTTTAGTCCTGCTTTCCTCCCAGTTTAGTCCTGGTTTAGTCCCAGTTTAGTTCTGGTTTAATAATGAGTTTGTCCTGGTTTGGTCCTGATTTGGTTTTGGTTTAGTCCTGCTTTAGTCCTGGTATAGTAATGAGTTAGGCCTGCTTTAGTCCTGGTTTAGTAATGAGTTAGACCTGGTTTGGTCCTGTTTTGGTTTAGTCCTGCTTAATCCTGTTTTAGTCCTGATTTGGTTTTGGTTTAGTCCTGGTTTAGTAATGAGTTAGTCCTGCTTTGGAACGCACAACTTCTCCTGGTATTTCCAAAGTCAATGAAAACAAAACCTGTATATATAGGATTACAAGCCCTTTAAGGTGTTACTGGATTCTCATAACGTTGATCTTGTCCGGCGTTCATTTTCCGAATCAAGCCCCCCCCCCGCTGCGCTCCGTTTCCCTGTCCAGTGAACGCGCTCCTCTCCCGCCGCTCTAAAATTAGCCGGGCTCCACACTGTATCACAGAGTTAATTTGATAAGACGCGGATCTCAGCGTGCTAACCCGCTGTCATTAGCGGCTAAGCGCCCGCAGGGCTGCGCAAGCGTACAAATTACAGGTTTGCACGACAGGATGCTCACGCTAAAGCTAGAGCGCTGAAGCTGGAGTCATCAACGTCCAACAGAGAGCAGAGAAAGAGAAAGAGATATGAGGGAACGGGTGAACACATAATATAAAACAAATCTAAGGCTACGTTCAGACTGCAGCCTGAAGTGGCCCAAATCAGATTCTTTCGCTCTTATGCGACCTGCATCTGATCTTTTAATGACCGTCTGAACGACACAGATCTGTGGTCCTAAATCCGATACATATCCGAACTTTTGACATGTGACTTCAGTCTGAACGGCCAGGTCGCGTTCATCTGACCTGCCTGTGTTTCCTCCCATGAGAGTGGTACAAGTAGGTGTTCACAAATGTACATAAATGTTCTTCTTGTCATATGAAAATTTTGTATGAACTCCGCATCAGTGAAGCGACGAAGCACGTAGCAATCCCACCACTCTTGGCTGCGACTCCGCACCAACACGTTAATTTCTGCAGACGTTGCTGCCACTGCCCCACAAAACGCCAAGACCAAAAACCTCGTCCTTCTCTTTCTCCGTCTCCTCCTTAAAACAAATAAGCTGTACATGTTCTGGCTCCGGTACGCAGCAACTTTAGGCGACTTCCGTAAACATTGAGCACGTTCGCTGTGTGTGACGTCATTGTGTCCTCCGAGGCGCATGCGGGACACTTTTGGGGCGTTTAAAGTTCACACTGGAGGTCACATACAAGCCGCATTTAATTGGAAATGTGAACAACGTTGCAAAAAAACCAAACAGATTTCACACACAAAAAAAAAAAAAAACGGAATTGAGCATTAAGCCCTGCAGTGTGAATGTGAAAAAAATCGGATCTGTGTCGTTCAGACTGTAATTAAAAGATCAGATACAGGTCGCATCGGGTCACTTCAGGCTGCAGTCTGAACGTTGCCTTAGATGCAGATAACACGTAAACCATTTTCCAGTTATTAAATGCACAAAGTCAGGCATCAGAATGAGATATTTACAATAAATATTTACAATTATCCAGCACAACACATAATTCAGAAATCCTTTGGCAAGCTGTTTGGAAGGGGTTGGAGAGTTACTGGCAGCTCCTGAGCCGCAGGTTAGGGACCCCTGGCGGAGTATGAATGTGGTGTGAAAACGAACAAAAATCTAAAATTTACGGTGGCACAGTGACTAAGCGGTTGGCACTTATGCCTCACAGCCCGGGCCTTTCTTTTCTTATATATATATATTGTTATTATCCTTTATTTATCCCTGTAGGGAAATTATTTCTCTGCATTTGACCCATCCTTTCAGGAGCAGTGGGCAGCTCGTCTTTGGCCCGGGGCCCGGGGACCATCTCCATGATCAATCAATCAAACAATATTTATAAGATGCTTTTCATACAAAATTGTAACACAAAGCGCCTTACTGTGAGGCTTTGGTCAGTTCAAAATCAGCTTTATTCTCAAAAACCATATGTACAGGTTGCACACACATGATTTGAAATTGCAGCGCCCCCTAGGCCCACAGTGAACATAAAACATCTGATAAACAAGACAATAAACACAATGACTAAAACATCACATATACCCAGGAGCTCAGCTGGACGATTTTACCTATGGAGATGTTTTTGGGGTGATGGGGGAAACCCCAGTGCCCAGAGGAAACCCACCCAGACACGGGGAGAACATGCAAACTCCACACAGACAGGCTGTGAGGCATGAGTGCTTACCACTCAGCCACTGTGCTGCCATTTCTGTGTAGAGTTTGCATGTTCTTCTCCCATCAACCCCCCCCCAAAAAAACAGCTGTGGAAAAAAAAAGAGACCACTGCATTTTTTTCTGAAATCAGCATCTCTACATGTATTGCAGTCATTCCATTCCAGCGTCTGTTGAATTCCAACACAAACACAAAGCTGAGCTACTTCAGTTCTTGCACCAGGAGTGGAATAAAGTCACCCAAGAACAATGTGAAAGACTGGGACTAAACCAGGTCTGAACCAAGACTAAACCAGGTCTGAACCAAGACTAAATTAGGACTAAACTAAGATTAAACCAGACCTAAACTTGGACTGAACCAGGGCTAAACCAGGTCTAAACTAGGACCCAAGAACAATGTGAAAGACTTGTGGAGAGCATGCCAAGACGCATGAAAGGTGTGATTAAAAATAAGGGTTATTGCACCAAATATTTCTGAACTCTTCATAAGTGTAAACATTAGTATTATGTTGTTTTAACCCTCCGGTCGTGTTCGCCTCCAGCCCCCTACTTTAGTGTTCCCGGTCAAAATTGACCGGTCTGTTTTAACTTCTCTTAAATTAGCACAATTTTTTGTTTTTCAACACCAATTTTTTTATTAAGCATATTTAGTTGAGAACAATGTTTCAAAGTAGTGTCTAACAACAATTTATAGAAGTAAACATTAAATAACATCAGTTAAAATACAATTGGGCAGTGAAAATGAACTATAAAATGAACATATAATACAAAAAATAAATGGTGTGTGTGTGTGTGTGTGTGTGTGTGTGTGTGTGTGTGTGTGTGTGTGTGTGTGTGTGTGTGTGTGAGTGTGTGTGTGTGTGTGTGTGTGTGTGTGGGCTGGGGCAGTGTGTATGGGGATGTTTTCTGTATGTTGAATACATTTACTCTGGATACCCATTCATTTCCTCTGGCGGTCACTTTTGACCGGGAACACCACAGGTGTAACAAGGTTGATTAAAACACTCAAAATTGAATGAAATAGGTGATCATCACTTTTATATGTTCAAGTACACAGTGTGGAGGATATCATAAGGTCTTGAGGTAATCAGATGGAACATAATACTGTTTCTGCTCCTCATCTTGGAACCATTTCTTCACTCCGCACCTCCTGGCCCCCGGCCTGATACCAACCTGCTTCTCCTGGCCCCCCAGCCTGTGACCTACCTGCTCCTTCTGGCTCCCCGGTCCAATACTTCCCAGCTCACCCCCCCCCCCCCCCGTGACAACCTCACCTTACGACCCAACTAACGAATAATCCAAGTTACGAAACACATTTACGTAAAGTTTCTCTGAATACGAAAGAAAATTAAAGTTACGAAATGCAAAATCTCAATAATTCAAATAATGCACACTCGGCTTCGCAGCCGCCCGAATCCCCCGAAACGTAAATACACTTGTAAATACACTTGTAAATACACTCTCCCAACACCCCGCTGGCGTCCCATTGGCTAGGAACGAGTCAGGCCTAGGAACGAGTCAGGCCTTTTACAACGAAAAAATCACGTTACGAAACCACTTCTGGAACGAATTAATTTCGTAAGGTGAGGTGGCTTTATCTTTTTTATTTTGGCCATTTGTAATTTTCTGCTCTAAACGATAATATTATTTGGAATTTGGGGAAAATGTTGTCAGTAGTTTATAGACTCAAACAAAAATGTTCCTTTTGCCCAAACACAGACCTATAAGTAGTAAAATCAGAAAAAACTGATCATTTTGCAGTGGTCTCTTATTTATATTTTTTCCAGAGCTGTAGATAAAAAAAAATCCTCCAGCTGAGGTCCTAACCGAGCCTAGTAATAAGATCATGGAGATGGGTCCCCTCCTGAAAGGACGGGCCAAATGCAGAGAAGTAATTTCCCTGCATGGATAAATAAATAATAAAAGATAAAAGGAGAAGTTCAATTTGTCAACTGGACAAAGTGTGTTTGGTTGAAAACGTTTCGCCGCTCATCCGAGAGGCTTCGTCAGCTCTAATTAGAATGCCGGTAAGCCACTTGCTTATATCTTGCAGCAGGGAGGAGCTAACTAGCTAACTACTTTCCGAAACTATCTCATTGGTTTCCGTCTTTTGTTTCTCTGGCGTCTGGATAACGATCCCTATTCATCCCTACGACTGTTTTTCCCACCTCTGGCCCTGACCTGGCTAGCCCTATTGTTCCCCTGTTTGCTTGATCTAGGCTTAAGAATGGAATTATAGATGGGAGACAAATTATGTCTGACTCCACCATTTCTGTTCAGAGAAGGATTCTCTTTTTTGACAAAAATAGCCTCTTTAACTCCCCTCTCAAACCAATTCTTTTCCCTGGCTAAGATCTGAACCTCACTGTCCTCAAATGAATGACCCGTGGCTTCTAGGTGAAGATGTACGGCAGATGACGGTCCACTCTGGCACGCCCGTCTGTGTTGGTACATCCTCTTGTGAAGTGGCTGTTTTGTTTCCCCAATATAGCGCTCACTGCAGTCTTCACTACACTGAATGGAGTAGACCACATTGCTTTGTTTGTGGCTCGGTGTTTTGTCCTTTGGGTGGATGAGTTTTTGTCTTAAAGTGTTTGTGGGTTTGAAATAAACTGGGATTTCATATTGTCTGAAAATCCTCTGTAGTTTTTCCGACACGCCGGCCAGGTACGGAATCGCTGAAGATATAAGCAAGTGGCTTACCGGCATTCTTATTAGAGCTGACGAAGCCTCTCGGATGAGCGGCGAAACGTTTTCAACCAAACAAACTTTGTCCAGTTGACAAATTGAACTTCTCCTTTTATCATGGATTCTACCTGGACGACTGAGGGACTTTTCACGCATAATAAATAATAGTATCTTAGGGCAGACTTGGAGAGTTCTTCTTCATGTGTGTCTCCAGTAGGACTCGTGTAACGTCCTCTCACTGCAGTACATCCAGAACATCAGAACAGCTCGGGTCCTGACCAGAAGCGGGAATCACGAGCACATGCCCCCTGTGCCGCAGAGAATAGACTCTGCTGTGTACAAGAGAGAGGGGGAAGGGAGAGTAAACGTGAAGAGAAGGAGAAAGCAAAAGAGGGTGAATATTTATTTCGAGGAGTTTGTATGAAATGATTTGTGAGCGAGAGCCTGTGTTTCCCTCAGGAGCAGGACCCAGAGGAGCAGTACAGGAGGGTGACTTATTCACAATGTTCCAGAACTCACAAACAGCAGTCAGCACTACAACTCTGAGAACTAAGAGAGTACAAAATGTAGGGCTGGGCGGTATACCGGTGCATACCAAATACCGTTTAATTTAAAAAAAAAATTTTTTAAGGAGAATTAATGTTTTTTACAATCTGAGCCTTATTTCGGTAATAAAACAAGTTGTTTTACTCACTCAGCATTTCCAGAGATGTTTTAGTTTTGCATTATCCAAAGATCAAAGTCAGCTTTAATGTCAATTCTGCCATATGTGTTCAACATACAGTGAATCGAAATTTCGTTTCTCTCTGGCCAGGTAGTGCAAAAAGAACAGTGTACAAAAGACAATATAAAGACAAAACACAACAAAAACTATCTAAGACAGAGATCTAAAGTTAAACTAGAGTCTAAGATCTAAAATCTTAAAGCAGTGCAACATAATAAATAAATACCTATATACAGCTGTCCAAAAGTTTGCAGTGTGCATCAAAAATGTGCAATGGAAGATACAGCAGTGAGATGGTAATGTGCATTGAAGTTAAGATAAAATAAATGCAACAGTAGTAATTCTAGTGCAATAACAGGAGTAAACAACAGTAGTAAAATTCCAGTAGCCAGTATCCGTAAGGTGAGTTCTCGGGGCATATGTTTGCGGTCTCCAAATAACACAAACTTTAGCACTTTTCAAATTACAGAAGCTCAATGTCTTAGTCTACACTTTCGTTTGAGTCAAAAGTGGCCTGTAATCTGAGATTTATCCATAATTTACAGCTTTGCGTTTCATGTTTGGGTCCCGAGAGCTGAGAGCGAAATCAGCTGTGACTCCGCACATGCGCACTGTCCTCCTCTACTCGAAATTATGGATAAATCTCAGCTTAGAGGCCACTTTTGACTCAAACGAAAGTGTAGACTAAGACATTGAGCTTCTATGATTTGAAAAGTGCTAAAGTTTGTGTTATTTGGAGCCCGCACAGGGCATATTACATGCTCGGGGAATGCCCCGAGCTATGGCTATAAGTCGCGCTAGGCTAACGGCGTTAGCCTAACGCTAATCTAAAACATCTCCGGAAATGCTCCATATGACACCAAAGTGATATGGGTGAGTAAAACAACTTGTTTTATTACCGAAATAAGGCTTAAATTGTAAAAAAAACGTTACTTTTCCTTTAATTTTCATTTACCGCTACTTTTAAATCCAAACTAAAAACTCATTTGTACACTGTGGCCTTTGCCTCTTAGCTCTTTTTATCTCTATCTTTTATCTTGCCTTTTTATTCCATCTTATGTATACTTGTTGTGCCATGTCAAATGTATTTTATGCTGCCGAACTTTGTTTTGCTATTGGCAAATGTATTTAATTTTAGTTTTTTGACATTGTACAGCACTTTGTCCAGTTTTCACCGTTTTTAAATGTGCTATATAAATAAAATTTATATCCCATGATCCCAGACACTGACATGATCCCAGAAAGGACAGCGGTTCTTTCTCTTTCTTTCTTACATTCAGGTGCGCTCAATAGTCTGGAAATGACGGTAATAAAAGAGTTACTCAAACGTGTGTGACTGAAACAAAACAACTCCAGGTTTGTTTTTGAGCAGGGAAAAGCCACTCTAACATGGCTTAAAGCTCACAGTAAGACATTTTGCAAAATATAGAACATTTAAAATATTCAAATTTCTTCTAAAAACACCAGACAATACGGCGTCAGTAACTATGAGTGAACATTTTGGTTCAGTCATGGTGAAACTGCATTAGCCCGTGTGTCAGATGTCACGGCGTAGAAGTATGTCTCCAAACCGTGCGTGGAGATGTCCAGATGTGGTGGGACAGTGAAGCCTGTGCAGATGTGTTCACTCATGTATGGATCACTGCCATGTCACTGCTCACACGGAGAACATCTGTGTGAGGAGTTTCTGCTAAATCGACCTTTCAGAGCTTTCTACCGCGTTATAACCGTAAACTAACCCACTAGCCACTGTGTTCCAAATAGTGTTTTCACGTGACGTCATAATCCGGAAGTCGGCCATGTCGGAGATACTCGAAACAAAACAAACTACAAACTATTGTCGGGTCCTCGGCATCACAAAAGATCACACAGAGAAAAACACCTTACCTAAAGTAGTGACCAACCAGGACTGAACCAGATTTAAACCAGGACTGAACCAGATTTAAACCAGGACTGAACCAGGTCTAAACCAGGTTTAAAGCAGATCTAAACCAGGGTGAACAGAAAGACCAACTGGGGGAGGGAATGGAGACAGGGAGAGTAAGACAGAAATAAAAAGAGAGCAAGACACAGAGAGTGAGAAAGAGAGAGAGAGAGAGGAAGAACAAAGAGAAAGGAAAGAGAGAGAGAGGATGCTCAAAGAGAGAGAGAGGAAGAACAAAGAGAAAGGAAAGTGAGAGAGAGGATACTCAAAGAGAGAGAGAGGAAGAACAAAGAGAAAGGAAAGTGAGAGAGAGGATGCTCAAAGAGAGAGAGAGGAAGAACAAAGAGAAAGGAAAGTGAGAGAGAGGATGCTCAAAGAGAGAGAGAGGAAGAACAAAGAGACAGGAAAGTGAGAGAGAGAGAGAGAGAGAGAGAGGATGGGAGACAACAGAGAAAAAAAGAGAGAGACGAAGAACAAAGAGACGGGAAAGTGAGAGAGAAAGAGGATGGGAGACAATAGAGAAAAAGAGAGAGAGACAAAGAACAAAGAGACAGGAAAGTGAGAGAGAGAGAGGATGGGAGACAATAGAGAAAAAGAGAGAGAGACAAAGAACAAAGAGACAGGAAAGTGAGAGAGAGAGGATGGGAGACAATAGAGAAAAAGAGAGACAAGAACAAAGAGACAGGAAAGTGAGAGAGAGAGGATGGGAGACAATAGAGAAAGGAAAGAGAGAGAGAGGAAGAACAAAGAGACAGGAAAGAGAGAGAGAGAGGATGGGAGACAATAGAGAAAGGAAAGAGAGAGACGAAAGAACAAAGAGAAAGGAAAGAGAGAGAGAGAGAGGATGGGAGACAATAGAGAAAGGAAAGAGAGAGAGGAAGAACAAAGACAGGAAAGTGAGAGAGAAAGACGATGAGAGACGATGAAGAACAAAGAGAAAAGAGATAAAAAAGAAAAGGGTAGATAGAGGAAAAACAGAGGGAGAAAGAGAAGATTAGAGCAGAGAGAGAGGAAAAGGGACAAAGAACAGGAGGAAGAGAGAGGTGAAAGAGAGGGAGGAGGTTTTTAAAGGTTAACTGACTTAGCGCAGAGACGTCTGAACGAACAGAGACGCCCGGGAGTGAAAGGCCCCCCCGGAGAACAGGCCACACATCATAATTAGAGTTTATGTGTTCAGATAGACAGACACATGACAGGCTCCAGCAAATACACCGCTCCAGCAAATAGACCGTTCCCCCGCACCATCAGAACTCCATTATAAACAACACGGCGTCATCGCAACGGTTTAATACGGAGGCTGTCAGCAGATGTGAGGCCCAGCTGGAACGCTGATGTAGTATGTAAGATTTAGAGGTCTAAACCAGGACTAAACCAGGACTAAACCAGGACTAAACCAGGTCTAAACCAGGTCTAAACCAGGACTAAGCTACTGTAAGTCTAAGCCGGGACTGAACCGGGACTAAACCGGGACTAAACCAGGTCTAACCCAGGTCTAAACCAGGACTAAACTAGGTCTAAACTAGGACTAAACCAGGACTAAACCAGGTCTAAACCAGAACTAAACCAGGACTAAAGGCCCAGCTGGACCGCTTATGTAGTATGTAAGATTTAAAGGTGCTTATGGATACTTCAGATTTTGCATTTCACAAAAATCTTGGTTGTTTTCAGATTTTTAAATGTCCTATATTACACTACATTGAGGCCCCGTTTACACATACACTGGGAATTTCCAAAACCATTTCCCTTCGTTTGTATCCATCTTATACACACAAACGGCGAAATCGCCTCTGAAAACGGATCTTTCTAAAAACTCCGGAGATTCTGGAAAACTATGGTTTCACGTTTGCGTGTCAAGTGAGAAGCTGACGCACCAAAAGTGTGATTCTGATTGGCTTGCAGAGCGTTCTTTGTTTTCAGAAGCGAATTCTCCTCCTACTGAACTCTGGATAATACTCTGTGAAATACTCTCCTTACACCTTATTTAATCCACCTTTTGTATTTTATTACATATTTTTTAAATTATATTATGCACTTTTTGCAACACTTTTACCATGTACTATTATTGCTGTTATTAGTACTTCTCGACTATCTTAGCGAGTCGACCGTTCTTCTGATTCTTAACATTTCATTGCATTGTTGACCCTGTGTTGATCCTGCATATGACAAATAAACAATCTTGAATCTTGAATTTGTCGTTTGCGTGTAAAAGATGGGTAAAAACGAAAGGAAATGTGACCAACCACGGCAAAACCCACCACAAGTCACTCTGAGCGAACAGGAGAAAATCCCGTTAGAAGTGATCATGTCATGCGATCTTGCTGTTGCCCGCGTATAAACAAAGGCTTAAACTGGAAGAACCAGATCCCAGACAAATCCACAAATGGAGCAGGATGTCTGATGAGGTGTTACAGGACTGCTTTGAAACAACAGAGTGGCAGATGTTTGCAGACGCAGCGGATGGCGACATTAATGTGTACACAGACTATCGTAGGCTACAAAGGGAAGTGCATTGTCAAATGGACACAAATTCTTCAAATATTCTCAGATTCCCATGTGTAAGGCATCGTTGGAAAGCTTCGAATCTACACTTTCAGAATCTGTGAATAGCTCAAAACACCTCCCAGATGACTTGTGACTGGATTTGCCGCAGTCGGTCGCAAATGTCTCCGCTTTTGAAAATATCAGTGTACGTGTAAATGGGGCCTTATTTTGTAAAACGGAGGGAGAGAACTATTTGTTCCTCAATATACCCGGCTATGTGTAAATGTAGCCTGACTCTTTTGAGATACAAGCCATGTTAAAATGTTGTTCCCTCCTCAAAAGCACCTGGAGTTGTGGTTTGTTTCATTCACACTTTTGATTAGGCTTATCATGTTTGATTATTAGGCTCCAAAACTCCAAAATGTTCCGTGTTTCTCATACATTGACCAACCTGTGGTGCCACGCCACAGAATGAAAATGAAGCGCCACAAATTGATTCTCCCTCTTTTTTTTTCAACTTCATTCTGTCATTCTCACTCACACCCAGAGAGAGAGACGGGACCCCGAGGAGCAGGATGTCCAAGTGTGATCGGGCGATGGCTGTGCTTAGCCCCGTGGGGCGTGGAGCTCTGCGTCGGTCCCTTCGCCTGCGGTCACCTGACTGTTTACGTGGGTGCACCTCCGGGCCCGTGCCGACACTCGAAACCGCAACGAAGCCCACCGCGGATCCCCCCCGTGCAATAAATGGACCAGAACCCAAGGAGGTCCCTGAGGGCACATGAGTTATTTTTCAGAAAGCCACGGAAAATGAGGTGCATGATACATGGAAGGATGTACGCAAGTCGACAGAGGCCATATTAATAAGCGATAGGGCTGCTCGATTATGGAAAAAATCATAATCACGATTATCTCAGTCAATATTGAAATCACGATTATTCAAACGATTTTTTCAAACAATGCTTTTATTCAGCATTTCAGACAAAAAACAAAAACAAAAAAAAAACTTTGTTATTTGTTATGTTTAGCGATGTATAAAACAAAAAATATTCTTTTGTCATAAGACAAATGTACACTCCTCAATCTCTATATTTTACCAAATAAAATGTACTTCTCTGTATGAAGAATATACAAAAATAAACTTTGGAAATTTGTAGCATTGCACTAAAGTGTAACAAACATTTTTGTTAACAATTTTGGGGTAAAATTAATATTAATAACCAATAAACACAAATTAATTCTGTTCTCGGTTGTATTACGCTGTCATTTATTGATACATTAGTGTCCAGCTCCACCCAAGTTAAGCATAGACTACGACAAAATGTTAAGCATAATACACTCGTCTGAAAAAGCACTGAGTGCTCACAGGCCATAAAGAGTTGTCTGGTTGACTGAAGTTAAGTACCACCATCACTGTTTCATAGCTTATCTTTATCTTTCATCGTATTTTTCACACTGAAATAAGTGCTAGCCTACTCACCTATGGCCAAATGGAGTCTGTGAGATTGTAGGACCTATAGGACACTATAAGATGGGTCTTTCTCAAGATAATGATCTCCAAAATAAGTATACATTTTTATCAGTTTATATCTTGCTTTTTAATCATTACCCAGTTTAAGTAATTCTGTGAGAGTGACAGAGCTCTGTGGTTTAACGCTCTGGGGAGAGGATTCACACTTCACACAGAAAGTCCCGTCTTTTTGCTCACAAAAACCTATGGCTTGGACAGAAACAAAGAAAACAGCCGAGGATTACATTATGGCTCTACCTGTCTCCTCTTCTGTTCTTCCCTACGTGGAGTGTGTGCGGGCGGCTTCCCGTCGGCTGGTGCGGACCTGCCGCTCTGACCCGCCGCTCTGACCCACGGCGATGCGCACGACAACTCTGGTCTTACTGAAGGAAGCGAGCGAAATGCGATCGAAATGAATCTGTTTGTAGTTGGCTTGTCCCTAACGCATGTGCACATTCACATGTGCAAACTGAATCTATCAGACTGGATTCCGTGTGTCAAACCAGCGCTGAGTTCAGGTTAGATTTTATTGTATGCGCTGAAAAGGATTTGATGTGCGCACTGAACGTCTGGGCAGTGCGCGATTGTGCACGCGCGCACCTTAGAGGGAACAGTGCGCTGTACGGCTAGACCAAAGATCTGTCGTCGCTGCGAAGTCATTCGCTTCGTACACTTCTTTGGCAACTTCACCTCGACATTTTTAGCCTACCTTGCGCCAAACAATTCACAATCTTCCCTACTTTCAGATGCGTGTGTAGAGCCATGGAGTCATGCAATCACACTGCTCCCGGAGCAGTGCTCAGCGAGTGTAGGCGCCAGCTAGTCTAGGCCCGCGTGGAAGGGAACGTACTGCGCATGCCTCTCGACAGAGAAATGAAAAAATAATCGTTTAGTCTCGATTATATGAATTTTGAGATCGTTTGACACCAAAATCGAAATCGTGATCAAAATTCGATTAATCGAGCAGCCCTAATAAGCGATATTTTTTCTTCCTTGTTATTGCGAGATAACAAGATAATTAATTTGAGATCTCGAGAAAACGACACAATTAATTTGTGATCTTGAAAAAACGATGTATTTCTCATTCTGAATAGACACGTTTTTGGTCATTAGAATGTCTGGAATAATAATCGATCAGCTGATAAGGCAATATTTTGATCAGGGGTTGACACAGGGGGAGATTGCATTACGTCTTTTAATTCGGGATAATTTCCAGATTAGTCCGCGGCACCTCCGCAGAAGACTGGCCCGGCTTTGTCTTTACCGACGGAGATACAGTGTTTTCTCGAGATCTCGAAATAACAGTTTTGCTTTCTCGAGATCTCAAGCTAATTTTCTCATTTATTAAGGTGGAAAATAATCATTATGAACATGGCCTCTGTCGTCTTCCGTAAGTATGCACCAAATAGACTAATGCGGTTTCATTATTTCATTTAGCTGCTGTGTTATAGTAGTTTCTTAGGTCTAATTATAGTATTTTATTGATTTAATTTGTATTATTGTATAATTGTTACATTATACTATTTATTTAGTTTTATCCCAAAAAAGTTAAATACAAGAACAATGTAATATTGGTTGAGTATTTGTAATAAAAACCTCAAGATTTTTTTTTTTTTTTGTAATTCATACCTTGAATGTCAAAGAATCTCACTATGGACTATGGACTATGGACCCGTATATCAGCCTGACAATCCACTTTATTGACGACGACTGGAAGTTGTGCGGCAAATGCCTGTGTACGGCCCATTTCAACAGTACATGTGTACTGCAAACATCGTATTTCCCTGACGACCATACAGGGGAGATGATTGCCCAGGGACTCAGAGAAGCGCTCGAGTCATGGGAACTTGACAGGTATGCATCAGCACTGACACCGGCGCCAATGTTAAAGCAGTTTCATTTTCGATTTACATTGCCTTGTTCAAATTTTATACTGCTTGAAAGTGAAGTTACTTGTTTTATGTTTTTTACAATTACAGTTTTGCACAATACATTTTCTTGTAGTAATATTCTTGACTTTTATGTTATTTAATAGTTTAAAAAACAGCTTCCTGCTTGAATGCTTTTTCCATGTGCTCTGGTGACCATTAAGAAGCTGTTAATACTGTTAACAGTTAATACTGTTACATACCAAAGTATACCGTGATATATACCGTCTACCGTCTATGGTTCAAATTATACCGTGATATAAATTTTAGGCTATATCGCCCACCCCTAGTTGCTGAGCACGAAATCGAACCGCGGCGCCCGGAATGCGTAGTCCCAGCCCTAGCCACAAACCGGCCGCACGAAACCAGCAGCGGCACGTGGTGGTTTAATCCTGGTTTAGTCCAGGTTTAGACCTGGTTTAGTTCTGGTCTAGACCTGGCTTAGTCCACGTTTAGTCCTGGTCTAGTCTCTTAGCCAATCAGGATGCAGAATACAATGTTACACTATAAAAAATTAAATTGGAAAAAAAAAAAAAAAATCCGCGAACCGCGATGGAGCGAGGGATTACTGTATTTTGTTATTCAGCATCAATACATTTGTCTGCTTTTTACTAAGGAATAATTAATTGAGGAATATACAATATAATAATACTATGATATATTTTTGACTCTGTGTTATGTATACTATAGCTTATATTCTTAAAGATCCTATTGAAACACTAAAATCAGGGCTCTCAAGTCTCACGCATTGAGAGTGTGACACATGCAATTCGACGTGTTCACACGCTCACACATGGCATTTCTCACGCTGATTTTTTTTTTTTGTGCCCAGAAAATCGGTCTGTGTGGCTCAGTTTATGCAGGCACCGCGCGTTTTCAGCGAAAAAAACTCCCCCCCTCCTCCCCGCCCCGCTCCCTCCTCCCCGCCCCGCTCAGCGAGCGTCTAAGCGCGCACTGCACTCAGTGATAAGGACAGCGAACACGAACATGAGGAACGACAAAACGGTGATGATAAAACAAACTGAGAACCATTAGGTAATAACTTCATTGATATAACTGTCATTAGTTGCTTTGTAGTTTAAGTTTGCTCTTTAGACAAACATTTACACAGGGCTCTGTGTAAATGTAAACATGCAATTCGACGCACACGCTGCCAGGGGAATCCCTGTTACGCACCAGGAAGGGAGTTCCCCTGTTGCACAGCGTGGTGCGTGATTCAACTTGAGAGCCCTGCTAAAATTCAGGTGAAAAACGCCGCTTATCAATTAATCGTAAGTCAATCGATAAGGTCAATCAACTATAGATTAATGAATTAATCGATAATTTGCATCCCTAATATGGAGACTTCACTGATTCACAAGCGTACCTCTGAGTAGTGGTCGCTTTTATTTCTCGATTAGCATTAGCACAGTCGAGCTGTCTTTTGGCCGCGCTCCAGTTTGCAAATGAGGCGAATGTCTGTCTCCTTTAAAGCCTCTTATAATTACCAACTCCACTGCTGCCGCGCTAATGGCCCCGCCCACCCACTCACTAACGACCCGCACACTTCCTGAATGTCACACACTCGCACGCTCACGCTGGGTTTTACGCGCTTTTGGGGACATCACGATGTAAAAAGTAATAACAGGGTAACTGAAAAGAATATCTGATCAGGATTTGAGCAGATTTGATGTGACAAAAACATCTAAATCTAAGTTTGTGCTGCCTTCAGTGGCCTCTGCGATTTCAAGTAGGTGGTGACATCACAGAGGACTGCCCCGATTACATGCCGGGTGTTTCTGATCGCAAACACCTGGCTGAAACGGCGGAGTTTGAAGTGTGGATCCCGCCCCTCCTTCCCCCTCATTAACCTAAACCCATTTTAACCTGTATCTGAACTTTAAACCCTGTTAGTGATCTAATAAGAAAAGGTTTGCGTTGTGGGGACCTGATTTTTGTCCCTATACGTGATGGAGGTCCCCACGATGTGAGCGTGAGCACAGTTTTGGTCCCCACAATTTAATCTGAGGACGCGCTGAGAGCTAATTTATTTCACTGCTTCATCACAATATGGAGAACTAAACCAGGACTAAGGCAGGACTAAGGCAAGACTTAACTAAGACTACACCAGGACTAAACCAGGACAACATGAGTAAACCGGGGCTAAACCAGTACTGAACCAGAGCTAAATCGGTACGGAACCATGACAAAACAAGGACTACATCAGGACTAAACTAAAACTAAACCAGGGCTAAAACTAGAGTAAAACTGATGGTCTGAACCAGGTCAAAACTAGGACTAAACCATTTATAAACCAGGAACAAAAAGTGTCTAATTTTTGTCTAAAACTGGACTAAAGCAGGACAAAATCAACTCTATAATAAGACTAAATCAAGTCAAATCATGATAAAAAAAATATAGGACAGAATAATATCTAAACCATGACTAAACCAGGTTTAAACCAAAACTAAACCAGGTCTAAACTAAACCAGGTATAAATTAGAAATATGCCAAGTCTAAAACAGCAAAACTAGAACTAAATTATGTCTAAAACAGGACTACACCAGGACTAAACCAGAATGATAACATGAGTAAACCGGGGCTAAACCTGTACTAAACCAGAACTAAATCAGTACGGAACAAGGACTACATCAGGACTAAACTAAAACTAAACCAGGGCTAAAACAAGACTAAAACTGAAGGACTGAACCAGGTCAAAACTAGGACTAAACCATTTATAAACGGGGAATAAAAAGTGTCAATTTTTTGTCTAAAACAGCACAACATCAACTCTATAATGGGACTAAACCAAGTCAAATCATGATAAAAAATATAGGACAAAATACTATCTAAACCAAGACTAAACCAGGTTTAAACCAAGACTAAACCAAGTCTAAACTAAACCAGGTCTAAACTATACCAGGTCTAAATTAGAAATATACCAAGGCTAAACCAGGACTAAAACAGCAAAACTAGGACTAAATTATGTCTAAAACTGGAAAAAAAAACAGAACTACACCAGGACTAAACCAGGATGACAACATGAGTAAACCGGGGCTAAACCATTACTGAACCAGAACTAAATCTGTACGGAACCATGACAAAACAAGGACTAGATTAGGACTAAGGCCCTGTCCCCACGACAACGTTCCTGTTTTTTTTTTTACCCGGGGTGAAAAAAAGTCTCGTCCAGACACGTGTTGGATCAGAAAACCTTCGCGTCAAGATGAGCACGGAGCGCTGAGTGAAAACGATGTAGTACATATGTCACACCGATAAGTGGCGCTGTAAACCGGAAAGAGCCAGAGCCACCAGTAACGCAGGACTACAAAGAGCACATGCGCAGAAAGTCCCTTCTCTTTCATAAACAAGCAAACACGTGTACTTTAGGGACCGTCAACACAAGCGAATTTATTTTGTCCCCCTGTTCCACCAATGTAGCAGCGACTCACTCCGGTAATGTGAAAATGCTGACCGTCCCTAACATAGACAGACGCCACAGAACAAAGATTTGCGCTGCGTGAGCAGAGTTTTTGCCTATAAATCGATAGTTAGCATTACTTGCTATCGTTTTATTAGATAGACATTAACAAGTAGAACTCTCGTTAACCTTGGGCGTGTTATTTAGGCAAAATGCTTGTTTGGATCTTACTACGGGAATGTTAAACATACTCGGACATTATGTTGGCTTTTCGGCGAGAATATACAACCGGGGACCATCACCAACGGGCAGCTATATATTTTTGTGTGTGATACTGCATGTGCCTGTTTGTAAAAGGTAAATTTTCATTTAATAAAAAAGACAAGAAATGGTTGCTCTTTCTCTTTATTTACAGCACACAACACACTCAAATTGGTATGTGCTCCTCATTGTCCACTATCTGCCTTTCCAGCGATGGGATCTTTCCAGTTTAACACGTAAAATACGTGTTTAGCTTTGCATTGGCAAACACCCGTGCGTCGTGCGTACTGCCAGGCCACTTCACAGTAACGTCCATAAACCGGTACCTGTAGTCACACACCGCTTGTATGTTGAGGGGATGTGTCCCATCGATCGATCCCAAACATTGTGGCATGTCATGCACACGGAGGAAGCCCGAAACAAGCTCCTCTGCCTCCGGTTCCGTGAAAGGCGTAATTGTGCATGGTCCTCTGCTGTTGTCGCAATGCATTGCATATGAACAGAGTTTGATGCAGCATTGCCAATAAACTTCCAAAAGTCTGCAAAAGATACTGAAGTCCATTGTCCGCCATGGCTGTTGTTATCTGGTTGTTACCTGCGGAAGGCGCCTGGTTCCACCCTCTGGTCACCGGTCACGTGATGATTACGGCAGCGCGACGTCATCATTTTCTCACCTGCCGCGCTTTTTTGCCGCCCACATTCCAACGCAACGGGGGGGCGTTCTCCGACTTCTCCACTCTGGAAGCCGTTTTTGAAAAACTCCGTTCTCGCCCCCAAAAACGCCGGCGCCGTCTGGACGGCAAGCCCAAACGCACCCAAACTTCTCCGTTTCCTCCAAAAAACGTTGTCGTGGGGACAGGGCCTAAAACTAAACCAGAGCTAAAACAAGACTAAAACTGAAGGACTGAACCAGGTCAAAACTAGGACTAAACCATTTATAAACAGGGAATAAAAAGTGTCAAAATTTGTCAAACAGGACAAAATCAACTCTATAATAGGACTAAACCAAGTCAAATCATGATAAAAATATAGGACAAAATAATATCTAAACCAAGACTAAACCAGGTTTAAACCGAGACTAAACCAAGTCTAAACTAAACCAGGTCTAAATTAGAAATATACCAAGTCTAAACCAGGGCTAAAACAGCAAAACTAGGACTAAACCAGGTAAAAGTTAGGACTAAAACTTAACTTTCTAACCTAGGACTGAATCAGGTCCAAATCAGATCTAACCAATCCTCTGCCAAGCTAACCACTCTGCCACTGAGCCGCCAGTCACCTCCACGGCTGCACTAGTCCCCGCCCACCCGCTCATTTACACTCCCAATGCTTTGTGAAACGTCAGCTCACTCAGACGGCGAGCACGCGCGCACACACCAGCGCTGTCGGTGTTAAATGTGCCTGTGTGCCGCGCGGGGGGTAATTCACGCTCGCTCTCGTCAATGTCAGGTCTGAGCCGGACAATTAGCTTCAGCGCCGCTAATGAAGAGCCCAGCGAGCGAGCAGGTCAATAGCACGAGAGATGAGAGATGGAGGGTGATTATAAAGAGAGGGAGAGAAGGAAAACTGAGGGATGTATGGAATTCTAACTGGGGGTATTACACTTCTATGAGGTATAAACCATAACACAAAATGAATGTAGATCACCATGTTACCTTTTGTTTTGGAAATGGCAAAAGGAGAAATTCAATTTGTCAACTGGACAAAAGTTTATTTGGTCAAATCCGTTTCTCAGCTCATCCAAGCTGCTTCTTCAGTTCTGGTCAGACGCTGGTGGACACTGCCTATATCTGCCTGAAGGGGGTGCTAACTACAATGAAATTACTACGAAAGTATAATACCTATTTGTTTACAGTTTGTGTTAGTTAGGTGGGCCTATTAGATCTGCATGTTTTTTTTTTCTTCCATGACCGATGCCGAAACCAATCCGTATAGAATAACCAATCCGTATAGAATCCAGAGAAGCCGATGGACGGTCAGCTTTGTCGATATTTTTTGGCCTCTATTTAGGGCCGATTTTATTTTTTTGCCCCTGTGGTGTGATTTGAAATGAGTACAAACTCACCCACAAACCTGTTTTACTACAAAGTGTATAAGAGAGCCGTTGAGTCACAGGCCGTGTCCCAATTCTCAGTGTGCACAGTTCGGAGTGTGGTTTTAACGGCGCATACGTCACTTCCGGCGCAACAACTGCTGTCCCATTTCATTTTTGTCCCATGCGCGGTTAAAATGCACCCTGAAAACCGCAGTCGTTTCCATGGAAATCGGGGCGTGGACCAACTGTGCATCCACGAACACTTTGCGCAGTCATATATCCCAGCATGCACCTCGCGCTACTTCTTCTACGGGGAGAAAATGGAGTCGGTGGCTGCATCTGCATCTTCGCCTACGCCCATGCGGTCCAGGGAGTGCACTCAGGACTATGCAAGTATGCACAGTCCTGAGTGCCCTTACTCCACACCACACTCCAAACTGTGCACACTGCGAATTGAGCCACAGCTACATTTTGTTTGCCTGGAAGAATCCATGACTCATCGCTGTACCAGCGGATGAGTCTGGTAACGCTTGATCCAGAAAGCGCTGCTGTTGCGCATAGACAGACAGCTAAGTGAACCAATCAGAGATTGCGCCATCTTGATTCAAAACTGAGGAGGAACTTCCGCTGCCTAAGAGTGACTTTGCGGGCAAAGGCGGGTGCACTGACGTCACCATCTTTGAACGAATCAGAATCGCGGAGTCCGTTTTTAACCGGAGGAGCGAGAGTGGAGCAAGGGTGTCCAAATGGTATCGCGCTGTATAGGAAATACAGAGAGATATCATTTGGCTGGCCAGGTAAACATTTTGTACATCGTCCTCTTCGTCGTAAAGTTTTCTAATAAAGTTTTCTGCGTCGTGTTTAGGTAGCCGGTTGGTGGAAGCAAAACATGGAGATTTAAAGGTCCCATGACATGGTACTTCTTGATGCTTTTATATGGCGCCTTAATGGTTCCCTAATACTGTAAATGAATCCTTCTCCAAAATCAAGACTCAGTGCATGAGAAAGCCCCATGAACACAGTCAGAGTCATAAATATCCCTCTCAAACGCTTTATTCTGGGAGTTGTTGCTTGAATGCAAATGAGGAGGACAGAGACAGGCCAGTGCAGCGGGTGGGGGGGGGCAATTGCGCCACTTTTTCCTGGATTAGCAGTGCGATGTGCGCTGTCACCCACTTCCGCATTTTATGCGCGAAGGAAGAAAGGAGACGCGTTCCAATGAAAAAAAAATCATTTCCACAGAAAATACAATTAAACCACTGCTGTTTCAGAGGTTCGGAGGCTCGGATAAAGGACATCCGAGCCTGGAAACACTCTCATGTGTCTCCAGGCAAATAAAAAAACGCATCTTGCATTTCGTAGCTCGTTCGCGGTCCAAACTCTCTGGGCGTGAGTTCCAGAGAGTGTGGGTAGAAATACAGACGGGCGGTGGAAATTCATTTGCATTTTTCCTTGAGTGTGACGTCAGAAACTTGCCTTGTTCAGAATCGCCCATTTGGGCTGTCTTTTTTTAAACGCGGAAAAGGATCGCAATTGCTCAGTGTACACATTTCGCAACTTTTAGCCATGGGAGGGGCCCTAAACAGGGTAGGGGAGCTCACATTAACGTTTAAAAACCTCAGAAAGTGAAAATTTCATGCCATGGGACCTTTAAGGCTCATAAAAAGTGTAAATATTGACCAACTGATAATATCATTCTATTTCTAATTATAGCAGTGTAGAAAGCTCCGAAATTTGATTTTTGCACAATACCCCCCTTTAAACAAGGTGCACAGAAGAGGTCTGTAAAAATTTGATAACCAAATTCACACATTTGCATATCTGTCCATGAAAAACATTTGCATATCTGTCCATGAAAAACACTAAAATAGAGTCCCTTTTTGTCAAAAATACGGAAATTTCGATCCAAAAAAACAGGGACAAATGATGTAATTAAGCTATTTATCTGGCACTCTGAACCAAAACAAAATAAAGATGTTAAAATATTTTTTTTCTGATCTTTTCACATATTTCAGAGATAATTTTTAGTTTTGTTTTTCATCAGTATATTGCGCTATTTTCTGATTTATTTATAATCAGACCCCCCAGGATTTCGCGGGCATTTTTGTGATTGTTGCGGGCTAAAATGCCTGAATTTGCGGGAGCTTTTCCAAAAAGTTGCGATGAAAGTTTTGGCGCTTTTAAGGTTTTTGTTGCGATTTTGTTGCGGGAGGAAGTGAAAGTTGCGATAAATAGTTGTGATTTTCCCTTTTTGTAATTAAAATTGACTAATATTTTGAATACTGAGTTATTACTGACAAAGAATAATACAAAGACACAGAGATCACAGATATGGTCCTAAAACAACCTTACCAACATCGAAAATAAATTACTACTAGGAGGGGAACTGTTTCGCCCGGTCTTTTGCTGTTATTTTTGTGGGAAAATGGCGCCGTTTCTTTGCCATTAGAAGCCGTGACTCAATTCCCAGAGCGCGCGGCTCGGAGCGTGGCCCGAAGGGCATGTGCGTCACACATTTCGCCAGAACACCGGCGTGACGACTGCTGTCCCACTTCTTTTTTGTCCCATGCGCAGTTAACACGCGGTCCGAAGACCGCAGTCGTTAAGCGGTCCGCGGACTGCAGTCGGGGCTGAGCACTTGACTGCAGTCTGAGCCCCCTTCGGGCCGCGCTCCGAGCTGTGCGCTCTGGCGCCCACAACACGGCCGCAGTTTAGTTTTGTCACACGGAAGTAAGGCAGAAGGAAGTTGGTCGGCGTTCAATACGTCACCGATGATTGGTCAGAATTGTAAAAAATTAGTAAAAATTGCGGGAAAGTTGCGGTGATTGGTCAAAACTGCAACACCGCCCTGAATTCACGGGGATTGGCTGAAGTTGCGTTGAAGTTGCAAATCGCAACATCGCGAATTCCTGGAGGGTCTGTATAATGTAGTTTTATATTTACATTTACATTTATTTCTAATGTAGTTTCCTCATCACAAACAGACCTGGAGTTGTGTTTTGTTTCATTCACACATGTTTAACACACAAAACCTGCAGATTTTTAGTTTGAGTTCTTCTCTCAAACGGAAAACTCTCTGTTCCACCTTGTGATGTCATGTCACAATACAGGAAGTGCTCCACAGAATCATTTGAATGATTTCAGCCTCGGAAATGCCAGTCTTCACTGAACTGAAGGTAAAACGCAGCTGTTAACGTGAAAACTACCACTACATGACATCATAAGGTGGAATAGAGCGTTTTGAGCTCTGGAGATGTAGACAGACGAATAATAAACGATTGTGAATGACATAAAACTCAACTCCAGATCAACATTATTACATAAATCCAGAGACAGTGTGATATGGGCTCTTTTAAGGCTCATTTCTGCCACAAACAGATCGGTGTGTTCCGAGCGGAGTAACGTCACTCCATTTTTACTTTTCTAAATTCAAGACTGTGCTCTGGTAAACCACCAACAGAGGGCGCTAAAAGCCAGCCTGAGAACTGACCAAAAAGGACAAAATAGATCAACGTCACATCTGCTGGAAAAGAGCCAAAAAAAAATGAGGTGAGAGAAGCATTTATGTGTTTCGCAGCTGTTCTTGTCACATTTAAAAAAAACTTCCAGTATCGAGCTGTGTTCACTACTGCCCCCAGTGGTCAGCTCATGTACTGCTCCGGCGCTGAGATTCCAGAGGCTTTGGACCTCACCTGTGTCCTACCTCCTCACCTGTGTCCTCACCTGTGTCCTCCCTCCTCACCTGTGTCCTCTCTCCTCACCTGTGTCCTCACCTGTGTCCTCCCTCCTCACCTGTATCCTCACCTGTGTCCTCTCTCCTCACCTGTGTCCTCCCTCCTCACCTGTGTCCTCACCTGTGTCCTCCCTCCTCACCTGTGTCCTGAGATGTTCAGGAGTTACCATGGTGACACGACACACCAAAAAAAACACAGGGAAAAAAAAAAAGGAATTAAAAAGCACATTTTCAGGAGCCTGTGATCTGTCCGATAGTGATTATCTATTAATAATAATATATAATCATAATATATTATATCATATATTATATATATTATATAAAAAATAGTATATAATAATAATAATACCTATTATTAATTTATATATTATTTAATTTATAATTAATCTATAAAGAGCCGGCTTTCTGCTTTTTAAATTAATTTATCACCAAACATAATGCAAACCTGTGTCAATTAAAATGAATTACTAATATAAAAAACATACATGATATCAAATGTTGATCCTTTATATGGCTTTATTTTCTCACCGTTCGTTGTTTTCTCTCTCCCGTTCTCTCTTTGCCCTCGTGTCGTGTGTGTGTCATGGATCTACTAAATGTGTGTTAATGTGTTATGTGTGCGTGCTCAGCGTGTCTGTAACCCCTCCCCCTTCTGCTCAGCGGACGCGCAGATGCCGCTGCACATCCTGACCAATCATGCATGGCTTTCACACACACACACACACACACACACACACACACACACACACACACACACACAAAAGCGGAGGAAAAAAAAACTATAACAGCACTCTAAAAAAAAAACTAAATGAGTTAAATAAAGCACGGATCCAAGTCTAACAAGCCTCAGACAGGGTAGTGCTCACAGTTAGCGTCACACCCCTAGGGAATCAGCTGCAAAGTATCAGTAGAGATGAGTCTAGAACATCTCAGAGCATAAGTGAGCCTTATTGTGTAACTTTTCTGGTGGAGAGGTACGGAAGTCGACAGAGGCCATATTCATAAGCAATATTTTTTTCTTCCTTGTTATCCCGAGATAACGAGAGAATTAATTCGAGATCTCGAGAAAACAACTGAAACGTCTACCGCCACGTTGTGACAGGCTGACTTCAGGGCTATTTCTCATTCTGAATAGACGCATTTTTGGTCATTAGAATGTCTGGAATAATAATCGATCAGCTGATAAGGCAATATTTTGATCAGGGGTTGACACAGGGGGAGATTGCATTACGTCTTTTAACCCTTTCTTGCATAGAAAAAAGTTTTTTGTACCAGAGCTGCCAAATTCCAATCAGACATGTATTTTTACATTATTAGACATACCCCATACTTTTTTTTTTTCAAATAAAGTTCATAAATTGGTATTGGTATTTACTCGGTCACTAAACCAGGACTACACCAGGTTTAAACCTGGACTAAACCAGATCTAAACCAGGACTACACCAGGTCTAAGCCAGGTCAAAACCAGGACTAAACCAGGACCAAATCAGGTCTAAAGCAGGACAAAAGCAGATCTAAACCAGGACTAAATCGGGTCTAAAGCAAGCCTAAACTAGGATCAAACCAGGTCTAAACCAGGACCAAATCAGGTCTAAACCAGGACAAAACCAGATCTAAACCAGGACTAAACCAGGACCAAATCAGGTCTAAACTAGGACTAAACCAGGACCAAATCAGGGTTTGTTTGTTTTTTCAAATAAAGTTCCTAAATTGGGGGTTTTAGGGGTGTCACATATGTTGCCACCATGCAGCTAGTGCATGGTGTCACAATGTCAAAATTGTCAAAAAAAAAAAAAAAAGCAAAATATTTATTGTTCCCTGAAGTAACACTGACATTCTCTGAACTTCAACAATTTTGTCAACTTTTAGCAGTGTTTGGTTGTTTAGCCAATTCAAACATAGAGATTGTTATTGTCGGCTTCCGTAGAGATGTTATTGCTTTGTCTGGAATGTTTCACAGTATGGCATTAGACCTTTCTATCATCATAGAGTCCACACCAGACTAAGTTACAGGTCAGATCTGTGGAGAAGCAACCCCGCCCACAGTCAGAATGTCTGTTTTTGAGCTATAAAACCGTCTGTACTGAAATAAATGTAAAGTAGAGCTGTTTAATGTCACACTGTGGGACATTCCAGGCAGAGCAATGACGTCTCCATAGAAACAAACAGGCGACGGACCCCAAAGCAAAAAGTTGCACAGTGCAACTTTAAGTCTGAGCTGAGTAATATCTGCACTGAATCATAAAAACATCCTCATGCGGTGGTCAGGGCGGACGTGACCTCTCCCGACCGTGACACATCGTCCAGAGGGAAAAAAATCAACAGAGACGGAAAAAAAACACATGACAAAACGCTAATGGAGAGAGCAGAGGACACGAATAAACGCTCCCAGACACGTTCTGAGTAATGGAAAACTAAAAAAGCAAACACTGTAAAATAGGGGATATTACACAAAATGGATTCTTGTGAGCTCTTTAAAAACAGACCAGGAGATGTGTTTTATTTCAGTCACACACGGAGTAAAATGCATATTAATCAACATGTCAGCAGAGAGCTTCAATGTAAATATGCCGGAGTTAGCACAATAGCTAATTTACATCCGTAGTCCTAAGGCAGGTAAGAACAAAACACATTCACACAAACAGAGAAAACAGAATACACAATAGACATTACAACAAGAGCATGTCGCTGCAATAGACCCATCTCCAAAAGAATAATAATACATAAATAAAAGCACATCTGGTTAGTTTTTAACCAATGTTTCAGAGGCGTTTTAAAGGCTGAATCGGTGCCACAGTTCCTGACATGTCTGTGAGCCTCTGTAAGGCGTCACCATTTGGCCAAATTTAGTCCTACGCCTTTTTATGTTACAGTCTTCTCTGGTCGATGCTCTGGTATTTACTCGGACACTAAACCAGGACTACACCAGATCTAAACCAGGACTAAACCAGGACCAAATCAGGTCTAAACCAGGACTAAACCAGATCTAAACCAGGACTAAACCAGGACCAAATCAGGTCTAAATCAGGACTAAACCAGGACCAAATCAGGACTAAACCAGGACCAAATCAGGTCTAAAGCAGGACAAAACCATATCTAAACCAGGACTAAACCAGGACCAAAACAGATCTAAACCAGGACTAAATCAGGTCTAAAGCAAGCCTAAACTAGGATCAAACCAGGTCTAAACTAGGACTAAACCAGGTCTAGACCAGAACCAAACCAGGACTAAACCAGGTCTAGCCCAGGACTAAACCAGTCCCAAAACAGGTCTAAACCAGGACTAAACCAGGACTAAACCAGGTCTAAACCAGGTCTAAACCAGGACTAAAC
Organism: Paratrypauchen microcephalus; assembly: GCA_036785185.1. Lineage (NCBI taxonomy): Eukaryota > Metazoa > Chordata > Actinopteri > Gobiiformes > Gobiidae > Paratrypauchen > Paratrypauchen microcephalus. The sequence continues at coordinate 1,172,076 of JAVJIX010000122.1, read as the reverse complement.
CAGGACCAAAACAGGTCTAAACCAGATCTAAACCAGGACTAAACCAGGACCAAATCAGGACTAAACCAGGACCAAATCAGGTCTAAACCAGGACCAAATCAGGTCTAAAGCAGGACAAAACCAGATCTAAACCAGGACTAAACCAGGACCAAAACAGGTCTAAACCAGGACTAAATCAGGTCTAAAGCAAGCCTAAACTAGGATCAAACCAGGTCTAAACTAGAACCAAACCAGATCTAAACCAGGACTAAACCAGGTCTAAGCCAGGTCTAGACCAGAACCAAACCAGGACTAAACCAGGTCTAGCCCAGGACTAAACCAGTCCCAAAACAGGTCTAAACCAGGACTAAACCAGAACTAAACCAGGACCAAAACAGGTCTAAACCAGGACTAAACCAGGACTAAACCAGGACCAAAACAGGTCTAAACCAGATCTAAACCAGGACTAAACCAGGTCTAAACCAGGACCAAAACAGGTCCTCTCTCTTTCCTCTTCTTCTGTTCTCTCTTGTTCACCAGGTTTTGTACCTATAAAATCCAGTAAGGGAGGAGCAAGCCCATTTAAAACTTTAAAAATGAGGCGAGCATCCATAAATATCTGATAACTATCAAAATCCAAAATGTTACAATTACTTAAGATGTTACAATAATGACAGTGTAAAGGCTTTTTGTCCAAAGTTTTCAGTGTTTTTTGAAGAGAGACTTTAGATGCTTCAGAACAGCCTCTGAAGTGTGAGACCGTGTGGTATAACAGTCGGTTATGTGGCTAAATATCAAATATCAATAGTTTGTCTGACAGATTGAATTTAATTATATGCAAAATTTTCTTTACATGTTGCTTGAAATTTAAATTGGAAACAAAAACTACTCCAAGATATTTAAATTGTTCCACCACATCCAGTCTCTCTCCATCTTCATTTTCTAATCAAGTTTAAAGTTTTCTGCATCGTGTTTAGGGCGCCGTTTGGTGGAAGCAAAACACTGACCTGCTCTGGAGATTTAAGACTCACAAAAAGCGCAAATATTGACCAACTGATAATACAGTTCTATTTCTAATTATAGCAGTGTAGAAAGCTCCAAAAGTCGATTTTTGCACAATACCCCTCTTTAAACAAGGTGCACAGAAGAAGAGGGCTGTAAAAATTCAATAACCAAATTCAAACATTTGCATATCTGTCCATGAAAAACACTAAAACAAAGCCCCTTTTTGTCAAAAATATGGAAATTTCGATCCAAAACGCAGGGACAAATGACGCAATTAAGCTATTTATCTGGCACTCTGAACCATCTTTTCAACCTTTTCTCACCTCCGCTCCCTCGTCCTTTAGGTTGTAATTAAAGTCGTGCCATAGAAATCCATCTCTTCAGGTTTCCTCCGCTGCTCCATGTTACGTGAGCTCATGCTAACACGGTCTGCTAACACGGTTTCATATGGAGCTGACGGCTAACCTCTAGACTAGATAAACTCTTTATTATTTGTCTGTCTACATCTCAAATTTTTATATTTTTGAATCTTTGTTACTATAAAATCTCATGATATGTCAGTTATTGTGTTCAAGTCATTTCCCTTGTGGATCAATAAAGTCTAAATACTAGATCAGTATTGTTAATTTCACACTCTCATCTTTAACCGGGTCTAAACCAGAACCAAACCAGGTCTAAACCAGGACTAAATCAGCTTTAAACCAGGACTAAACCAGGGCTACACCAGGTCTAAACCAGGTCAAAACCAGAACCAAACCAAGTCCAAACCAGGACTAAACCAGGACCAAATCAGGTCTAAACCAGGATCAAACAAGGTCTAAACCAAGCCTAAACTAGGATCAAACCAGGTCTCAACCAGGACTAAACCAGGGCCAAACCAGGACTAAAGCAGGACTAAACCAGGACTACACCAGGTCTAAGCCAGGTCAAAACCAGAACCAAACAAAGTCCAAACCAGGTCTAAGCTTAGGGCCTGACCAAAGCCTAAATAACAAAACAAAATCATGGGGATGGTCCCCGGGTCAAATATAGAAACAACTTCTCCTGTGGGAGATCAAATAAGGTCAATCTTCTAATCCTTGACCACTGTAAGGCGCTTTGTGCTACAATTTTGTATGAAAAGCGCCTTATAAATATTGTTTGATTGATTGATTGATAAACCAGATCTAAACGAGGACCAAATCAGGTCTAAACCAGGATCAAACAAGGTCTAAACCAAGCCTAAACTAGGATTAAACCAGGGCCAAACCAGGAGTAAAGCAGGACTAACTCATTACTAAACCATTAGTAAACCAGGACTAAACGAAAAGTATACCAGGACTAAACCAAGACTAAACCAGAACTAAACAAGGACTAAACCAGTACTAAACCAGGACTCAACCAGAAGTAAACAAGGACTAAACTGGTACTAAACCGGAACTACACCAGGACTAAATCAAAACTAGACCAGGACTAAACTAGAACTAAAGCAGAACTAAACCAGGGCCAAACCAGGACTAAACCAGGTCTAAACCAGGACTAAACCAGGACTCAACCAGAAGTAAACAAGGACTAAACTGGTACTAAACCGGAACTACACCAGGACTAAACCAGGACTAAATCAAAACTAGACCAGGACTAAACTAGAACTAAAGCAGAACTAAACCAGGACTAAACCAGGGCCAAACCAGGGCCAAGCCTGGGCCAAGCCAGGGCCAAACCAGGACTAAACCAGGTCTAAACCAGGACTAAACCAGGACTCATTCGAGCCTTCTGTGGTTCTTGGCTCTGATCTTAATCTGCTCAGGGTCAGTTTAATGTTTGACACCGGAGAAGTTCAGTCCCGTCCCTCTGGTCCTGGTCCAGCCCAAATGTCCCTGCGCCTCAGATAGTGTGTCCTGTGTGTCAGATGCCCTCCCGTTCAGTCCTCCGATATCCCTGTGCCCCCTGAGTGTCAGATGCCCTCCCGTCCTCCTACATTCCCATTTGCCTGGCCTTAAAATATCCGTACGAGTATTTGAATGGCAGTATAAATACCCAAATTAGTATGCAAACTGTGATATTCTGTATTTATACTACAGTATTTCTATTTTTTACTTACTTGGACATGTATTTATATACTTTATGTCTTATTATACTATACTTTTCAGAAATTTTATTACAATTTTTATATTTTTGACTCTTACTATAAAAATACTATAAAATTACTATAAAATACTATAAAATTTCATGATATGTGAGTTACTGTGTCCAAGTAATTTCCCTTGTGGATCAATAAAGTCTACATACTAGATCAGTATTGTTAATTTCACACTCTTCATTTCTAACTGGGTCTAAACCAGAACCAAACCAGGTCTAAACCAGGACTAAACCAGGTCTAAACCAGGTCTAAACCAGGCCTAAACCAGATCTAAACCAGGACTAAACCAGGTCTAAACCAGAACCAAACCAGGTCTAAACCAGGCCTAAACCAGGCCTAAACCAGGCCTAAACCAGGACTAAAGCAGGTCTAAAGCAGGTCTAAAGCAGGTCTAAAGCAGGTCTAAAGCAGGTCTAAACCAGGACTAAACCAGGACTAAACCAGGACTAAACCAGGTCTAAACCAGGACTAAACCAGGACTAACCCAGGTCTAAACCAGGACTAAACCAGGCGTAAACCAGGACTAAACCAGGACTAAACCAGGTCTAAACCAGGTCTAAACCAGGTCTAAAGCAGGTCTAAAGCAGGTCTAAACCAGGACTAAACCAGGACCAAATCAGGTCTAAACCAGAACCAAACCAGTTCTAAACCAGGTCTAAACCAGGACTAAACCAGGACCAAATCAGGTCTAAACCAGGACTAAACCAGAATCAAACCAGTTCTAAACCAGGTCTAAACCAGGACTAAACCAGGACCAAATCAGGCCTAAACCAGGACTAAACCAGGACCAAACCAGGTCTAAACCAGGACTAAACCAGAAAGGCAAGCCCACATACAGAGAGTTTAGTTTAGTTAGTTATATAATATATCAGACACATTTTACTCAAATACACGGGGAAAAATCAGGTACAGGCCCTTTTAATTTAAGTTAATTTAACTTATTTGGCATTTTACTGACAATAATGAGCCAGTCTGCACGGAGGGCAGTGTACGGGATGTTAACGGGGGCAGCACCCACGGGGGCAGGGGACGGGCAGCTGCTGGACATATGTGCCTCAAATGGGTCAGCTGGACACAGAGGAGGACGACAGGTCAGTACATGAGTAGGGCTGTCAGTTTAACGCATTAATTCCACTACGTTTTAAACAGAACTAAAAAGTAAAATGGGGGGTTATTTTTAACATGTTCATAGTTTTGTCCGTCACTCTGCCCCAGGGCAGCTGTGGCTACAGAAAGAAGCTTACCACAACTAAGTGTGGAGTGAATGAACAATGAACTGTAAAGCGCTTTGGGTGTCATGAAAGGCGCTATATAAACGCTATGAATAATAATAATTATTATTATTTTGAGAAAAAAACAAACAAACAAAAAAAAACAGGTCTAAATCAGGACCAGAACCAAAACAGGTCCTTATTTGGTCCTGGTTTAGTCCTGGTTTGGTCCTGGTTTAGACCCAATTTGGTCCTGGTTTAGACCTAATTTGGTCCTGGTTTAGTCCTGGTTTAGACCCAATTTGGTCCTAGTTTAGTCCTCATTTTGGTCCTGGTTTAGTCCTGATTTGGTCCTGGTTTAGTCCTGGTTTAGGCTAGGGGTGGGTATTGGCAAAGAAGTCACAATTCAATTCGAATCATGATTCATATGCCACGATGCGATACTATCACGATGCATCACGATACTTGAATTATTGCGATGCATTGCAATATATTCGACATACTTCAGTGAAAATGTACCAAAAAAAAAAGAGGATAACTTAAATATCAGTGGCTGTGTATCTGGGTAGTGTCTTCAATTGATACATAACTCTGAGCAACTCAATTCATAACTGAATTTATTGAATAACAAAAACAAATAAACCAAACCAATAACAAAAAAAGTGCATAGGATTTTTTCTAAAACAAAAAATGATGTTCAAACATTTGCCATTTTGGAGGTAGCTACCATCATAACAAACAATACCCTTTCACAAAGAAAAAAGTGCATAGGATAAAAAAAACCTAATAATTAATTAATTTATTTATTAATAATTAATTAATAAATTATTAATTCATATAAATCGATTTTTGACATCAAGAATCGATGCAGTATATTGTGAAAGTTAGTATCACGTGCATTGTCATGACGATTATTTTGCACACCCCTAGTTTAGACCTGATTTGGTCCTGGTTTAGTCCTGGTTTAGACCCGATTTGGTCCTGGTTTAGTCCTGGTTTAGACCCGATTTGGTCCTGGTTTAGTCCTGGTTTAGACCCGATTTGGTCCTGGTTTAGACCTGATTTGTTTCTAGTTTAGTCCTGGTTTAGAACTAAAATACGATTAATTAGATTAATTAATTACAAATCCTGTAATTAATTTGATTTTTTTTCTTAAAGATCCCATGACATGGTACTTCTTGATGCTTTTATATGGCTCCTTAATGGTTCCCTAATACTGTAAATGAATCCTTCTTCAAAATCAACACTCTCTGCATGAGAAACAGAGATAAGATGAGAAAGAGTCATAAATATCTCTCTCAAACTCTTTATTCTGGGCGTTGTTGCTTGAATGCAAATGAGGAGAAAAGAGATGGCCAATAGTAGAGGGTGGGGGCGTGGCCAAACTCTCCGCTCAGAGCTCAGAGCCCACAGCTGATCCATTTCCTTGTTTTTGCACGGGGGGAGAGATTTGAAGCTTTCCATTGAAAAATAAACACATTTCCACATAAAATAAAATTAAACCACTGCTGTTCAAAGGTCCAGAGGCTCAGATAAAGGACTTCCGAGCCTAGAAACACTCGGACGTGCCTCCAGGCAAATAAAAAAATGCATTTCGCATTGCCTAGCGCATTCGCAGTCCAAACTCTCTGGGCGTGATTTACAGAGACGCTGAGTTCAGACAGATGGGGGTGGAACTGCATTTGCATTTCTTTTTTCGATCTGACATCAATAAGGTGCTTTGTTCAAAATCGCCCGTTTGAGCTCCGATTTTTTGTAACGCAGAAAAGGATCGCAAATGCTCAGTTTAGACATTTCACAACTTTTAACCATGGGGGGGGGGGGGGGGGGGGTAAACAGGGTAGGGGAGCTCACATTAACGTTCAAAAACATCAGAAAGTGAAAATTTCATGCCATGGGACCTTTAAATCGCCTGAGTATCTAGTTTCGATTCTAGTTTTAGAACTGAAGAAGCAGCTTGGATGAGCTGTGAAACATATTCGACCAAATAAAGTTTTGTCCAGTTGACAAATTCAGTTTCTCCTTTTGCCGTGGATTTCTAGTTTTAGTATTGATCACTATCTGATTTTTGATGCTTTTGACAATCTACAAGAATCACAGAACTTTTCTTAAAGAGCCACTAAATGCCTTTGCTAGAGTTAACTACGGCCACAGTCAAAATTTGTAAAATCCAACAAAGTGGGCGGTGCTCGGCAGGTGGGTGGTCCATGAGAGCGAGAAAGATCATACGATGCGAGTTTGGCCACAGAGCGCAGCTTTGAGGTTTTAGATTTTTCTCTAACCCTGATGCAAAGAGAGTTAATTGACGACAGCAAGCGTGGCTAAGAGGAGCTCCTCACGTACCGCCTCACGTACCGCCCATAGATCGTGAGCTGATGGTGAGCTGACCGTGAGCTGATCGTGAGCTGACCGTGAGCGGCTGTGCTGGATCTGACTCATTGACCGTTTATCCAACCCGGAAATTCAAACATAGTGGCTGTAGCTGATCCTAAAGAGGTCGGTACAGACACGGCTTTTGACCCCAAAGTCCGATTTTTAACAAATATGCACTAAAATACCAAAACAAGGCCAGGAATAGGTATACACTTGTATTTTAGACCCATTTGCACAGTTAATCAGCAAAAAAAAATGTTTTTTTTGGCATTTAGTGGCTGTTTAAGAATGGTAATTTACTCCAAGACAGCTGTAGTGTGAAATGAAGGTAGAGAAACATTCAACAGTCAAAGGCAGGAAACAAACCCACAACCCGACCACCTCTGTGCGACGCTTCAAACGCTGCTACACCACCAGCGAGAACGTGGTGAGGTAATTCTTCTGCAGAATCCACAAGTGAAATAATTTTGAGATACAAGGTTTTCAGGAGTAATATATTGTACAGTACTCTTAGGCTACATTCACACTGCAGGGCTTAATGCTCAATTCCAATTTTTTTGTGAAATATGTTTTTGCGAGGCCGTTCACATTTCCAATTAAATGCGACTTGTATGTGATCTCCAGTGTGAACGTTAAACTCCCCAAATATGTCCTGCAAGCGCCTTAGAAGATACGATGACGTCACATGCAGCGAACGTGCTCAATGTTTACGGAAGTCGCCTAAAGTTGCTGTCGTACCGGAGCCAGAACATGTACAGCTTATTTGTTTTAAAGGGACAGTGTGTAAGATTTTTACCCGTTAATTACAGAAATTGAAGATACCCATTCAAAAATACAGTGTTTCCCAAGCCTTTTCACTTCAATCATGAAATCAAAGTATTCTGTTGGACTTAGATATACCTGCATAAAAGGGGGATCGTCCCCATATAGAGGCAGCCATTTTGATTACGAGAGCCGCAGAAGGACATTTGGGCTCCACCTTCGCCTTCGGCAAGGCTCGTGGTTTTGGGTAAACAACGACAAGCATGTTGCCGGATCACACGTCGTAATGGATCTAACACGTGTTGTGGACTAAATTGTTTTACTGGATTTTATTCGCTGGATCCTTACGGACAGATTGAGACCAAGTGAAATACTGAGTTTGACCTGTCCAGAGCCTTCAAAGGTAAGCTAAGTAACAAACCTCGTTTTGTGCTTTTCCATGTGCTCGGGGAGTGATTGTTGTGCCGAGAAATGAATTGCATAGTCAAAAAGAGGAGACTGTAAGGTTTCATTTGATGTGTAGATTGTCATGGTACACGATCAGGAATGTGTGCTTTCATGCGAAAAGAAAAAAAAAACAGTGAACGGGACCGCGTTTTATTTATACCGTAGTTGTCGGCGAGGGCTCGCACAGCGCCGGGTGCGCTTCACGCGTTCGTGCGCGGGTACGCGAGCTGTCCGCGTTACGGCGCGCCCGGGTGACCCTTGAGGTCTGCCGTAGCTAAAACAGGAAGTGCAATAGCCACCATCCACCTATGCGCCACGAATCCTACACACTGTAGAATATTAGAATAGAATATTTATTTATTTATTGTCATTGTCGCAAGTACAACGAAATTTGTCCTCTGCATTTAACCCATCCTGTCATCAGGAGCAGTGGGCAGCACATTACTGCGCCCGGGGACCATCTCCTTGGTCAGGAGAATCCTCCCACAGGTGGCTCACGTCACAACGGGCCTCGATGTATCTTCTGCCATGGGGGCTACCAGTGTCCGTTGTGCCCAAGGACACAACCCCGTCAAGAGCGGGATTCGAACCACCAACCCCTGGATCACCAGGCAAGCGCTCTACCACTGAGCTACTGCCGCCCCTGTACCTTTAAGGAGGAGACGGAGAAAGAGAAGGATGAGGTTTTTGGCCACGGCGTTTTGTGGGGCAGTGGCAGCAACGTCCGTAGAAATGAACGTGTGGGTGCAAAGTCGCAGACAAGAGTGGTGGGATTGCTACGTGCTTCACCGCTTCACTGATACGGAGTTCATATACTATTTTCGCATGACGAGAAGAAGGTTTGTGTACATTTGTGAGTGCCTACTTGTACCACTCTCGCTGGAGGAAACACGCCCAGGTCGGATGAATGCGACCTGGCCGTTCAGACTGAAGTCGCATGCCAAAAGATCGGATATATATCGGATTTAGGACCACATATCCAAGTGGCCTGGATCGCATTTGAAAAAATCGGATCTGTGTCGTTCAGACTGTCATTAGAAGATCAGATACAGGTCGCACAGAGGCAAAAAAAATATTTGGGTCACTTCAGGCTGCAGTGTGAACGTAGCCTTACTTGAGTAAAAGTTGCGCTTCCTCTTCCCACTGTGAGTAAATCTAAAGTGAAAATATAAAACGATTTGAACGTTTGTATTTCTTGCAGCGCTCCTTCGAATTATCATTTAGTTTGTCTCATTTTTGTCCACATTTTGCGACTTCACGTTTTATCCTTCACATTACATTAACTGAAAATTATAAATCAGATCTTACGTCCAGACTTGACTTCTACTTTGTACTTATACATGAATATTATTTTGAAGTACTTTTACTTGGCTGCTGTGCCCTCGTCTTCACCCGAAGCATTAAAAGTATCATGTAGCGTACAGTATGTGCATTAGCTTCCACTCTCTCTTCACTCTCTGCTGCGTGCGATCAGGAAGCAGTTCACTTTGCTTTGGAGAATTAAACCTGATCAAATTTTCATGACGTCTTGCAGCTGAACGGCAAAAACGGCACGCTAGCACTGCCCGGGCGCTCGTGTACTTCGATATTATGGACCGCAGCAGATTCAGGCTAACGAGCTATCACCGTCTCGATTCTGACACTAAGGAAGAGACACGTTACTCGATACGATAGCAAGATGATAATTAAAAACAAAAGATGGTGATTTGGTCCTGGTTTAGTTCTGCTTTGGTTCTGGTTTAGTCCTGGTTTAGACCTGGTTTGGTCCTATTTTACTCCTGATTTAGTCCTGGTTTAGACCTGGTTTGATTCTGATTTAGTCCTGGTTTAGACCTGATTTGGTCCTGGTTTAGTCCTGTTTTACTCCTGATTTGGTCCTGGTTTAGACCTAGTTTAGTCCTGGTTTAGACCTGGTTTGATTCTGGTTTAGTCCTGGTTTAGACCTGATTTGGTCCTGGTTTAGTCCTGTTTTACTCCTGATTTGGTCCTGGTTTAGACCTGGTTTAGTCCTGGTTTAGACCTGGTTTGATTCTGGTTTAGTCCTGGTTTAGGCCTGATTTGGTTCTGGTTTAGTCCTGGTTTAGACCTGATTTGGTCCTGGTTTAGTCTTGGTTTAGACCTGATTTGGTTCTGGTTTAGTCCTGGTTTAGACCTGATTTGGTCCTGGTTTAGTCTTGGTTTAGACCTGATTTGGTTCTGGTTTAGTTCTGGTTTAGACCTGGTTTGCTCCTGGTTTAGCCCTGATTTGGTCCTGGTTTAGACCTGGTTTGCTCCTGGTTTGGTCCTGGTTTAGTCCTGGTTTGGTCCTGATTTGGTCCTGGTTTAGTCCTGGTTTATTCCTGATTTGGTCCTGGTTTAGTCCTGGTTTAGACCTGGTTTGCTCCTGGTTTGGTCCTGGTTTAGTCCTGGTTTAGACCTGATTTGGTCCTGGTTTAGTCCTGGTTTGGTCCTGATTTGGCCCTGGTTTGGTCCTGGTTTAGCCCTGATTTGGTCCTGGTTTAGTCCTGGTTTGGTCCTGATTTGGTCCTGGTTTAGTCCTGGTTTAGACCTGATTTGGTTCTGGTTTAGATCTGGTCTGGTCCTGATTTGGTTCTGGATTAGACCTGATTTGGTCCTGGTTTAGTCCTGGTTTAGATCTGGTTTAGACCTAATTTGGTCCTGATTTAGACCTGGTCTGGTCCTGATTTAGTCCTGATTTGGTCCAGATTTAGTCCTGGTTTAGACCTGATTTGGTTCTGGTTTAGTCCTGGTTTAGACCTGGTTTTGGTCCTCGTGTACTTCGATATTATGGACCGCAGCAGATTCAGGCTAACGAGCTATCACCGTCTCGATTCTGACACTAAGGAAGAGACACGTTACTCGATACGATACCAAGACGATAATTAAAAACAAAAGATGATAATTAAAAACAGCCTTTCTTCATATTCTGTCCTGTGAGTGTGACTTTAGTATGAATACCTGCTCAAATGAGTATCTACTTTCAATTCTTGCTGTATTTTAAACTGATTTCCGACACTTTCGACAACTCTACCCATGACCCAATTATGTATTCTGTTATCTATTAATCGTCGATTTTAATTCCTGGTTTAATACTTCTTTCTAATCTTTCATTAGGGCTGAAATTATGAAAAAATAATTTTAAAATAATAAGTAAGTGTCTTGCCCAAGAGCACAACAACAGTATACAAACCAGGCAGAGGGAAGTTAGTGGACTTTGCGATAAAAATGTTTTTTACCAAAGAGTTTGATATTCAGTCGTATCGTGAATGGTCAGTAAAATCGTGCGGTTTGAGGCAGAGACGTGAGGAAGTAGTTTGACTTTTTTAAGGTAAACGATTTAATGAGCCAGCCGACTTTTCAGAGCTTTTAACCATGTTATTATAGACGTTTCCCCTTCTCACCGACCCTCTCGAAGTTCAGAGTGATTTCGGTAATCTTTATTCTCTTAATTTATTTTATTTTTTATTTATTTGATTGGGACAGAGCATGTTAAAGGTCCCATGGCATGAAATTTTCACTTTCTGAGGTTTTTGAACGTTAATGTGAGCTCCCCTACCCTGTTTAGCCCCCCCCCCCCCCATGGCTAAAAGATGCGAAATGTCTAAACTGAGCATTTGCGGTCCTTTTCTGCGTTAGAAAAAAACACAGCTCAAACGGGCGATTCTGAACAAGGCAACTATGTGACGTCACATCGAAAAATGCAGCTCCACCCCCCGTCTGTGTCTCTACTCAGCGTCTCTGTAAATCACGCCCAGAGAGTTTGGACTGCGAAGGAGCTACGCAATGCGAAATGCATTTTTTTATTTGCCTGGAGGCACGTGCGAGTGTTTCTAGGCTCGGAAGTCCTTTATCTGAGCCTGTGGACATCTGAAACAGCAGTGGTTTCATTTTATTTTCTGTGGAAATGTGTTTATTTTTCAATGGAACGCTTCTCATCTCTTCCTCCACGCAAAAACGCGGAAGTGGGGCCAGCGCACAGCGCACAGCTGAAGAGGAAAGAGCGGAGAGTTTGGCCACGCCCCCACCCGCTACTCTGGCCTATCTCTGTCCTCCTCATTTGCATTCAAGCAACAACGCCCATAATGGAGTGTTCCAGAGAGATATTTATGACTCTTTCTCATCTTATCTCTCTTTCTCATGCACTGAGTCTTGATTTTGAAGAAGGATTCATTTACAGTATTAGGGAACCATTAAGGCGCCATATAAAAGCATCAAGAAGTACCATGTCATGGGACCTTTAATGGACAAACACGACGCAACATGAACGTAAACACACCGGATTGTAATTTCCATCTGTTGTCCCAAAGGGCCGGGGTCACACAGGGCCAAATAAAAAAATATTGCACACTAGTTTCTAGTCAAAGATGCAATTTTGCCCGTTGAATTCCTGTTTTACCGCCATCGGTACATATCCACTGCTCTGTGATAAGTGTAGGGTTTGGCAGTGCCGCGTAGTCATTTTGGTACAAATGAAAAAAAATATAAAAAAGCATCTGTGGTTTGCTGGTGTGATGTGTAGCTGTCCACGGGAGGGGCCCACAGCTTGCGGTGCTTTGTTGTGACGACGTTTACGGCGATGTCAGCTCCCATTGGACATCGCAGTTTTATAAAACGGAAGTCAGTTTCTTTTACTAAGTCATTTTAGATGAACATTGTGATCCACGGGTGTCGTAACCCTAACCCAACCCTAACCCTAACCCTAATCACACCTAAGCCTTTTGGCAGTGCCTTAACCTGCAGGTAGGGGACACATACAACACCTACTAACGCCGATCCCCACTGCCATATTTGTATACTGTTGTTGTGTCCATTAGCGTGACACGTAAGCCGACACCTAACTCCTCATGATGGTGGTTTGAACTGAAATTTGACTATACAGCCCCATCTGTTCAGAAGCAAAACTCAGTAAGGTTTCAGTGTGGATCTGGCTGACTTTTGTACTTGCTTCATTTGTTTTTCGCGTTTTTCGATTCCAAAATCAGGAAATCAGGAATAAACCAGGATCAAATCAGGACTAAATAAGGACCAGACCAGGTCTAATCTAGGACCAAATCAGGAATAAACCAGGACCAAATCAGGAATAAATCAGGACTAAACCAGAACCAAATCAGGAATAATTAAAGACCAGACCAGGTCTAAACTAGGACCAAATCAGGACTAAACCGGGACCAAATCAGGTCTAAACCAGGACTAAACCAGAACCAAATCAGGTCTAAACAAGGACTAAACTAGGTCTAAACCGGACCAAATCAGGACTAAAACAGGACTAAACTAGGTCTAAACCAGGACCAAATCAGGTCTAAGCCAGGACTAAACCAGGACCAAATCAGGTCTAAACCAGAACCAAATCAGGTCTAAACCAGGACTAAACTAGGTCTAAACCAGGACCAAATCAGGACTAAAACAGGACTAAACCAGGTCTAAACCAGGACTAAACCAGAACCAAATCATGTCTAAACCAGGACTAAACTAGGTCTAAACCAGGACCAAATCAGTACTAAAACAGGACCAAACCAGGACCAAATCAGGTCTAAACCAGGACTAAACTTGGTCTAAACCAGGACCAAATCAGGTCTAATCCAAGACTAAACCAGGACCAAATCAGGTCTAAACCAGGACTAAATCAGGACCAAATCAGGTCTAACCCAGGACTAAACTAGGTCTAAACCAGGACCAAATCAGGACTAAATAACGACCAGACAGTTCTAAACCAGGAGCAAATCAGGACTAAACCAGGACCAAATCAGGTCTAAACAAGGACTAAACTAGGTCTAAACCAGGATTAAACTAGGTCTAAACCAGGACCAAATCAGGACTAAATAAGGACCAGACAGTTCTAAACCAGAAGCAAATCAGGACTAAACCAGGACCAAATCAGGTCTAAACCAGGACTAAACCAGAACCAAATCAGGTCTAAACCAGGACTAAACTAGGTCTAAACCAAGACCAAATCAGGACTAAAACAGGACCAAACCAGGTCTAAACCAAGACTAAACCAGGACCAAATCAGGTCTAAACCAGTTCAGCCCATACCCAACTCCTCACGATGGTGGTTTGAACTGAAATTTGACTAAACAGCCCGATCTGTCGAGAAGCGAATCTCAGTAAGGTTTCAGTGTGAGCCTAGAAAAGCACCTGCCCTCGTATCCATCACAGGTTTCACTGTGCGATACCTACAGCTGCAGCACTCTGACTCATGATGGTGGTTTGAATGGAAATTTGACTAAACAACCGAATCTGCCAAGAAGCGAAACTCAATAAGGTTTCAGTGTGGATCTGGACACCTGCATTTTGTACTGCTTCATTTGTTTTTCGCGTTTTTCAATTCCTGGTTTTCTACGTATCTACTGCATGTTTTTTGCACTCTTTCTTCAGACAAAAGAATGGGATTTTTCAACATTAAAAGGTAATACTTTCTTTACTATTCCCATGTGGTCTTTTATCTGCGTTTACCTCAATGGTCCAGGGGCGTATTCTAGTCTACTGTATGTGCTCTTACATTCATTCTGATACAGCTCAAGATCATTCCAAAGCTACATCCCTGGAAAAAAATAAGAACCCACTGCATTTTTTTATGAAATCAGCATCCCTACATGTATTACAGCCATTCCATTCCAGCGTCTGTTGAATTCCAACACAAACACAAAGCTGAGCTACTTCAGTTCTTGCACCAGGAGTGGAATAAAGTCACCCAAGAACAATGTGAAAGACGGGGACTAAACCAGGTCTGAGCCAAGACTAAACCAGGTCTAAACTAGGACTAAACCAGGTTAAAAAGGGGACTAAACCAGGACTAAACTAGAATTAAATCAGGACTAAACTTGGACTGAGCCAGGACTAAACTAAGACTAAACCAGGACTAAACCAAGTCTAAACCAGGTCTAAACTAGGACCCAAGAACAATGTGAAAGACTTGTGGAGAGCATGCCAAGACGCATGAAAGCTGTGATTAAAAATAAGGGTTATTGCACCAAATATTGATTTGTGAACTCTTCTTTAGTGTAAACATTAGTATTATGTTGTTTTAAAATGAATTTGATCTTGTTTCTTTGCATTGTTTGAGGTCTGAAAACATGGATCTTTTTTGTTATTTTGACCCTTTGTCATTTTCTGCAAATAAATGCTCTAAACAATCATATTTTTATTTGGAATTTGGGGGAAATGTTGTCAGTAGTTTATAGACTCAAACAAAAATGTTCCTTTTGCCCAAACGCAAATCTATAAGTAGTAAAAACAGAAAAACTGATCATTTTGCAGTGGTCTCTTATTTTTTTCCCAGAGCTGTATCTGTGTAATTCCACAGTGGTC
This sequence comes from Paratrypauchen microcephalus, assembly GCA_036785185.1. Lineage (NCBI taxonomy): Eukaryota > Metazoa > Chordata > Actinopteri > Gobiiformes > Gobiidae > Paratrypauchen > Paratrypauchen microcephalus. The sequence goes on along the minus strand of JAVJIX010000122.1, from coordinate 1,156,872 downwards.
CATGGGCGTATACTCGTCTATGTGCTCTTATACTTATTCTGATACAGCTCAAAATCATTCTAAAACTATTCAGGAAAGCTTCATTTCTGTCCTTACTATTCATTTTTCATAATTTCAGCCCTAATGAAAGATTACGAAGAAGTATTAAACCAGGAATTAAATCGACAATTAGTAGATAAGAGAATACATATACATGGGTCATGGGTAGAGTTGTCAAAAGTATCAAAAATCTATGTTTAAAATACAGTAAGTTGTGAAAGTAGATACTCATTTGAGCAGGTATTCGCACTAAAGTCACACTCACAGGACAGAATTCTATTGTCTAAAGAAAGATTATTTTTAATTATCATCTTGGTATCCATATCGAGTAGCGTGTCTATTCCTTTTTCAGCATTAAATGGTAGTAATTTCTTTTATATTAACATGTTTCCTTATGTCTGTGTGGTCCAGTAGGTTCCATAGTGGTCCATGGGCGTATACTCGTCTATGTGCTCTTATACTTGTTCTGATTCAGCTGAAAATCATTCTAAAACTATTCAGGAAAGCTTCATTTCTGTCCTGTCAATGTGACTTTTTTTGTATCGACACCTGCTCAAATGTCTATTTTCGACACTAGCTTTTGCAATACTTCGCTTTACTATCTGATTTTCGATACTTTTGACAACGCTACGCTCCAGTCGACTGATAATGAGCCTAACCCACATCCTCCTTCGTGAGAGGAGGCGACGGGGCTAACCACTCTGCCGCAGTAACAGCGTATTGTCTCAAATGCAGGCAGTGACATATTTATCCCCGGCTCCTCACGGAAAATTCGCCCATTTTTGCTCCATAACCCGGGGCCCTCGTATCCATCACGGCTTTCACCGCGTGATGCCTACAGCTGCGGCGCTCTGACTCTCGTGATGGTGGTTTAAATTGAAATTTGACAAAACAGTCCCATCTGTCAAGAAGGGAAACTCAATAAGGTTTCAGTGCGGATCTGGGAAAAGAACCTGCGTTTTTGTACTTGCATAAATTGTTTTTCGTTTTTCCAATTGGGATTTTCAGTGTTTTTACGACGGGAACTGTATGTAGCCAGAGCTTTTACAGATATAAAAAAGGTACAACTAAACGTGGGATGCCAGTAGGGCTGTCAAAGGTATTAAAAATATTTATATTATTCGATATTAGTCATATTCACAGGATAAAAATGAAGCTTCTGAAGCTCCTGAATACAAGAGACCACTGCAAAATGATCAGTTTTTCCTGATTTTACTACTTATAGGTATGTGTTTGGGCAAAAGGAACATTTTTAGACTTAGACTGTTAAACTTAAACTGTTTTGGGTACAGTCACTCACTCATCAAATATAATATATATAACAGAATGTAGGAAGGATAAAAAAGGGGAAAAAAAGAAGATGGAAATGAAAAAAAATAGATGGAATAGCAACCAAAGAGCAATAGACCAGTGTCAGATGAGACATAATTATATACATACATTATATAATTATATACATTGTTCTTGGGTGACTTTATTCCACTCCTGGTGCAAGAACTGAAGTAGCTCAGCTTTGTGTTTGTGTTGGAATTCAACAGACGCTGGAATGGAATGGCTGTAATACATGTCGAGATGCTGATTTCAGAAAAAAATGCAGTGGTCTCTTATTTTTTTCCAGGGATATATAAGGAAACATGGGAATAGAAAAGAAAGTACTACCGTTTAATGTTGAAAAATCCCATTCTATTGTCTAAAGAAAGAGTGAGAGGAACATGCAGTAAATACATAGAAAACCAGGAATCGAAAAATGCGAAAATTACAAATATTACAGATATCCACCTTATTCTTTTTGTCTCTAAATCCTCCTAAATCGGACTTTCTTGGTTAAATGGGGATCCCATTCATTTCAATGGAGAATTTGGGAAAGGTTTTGGTGCTAAAATATGACATAAAGTAGGTTCATTTGTATAAAATTCTGGAATAAGGTGAATAAGGCCACAAAGAAAGTACTGAATTTTCATGCTGATTGTTTAGAATCCAAAGCAACTGATAACTGATAACCTCTGCCGATATTTTCAAGCCAATATGTAGGGCCAATGTTGATTATTTTCCACAAATTATGCTATTTAAATTTACTACAAACTCACCCACAGACATGTTTTGTTTTTACCACAAACCTATAAGGGCACTGTGCAGTCACATTGTGTGTGGTTATTTCTTACTATGAAAGTCTTTAAATAAGGATTTGTGTGGTTTTTAGGCAACAGATCAACCAAAACAAAATATCTGCCTGTGCTGGAGACACTGGTCTACAAGCAAAATGCTTCCGGAACAAAAGTAGTGAAATTTTTCTTGGTTTAGGTCACTCATAAAGAAAAAGTAAGTCAGAAGTGCTGATTGGATATAGTTTCCAAGATATAGTATTGGGTCAAAATAGGAAATTTATGCTAAATAAGGCAAAATAAGGCAAAAACGGTAGTACAGTGTGTCTACAAGCAACAGTTCTATCTGAAAGCCTGTCTGCACATTCATATACATTCATTTTAATATGCCTAGAACAGGGGTCGGCAACCTTTACCACTCAAAGAGCCATTTGGACCTGTTTCACACAGTAAAGAAAACACTGGGAGCCACAAAACCCTTTTGAAATTTAAAATGAAATAACACTGCATATAAGGGCTTTTTTTTTGCCTTTGTGCCATAGAATTACATTGTGAAAATGAATGAACTAAAATAAAATACATTTTAATTAAATACAGTGGTCCCTCGCTATATCGTGGTTCACTTTTCGCGGCCTCGCTGTTTTACCGATTTTTTTATTCCAATTTTTTTTTATAGTGTATCAACGCGCATTTCTGCGTCCTGATTGGCTAAGGGACTGTAGACCTTTGCTGATTCTTCAATCATTCTCCTCTGTGCCGTGTCTCCTGCACAGTACAGAATGTGTTCAGTTTGCCAGATTTATATAAATATTCAATCGCTCGCAGTGTGACTCTGAAGTGCTGTATGTTTGCAAGTTTTCTCCCCGACAAAACCCGCGACAGCGAAGCGGCGCCAGGACGAAGAGGCTCGGTCAGAGTAACTGTGAAATACACGTGATATGTTTAGGGCCTGAAAACAGGTTTGGATCTTTGGTTTCATTCAATAATACTGTGCTTTTTTTGTTGAAAATCTACAAAAGAGAGAAATGTGAGAAAATGTTAATGCCAGTCTGAGAAAAGTGTAGAATGTGTGTTATTTTTAGAACGTATCCGCCGCTATAAACAACGGACCGCTGTACTGAGCCGCATCAGAAGGATCAAAGAGCCGCATGTGACTCCGGAGCCGCGGGTTGCCGACCCCTGCTCTAGAGTTTTAACATCAAATATTTTTTGATTTCACATAAGAGAGATGCCTCGAAATTGTGTGCGCCTGATGTCTTAAAGGGACAGTGTGTAAGATTTTTACCCGTTAATTACCGAAATTGAAGATACCCATTCAAAAATACATTGTTTTCCAAGCCTTTTCACTTCCATCATGAAATCAAAGTATTCTTTTGGACTTAGATATAGTCACATAAAAGGGGGATCTTCCCCATATAGAGGCAGCCATTTTGATTACGAGAGCCGCAGAAGGACATTTGGGCTCCGCCTTCGCCTTCGGCAAGGCTCGTGGTTTTGGGTAAACAACACAAGCATGCTGCTGGATCAGACGTCGTAATGGATCTAACACGTGTTTTGGACTAAATTGTTTTACTGGATTTTATTCGCTGGATCCTTACGGACAGATTGAGACCAAGTTTATGGTGAAATACTGAGTTTGACCTGTGCAGAGCCTTCAAAGGTAAGCTAAGTAACAAACCTTGTTTTTCTTAAGATGCGTGAAAAGTCCCTCAGTCGTCCAGGTAGAATCCATGATAAAAGGAGAAGTTCAATTTGTCAACTGGACAAGGCAGCTGACGAAGCCTCTCGGATGAGCGGCGAAACGTTTTCAACCAAACAAACTTTGTCCAGTTGACAAATTGAACTTCTCCTTTGATCACAAACCTCGTTTTGTGCTTTTCCATATAAAAGCCCCATGTGCTCGGGGAGTGATTGTTCTGCCGGTTAATGAATTGCATAGTCAAAAAGAGGAGACTGTAAGGTTTCATTTGATATGTAGATTGTCATGGTACACGATCAGGAATGTGTGCTTTCATGCGAAAAGGAAAAAAAAAACAGTGAACGGGACCGCGTTTTATTTATACCGTAGTTGTCGGCGAGGGCTCGCACAGCGCCGGGTGCGCGCGGGTACGCGAGCTGTCTGCGTTATGGCGCGCCCGGGTGACCCTCGAGGTTTGCCGTAGCCAAAAGAGGAAGTGCAATAGCACCATCCACCTATGCGCCACGAATCTTACACACTGTACCTTTAAGATTTTTCTTGTTTATTTCTTGACGGATAAAGAAGTGCAAGTTAAATACTTTCCAAATATAAATATTATTTTTAAGCAAAAATGCCTAAATCTATTGTATAAACAGATGAGATTTTGATGTAAAACAATATCATTACATATCTTGAATACATTAGCTAACCAGCACAGTTATCAATAGATTTTCAGTACATTTTATCAATATAAATGAGATTTAGCCACTTTTATCTCGGAAGCAGAAAAAAATTGTAGACCAGTGAGACTGAAAACCAAAAGCTGATACGCTAAAAAGTCCAAATATCGGTCCGGTATATTGGTCTGTCTCTAGAAAGTTGCATGATTTAATGTTGGAAATCACATTCTACGGTCTAAAGAAAGAACGTTTTTGGTATCAACTCTATTCCTTCGTATCAAAAGTTTGACATTTTCGTATGGTGACGACAGTGGAGTGTGCACGTCCTTCCTGTTGCGGTGGCCGTGGTTATCCTGTCTCCGCCTCTCAGTGAGAAAGTTGTGGGTTAGACTCAGGATCTCTCTATTTACTTTGTCAGCAGTAACAACAAATAATCCAACATATGCGCAAATAAACCGTCTCATGCGCAGTCATATCCTCACAAGTATATGACTTCCTCTATCTAGAGACAAACTTCCTCTTTCTAGAGACAAACTAAATTATGAAAATGAAACAAAATTGTCAAAAAAATAAACATTATACTTTATACTCAATCACTTTACCACCTCCACCACTCTTACCGTAGACCGTACCGTGTGTTAATCAATTTCAATTTCATTCGTTCTGATAAAACTCAAAATAATACTAAAACTCTACAGGAAAGCTCACTGTTTTTCCTGTTGATTATTTTATTTTATTATTATTATTATTTTTGCAGTATTGATACTATTGTTTTGTTTTAGTATCGATATTAGTATTTGATTTTCAATACTTTGACAACCAGTTCAGAATGATAAACGAACACCTTGAATATCTGATTCTGTTTAATAGCCTAGAGTTTAATTTTCATATTGACGCTCCAACCCAGCTTTTACAGTTCTGATACCGATTTTGATACTAAAGCTTTGAGTATCTGCCAATTACAAATATCAACCGATACCAGGGACTGAAAGCAGCATTTATTTTCTTTAAACTAAACCTAAAATCGATCCAAATGTTTACATTATCAGACTTTCTGGGCCGACGATGACCAGCAAATAGTTTTATTAGTCGATATCCGATCCATTAAGTTTCTCTAATTTAGCATCCCTTCATGAAACAAACATAAATAATGACAAATATATTTTTTAAAGTGTCTATACTGACTACAATATTGCAGATCAGTTACACAGCCGTTTTTTTGTTTCCATAAAATTAATTTTCTAATTTTTCTTTTGTATCTGCCGATTACAAATATCAACTGATACCTGGGCAGAGACTGAAAACAGCATTTATTTCCTTTAAACCAGAGGTCTTCAACAGGGGGGTCGCGACCCCTAGGGGGGTCACGGAGGTACTGCAGGGGGGGTCGCGAAATCTGTTGATTTCACTTTAAAATAATATAATTTTATATTTTATAGTGTAAAATACAATATTAACCTGTGTATTATTTCCTTGTATTGGATGTACCATAACAGAGTAGCAATGTTTATACATGACACTAAGCTCAATTTAATATAAAACACAATTCTATGCCGTATATATAGTAGGGGGTCCCTGGCCCAGTTCGCCATCTGTTTGGGGGTCCCTGGCCTGAAAAACATTGAAGACCCCTGCTTTAAAGGAAAAGTAACGTTATTTTACAATCTGAGCCTTCTTTCGGTAATAAAACAAGTCGTTTGACTCACCCATATCACGTTCGTGTCATTTGGAGCTGTTTGAAGAAAGTTATGTTGTGGCGTTTCCGTTAGCATTTGTTAGCATTTGTATTCGGGGCATTACTTTGCGGTCTCCAAATAACAAACTTTAGCACTTTTCAAATCATAGAAGCCCGATGTCTTAATGGAAGATTTCGTTTGAAGCAAAAGTGGCCTGTAATCCGAGGTTTATCCATAGTTTTCAGCTTTGCGTTTCATGTTTGGGGCCCAGGAGCAGTCCGCGCATGCGCACTGGCGTCCTCATCTACTCGAAACTATGGCTAAATCTCGGATTACAGGCCACTTTTTGCTTCAAACGAAATTTTTCATTAAGACATCGGGCTTCTATGATTTGAAAAGTGCTAAAGTTTGTGTTATTTGGACACCGCAAAGTAATGCCCCGAGCAAATGATACAGCACCATGTTAAGAATACGGGATCATTAGTAGAACAGAACGGCTCAACATAAGTTCTGCGATACTGCTCCAATTGACAGAAAAATGCTATGGGTGAGTAAAACGACTTGTTTTATTGCCGAAAGAAGGCTCAGATTGTAAAAAAACGTTAATTTGCCTTTAAACTAAACCAAAATAAGACCAAATTGATCCAAATGTTTACATTATCAGACTTTCTGGGTCAACAACAACCAGCAGATAGTTTAATTACATGAACGTATATGCCAAACTAGAATATCAACTGAACCGATTGATTAGTATTTGATTTTCAATACTTTGTCAACCCGTTCAGTATTATAACAACCTTGAATAACTGAGTCATTCTGTTTAATAGCCTAGAGTTTAATTTTTGTATGCATACTCCACTCCAGCTTTTACAGATTCGATTCCAATTTGGATACTTAAGCTTTGAGTATCTGCCGATTACAGATATCAACCGATACCAGGGCAGACATTAAAAAAACAAAAAAAAACAGCATTTATTTCCTTTAAACTAAACCAAAATACGACTAAATTGATCCAAATGTTTACATGATCAGACTTTCTGGGCCGACGACAACCAACAAATAGTTTTATTACACGAATTTATATGCCAAACTAGATGATCGACAACCGGACAAATCGATATCTGATCCATCAAAGTTTGTCAAGTCCATTTAAATCATGACAAATGTATTTTTAAAAGTGTCTACACTGAGTACAATATTGCACATCAGTTACACAGCTGTTTTTTTCTTTCCATACATTTTTTTTTTTTTTTTTTCAAATATCTTCACCTACATTTTTGTGTTGTTTTCCCAATAGCCAACGCGAGATAAACTCAGATAAATTCAGATAAACTGACCCAGACCAAAAACATTGCGCTAAAACCCAGTCCCGTCGCTAAATTGTGCGCATTTTCCGTATAATCCGTAAGGTGCGCGCCACACCGGAGCACAGCGCGCATTGATTGATGGACAGCCTGGGTGTAATGGAGGGGAGGGCGGGGAGGCTAAATGAATAATGGGCATGTAGCGGGGTCGAGGAGACGTGCGACGCGGCTTGCACCTTACCTCCACCCCGCTGTGTCTCTTCTCCACCGTCCCCGGTCTCCTCCCCGGGGCTTCGGCTAACGCTGCTGCTGCTGCGGCTGCTGCGGGCTGCCGGAGCGCCTGGAACCCGCCGTGTGTCCGCGCCTCGCCCGCTCCTCCGCCGTGTCCTCCGCAAACCCGTCCATCACTGTCTGGTTAAAGCCCGGAAAGATGCGCTGGAGCTGCGGGGAGGCGTGTTGTGTTGTGGTCCTCCTCCTCCTCCTCCTCTTCTTCCTCCTCTTCTTCCCCTGCGCTTTGTGCGTCGGGGGGGTAAAAAACAAGCAGGATTCCGCTGCTCAGCCAAAAAAATGTTCGCTCTGTTTTGTGTGTGTTTTGGCCAAGTTGTTTGATTTAAATCTTATTGGATTAAAAAATATCCTCCAGATGCTAAAAATAAAAATGAAAAACGCCTCACGAGTAACGCCGCCGCACGATGCTCACGCGCTCTGGGAACGGCACAATTTTAATTAAAAAATCATATCCTCTCACATTTCAATCTCATGTCCTTTTCAGCAAATAAACAAAAATAATACACCTATTGTTTATCATTCCTGAATATTCCGTCACGTTTCGCTTCGTAAAAAAGAAAAAAACTAAAACATCCACAAAGCTCCGGTGGCTTCTTCTTCTTCTTCTTCTTCTTCTCCGACGCCTGTCAGCCTGCGCAGCCGGCTCAGGGAGCTCGCATCCCGGGCAGCCTGGCGGTGAGGCGCCGCTACACTGACGGAGCGCCCCGACGTCACCGCATTCTTAGCGGAGGGGTCACGTGACGCGGCCGGGGCTCGTTCACGGGATGCGCGTAAAAAGCGGCGCAGTCCCGGAGCGGGACCGGACACCTCCGCAGGCCACGGCACCGAATTAGAAACTACGAGGAGGAGCAGCGAGTGTTTTTTATGAACAAACACCAGGATCTGAGGAAATGTGAGATTTAACCGTTTCAGAGACAAACTTCCTTCACCATAAACTTAGACTCAGTCCAGATGAAGCAGATGCAGAGGAGAAGGTCAGAGGAGAAGGTCAGAGGAGAAGGTCAGAGGAGAAGGTCAGAGAAGTAGATGATGCAGTTGGAAGGGTCAGAGTTTTGGATAATCCTTATCCACTGTATAGTCCATCCATCCATCCATCCATTTTCTTCCGCTTATCTGGGGCCGGGTTGCGGGGGCAACAGTCTAGGCAGGGACGCCCGAACCTCCTTCACCACAGACACTTCCTCCAGCTCCTCCGGGGGGACCCCACGGCGTTCCCAGGCCAGCCGGGAGACATAGTCCCTCCAGCGTGTCCTGGGTCTTCCCCGGGGCCTCCTTCCAGTGGAACATGCCCGGAACACCTCCCGAGGGAGGCGTCCAGGAGGCATCCGGAACAGTCCTGGTTTAGTCCTGTTTTAGTCCTTATTTAGTCCTGCTTAGTCCTGCTTTAGTCCTGTTTTTGTCCTGTTTTAGTCCTGTTTTAGTCCTGGTTTAGTCCTGTTTTTGTCCTGTTTTTGTCCTGCTTTAGTCCTGCTTTAGCCCTGCTTTAGTCCTGCTTTAGTCCTGTTTTTAGTCCTGGTTTAGTCATGTTTTTGTCCTGTTTTAGTCCTGGTTTAGTCCTGGTTTTGTCCTGTTTTAATCCTGGTTTAGTCCTGCTTTAGTCCTGTTTTGTCCTGTTTTTGTCCTGGTTTAGTCCTGCTTTAGTCCTGTTTTAGTCCTGTTTTAGTCCTGGTCTGTAGTCCGGAACAGACGCCCGAGCCACCTCAGCTGCTCCTCTCGACGTGGAGGAGCAGCGGCTCTACTCCGAGCTCCTCCCATGTGACTGAGCTCCTCACTCTATCTCTAAGGCAGCGCCCAGCCACTCTGCGGAGGAAACTCATTTCGGCCGCTTGTATCTGCGATCTCGTCTTTTCGGTCATTACCCAGAGCTCATGACCATAGGTGAGGGGAGGAACATAGATTGACCGGTAAATTCACCACAACGGTCCAGTACAGCGACCGCATCACCGCCGACGCTGCACCGATCCGCCTGTCAATCTCACGCTCTATCTCGGGATCTTGTTCTGTATAGTCCAGACGTGCAATATTTTTTCCCATACTCTCCTAGTTACTGTTTTATTATTATTACTTATTTTATTTTATTCTTACTGCGCGCACTTTTCTTTCTTGTTCAAACTGTCTCTGCCTGGAGCTACTGGGGCAAGTAAATTTGTCCTATGTGAGATCAATAAAGGTCGTTTTCACACCAGGAAAGTCCGATAGTTCACTTGCTTTGGTCAGGACCAAATTTTTTTAAATATATTTTTTTATTTTGCTGCGGTTCGCTTTCACACTGCAGTTTTTTTTTGTAAGTGGACCAACATCTATAAACAAAACCACGTGTGCTGAGGTCGTTCAGCCATTGGACAGAAATGAGCCGTGTCCAAACGCAGTGTCCAAACACGTGAAGGAGGAGAATCATGGTGTTACGTGCTGTTTTCAATCTAGCCTTAGCGATATGGTTTGTCCAGTTTTTACAGTTCGCACAAATGTTTGAGCAGCATCGTGAGGTTTACACTATTTTACAATCAATTTCCAAATGACGAAGACACAGGGCGAGACGACTACAGAGGACAGCGCTCATGTGCGCATCAAGTTGTGACTCGTCTTCGTTTAGTTTCGTTTCGTCAGCCTCGGTTTCCCATAAAGCTCGACATACGACGGGAGCTTGTTAAGTACAAAAAGCCAACTTGTGTCGGATCGAGTCCGGTCTGCATTCTCACCTCAAACGAACCGCACCAGGATTCGAATGGAACCGTGCCGAGACCGAGCTTTTTAGGTGGTCTCGGTTCGCTTGTTTGCTCCGGATCGAGATTTTTGGTTTTTATTCACACAGCCCAAAAGGTCCAAATCAAAGGAGCAAACGAACCGTGTGAAAACAACCTAAGTCTTATCTTATCTTATCTGTTATTGTCCTGCATTTGCCTGTTTCAAATGTCATTAAAAAAATAGTTGAGACCAAGTCTGAAGTAAATCTCAAGTCCTTGAGCACAAATCCAGGATTTAAGTCAGAGACAGGAAAGTCAAAGCAGAGTCCTCGTCCTCTGCTTTGAGGAAGGACTGGATACTGCTTGTATTTGTGTAATTTTATGTGTTTTAAATTGTACTAGAAAATAGAGTTGGTCCATATCTTTGTTGGAGGACGGTGCAGACACCAGATGGGGAACAGCCTCAGTCTCTACAGCTGCGTCAGTGACCGTGGGACCGGGGCCAGGACCGGGGCCGGGGGCCGATCTCCAGGCTCAGTGTGGAGAACCAAGTGAAAACATGTACCAAGAATGTGGATTCTGAGTTCACTTCTTGAGTATCTGGACTGTTACTATTTCATTTGGTCATATTCCGAACACAGTTACTTTCCTAAAATCAAAGGAACACACGGTGGTTCTTGATCACATTATTTATTCTTCAAACTAAACTAAATTATTCTGAAAAACCGAAATCGCAGCTCTGGTGGTGAAGCATGTCAGAGACAACGTAAATTCACTTTACTGTACTGTCTTTAAAAAAAGAACCCAAGAAGTTAAAATGTCAGAGACAGGAAAAGAGTCAGAGGAGCAGAGGATACCATAATGTCCATATTTCCCCTGCGCTCCTGAATGCACCATCGCTCCTCTGTCTTCTGCCTCTTGTGTGTAGCCTTTAAATATCCGATGGAATTGACGAGGAGGAGGAGGAGGAGGAGGGACCGGCGTATCTGCGGTATTCCACGCGCTCCGTTCTGTGGCATATTTCCACATTAGGTTAATTACTGTTATTACCTGCAGTGGTAATCTACATATAATTACAGCTTTAAGACGACAACAGGCTCTACCCCGAGTGCTCCAGGAGACGTAAAGGTAAAGTGTTTATTGTAAAACGCCGTATTTTCACTCAGATTAAACGGGATTTACCGGGATTTTTCTCATGTAATAAAGTTAAATTAAGTTTCTGCCTCGCCTCAGTTCAGATGTTTCAAAAGCAGCTCCTGAGGTCAAAATGAGACGTTTGTAAAGTGTTTTTATCGTCCACGAACCAGGAACCTGGACTTAGACGAACTTTATTGATCCACAAGGGAAAGGGAACGTCAGCCGAAAGGCAAAGCTCTCGATTTACCGTCGATCTACGCTCCTCCCCTCACCTATGGTCATGAGCTCTGGGTAATGACCGAAAGGACGAGATCGCCGATACAAGCGGCCGAAATGAGTTTCCTCCGCAGAGTGGCTGGGCGCTCCCTTAGAGATAGGGTGAAGAGCTCCGTCACACGGGAGGAGCTCGGAGTAGAGCCGCTGCTTCTCCACGTCGAGAGGAGCAGCTGAGGTGGCTCGAGCGTCTGTTCCGGACTACAGACCAGGACTAAACCAGGACTAAACCAGGACTAAAGCAGGACTAAACCAGGACTAAAACAGGACTAAACCAGGACTAAAGCAGGACTAAAAGAGGACTAAACCATGACTAAAACAGGACTAAAACAGGACTAAACCAGGACTAAACCAGGACTAAACCAGGACTAAAACAGGACTAAAACAGGACTAAAACAGGACTAAAGCAGGACTAAAGCAGGACTAAAACAGGACTAAAACAGGACTAAACCAGGACTAAACCATGACTAAAACAGGACTAAAACAGGACTAAAGCAGGACTAAAGCAGGACTAAAACAGGACTAAAACAGGACTAAAGCAGGACTAAAACAGGACTAAACCAGGACTAAAGCAGGACTAAAGCAGGACTAAAACAGGACTAAAACAGGACTAAAGCAGGACTAAAGCAGGACTAAAACAGGACTAAAGCAGGACTAAAACAGGACTAAAGCAGGACTAAAACAGGACTAAAGCAGGACTAAAGCAGGACTAAAACAGGACTAAAGCAGGACTAAAGCAGGACTAAAACAGGACTAAAGCAGGACTAAAACAGGACTAAAGCAGGACTAAAGCAGGACTAAAACAGGACTAAAACAGGACTAAAACAGGACTAAAACAGGACTAAAGCAGGACTAAAACAGTGTGTGTGGTGTGCTGCTTTCAAATGGCCACAAATTCTTCGTTCTCAGACGTCCATGTGTAAGGCATCGTTGGAAAGCTTACGATCTACTGTTCCCAAATCATTTCCCTTGTGGATCAATAAAGTGTGCATTGTGTCACTATGGTGACTGCCAAAACTCTGCCATAGACACACATCCATTACCCCCCAGTATGACGATTACGGGAGGGCATCTGGCGCACAGGGAGGAGCACGGGAGGGCATCTGACGGGCGGTGAAAGCGTCTCATGTTGCGGTGTAAATATTGTACGATATTTCCGGATCAGAGCTGCAGGGTGTGAATAATTGATCCAAGCAGAGTGTGCGCGGGTTTCACTGACACTCGTCGAGGTGCACTGCGTAACTTTTCCCTTGGGGGTCCGTCACCTGCTCGTTTCTATGGATACGTCACTGCTCTGCCTGGAATGTTCCGCAGTGTGACTTTAAACAGCTCTACTTTACATTTATTCAATCACACGTGGGTTTAGAGCTCAAAAATACCAAGAAAAACAAACATTCTGATTTGAGCGGGGTCTGACCTGTAACTAGGTCTGGTTTGGTTTCCATGAAGATAGAAAGGTTTAATGCCATACTGTGATGTGTTTATTTTATTTTCTTTATTTATTTTTTTTTTTACTAATTGATGAACTGTATCACTGCCACTGTAAATATTCTGAATTGAATTGTTTTTATGCTTTATGTTCATTGTTTGTGATGTTGTCTGTCTCAGGGACTGCAGATGAAAATTAGCTCCGAGAGCTAAAGTCTGGTACAAAGCATCTTTTCATTTTTTGTGATTAATGCTCCTGTACATTGTCCCTGTCAAATAAATCAACTAAACTAAACTAAAAAATAACATCTCCACAGTAAAAAAAAAACACTTTTAAAGATCGTATACATGACTCAAAGTGGACTCCTGTGAGTTTTAAGTCGTGTTCTAATGTTGTTTCCTCCTCAAAAACAGACCTGGACTAAAACAGGACTAAACCAGGACTAAACCAGGACTAAACCAGGACTAAAACAGGACTAAAGCAGGACTAAATCAGGATTAAACCAGGACTAAACCAGGACTAAAGCAGGACTAAACCAGGACTAAAACAGGACTAAAGCAGGACTAAACCAGGACTAAAACAGGACTAAAACAAGACTAAATCAGGACCAAACCATGACTAAACCAGGACTAAAACAGGACTAAAGCGGACTAAACCAGGACTAAAACAGTACTAAAGCGGACTAATCTAGGACTAAAACAGGACTAAACCAGGACTAAAACAGGACTAAACCAAGACTAAAACAGGACTAAAACATGACTAAAACAGGACTAAAGCGGACTAAAACAGGACTAAAACAGTACTAAAGCGGACTAATCTAGGACTAAAACAGGACTAAACCAGGACTAAAACAGGACTAAACCAGGACTAAAACAGGACTAAACCAAGACTAAAACAGGACTAAAACATGACTAAAACAGGACTAAAGCGGACTAAAACAGGACTAAAACAGTACTAAAGCAGACTAATCTAGGACTAAACCAGGACTAAAGCAGGACTAAAACAGGACTAAACCAGGACTAAAACAGGACTAAACCAAGACCAAAACAAGACTAAAACAGGACTAAATCAAGACTAAAACAGGACTAAAGCAGGACTAAAACAAGACTAAATCAGGACCAAACCATGACTAAACCAGGACTAAAACAGGACTAAAGCGGACTAATCTAGGACTAAACCAGGACTAAACCAGGACTAAAACAGGACTAAACCAAGACTAAAACAGGACTAAAACATGACTAAATCAGGACCAAACCAGGACTAAACCAGGACTAAAACAGAACTAAAGCAGGACTAAACCAGGACTAAAACAGAACTAAAGCAGGACTAAACCAGGACTAAAACAGGACTAAAGCGGACTAAAACAGGACTAAAACAGTACTAAAGCAGACTAATCTAGGACTAAACCAGGACTAAAGCAGGACTAAAACAGAACTAAAACAGGACTAAATCAAGACTAAAACAGGACTAAAGCAGGACTAAAACAAGACTAAATCAGGACCAAACCATGACTAAACCAGGACTAAAACAGGACTAAAGCGGACTAAACCAGGACTAAAACAGTACTAAAGCGGACTAATCTAGGACTAAACCAGGACTAAACCAGGACTAAACCAGGACAGTATAGCACATAATTTTTTGTCCATTTTAGTTCCAGTTGCTTCACTCCACAGTGCACTTGTCAAATAATATTATGTGTACAAGTTTGAAGGCTGAAAACAAATAAATCTGGGGCATTTGCGTGTGGTTTCCAGGAGCACATGGGAGTCCTGGGAGGGCATCTGATCATTGGGCAGTGTTCGGAGCGAGACGTGGACAGCTGTGGAACATCTGCCGGCGTAAACACTCCCAAACACACTTTATTACCCCACAATCTGTTTACCCCCTTCATGTGTAATAATATGTCCAGGATTCAGACCGCTCACTAAGTTTGGTCTGAGATGTTCACAAAGAATCATCTGCTCCTCTGGCCATCTCCTCTGACCCTCTCCTCCTCTGACCTTCTCCTCTGACCCTCTCCTCCTCTGACCTTCTCCTCTGCTCCTCTGACCCTCTGCTCCTCTGACCTTCTCTTCTCCTCCTCTGACGTTCTCTTCTCCTCCTCTCACCTCCTCTGCTCCTCTGACCTTCTCCTCTCCTCCTCTGACCTTCTCCTCTTGTCCTCTGACCTTCTCCTCTTGTCCTCTGACCTTCTCTTTTACTCCTCTGACCTTCTCCTTCTCCTCTGGCCTTCTCCTCTCCTCCTCTGACCTTCTCCTCTGCTCCTCTAACCTTCTCCTCTGCTCCTCTGACCTTCTCCTCTCCTCCTCTGACCTTCTCCTCTTGTCCTCTGACCTGCTCCTCTTGTCCTCTGACCTTCTCCTATCCTCCTCTGACCTTCTACTATCCTCCTCTGACCATCTTCTCTGCTCCACTGACCTCCTCTTCTGCTCCTCTGACCTTCTCCTTCTCCTCTGACCCTCTCCTCCTCTGACCTTCTCCTCTGCTCCTCTGACCTTCTCCTCTGACCTTCTCTTCTGCTCCTCTGACCTTCTCTTCTCCTCCTCTGACCTCCTCTGGTCCTCTGACCTTCTCCTCTCCTCCTCTGACCTTCTCCTCTGCTCCTCTGACCTTCTCCTCTTGTCCTCTGACCTTCTCCTCTTGTCCTCTGACCTTCTCCTCTTGTCCTCTGATCTTCTCCTATCCTCCTGATCTTCTCCTATCCTCCTCTGACCTTCTCCTATCCTCCTCTGGCCATCTTCTCTGCTCCTCTGACCTCCTCTTCTGCTCCTCTGACCTCCTCTTCTGCTCCTCTGACCTTCTTCTCTCATCCTCTGACCTTCTCTTTTACTCCTTTGACTTTCTCCTTCTCCTCTGACCTTCTCCTCTCCTCCTCTGACCTTCTCCTCTGCTCCTCTGACCTTCTCCTCTGCTCCTCTGACCTTCTCTTCTGCTCCTCTGACCTTCTCTTCTGCTCCTCTGACCTTCTCCTCTGCTCCTCTGACCTTCTCCTCTGCTCCTCTGACCTTCTCTTCTGCTCCTCTGACCTTCTCCTCTGCTCCGCTGACCTCCTCTGCTTCTCTGATTTAATTAGGGGGCCCAGCACCGAAGGTGCTAGGCACCCTATAGGAATTGCTTTGCGTTGCCTAGGCAAGTTGCCTAGGCAAGTTGCCTAGTAACTCTTTGATCTTTCCTTTGATGTTCTGGTCTCAAGATTATTATTATTCTCCTCTGACCTTCTCCTATGGCCTCCTCTAGACCATCTTCTCTGCTCCTCTGACCTTCTCCTATGCTCATTCCTGACCTTCTCCTCATTACCCACAGCAATTTATAGGTCCCCAGCCCCAACCGTCTAGTGGCACCAGCAGGTCAAATTTGCAGAAATTTGTCAGTGCCTAGCAACGCACCTAGCAACCTTTGATCTGTCTTTGATGTGTCTGTTCTGACAGGGTTAGACGCTGACCTTCTCAGACCCTGTTAGATCCTCTGACCTTCTCCTCTGCTCCTCTGATTTAATTATAAATGATTTAATTATATATTATACTTAATTTTGTTACTTGAGTAAAAAGTCCAGACTGTGGCATACCTGCTTAAAAAAATTTACTTTAAGAGTAAAAACTAAAAGTATTTTGGAGCGGTTTTAGAATAATTAAAGCATCAAATGTTGTGATTTTGGTAAAGAATTTAGCAAATTTCAAGTGATTCAAGTGATTTCTTTATTTTCCTGGCTGTTTTTGTGTATTTGGTTTGTTCAAAGTTGAGATGTTAACTCAGATTAAACGTGCTAATTTCAGCAGGTCTCAAACTATAAAGAAACATACTTTTTACTTTTCAGTTCAAAAATTAAGTGGAGTATAAAGTACATACATCTGCCCCCAAATGTAGTGAAGTAAAAGTAAAATGTATCCGCTGTTAATTTCCTTAAAGGTTCGATGGAGGATTTTTTTTTTTTCAAATTGTCAATGAAAGTTCAAAATAGCATTATATCGATGCAGCAGCCTTGTAATTATGATGACCCCCCCAAAAATAATTAAAATCCATCAACTGTGGATGTGGTGGGGTCAGATAAACATTATCCAATAGATAATGACACTACCTCGTTATCTATTGGCTGTTAGGTTGTCAATCAAACTCCCTTCATTTCTAGTGTAACTGACTCTCTGTACATAAGACGCCATTTACTTGACCAACACAGCGGTTCTTAGCGGCTGTAGCTTCCTTGCAGTTTGCACAAAGTTTGTTGCGATGGCAGACGAGAATCCACTACCAATTAGCCGCAAAAGAAAGTCAGTTTTTGAGGTCGCTGAAAGAAGAAGAGAAGGGGAAAAGGAGCGAAGCCAAACTAAGATGATTCTCGGAGATTCCTTCCAGCGACGGCGCGCACTGAAGCAGACGAAGGTCCTAAAGACTTGACGCGTTGAGTCGCTGAATTACTTCTGAACAGGAAACTTCTGCTTATCACCTTAGTTTGGCTTTGCTCCTTTTCCCCTTCTCTTCTTCTTTCAGCGACCTCAAAAATGGACTTTCTTTTGCGGCTAATTGGTAGTGGATTCTCGTCTGCCATCGCAACAAATTTTGTGCAAACTGCGAGGAAGCTACAGTTGGCCGCAAAAGAAAGTTCATTTTTGAGGTCGCTGAAAGAAGAGAAGGGGAAAAGGAGCAAAGCCAAACTACGGTGATTCTCGGAAATTCCTTCCAGCGATGGCGTGCACTGAAGCAGACGAAGGTCCTAAAGACTGAAGCGTTGGTGGCTGAATTACTTCTGAACAGGAAACTTCAGCGACCTCAAAAATTGATTTTCTTTTGCGGCTAATTGGTAGTGGATTCTCGTCTGCCATCGCAACAAAGAAAGTACAGTTGACCGCAAAAGAAAGGCCGTTTTTGAGATTGCTGAAAGAAGAAGAGAAGGGGAAAAGGAGTGAAGCCAAACTAAGATGATAAGCAGAAGTTTCCTGTCCAGAAGTAATTCAGCGACCAACGCGTCAAGTCTTTAAAACCTTCGTCTGCTTTAGTGCACGCCATCGCTGAAAGGAATCTCCGAGAATCACCTTAGTTTGGCTTCGCTCCTTTTCCCTTTCTCTTCTTCTTTGGAGTGAAGCCAAACTAAGGTGATTCTCAGAGATTCCTTCCAGCGATGCCGTGCACTGAAGCAGACGAAGGTCCTAAAGACTGAAGCATTGGTGGCTGAATTACTTCTGGACAGGAAACTTCAACAGCAATTCGTTAAATGATTCTGAAAGCGCACCGGCTGTAAACAAACATGATTTCTAGCGTAAGGAGGAGGCGAGAGGAGGACATTTTACTTATGGAGCTGTAGAAATGTGCAGCTTTTGAAAAAGGTCAGTCGCTGGATTTCTCTTTCCTTGAAAAATCCTCTATACAACCTTTAAGTCAAGTACAGAGACCTATTCTTTTTTTTACTTTAGTATGGTGCTTTTACCTTCCAGCACTGCCTCTGACCCTGATTTGTTGACCGGGTTCATATCTAGGTAATTCCCAGGCCTATCCACATGAAACAAAACCCGGCACAAAGTTCAACAGAAATAAACTTAAATCAAATGTTTTTCATAATCGCTTCAGAATGTGGTGCCAAAATGCAACCCCAAAGACATGATGTTTGTCCGCTGAAAGGACTTTAAGACAAGTTTGAGGAGCCGATCCCAAATAAATAACGAGAAGGTTCAACAGTAGATAGTAGGGGTGTGAATCTTTCACTCACAAAACGGTTCGATTTGAATCTCGATTCACAGGCTACGATTCGATTCAGGAACGATTCATAAAATTAGTAAACGATACGATCCGGTACGATTCGATTCGATCCTCTTCGGTTAATTTCGATTCAATACAAATTGACAACTTTACTCCCAAGTGCTTTAAAGTTACTGAGAAGAAAAAGAGAGAAACAGAAATGAAATTTCAAAATAGTATCCTTTTGTTTATTTAGTGTCCAACAGACAATACACCAGGCCTACTGAACAACTGGCAATCCGGTTTGCAAAACTCTGCTCATACTTAAAATACAATACATTCCTTCCCTCAAGCAACACAAAACAATAAGGTTAGATATCAAAAATCAATCAATCAAACAATATTTATAAAGCGCTTTTCATACAAAAATGTAACACAAAGAGCCTTACAGTGGCGCTTTGTGCTTCAGTCACTCATACTATGAGTTTCAGTAACTGTAAAAGTGGAACATATCACTGACAAGAAGATAGATATTACTAGGCAGTTATAGAAAACACGAGCATGTTAAATCCAACATGTCGTTATGTCTGTAATTAATTTTTCTTAAAAAAAAAAATAAAATCAGAGAAAGCTCTTATCCCTGAATAACTAATACTTTCTCTCCATCTCATATCATTTCCTCAGTCTCTTGTGTGCGTTCGCGTGTGTGATTTCCAAACCTTGGATGTTCGGTGATCCGCGTCTGCATCCGCGTTGTCTGGCATGGTTAGTTGGTTCCATAACAAAGTTGAAGAAAGTATTCCGCGCTGCGCTCCAACTACTACAACAACATCAGCCGACGTCACAGGTAAAAGGTCAACACTGTAGTCTCATGAGAGTTCAAACACACGCACAGGGCCGCTTCTACTGTCTGAGAGCGAGCGCTCATGATCACAGGAGCTAGGAAACCGATTCGCGGCCGTAAATCCGGGCCATCGGACCGTTCGTAGCGCATTTTTACTGATCGGTACACTCGGATCGCAGAGGTCAGACCGATAACTGATCCAAATCGGTTAATCTTTACACCCCTAGTAGATGGGTTGTATAAGCAGCTCTCGAGGTCAAAATGTATCTGTCATGTGCTGTCCGCATCAAATTGCAAAGTGCGTGTTAGTTTGCTAGTTGAAACTCCGCTCTGGTCTCTGAAAGTTGTGAAAAGTTCCTATTTAAACTCATCCTCTGCTCCATGTGACCCTCTTCCATGACCTGCTCACTGAGAAGGGACGGGCGAACCACTCCGAGTATTGAAATGAGTATTAATTTTCACATTTTATTCCTAAATCTGAATATTATCATTTGGTTTGATTCAAAGCAATAACACGCCAGTCTAAATGAGCCAATTAGATTTGCATAGAGCGACGCCGGGATTTGAATAATTTCTCATTTCTATGCTTTCACTCACTGTCACATCACTGTACAACACCGTAAGGGAACAGGCTCGGTTCACTCGACTTCACAACACTCCCTATAGTTTAAACGGAGCTCGAGACAGGTCTGAACTCTACGGTTTACGAGTTTGCAGTTTAAAGAGGAGCAATTACACTTCTCTGGGGTATTAACTGCGAACACAAAACGGATTTAGATCACCTTGTTACCTTTGACTGTTTTGGAAATGCTATATTCACCCCAAACAAACTATTGACATGTTTTATAGTTTCAGTTTTGTTTTTGACACTTTTGAGAGTCCTTCCTGCCTTTCCTCCCCGCGCTAAGTCACTCCCCCTTCAGAGCGCTATCACAACACAGTCGGAGTGCATCCTGCTAATGAAACGACTGCACACCGCTTCAGGTTTGTCAAGTTGTTGTGTACAATTTTGTGTCATGTTTGTGTATGTTTATGTAGAATTGTCATGTGGGAGTGGCTTGCCCTCTCTGGGTGGGTGGGGAGTCCTTGCCTCAGGTGGAGGAGTTCAAGTATCTCAGGGTCTTGTTCACGAGTGAGGGGAGGATGGAGCGTGAGATTGACAGGCGGATAGGTGCAGCGTCGGCAGTGATGCAGTCGCTGTACCGGACCGTTGTGGTGAAGAGGGAGCTGAGCCGAAAAGGAAAAGCTCTCCATTTACCATCGGTCTACGTTCCTCCCCTCACCTATGGTCATGAGTTCTGGGTAATGACCAAAAGGACGAGATCGCGAATACAAGCGGCCGAAATGAGTTTTCTCCGCAGAGTGTCTGGGCGCTCCCTTAGAGATAGGGTGAGGAGCTCAGTCACATGGGAGGAGCTCAGAGTAGAGCCGCTGCTCCTCCACGTCGAGAGGAGCAGCTGAGGTGGCTCGAGCGCCTCCTGGACGCCTCCCTCGGGAGGTGTTCCGGACATGTCCCACTGGGAGGAGGCCCTGGGGAAGACCCAGGACACGCTGGAGGGACTATGTCTCCCGGCTGGCCTGGGAACGCCTTGGGGTCCCCCCGGAGGAGCTGGAGGAAGTGTCCTGGGAGTCCCTGCTTAGACTGTTGCCCCGGCGATCCGGCTCCGGATAAGAGGAAGAAAGTGGATGGATGGAAGGGTTATGTAGGTTTGTGGGCGGAGCCTTGTACAGAATCTTACTGCTCACTGCAAGGAGGGTTAGAATAGGGCCCAGAAGAGATCACTAAATTACTCATGAATGGATGACATCTAAAACCTCTTATGGCGTGTTTTCGGTGAGGGAGCAACGTTTTAAATTGGTAGAAAGCTCCAAATAATCGATTATTGCATAATACCCTGTCTTTGTAGGTGCACTGTGCAGGTGGAGGGTCCACCACCTGCTTGTCTAGAATGTTCCACAGTATAGGTTAAGTCTGTCTATCACAACAGAGATAAGCAGGTTACAGCACTACACTACATTATAGTTCAGATCTGTGGAGCGTCGCCCCTATTCACAGAAGGTGATTGTATTTTTGAGCGATAAAAAAATGAATATCTCCATGGAGACAAGCAGGAAGCGGACCCTCAACCAGAAATGTTGCGCAGTGTAAAAGATGTGATTCTTGTCAGTTAAAAACGATTTTAAAGAGGAGTATTATGCAGAATTGACTTTTTGGAGCTTTAACACCACAAAATCAGCTCACCTTGAAGTCGTATTTCCAACAAAATCAATTCTTTCTGGTTCAGCCTGTATTAAAACATCTCAGATTAAAGTCTAACAAAGCTTCAGACGCCGCAGAGCCCCCCGTTAGCATCACACCCCTGAGGAAATGGCGTAAGCTGCAAAGTACTCATATCCCGTCGCCTCGGTCCAGTGGAGGTGAGTGTGTTCTTGGCGGAGGAGGAGGTGGAGGAGGAGGAGGTGGAGCTGTTATCACTGCGCTCCACACCTGTTAGGAGCCATCACTCACACACTATTGGTTTTCTAAAAGTGCAGACGCAATCTCCCGCGGACACAGCCGGGCCGGGGACGCCGCAAATATGAGCTCGGAGGTTTCGCACAGTTATTAGGAGGAAAGAGGAAAAACTGTTCAGAAAGTAAATAAAAGAGGGGGATTACACTGCGGCTGATACTTCGCAGCTGATGGCATCAACAGTCCCTGGAGGTGGCATGGTAACTGAAGGTACTACTCTGAAGCTCCGTTACTCAAGTTGGACTTTAATCTCTGAGCTTTATTTAACCATGGACACTGCGTTCCAAACAAGAAATGAAGTTCTGGCTCCATCAACTCTGGCTTCAATTGACTTCACATTGAAAAATTGTCTTCCCTTTCTGAAACTGCCGCTGTGAGCCTCATCATTTTGGTCTTAAAATGTTTGCGTTAACCCACTTGACATGATCCTGGTGTTTTTATTTCATTATTTTGTCTGTAAATAAATTCCTCCCACTTGAGGCAAGAGTGGAGAGTCCTTGCCTCAAGTGGAGGAGTTCAAGGTCTTGTTCACGAGTGAGGGGAAGATGGAGCGTGAGCTCTCAATTTACCGTCGATCTACGTTCCTCCCCTCACCTATGGTCATGAGCTCTGGGTAATGACCAAAAGGACGAGATCGCGGATACAAGCGGCCGAAATGAGTTTCCTCCGCAGAGTGGCTGGGTGCTCCCTTAGAGATAGGGTGAGGAGCTCAGTCACACGGGAAGAGCTTGGAGTAGAGTCGCTGCTCCTCCACGTCGACAGGAGCAGCTGAGGTGGCTCGGGCGTCTGTTCCGGATGCCTCCTGGACGTCTACCTCGGAAGGTGTTCCGGGCATGTCCCACCGGGAGGAGGCCCCGGGGAAGACCCAGGACACGCTGGAGGGACTATGTCTCCCGGCTGGCCTGGGAACACCTTGGGGTCCCCCCGGAGGAGCTGGAGGAAGTGTCCAGGGTGAAGGAAGTCTGGAAGTCCCTGCTTAAACTGTTGCCCCCGTGACCCGACCCTGGATAAGTGGAAGAAAATGGATGGATGAATAAATTCCTATTCATAATATTGAAACTCACCCCCAAGTCCACTTCTATAACTCCAAGCCTCAGTGAGCTTCATTTGACTGGATTCTTCTTCATACAGTCTGTGGTTTTAACATAATCTGACCGGAAAACGCTCAACTTCGCTGAACTACAACAGGTGAGCTGGTTTACAAGCTTCTTTTACAAGCTAGCTTTCATCAGCCAATAGTTACTTCAGCTTTTTGATAAAAGGAGAAGTTCAATTTGTCAACTGGACAAAGTTGACAAATTGAACTTCTCCTTTTATCATGGATTCTACCTGGACGACTGAGGGACTGTTCACACTTCAGCTTTTTGTTGAAAATCAAACTCTTCAACAGGACCATGAACTATCAGACTGATCACAGGCTCCTGAAAATGCGCTGTTTCAATCCACTTTGTATTTAAACAGCAAATCCTAAAACTTTTTGACAGTGTTTGTGCATCGACTTGGTAACTGCTGAACATTCTGCCATAGACATACATACAGAACCCCGCTGGTGTGACGTTACAGAGGCAGAAAACACTGTCGTTTTTATCCAAATCTCCATGACCTGCATGTTTCTGTGTTCTCTGTGTGTCCCGTCACATGTGTGTGAGCGTCCTGTTGTGAGCGGGAGCACATGGCACCCGCCGAGGTTATGGTAATAGCGTTTTACCGCACACTTTCACTCTGATGGCTCCGGGCTCAGGGCTGTGGAGCTCTGTCACTACAGATCTGCTGCAACCCGAACTGATCCACCGCGAACGAACAGGGAGGGTTTAGAATGAGGGAGAGGGAAAAGGAGAGAGAGGTAGGGAGAAAGAGAGAAGGACAGACAGAGAGGAAAAATAAGACCGTTATAATGTCTGACCCCCGCGGATCATGATGTTATAATTTGGACATTTTAAATCACAAGATTCATTTAAAACTTAATACAAGTTTGCATCATTGTCTTAGACTTATCCATCCTTCCATCCATCCATTTTCTTCTGCTTATCTGGGCCCGGGTCGCGGCGGCAACAAGCAGGTGGTGGACCCTCCACCTGCACAGTGCACCTACAAAGACGGGGTATTATGCAAAAATCGATTATTTGGAGCTTTCTACCAATTTAAAACATTGTTCCCTCACCAAAAACACGCCATAAGAGGTTTTAGATGTCATCCATTCATGTATGAGTAATTTAGTGATCTCTTCTGGGCCCTATTCAAACCCTCATTGCAGTGAGCAGTAAGATTCTGTACAAGGCTCCGCCCACAAACCTACATAACCCTTCCATCCATCCACTTTCTTCCTCTTATCCAGGGTCGGGTCGCGGGGGAAACAGTCTAAGCAGGGACTGCCACACTTCCTTCACCCCAGACACTTCCTCCAGTTCCTCCGGGGGGACCCCAAGGCGTTCCCAGGCCAGCCGGGAGACATAGTCCCTCCAGCGTGTCCTGGGTCTTCCCTGGTGGGACATGCCCGGAACACATCCCGAGGGAGGTGTCCAGGGGGCGTCTGGAACAGACGCTCGAGCCACCTCAGCTACTCCTCTCGACGTGGAGGAGCAGCGGCTCTACTCCGAGCTCCTCCTGTGTGACTGAGCTCCTCACCCTATCTCTAAGGGAGCGCACAGCCACTCTGCAGAGGAAACTTTGTAGAAATTTCAGCCGCTTGTACCTGCGATCTTGTCCTTTCGGTCACTACCCAGAGCTCATGATCATAGGTGAGGGGAGGAACGTAGATCGACGGTAAATCAAGAGCTTTGCCTTTCGGCTCAGCTCCCTCTTCACCACAACGGTCCGGTACAGCGACCGCATCATTGCCAAGGCTGCACCGATCCACCTGTCGATCTCACGCTCCATCCTCCCCTCACTCGTGAACAAGACCCCGAGATACTTGAACTCCTCCACTTGACTTAGACAAACTTTATTGATCCACAAGGGAAATTGTTTGGGTACAGTAGCTCAAACATCAAATATAATATATAACAGAACAAAAAATATTTGGAATCGCAAGAAAGAGCAAGAGACCTGTGCCAAATGAGACATAATTATATAAAAATTAAAAAATTATAAGTGTATTATTCTCAACAAAAATATAAACGCAACACTTTTGTTTTTGCTCCCATTTTTCCTGAGATGGACCCAAAGATCCAAAATTCACTCCAGATACACAACACTACCATTTCTCTCAAACATTGTTCACAAATCTGTCCAAATGTGTGACAGCGAGCACCTCTGCCCCGCCGAGACAATCCACCCCACCTCACAGGTGCGCCACATCAAGATGCCGATCCGACATCATGACCAGTGCACAGGTGCGCCCCAGACTGCCCACAATAAAAGGCCACCCCAAAATGTGCATTTTTTTTTTGCTTTATTGGGGGTCTGGGGACTCAGAACCAGTCAGTATCTGGTGTGACCACCATTTGCCTCATGCAGTGCAACACATCTTCTTCGCATAGAGTTGATCAGATTGTCAATTGTGGCCTGTGGAATGTTGGTCCACTGGTCCAGTGTTGCGTTTATATTTTTGTTGAGTGTATGTACAAATCACAATAAAATAGACAAATAAGTAATAAAATATAAAATAAGATATTCCATCACAGCTTTATACAGTTGTAAGGAGTATTATCTGTCCCTCTCTGGTCTGGTGCAGTGGGTGAGCAGGAGTGTCCATGATGGAGAGCAGTTTGTCCAGTGTCCTCCTGTCACTCACTGTGACAAATGTCTCCAGCTCACAGCCGATCACGTGACCAGCTTTACTAATCAGTTTGTCAATCCGTCCAATGTCCCTTTTACTGGTGCTGCTCCCCCAGCAGAACCACAGCAACAACAACTTTTTGACTCGTGGGCCACAAAGGGTTTTAAAATTTAACAGAAGCGCCGGACCAGGACCAGGTGGATTTAGTGTTTTGGTAAAAACACTAAAAATAACATGGGATATGTAGAAAATATGTGCTTTATTTCAATTAAAAATTAACAAAAGCATTACAGCAAAATGTCCATCTTTCAAGTTCCACAGTGTTTAGCTGTTTATTGAAATGACCCTTGAAACACAGAACATTTTATTAATAAAATACAGCTTTTTTAAAATTACTAACAGTTACTATTTTAAAGCACTGAAAGTTCTGTTCTCCTTTGGGTTCTTTCGTTCTTACGTTGACTGCTTGCTAGCATAGTTAGCATTTTGTGGCAAAGTGATGGCTGATATTATATTCTTTAAAAACCGCTACAGTCTCTTGGCATATCAGGCATACAGCAGGTGATAAATATTCGGTGCAAAAATATTTACTTGTCCATTCCTTATTAAACACTCCACATTCTCTGTCCACTTTTCTTTTCTTAGCTCCGCTCGTCTTTACAGGAGGGCTGAGGGGTTAAAGAGTAAAGCACAAACGTGGAGCAAAACGCCGCACCTCAACAAAGGTCAATGTATGTAGTGCGCCAGCTATTGGAGAACGCCAGAATTGCAGGGAAATTAAAACATTAAAAAGGTTTATTAATATAATTTCTTCAAGTTCAGCAGGCCGGATTAAGAAGCTTAACGGGCCGCATATGGCCCCCGGGTCGTAGTTTGCCCATGCCTGTTCTAGAGTCTGCTCACGCTCTTCTTGTAGACAGAATTACAGTTGTCCCTCCAGTCCAGCCTGTTGTCCACATGAACGCCGAGGTTCTTGTTGCAGTCCACGATCTCCACCTCATGACGCTGGACGGTGATGGGCTCCACTGGTGTCCTCCTGTTTCTGTACGCCTTCTGTATGCTATTTTTTATGCTTTTTGTATTGTTCCTTGTGGCTTGTGCAGCACTTGTTTTTAAAAGTGATTTACAAATGAAGATTTAAAAAAAAAAAATTATTATTATTATAAAAGAAAGTGCGCTGACTTCTGTGTTCTGAAAATCATCATCACGACAAAGAGCCATGCAGCTGTGGGCTCCTCCTGTGGATCGCTGCACATCACACCCTTTTTCTTTTTCATTTGTACCAAAATGATTACGCAATGATGCCGCATCCAAGGTGTATCACCGATTAATCACTGTCTGGAAAGTGAAAACTAAAGTGCGTACGTCACAGTGGGCAAAAGACAGAGAAAACGGAGACTGATCGGAATAATGTCGTCTTGAAAATAAGAGATTAAAGATAACTCAAAGATACACGAATTACTCCAAAAAACAAAAACAAACAACAACTTCAGGGGAGTAAATGTTGAGAGGAAACAGCTATTAAAAGCTCTTAAAAGTCCATTTTGCAGAACAGGTCTGCTTTAAAGGCACTGAACCCATTTTTTTTAAAATTATATTTATTATATTTAAGCAACATTTGTCTTACCCCAGTACAGATTATTGTATAAACAGCTCATGAGGGAGGGATAGAGTGAAAAGAGAGATGGAAAGAGGGAGAGAGGGAGGTAATAAATGCCTCATGAGGTCAAAATAAATCCAGTGTGTACAAAAAAGGAGAAAGAGGTCGAGGATGGAAGAGGAAAAAGAGGAGATAAACGTTGATTCAGAAGTCTTTTTTCACCGAAACGCTTAAGTTCAGCCCGACCTTGACTTTTCCAGCTCAGACCGCTATCAAGATATCAGCTGTTTGCTCTTTCAATAGTCCTGCTTGATTAGTCCTTTATGCCAGATGCCCTTCTGGAGCACACGTATAATAATGATGCTGACAGTTATGTTTGAGACTCTATTTGTACTGAAAATCTGTATTCAGAACAGTGACTTTTTCATTTGGTGCTATTCAGAATGCAGTTACATAATTCAAAAAATACATTGCAGTGTACCGGACCGTTGTGGTGAAGAGAGATCTGAGCCGAAAGGCAAAGCTCTCGATTTACCGTCGATCTACGTTCCTCCCCTCACCTATGGTCATGAGCTCTGGGTAATGACCGAAAGGACGAGATCGCAGATACAAACGGCCGAAATGAGTTTCCTCCGCAGAGTGGCTGGACGCTCCCTTAGAGAGAGAAAAAAAGCTATGCCTTTATTAGTCCCACAGTGGGGAAATTCCAGTTCTGCATTTAACCCATCCTGTTATTAGGAGCAGTGGACAGCACATTACTGCGCCCGGGGACCATCTCCATGATCTTCTTGCTTCGGTTTGGAGGATTTTTACCTATGGTGCATGTTTTGGGTTGACGAGGGAAACCGGAGTGCCCGGAGAAAACCCACCCAGACACGGGGAGAACATGCAAACTCCACACAGAAAGGCCCGGGCGATCCGGGGATCGAACCCAGACCATGCATACAAACTCCACACAGAACACACACAGAAAGGCCTGGGCGACCCGGGGATCGAACCCGCTCATGCTGTGAAGCATGAGCGCTAACCACTCAGCCACCGTGCACCCGATAGGGTGTGGAGTAGACCTGGTTCAGTCCTGGTTTAGTCCTGGTTTAGTCCTGGTTTATTCCCAGTTTAGTCCTGGTTTAGACCTGGTTTAGTCCTGTTTTAGACCTGGTTTAGACCTGGTTTAGACCTGGCTTAGTCCTGGTTTAGTCCTAGTTTAATCCTGGGTTAGTTCTGGTTTAGTCCTGGTTTAGACCTGGTTTAGTTCTGGTTTAGTCCTGGTTTAGACCTGGTTTAGTCCTGGTTTAGTTCTGGTTTAATTCTGATTTAGCCCCAGTTTAGACCTGGTTTAGTTTTGGTTTAGTCCTGGTTTAGTTCTGGTTTAGTCCTGGTTTAGTCCTTGTTCAGTTCGGTTTAGTCCTGGTTTAGTTCTGATTTAGTCCCGGTTTATTCCCAGTTTAGACCTGGTTTAGTCCTGGGTTATACCTGATTTAGAAATGGTTTAGTCCTGGTTTAGACCTGGTTTAGTTCTGGTTTAGTTCTGGTTTAGTCCTGGTTTAGTCCTCGTTCAGTTCGGTTTAGTCCTGGTTTAGTTCTGGTTTAGTTCTGGTTTAGTCCTGGTTTAGTCCTCGTTCAGTTCGGTTTAGTCCTGGTTTAGTTCTGATTTAGTCCCGGTTTATTCCCAGTTTAGACCTGGTTTAGTCCTGGTTTAGTCCTGGTTTAGTTCTGGTTTAGTCCTGGTTTAGTTCTGGTTTAGTTCTGATTTAGTCCCGGTTTAGTCCTGGTTTAGTCCTGGTTTAGTCCTGGTTTAGTCCTGGTTTAGTCCTGGTTTAGTTCTGGTTTAGTTCTGGTTTAGTCCTGGTTTAGTCCTGGTTTAGTTCTGGTTTAGTCCCAGTTTAGACCTGGTTTAGTTCTGGTTTAGTCCTGGTTTAGTTCTGGTTTAGTCCTGGTTTAGTCCTCGTTCAGTTCGGTTTAGTCCTGGTTTAGTTCTGATTTAGTCCCGGTTTATTCCCAGTTTAGACCTGGTTTAGACCCGGTTTAGACCTGATTTAGTCCCAGTTTAGACCTGGTTTAGTCCCAGTTTAGACCTGCTTTAGTCCCGGTTTAGTCCTGGTTTAGACCTGGTTTAGTCCTGGTTTAGTCCTGGTTTAGTCCTTGTTCAGTTCTGGTTTAGTCCCAGTTTAGACCTGGTTTAATCCCAATTTAGACCTAGTTTGATCCCAGTTTAGACCTGGTCTGGTCGGAGTAGAGCCGCTGCTCCTCCATGTGGAGAGGAGCAGCTGAGGTAGCTCGGGCGTCTGTTCCGGACGCCTCCTTGACACCTCCCTTGGGGAAGACCCAGGACACGCTGGAGGGACTATGTCTCCCGACTGGCCTGGGAACGCCTTGGGGTCCCCCCGGAGGAGCTGAAGGAAGTGTCCGGGGTGAAGGAAGTCTGGGAGTCCCTGTTTAGACTGTTGCCCTCGTGGCCCCACCCTGGATAAGCAGAACAATATGGATGGATGCACATTGCAGTATTTGATCACACGATTTAGGCTTTGCACTTATATAAAATAAATAAAAATAATAGAGATAGACTGGTATATCTGTTCTTTTTTTATCGTCATTAAATCTTATATTTAGTTTGCCCAAACGTCTGCCTGAACAGTCACATAAAGCTGTATTTGAACACTTCAGTGTGAAGAGGTACTGCACAAATGTGACTACACGGCTCTCATCTCCATTTTGTGCTAAAATGGCTTTGTGGATGAGTTTGTAATAAATTTAAATGATATCATTTAGGGAATATAATCAAAATTGGCCGATAAGCTCTACTGCTAGATAAGGGAGAAAACAAAGCAAATCTAGACACTACACACTGCACGGTGTTAAACTGTAACTGCACTTTTATAGTAAAAAACAAACAAACAGGTATTTAAATCACAACTGAACCTGTGTCTCCAGAGCGTTCACCTGCAGTTAGAGACATGTCCACATTTGGGACCCGCCGCGGGAAAACTGGTCACATGTCGGGATTCGTGAATATGAAAAAATCGCATTTGAAGCATTTTATTTTTCTAAATTTGTGATTTTCATTTTTTTGCAGAATTTGCTAAATGAGATCATGAAGAAGACACTCCATGTTTCAGAAAACAGCACTGGTTGTTTCAAAAGGTCTAAACCAGGACTAAACCAGGTCTAAACCAGGACTCAACCAGGACTCAACCAGGACTAAACCAGGACTAAAACAGGACTAAACCAGGACTAAACCAGGACTAAACCAGGAATAAAACAGGACTAAAACAGGGCTAAACCAGGACTAAAACAGGACTAAAACAGGACTAAAACAGGACTAAACCAGGACTAAAACAGGACTAAACCAGGACTAAAACAGGACTAAAACCAGGACTAAACCAGGACTAAAACAGGACTAAACAGGACTAAACCAGGTCTAAACCAGGACTAAACCAGGACTAAACCAGGTCTAAACCAGGACTAAAACAAGACTAAACCAGGACTAAAACAGGACTAAACCAGGACTAAAACAGGACTAAACCAGGAGTAAAGCAGGACTAAAACAGGACTAAACCAGGACTAAACCAGGACTAAACCAGGAGTAAAACAGGACTAAAACAGGACTAAACCAGGACTAAAACAGGACTAAAACAGGACTAAACCAGGACTAAACCAGGAGTAAAACAGGACTAAAACAGGACTAAAACAGGACTAAACCAGGACTAAAACAGGACTAAACCAGGAGTAAAACAGGACTAAAACAGGACTAAACCAGGACTAAAACAGGACTAAACCAGGACTAAACCAGGAGTAAAACAGGACTAAAACAGGACTAAACCAGGACTAAAACAGGACTAAAACAGGACTAAACCAGGACCATCTTTAACGTGACTTTTCTCAGCTCATCGTTTTCAGAATTTGCTGCTTTGAAATGGCCACAAATTCTTCAAATGTTCTCAGATTTACATGTGTGAGGCATCGTTGGAAACCTCAGAATCTACACTTTCAGAATCTGTGAATAACTCAAAACGCCTCCGGGACGACTTGTGACTTGTGTGACTTGTGACTGTTTTTCTATGGCCGGTCACATTTGTCTCATTCTCAGTTCATGGACAAACCACATGTGAAGCTCAGAACCTCCAGAATCCCCTCCCTGAGCTGCAGAGGCTGCACTAGTGCTGACTCAGGCTGCAGATGCTGGGGTTTAGGGAGTGACCGTTCAGATCAGAGAGAAGCATTTTAGGTTTAAACCAACTGGATTACAGCTTTGAAACTGGCAACACAAATTCATATGAGACTCATTCTGTTTTCAGATTGGATAATCATCTTGAACCACAACACCTGTTTTTGTAATTAAGAATAAATCAGCGTTACAGTTGTTACCAGAAAACGCAATATGAATCTGTTTATCTCTGGGGACATAGATAATTATGTTTATGGACTTAAAAGATAGTATAGTATTGAGCGTATTTTCTTTTAGGATGCCTTTTTCACATCTGACAAAGGGACTACCGATGCAAATTAGCTCTTATTAGCTAACTCGGGCACATTTACATTGTTTTGATGTTGATTAATGTGCACTGTCCCTTTTCAGATAAATAAATAAATAAAAATAAAATCATACATATAGTTCTTTAATTACACTAACTGTTTCCTCCTCTGAGATGTGACAGTGGGATTGAGGAGATCCTCAGATATTCCTTCCAGTTCTCCTCCTGTGCTGTAAACAGTGACGACGCACTGCTCCTCCTCCTGCGGCGTCAGACGGTTTGACAGAATTCCACGGCCTCCTCCCAATCATCCTCCACCTCCTTAAACTCCTCCCAGCCCTGAGTTTTTGCCTCTGCAGCACACTTGGCCAGTACTCTGCACTGCTGCTTGGCCCTCAGGCAGGAGAGGAGGTGGAGGTGAGCCTGACTAGTCGATACCGCTCAACATCCACAAGCTCAGGCTCCCCACCCCCTGCAAGGTGACATTCCACGTCGACACAGCCAGGTTCTGTGTCTGTGGACTGGGTCTTTGAATGATTGATTGACTTTATTGATCTCACACAGGAGAATTTGTCCTCTGCATTTGACCCATCCTGTTATTAGGAGCAGTGGGCAGCACATGACTGCGCCCGGGGACCATCTCCATGGTCTTGTTGCTTAGGCTTGGTCAGGACCTAAAACAGGGGTGTCAAACTCGTTTTGGTCCGGGGGCCGTATCCAACCTACTTTGATTCCAAAGGGGCCGGATCAGAAAACTCATGGGAAATATACCCCCAAAAATAGCAATACAGTGAACCCTCGCTCTATCGCGGTTCACTGTTCGCGGCCTCGCTGTTTCGCGGATTTTTTTTTCCAATTTTTTTTTTTTTTATAGTGTAATTTTTTTACAGTGTAACATTGTGTCCTGCGTCCTGATTGGCTAAGAGACTAGACCAGGACTAAACCAGGTCTAAACCAGTTCTAAACCAGGACTAAACCAGGTCTAAATCAGGACTAAACCAGGTCTAGACCAGGGATGGTCACGCAGGGTGGTAGGGACAGAGTCTCTGATGTCCTTCACGAGAGCGCCTGGGTGACAGGAGGTGTGGCCTTTGTTTACTTGCACGAGCCATGGAAGAGACTGAGTGCGAGCCGGACCATGGAAGAGCCAAGAATCAACACGGACGGGCCTGGCCTGGACGCCGCGCGGCCGGGGGAGCCGCAGCGGGGAGAGCCGCATTCGAGGGAGCCGCAGCGGGGGGAGGACACTCGCGCGCAGAGAGGTGACAGTGGGTCTTCCCCGTCACGCCTAGCGGACGAACCCGACCCCGTCCTAGAGAGCTGTGGAGTATTGGCGACGCATTGATAGCCATGCCCCGAACTCCGGGGCGGACTGATTTTGGAGCCGGGGTGAAATGCAACCAACCCTTGTGAGCGCAGGTTAGTCTTACCTGGTCTTGTGGTGAGGACTGGTGCTCAGAGGCGTCTGTTAGCGGTTTGGCACTGTTAGCAGTGGCTTGAGTCTTGCCCAAAATGATATCCAGGTCGCTTTCCACTCGACTTTCGCACATGGCATGGATATGTGGTACCAAAACAAACACACGTGTCCGCGCGCACGTGTCCGCGTGTCACGTGTCTCCCCCCGCGTCACTATTAATATATTTTGATGAAAATCTACAAAAGTTTGAGTATTTAAACAAGAGAAAAATGTGACAAAATGTTAATACCAGTCTCAGAAAGGTGTATAATGTGTGTGGTGAAGCGTTTACAGCCTTAAAGGTACAGTGTGTAGGATTCGTGGCGCATAGGTGGTTAGTAGCTATTCCACTTCCTCATTTGGCTATGGCAGACCTCGAGGGTCACCCGGGCGCGCCGTAGCGCCGACAGCTCGCGCGCCGCTGTATACATAAAACGCGGTCCCCCGTTCACTTTTTTTTTTTCTTTTCGCATGAAAACACACAATCCCGATCATGGTTCATGACAATCTACACATCAAATGAAACCTTACAGTCTCCTCTTTTTGACTATGCAATTCATTTCCCTGCAAAACAATCACTCCCCGAGCACATGGGGCTTTTATACAGAAAAGCACAAAACGAGGTTTGTTACTTTGCTTACCTTTGAAGGCTCTGCACAGGTCAAACTCTGTATTTCACCATAAACTTGGTCTCAATCTGTCCATAAGGATCCAGCGAATAAAATCCAGTAAAACAATTTAGTCCAAAATACGTGTTATATCCATTACGATGTGTGATACAGCAGCATGCTTCTTTACACAAGGCTCCCCCCTTCCCCCCTCCCCTTCCCCTTCTCTCCTTCGCTCCTCTGCTCCCATATGCAGCGCGGATGAGCAGCTGTTAGCAGGAGCCGAGGCGAAGGATGAGCCCAAATGTCCTTCTGCGGCTCTCGTATTCAAAATGGCTGCCTCTATATGGGGAAGATCCCCCTTTTATGTGACTATATCTAAGTCCAAAAGAATACTTTGATTTCATGATGGAAGTGAAAAGGCTTGGAAAACAATGTATTTTTGAATGGGTATCTTCAATTTCAGTAATTAACAGGTAAAAATCTTACACAGTGTCCCTTTAAAACATGTATAATAATTGTAAAATATAAAATTGTCCTACTTCGCGGATTTCACTTATTGCGGGCTATTTCTGGAACCTAACCCCCGCGATAAACAAGGGTTCATTGTAAATCCAAATATTTGTGCAGAAAAATGCAAATCTATTACAGAAGTCTTTTATATTTGATGAACTCTTTCTTTTACAAAATTATAATATTATGAACAACCTGAAACTTTAAGAAAAATGCAATTTCAGCACAAGGTTTCCCTTTGACCTCCGTGAACAAATAGGAATTAGTCAATTTTTCTTGGAAAATCCTGCACTCTGTGTCCACTTTTCTCATTTTTGACATTTTGCTCATGAGGGTTTCACGGTCAATAGTCAAAACGATGGTCCTTTAAGAGCGTTTGGAAAGAGGCGAGTTTTCATTTGTGCTGCTCTGGTGGGAGGGGCCACGCACAGAGGCGCTGGAGACGCTGCTGTGCTAAGCTAAGCAAAAAAGCAATGCAGAAAATTACCAATATTTTCATAAAAAATTAGAGTATAATTAAAATATTTTAATAGAAAATCAGCCGAGGGCCAGATTAAAGGTCTTGGAGGGCCGGATCTGGCCCCCGGGCCGCATGTTTGACCCCTGATCTAAAAGCTGGAGGATTTTACCTATGGTGCATGTTTTGGGTTGATAGGGGAAACCGGAGTGCCCGGAGGAAACCCACCCAGATATGGGGAGAACCAACCATACCAACGTGCCACACAGGGATCGAACCCGGAACCTTCTTGCTGTGAAGCCTGAGTGCTTGCCACTCAGCCACTCAGCCACCGTGCCGCCACCCGGAGACACCCATCATTAACTGTCCCCCGGTCTTCTTTGCACCTGACTCCTGTGAACCCCGAGGTGCTGATGAGCCCACAGGAGGGTGGACCCACGTTGTCCTTTTGGGCTCAGCTGGCCGAACCCCGTGGGTAATTGACCAGGCACTCACATCAAACCCCAACCCCAGGGCTCCAAGGTGGGGCCCCATCTGCAGGCATGCCACTGTCCATGTTAGATGTTACAGCTTTGGTAGTTCTTTCTTTTCTATTCCCATGTGTTCTTATGTCTGTTTAAAAGGATAGTGCATTTTTTTTATGTTAATCTGTATGGGTTTCCTTCTAAAAGTTTTGTGCGGTAAGACTGGCTTACCTCTGGGAAATCCCAGGCTTCTTTGCACAATGGTTCAGATCTGAAAGACAGCTTGGCAACGAGGCTAAGTGAGGGATCCTGAGCGGGGGAGCCAATCAGAGAGGGTGGAAAGACGGTGACACGTATTACGTGACAAACGGAAGCTTGTAGTTTGTTTGGGACTGTTTACGGACCACATTGATCATGGCGGCGGGAGACGGGAACCAAACTTTCGACACTGTTCTCAATAGTTTAAAGGTCCAGTGTGTAGGATTTGTGGCACATAGGTGGATGGTGGCTATTGCACTTCCTCTTTTGGCTACGGCAAACCTTGAGGGTCACCCGGGCGCGCCGTAACGCGGACAGCTCGCGTACCCGCGCCGACAACTACGGTATAAATAAAACCCGGTCCCGTTCCTGTTTTTTTTTTTCTTTTCGCATGAAAACACACATTCCCGATCGTGTACCATGACAATCTACACATCAAATGAAACCTTACAATCTCCTCTTTTTGACTATGCAATTCATTTCCCGGCACAACAATCACTCCCCGAGCACATGGGGCTTTTATACGGAAAAGCACAAAACAAGTTTTGTTACTTAGCTTACCTTTGAAGGCTCTGGACAGGTCAAACTCTGTATTTCACCATAAGCTTGGTCTCAATCTGTCCCTAAGGATCCAGTGAATAAAATCCAGTAAAACAATTTAGTCCAAAACACGTGTTAGATCCATTACGAAGTGTGATCCGGCAACATGCTTGTCGTTGTTTACCCAAACCCACAAGCCTTGCCGAAGGCGAAGGCGGAGCTCAAATATCCTTCTGCGGCTCTCGTATTCAAAATGGCTGCCTCTATATGGGGTCAATCCCTCTTTTATGTGACTATATCTAAGTCCAACAGAATACTTTGATTTCATGATGAAAGTGAAAAGGCTTGGAAAACACTGTATTTTTGAATGGGTATCTTCAATTTCGGTAATTAACGGGTAAAAATCTTACACACTGTCCCTTTAAGGACTGTTTATACGAGGACGCTTATGGGTAAAAACGACAAAATATTTTATCGGAAGTGCCTTTTGTTTAGATGGTGATGGCGTTTTGGGGGCTTAAAAACGCAAAAAACTGAAACCGCCCTCCAAAGTGGAAAACTTGAATACGCTCCACCGTAGCGTTTTCGTCTACACTGCCCAAGACGCAAAACTCTGGTCAAATCTGCTGACGTCGCGTACGCGTTTACGTCACATCGGTCCATATATCAGTGTACTTTGTTTGGCAGGACTCCCAGTCCACACCTTGTTGCGCCTTCGTTGCGTTGTAGTCTAACGTGGTCTGAAGCAATAGTTGAACTTCTTCATCTGACCACACTTCTTTTTTTTTTTGCTACCGGTAGCCATGTTTTCTTTTGCTTTTTGCAGCGCAAATGAGAAGAAGGAAGATTCTATGCATGTGCGGACATAGTGATAATGTATCACAGCACTAACTAGCCGCCTGGCATGCACACCCAATCGATTTCCACACACTTCTGCGTCACCGTATGCACACAGATTTCCTCCCAAAACGCTCGTCTAAACGCGGAATAAAATGTGAAGACGCAACGCCACTTTTGCGTCTTCTGTTCAGACTGTCATATAAACGTAGCCTTAGAGCAAAAGTTTGTTTTAAAAGAAGAACAGCAGTTGACTTTACAGTCTTTCGTTGACACAAAGCCAGATGCCTTAGGCTTGCTCCCGACAGGACATGATTGGCTATGGGCTACGTATACGCCAATAAACGGTCGTTGCCCCCCACCCCCACCCCCCACCCCCGACTCCCCCTCTTGGTAGATATCGGCACATCATCAAAGAAAGAGAGAGAGAGATAGAAAGACAGAGAGAGTGAGAGAAAGTGAGAGTGAGAGAGTGAGAAAGAGAGTGAGTGAAAGAGAGAGTGAAAGAGAGAGAGAGAAAGAGAGAGAGAGATTGAAAGAGAGAGTGAAAGAGAGAGAGAGGGAGAGAGAAAGATTGAAAGAGCGGGGGAGGGAAAGGGAGGGAGAGAGAGAAAGAGTGAAAAAGAGAGTGAGTGAAAGAGAGTGAAGGAGAGAGAGAGTGAATGAAAGAGATAGAGAGAGAGTGAAAGAGAGAGAGAGAAAGTGAGAGAGAGAGAGTGAGATTGAAAGAGACAGAGAGAGAGAGAAAGAGAGAGAGAGAGAGAGAAAAAGAGAGAGAGAGAGAGTGAGAGAGAAAGTGAGATTGAAAGAGACAGAGAGAGAGAGTGAGAAAGAGACAGAGAGAGAGTGACAGGGTGGGGGAGAGAGAGAGAGAGAAAGTGAGAGAGAGAGAGACATTGAAAGAGAGAGAGATTGAGAGAGAGACAGAGAGAAAGAGACAGAGAGAGAGAGAATGCAAGAAATCATATTTAAAAAATCCAAAATCCTCCCCTCCAGACCCCCGTCTTGGTAGATCTCGGCACATCATCAACCTCAAAAGTAGATCTCGGTCAAAAAAAGGTTGAGCACCCCTGGTTTAATCCGTGTACGAGTCTGTGCGCTCTTTTACTTGTCCTGATACAGCTCCAGATCATCGTAAAGCTTCAGGAAAGGTGCTTGTTCAAACGAGTATCTAGTTTTCATATGGAGTAACCCTGTTATTAATGGACCCCACCAGAACTGTTCTGTATTGCCCCTTTAACTAATACAAATTGCATTAGTTTACCTTTAATAAAACCTCTCCCTGACCTGTCCAGAAGCACTCCCTCTCCCCCGCGCTCTCATTGATCGCACTCCTTCCTCATGCATCTTCGTCGTCCTCCTCGCACAATCCGCCTCCCCGTGTCTTTGTGCTGAGGAACGGATCCGGCGGAGCTCAGCAGCAGCAGCTCGCCGGCTAAAAAAGCGCCCAGGTCAGCGATCACTTTGAAACATGCTGGTCCTTATCTGTGTCACGGGGGCTAATGGAGTCATGAATCACCGGGACGACGGCCTCCACAGCGCCTCCTGGAGTTCATCCCGCACACTTTACTTCACTTGTTTATTTTGGATTTTAAAGGAGGCGGTTTGGATCGCGGGGCCCGTCGGTGGAGCGTTCACACATGAGGAGGATGAGGAGAGTGGAGGAGGCGCCAGGCGAGGAATTTCACTTTAGTTCAAAAAGTGACACAGGAAAAAGGTGAAAGAAAATGATATATGAGAGAGAGAGAAAGAGAGAGAGAGAGAGAGAGAGGGAGAGAGTGAAAGAGAGAGTAGGAGAGAAAGAGAGAGAGAGTAAGAAAGAGAGAGAGATAGTGAGAGAGAGAGAGAAAAAGAGAGAGAGAGAGAGAAAGTGAGCGAGAGTGAGAGAGAGAGTGAAAGAAAGAGAGAAATAGAGAGGGAAAGAGAAAGAGAGAGTAGGAGAGAAAGAGAGATGGAGAAAGAGAGAGAGAGATAGAAAGAGAGAGGGAGAGAGAGAAAGAGAGTAGTAGAGAAAGAGAGAGAGGGAGAAAGAGAGAGAGATAGAAAGAGAGAAAGAGAAAGGGTGAGAGAGAAGGAGAGAGAGTGAGAGAGAGTGAAAGAAAGAGGGAAAGAGAGAAAGAGATAGTGAGAGAGATATAAAGAGAAAGAGAGAGAGAGTGAGAGAAAGAGAGAGTAGGAGAGAAAGAGAGAGAGTGAGAAAGAGAGAAATATAGTGAGAGAGAGGGAGAGAGTGAAAGAAAGAAAGAGAGAGAGAGAAAGAGAGTAGGAGAGAAAGAGAGTGAGAAAGAAAGAGAGAGAGATAGTGAGAGAGAGATAGAAAGAGAGAGAGAAAGAGAGAGAGAGAAAGATAGTGAGAGAGAGATAGAAAGAGAGAGAAAGAGAGAGAGGGAGAGAGTGAAAGAGAGAAAGAAAGAGAAAGGGAGAGAGAGAAAGAGAGAGAGTGAGAAAGAGAGAGATATTGAGAGAGAGAGAGAAAGAGAGAGAGTGAGAGAAAGAGACAGTAGGAGAGAAAGAGAGAGATATTGAGAGAGAGAGAGAGAGAGAGAGAGAGTGAGAGAAAGAGACAGTAGGAGAGAAAGAGAGAGATAGTGAGAGAGAGATAGAAAGAGAGAGAGAAAGAGTGAGAGAAAGAGAGAGAGATATTGAAAGAGAGAGAGAGTGAGAGATTGAAAGAGACAGAGAGATTGAGAAAGAGAGATCCAAAGAGAGAGAGTGAAAGAGAGAGAAATTGAAAGAGAGAAAGAGTGAGAGAGAAAATGAGAGAGATTGAAAGAGACAGAGAGAGGGTGACAGAGTGGGGGAGAGAAAGAGAGAGAAAGGGAGAGAGAGAAAGAGAGAGAGTGAGAAAGAGAGAGATAGTGAGAGAGAAAGAGAGAGAGAGAGAGTGAGAGAAAGAGAGAGGGGGAGAGAGAGAAAGAGGGAGTAGGAGAGAATGAGAGAGATAGTGAGAGAGAGAGAGAAAGAGAGTGAGAGAAAGAGAGAGAGAGAGTGAGAGATTGAGTGAGAGAGAAAATGAGAGAGATTGAAAGACACAGAGAGAGAGGGTGACAGAGTGGGGGAGAGAGAGAGAGTGAAAGAGAGAGAAATTGAAAGAGAGAAAGAGTGAGAGAGAAAATGAGAGAGATTGAAAGACACAGAGAGAGAGGGTGACAGAGTGGGGGAGAGAGAGAGAGAGAAAGAGAGAGAGAGAAAGTGAGAGAGATTGAAAGAGACACAGAGAGAGAGACAAAGAGAGAGATTGAAAGAGAGAGTGAGATATTGAAAGAGAGAGAGTAAGAGAGAGAGTGAGAGAGAGAAAGATTGTAAGAGAGAGAGAGAGTGAGAGAAAGAGATTGGAAGAGAGAGAGTGAGATATTGAAAGAGAGAGAGAGAGTGAGACAGAGACTAAACCAGGACTAAACCAGGACTATCTTTAACGCGGATTTTCCCAGCTCTTCATTTTCAGAATTTGCTGCTTTCAAATGGCCACAAATTCTTCAGATGTTCTCAGATTTCCATGTGTAAGGCATCGTCGGAAAGCTTAGAATCTACACTTTCAGAATCTGTGAATAACTCAAAACACCTCCGGGACGACTTGTGTCTGCTTTTTCCATGGCCGGTCATATATTTTCTTTTCATTTGCCAAATTTATTTTAATATACCTAAGAGAAAAAGTCAAAATCCTGTCTGGTGTCTATTATTCGCTCACACCTCGGGGTCTCCGGATGTACTGCACCGTGGAGCCGCCGTTCACACATGAGGCTGTGCCAAATCTCCAGACGACACGGACACCGGAGGAGGCACCGGCCGTGGAATTTCACTTTACTTCAAAAAATGATGTTTCCAGACACACATTAAAGGCACTTGTACCTGATTTCCTCCACGTGTTTGAGCAAAACGGGACCTCAGTACGGATGATTATTGATCGTACGAACAGCTCCCGATCAACAACCAGTTTGTTTGTGGCTGGGACGAGACGGCAAAGTGTGGAAAATTGGTTTAGTCCTGGTTTAGACCTGGTTTAGTCCTGTTTTAGACCTGGTTTAGACCTGGTTTAGACCTGGCTTAGTCCTGGTTTAGTCCTAGTTTAAACCTGGGTTAGTTCTGGTTTAGACCTGGTTTAGACCTGGTTTAGATCTGGTTTAGTCCTGGTTTAGACCTAGTTTAGACCTGGTTTAGACCTGGTTTAGTCCTGGTTTAGTCCTGGTTTAGACCTGGTTTAGTTCTGGTTTAGTCCTGGTTTAGACCTGGTTTAGACCTGGTTTAGACCTGGTTTAGTCCTGGTTTAGACCTAGTTTAGACCTGGTTTAGACCTGGTTTAGTCCTGGTTTAGTCCTGGTTTAGACCTGGTTTAGTTCTGGTTTAGTCCTGGTTTAGACCTGGTTTAGACCTGGTTTAGTCCTGGTTTAGACCTGGTTTAGACCTGGTTTAGATCTGGTTCAGACCTGGTTTAGTCCTGGTTTAGTCCTGGTTTAGTCCTGGATTAGACCTGGTTTAGACCTGGTTTAGTCCTGGTTTGGTCCTGGTTTGGTCCTGGTTTAGTCTTGGTTTAGTCCTGGTTTAGACCTGGTTTAGACCTGGTTTAGTCCTGGTTTAGTTCTGGTTTAGATCTGGTTTGGTCCTGGTTTAGTCCTGGTTTAGACCTGGTTTAGACCTGGTTTAGTCCTGGTTTAGTCCTCGTTTAGACCTGGTTTGGTCCTGGTTTAGTCTTGGTTTAGTCCTGGTTTAGACCTGGTTTGGTCCTGGTTTAGTCTTGGTTTAGTCCTGGTTTAGACCTGGTTTAGACCTGGTTTAGTCCTGGTTTAGTCCTGGTTTAGACCTGGTTTGGTCCTGGTTTAGTCTTGGTTTAGTCCTGGTTTAGACCTGGTTTAGTCCTGGTTTAGACCTGGTTTAGACCTGGTTTAGTCCTGGTTTAGTCCTGGTTTAGACCTGGTTTGGTCCTGGTTTAGTCCTGGTTTAGTCCTGGTTTAGACCTGGTTTGGTCCTGGTTTAGACCTGGTTTAGACCTGGTTTAGTCCTGGTTTGGTCTTGGTTTAGTCCTTGTCACACTTCTGTCTGTTCTCTCTCTCCTGATCCAGTTTCACGCTCACAAACACTAAAGCCATTCAGGAACATTTCACAGAGCACATGATTCAAACCACAGAAATAATGTTCAGAAGTGAAGTTTTAAAAGAGCGTCTCTGCTGATGTGAATTATCCTGAGCTCTCAGATTATTAAAGTTTTAATCTATGTTTGAGTTTCCGGCCCTTTTCAAATAATCAATAAAATGAATACACACAGGAAGGGCTCCACTGTGTTTTTAAACTTCACACACCTTCACTAGGTTTTTGAGGAGGGAACGACATTGGAACAAGAGTCAGTTTGGTGTAACGTACGACCTTTAACTCCTAATCCTGTTTCACGCTAAACACTGGAGCCGTTCATAAAAACATCTCACACAACGAACGATTCAGAACAAAAATAAACGCAGGAGACGAAGAGACAAACCGCAGGAATATTCTTCATTTCTCTTTTGTACCGAGAGAAAATTACAGCTTCGTCCAGAGATAATGAATATGTCTGAAAACAGAACACAGGGAAGAGGAAGAAAGACATAAAAACGAGAGAGCGGAGAGAGGGAAGGAGGGAGAGAGAAAGAGAGAAACAAGGAAAGAAGAGGACAAGGAGATAGAGGGAGAGATAGTTAAGAGAGAAATGTAGAGGAAGGGGAGGGAAAGAAAGAAAGAAAGAAAGAAAGAAAGTGAGAGAGAGGGGCAACGGGGGAGAAAAAGAGAGAGGGCAGGAGGGAGAGAGAGAAAGGGAGAGAGACAAGGAAAAAAGAGGACAAGGAGATAGAGGGAGACAGAGCGTGATGTAGTCAAGGAGAGAAAGAGAGAGATAAATGTAGAGAAAGGGGAGAGAAAGAAAGAACGTGAGAGGGGGCAATGAGGGAGAGAGAAAAAAGAGAGAGAGACAAGGAAAGAAGAGGACAAGGAGATAGAGGGAGAGAAAGAGGGATACAGGGCGTGAGATAATCAAGGAAAGGAAGAGAAAGAAATGTAGAGAAAGAAAGAAAGAAAGTGAGAGAGAGAAAAAGAGAGAGACAAGGAAAGAAGACAAGGAGATAGACAGAGCGTGATATAGACAAGGAGAGAAAGAGAGAGAAATGTAGAGAAAGGAGAGAGAGAGAGAGAAAGAAAGTGAGAGAGGGGGGCAACGAGGGAGAGAGAAAAAGAGATAGCGAGAGAGACAAGGAAAGAAGAGAACAAGGAGAAAGAGGGAGACAGAGAGTGATATAGTCAAGGAGAGAAAGGGAGAAATGTAGAGAAAGGGGAGAGAAAGAAAGAAAGAAAGTGAGAGAGAGAAGGGGCAATGAGGGAGAAAAAGAGAGAGACAAGGAAAGAAGAGGACAAGGAGATAGAGGGAGAGAAAGAGGGAGACAGGGCATGAGATAGTCAAGGAAAGGAAGAGAGAAAAAGAAAGAAAGTGGGAGAAGGGGCAACAAGGGAGACAGATAAAAGGGGAGTGGGAGAAAGAGAGAAACCCGAAGATTTGATTTTTAAAAACTTTTATTGTGTCTGTCAAAAACATTTTGCATTGAATTTCGTTCACTCCTCGTGCTATTTACATCAAAAACAAAAAAGTATTTACATTACACATACATTCTGTTTACACGGTTTACAAAAACAGAAGTCCAAAGAGTTGCCCCTCCTTCACAGAGGATACCACCCCCCAAAGCCCCAGTGCTCCCCAAAACCCTCCTCCTCATCACTGTTCCTGGAGCAGAGGCCAAACTCCAGCCTGAGTCTGGTCTACACCATCCTGACAAACACCTGCACCAACCTGACAAACATCTGCACCATCCTGACAAACACCTGAACCATCCTGACAAACATCTGCACCAACCTGACAAACATCTACATCATCCTGACAAACACCTGAACCAACCTGACAAACACCTGAACCAACCTGACAAACACCTGAACCATCCTGACAAACATCTGCACCAACCTGACAAACATCTACATCATCCTGACAAACACCTGAACCAACCTGACAAACACCTGAACCAACCTGACAAACACCTGAACCAACCTGACAAACATCTGCACCAACCTGACAAACACCTGAACCATCCTGACAAACACCTGAACCAACCTGACAAACACCTGAACCATCCTGACAA
This sequence comes from Paratrypauchen microcephalus, assembly GCA_036785185.1. NCBI lineage: Eukaryota > Metazoa > Chordata > Actinopteri > Gobiiformes > Gobiidae > Paratrypauchen > Paratrypauchen microcephalus. Next base: position 1,112,491 of record JAVJIX010000122.1, on the reverse strand, counting down.
ACACCTGAACCAACCTGACAAACATCTGAACCATCCTGACAAACACCTGCACCATCCTGACAAACACCTGAACCAACCTGACAAACATCTGAACCATCCTGACAAACATCTGCACCATCGTGACAAACACCTGCACCATACTGACAAACATCTGCACCAACCTGACAAACACCTGAACCATCCTGACAAACACCTGAACCAACCTGACAAACACCTGAACCAACCTGCCAAACACCTGAACCAACCTGACAAACATCTGCACCAACCTGACAAACATCTACATCATCCTGACAAACACCTGAACCAACCTGACAAACACCTGAACCATCCTGACAAACACCTGCACCAACCCGACAAACATTTGCACCAGCCTGACAAACACCTGAACCAACCTGCCAAACACCTGAACCAACCTGACAAACATCTGAACCATCCTGACAAACACCTGCACCATCCTGACAAACACCTGAACCATCCTGACAAACATCTGTACCAACCTGACAAACATCTGCACTATCCTGACAAACATCTGCACCATCCTGACAAACACCTGCACCAACCTGACAAACATCTGCACCATCCTGACAAACATCTGCACCATCCTGACAAACACCTGAACCATCCTGACAAACATCTGCACCAACCTGACAAACATCTACATCATCCTGACAAACACCTGAACCAACCTGACAAACACCTGCACCAACCTGACAAACATCTGCACCATCCTGACAAACACCTGAACCATCCTGACAAACATCTGCACCATCCTGACAAACACCTGAACCATCCTGACAAACATCTGCACCAACCTGACAAACACCTGCACCATCCTGCACCATCCTGAATCATCCTGACGAACATCTGCACCATCCTGACAAACACTTGAACCATCCTGACAAACATCTGCACCAACCTGACAAACATCTACATCATCCTGACAAACACCTGAACCAACCTGACAAACACCTGCACCAACCTGACAAACATCTGCACCATCGTGACAAAGACGTGAACCATCCTGACAAACATCTGCACCATCCTGACAAACACCTGAACCATCCTGACAAACATCTGCACCAACCTGACAAACACCTGCACCATCCTGCACCATCCTGAATCATCCTGACGAACATCTGCACCATCCTGACAAACACTTGAACCATCCTGACAAACACCTGCACCAACCTGACAAACATCTGCACCATCCTGACAAACACTTGAACCATCCTGACAAACACCTGCACCAACCTGACAAACACCTGCACCAACCTGACAAACATCTGCACCATCCTGACGAACATCTGCACCATCCTGACAAACACCTGAACCATCCTGACAAACACCTGCACCAACCTGACAAACATCTGCACCATCCTGACAAACACTTGAACCATCCTGACAAACACCTGCACCAACCTGACAAACACCTGCACCAACCTGACAAACACCTGCACCATCCTGAACCATCCTGACGAACATCTGCACCATCCTGACAAACACCTGAACCATCCTGCACCATCCACAGATCCTCACACTGACCCCGAGCCTCCTCCTCTTGCTCACCCACAACGCCATTTTGGCCTGTCCTGACAGGAAGTTCATCAGCCGGCTCCTCCTCCTGCTCCGCCTGGAGGATCTGAGCCCACCACAAACACCTCCTGAACACTGACATCTGACGCCCTCCTGCACCAGGGCTTCAACCAGGGCTGAACCTAAACGTGTCCATGGTCTGCCAAAGGTGCTGGTGTTCAACCCAGTCAAACGCCTTTTCCTGCTTGTGATGTTTAGATTTTTTATATAATGTTGTGTACATTGGATGATGTCTCTGTTTTTCTACTGTATATATATATATTATATATTGCATTCAAAAAACAAATATGTGACCGGCCATGGAAAAAAACAGTCACAAGTCGTCCCGGGGGTGTTTTGAGGTATTCACAGATTCTGAAAGTGTAGATTATGAGCTTTACAACGATGCCTTACACATGGAAATCTGAGAACATTTGAAGAATTTGTGGCCATTTGAAAGCAGCACATTGTGAAAATGACGAGCTGAGAAAAGTTGCGTTAAAGATGGTCCTGGTTTGGTCCTGTTTTAGTCCTGGTTTAGTCCTGTTTTAGTCCTGGTTTGGTCCTGTTTTAGTCCTGGTTTAGTCCTGTTTTAGTCCTGGTTTAGTCATACTTTAGTCCTGGTTTAGTCCTGTTTTAGTCCTGGTTTAGTCATACTTTAGTCCTGGTTTAGCCCTGGTTTAGTCCTGGTTTAGTCATGTTTTAGTCCTGGTTTAGTCCTGGTTTAGTCATGTTTTAGTCCTGTTTTAGTCTTAGTTTAGTCCTGGTTTAGTCCTGTTTTAGTCCTGGTTTAGTCCTGGTTTAGTCATGTTTTAGTCATGTTTTAGTCCTGGTTTAGTCCTGGTTTAGTCCTGGTTTAGTCATGTTTTAGTCCTGGTTTAGTCATGTTTTAGTCATGTTTTAGTCCTGGTTTAGTCCTGGTTTAGTCATGTTTTAGTCATGTTTTAGTCCTGGTTTAGTCATGTTTTAGTCATGTTTTAGTCCTGGTTTAGTCATGTTTTAGTCATGTTTTAGTCATGTTTTAGTCCTGGTTTAGTCATGTTTTAGTCATGTTTTAGTCCTGTTTTAGTCCTGGTTTAGTCCTGGTTTAGTCCTGGTTTAGTCATGTTTTAGTCCTGGTTTAGTCCTGGTTTAGTCATGTTTTAGTCATGTTTTAGTCCTGTTTTAGTCCTGGTTTAGTCCTGGTTTAGTCCTGGTTTAGTCATGTTTTAGTCCTGGTTTAGTCCTGGTTTAATCATGTTTTAGTCCTGGTTTAGTCCTGGTTTAGTCCTGGTTTAGTCATGTTTTAGTCATGTTTTAGTCCTGGTTTAGTCCTGTTTTAGTCCTGGTTTAGTCCTGGTTTAGTCCTGTTTAAACGGATAGTGCAGAGGTCTTCAACAGGGGGGTCGCGACCCCTAGGGGGGTCGCGGAGGTACTGCAGGGGGTCGCGAAATCCTTTTTTTCACTTTAAAATAATATAATTTTATATTTTATAGTGTAAAATACAGTATTAACCTGTGTATTATTTCCTTGTATTGGATGTACCATAACAGAGTAGCAATGTTTATACATGACACTGAGCTCAATTTAATATAAAACATAATTCTATGCCGTATATATAGTAGGGGGTCCCTGGCCCAGTTCGCCATCTGTTTGGGGGTCCCTGGCCTGAAAAACGTTGAAGACCCCTGGGATAGTGAGGTTTTTAAAAAAAAATGTTAATCTGTATGGGTTTCCTTCTAAAAGTTCCGTGTGTCATATCACTGCGCTCACAGTAGCTGTATTAGCCTGTTCACTTGTAAACTTCCCCTTGCAGTGGACCGCATCTGCCGTGCACTTCCGCTAAAGGTGAACAGGCTGATACGCTAACGTGAGCACAGTGATATGAGTCGGCAGACACAATACGCGATCGCTAAGTTCGCTGCTGGATGTTTCGTTGACAACTGTTTGGGACGCAAATATATCACCTTTCGGACAAATGTTTTGTTTTGAGAAGAAAAACAAGCTTTATTTAATGTTCCAGTGAAGCTACCGGACCTCCCTACTTGGGCTCCAGAAAGTGAGCCGAACCGGGATCAGCTGAGAGTGTCAGAGGTAAGCCGGTGTCAACACACGGAACTTTTACAAGGAAACCCATACAGATTAACATAAAAAAAACCAAAAAAAAAACGCACTATCCCTTTAAGCAGCCAGTGCTGTTTTCTGAAACATGGAGTGTCTTCTGCAAAATTTTGAAAAAAAAACAACCTTCGAATGCGATTTTCTCGTGTTCACGAATCTCGACATGTGACCGGTTTTCCCGCGGCGGGTCACATTTGACTTAAAAGAAAAAAGAACATGTGACTGGATGGTATTTAGTCGCACCTGGCACTACTCGGGTAATACCTGAGTGAACCTGATGACGCTGTAGAGGCGAAACGCGTCGTTCGCTCTAATCTAATAAAGAATAAAGTCAAGCGAGTGTGCGGTAAACCTTCTCTGTTTTTGGCCTTTTCCTGGTCTGTGGAAATCAGTCTCAGGTTGATGCCCAATGAGCTGGAGACCTCCAAAACATCCCTAATTAGTTTGATGTTGTCACTAATGAGCCTGCAGGCACAGTCCGTTTGGTCCCTGTGGACTGTGTTTCCCGGAGCCGTGAGGCCAGTTCTTTGGACAGGATTTTATAGTCCGAGCAGAGCAGCGACATCGGCATCGGGCGGCCGGTGTGAGGCTGGACAAGTGGACAACTGTCCTCTCAGAAACATGGGAAAAATCTGAGGGAATCCAGGGAAAAACATTAAGAAAAAAGTAAAAAAACAAACAAAAAAACTCTGGTACGAGCTTCACACAAACACAAACATGACCGGAAGAGAGGGAGGAAGAGAGGGAGGAAGAGAGGGAGGAAGAGGGAGGAAGAGGGAGGAAGAGGGAGGAAGAGAGAGGAAGAGAGAGGAACAAAGAGGGAGGAAGAGAGAGAGGAACAGAGAGGGAGGAAGAGAGGGAGGAAGAGAGAGCAAGAGAGAGAGGAAGAGAGAGGGAGGAAGAGAGAGTGGAAGAGAGAGGGAGGAAGAGAGAGTGGAAGAGAGAGAGAGGGAGGAAGAGAGAGGAAGAGAGAGAGGAAGAGAGAGTGGAAGAGAGAGGGAGGAAGAGAGAGTGGAAGAGAGAGGGAGGAAGAGAGGGAGGAAGAGAGGAAGGAAGAGAGGGAGGAAGAGAGAGGGAGGAAGAGGAAGAGAGAGGGAGGAAGAGAGGGAGGAAGAGAGAGGAAGAGAGAGAGGAAGAGAGAGAGGAAGAGAGAGTGGAAGAGAAAGAAGAAGAGAGAGAAGAAGAGAGGGAAAAAGAGGAAGAGAGGGAGGAAGAGAGAGGAAGAGAGAGAGGAAGAGAGAGGGAGGAAGAGAGAGAGGGACAAGAAGAGAGCGAGAGACAGTGGGAGAAAGAGGGAGGGAGAGAGAGGAGTCGAGGAGAGAGACAAGGATAGATAAAAGCGAGTGAGAGAAAGACAGAGGAGATAGAGGGATACAAAGAGAAAGACAGAGAAAGAGGGAGAAAGGGAATGACCGAGACAGGTAGATAGATAAAAGAGAGACAGAGAGAGAGAGGACAGAAATAAGGAGAGAAAGGGAGATAGAAGGGGTCAACGAGATAGAGGGAGAGAAAGAGGGAGGCAGGGAGTAACAGAGGGAAAGAGAGAGATTGGCAGAGAAATAAAAGGGTGGGAGAGAAAGAAAAAAACAAGAGATAAAGAGAGAGGGGAGAGAGAGAAAGGGACAAAGAAAGAGGGACAGAATGAAAAGAGAAAGACAGAGGTATAATTTAAAATATTGATTTGATTTTAAACATATTTTTCGTCCGTGAACAAAAGAGACGAAGCTAAAGACCCGAAGAGCTATTTTCAGAACCGAGTTTGAGTTTGTGAAAGGAGGAAAAACGGAACGACCAGAACTGATTTACATTTAAAAGAAAGAGAGAGAGAGAGAGAGAGAGAAGAAAGAGAGGAGAGGGAGAGACAAAGAGAGGGAGGGAAAGAGCGAGAGGGAGGAAAAAAGACAGGGAGAAAGAGAAGGGAGAGAGGAGAGGGAGAGAAAGAGAGGAGAGGGAGAGAAGGAGAGAGAGAGGGGAGAGAGGGAGGGACAAAGAGAGAGGGAGAGAAAGAGAGATAATGAGATAGATAGAGGGAGAGAAAGAGAAGAGGGAGAGGAGAGGAAGGGACAAAGAGAGGGAGAGAAAGAGACGAAAGAGAGGAGAGGGAGAGAAAGAGAGAGAGGAGAGGAAGAGAAAGAGAGAGAGGAGAGGGAGGGACAAAGAGAGGGAGAGAAAGAGAAGAAAGAGAGGAGAGGGAGAGAAAGAGAGATTTGTATTATTTGTTTCATTGCCATCTCTTGTAACTGTGGGAACATTTGTTTTAACAGACATAATATTTCAAATAATAATTATTATTCATGGAACATGTGTCCCACAACATGCACCAACCCTGTTACCAGAACATTTTTAGCCTGGTAGAAGAAGAAGAAAGCAGAACCACATGATCAATCAATCAATCAATCAACCAATCAATCAATCAACAGTGAACCACATGATCCCCTGGACTTGACATCATCAAACAGTTTTCCAAAAGAATGGGCAGAGCAAAGGTTTGTCTTCTTTTCTATTTTTCATATTTTTATAACATCGTTAGCCTTGATTGAATGTCTCACTCTGCCTCATGCAACCCTGTTATGCAAATGATCAGAATAAGACAATTATTATTATTTTTTCCTTTATTTATTTGCATAAATAAGTTTTTCCTCTTGATTAGCAGTAACAGCTAAACAGCTTCTACTCCTGAGATAAAGTGAAAATTAGTGCGGATCTGCAACCCTGTTACCTGCAACCCTGTTACTGTAATTAGAGGAAATCAATAAATAAACCAAATAAATCATGTTATAAAAAATTTACCATTGATCTGTAAGCTGAACTAATCAAGCATTTGATAGTTTATTACCTATTATTGATGAATATGTAGCAGAAAATTTATTGTTCAAGAATTTTAAAGCAAAAATGTCCTCCAATTCTGCAATGACCCATCTCCTCGGTGAGGTCACACCTGACCACCCGCTCTCAACTCTGTGGCGGACTTTTACGGCAGTGACATACAGGTTATTATTACTTATTTACTTATTTACTTCTTTACCACTGTAGCCAGCTCTTGAGACATCATGTGGTAATACAGGAAGTGCTCCGTTGGGTTTTTAAACTCCATATGCTTTCACGAGAATCACTTGGATAATTTCTGCACTGGAATTCCCCATTTCTACTGAACTAAAGGTAAAAAGTTGCTGTTTACTTAAAAACTACTGCTTCATGATGATTTCAGCCCTGGAATTACCAATCTCTACTGAAGCAAAGACAGCTGTAAACTTGAAAACTACCACTTCATGACATCACAAGGTGGAACAGAGCATTTTGAAGATGTAGACAGATGAATAATACTGTAAAGCAGGGGTGTCAAAAATGCGGCCCGGGGGCTGGATACGGCCCTCCAAGACCTTTAATCTGGCCCTCGGCTGATTTTTCTATTAAAATATTTGAATTATATTTTGATTTTTTATTAAAATATTGGTAATTTTCTGCCTCTTTTCTGCGCAGTTTAGCATAGCAGCGTCTCCAGCGCCTCTGTGCGTGGCCCCTCCCACCAGAGCAGCACAAATGAAGACTCGCCTCTTTCCAAATGCTCTTAAAGGACCATCGTTTTGACTGTTGACCGTGACACCCTCATCAGCAAAATGTCAAAAATGAGAAAAGTGGACGCCGAGTGCAGGATTTTCCAAGAAAAATTGACTAATTCCTATTTGTTCACGGAGGTGAATGGGAAACCTGTACGCTCGGTGTGTTTGCAACAAGTGGCGGTGCTCAAGGAATATAATTTTAAACGCCACTACGAGACACTGATACTGATGCACTTGTGCAGCTAAAAGATGCACAGAAGTTTCAGGAGCAAAAAGAAAGCATGACTAAATTCTGTGAAATGCAAACAAGTTAAAGGGATATGCCACCCCCAGGTCAAATTTGGGCATCTCCCCACAGTCCAGAGACTAAAATAAGTGGTGGAAAGCGTTTTCCTGCTCACCCAGCCATTGTCCGAGTCTGTCGCCACTGACCGCCGCGGTAACTGGTGCTCCTCCGCCTTAGACTGGAGTCTAACGTAGCCAGAGAAAGATTTCGGCCAAAAGGAATTAATTTGCTCGATGCGTTTCCCAATTACTTTGTGTGTAGTGCGCATTCATATCGAGTGCAAATAAATGTGCAAATCAACACGGAGAGCTTGACTTGGTCATTTTGGGTGGGAACTATTTTCCAGTGCGTAAGAATACAGCCATATCACGCACCACGTTGTGCAACAGGGGAACTCCCTTCCCGGTGCGTAACAGGGATTCCCCTGGTAGCGTGGTGCGTGATACGGCTGTATTCTTCCGCACTGGAAAATAGTTCCCACCCAAAATGACCAAGGCAAGCTCTCCGTGTTGATTTGCACATTTATTTGCACTCGATATGAATGCGCACTACACACAAAGTAATTGGGAAACGCATCGAGCAAATTAATTCCTTTTGGCCGAAATCTTTCTCTGGCGACGTTAGACTCCAGTCTAAGGCGGAGGAGCACCAGATACCGCGGCGGTCAGTGGCGACAGACTCGGACAATGGCTGGGTGACCAGGAAAACGCTTTCCACCACTTATTTTAGTCTCTGGACTGTGGGGAGATGCCCAAGTTTGACCTGGGGGTGGCATATACCTTTAATGTTAAAACACTGTGTACATTTTTCTTAAAGTTTCAGGTTGTTCATAATACAGTCATACCCCACCTTATGAAATTAATTTGTTCCAGAAGTGGTTTCGTAACATGATTTTTTCGTAAGTAGAGTCGCAATGTAAAAGGCCTGATTCGTTCCAAGGCCCCCAATACTACGCCCTAAACCCTGTTGGAGAGTGTATTTACAAGTGTATTTACGTTTCGGGGGATTCGGACGGCTGCGTCTTACAACAAGTACAATATACATTATAGGCAGTTAAAAGCAACAGTTAAAATATAAACAGTTAAAAACAAACAGTAAAATATTTAAACAATAAAACTTTTAAAACAATAAAACTTTTTAAAGGACAGTGCAGTTATGGTTGAAGTGAAAAGGCCAGTCTGAACAGAGGAGTTTTGAGTTTGGTTTTGAAGTTTGGGAGTGTGTCAGTGTTGTAAAAGAAAGAGTTCTTCAAATAAAAAAGACTTCTTCTAATATTTGGACTTAGTGCTATTTTTGGGGTATATTTGCCATGAGTTTTATGATCCGGCCCCTTTGGGATCACAGTAGGTTGGATACGGCCCCCGGACCAGAATGAGTTTGACACCCCTGCTGTAAAGGATTACTCAAACATGTGTGAATGAAACGAAAAAACAACTCCAGGTCTGTTTTTGATGAAGTAATTTCCCTTGTGGATCAATAAAGTTTGTCTAAGTCTAAAGTTTTGTGGAAGTGACAGGGTTCGAACGTGGCTTAAAGCTCACAAGAGTCAATTTTGTGTAATGCAGGAGCTTTAAACCTGTTTGACTGGAGTATTTCTGTCCAAAACCTTCTCGGTGTGATCAATAGAGTCATCTCCTGTGTCGAACCCCGGGCGTCTCATCCTCTATGTGTTTACAGCCTCACATGAGCAGAACCCCGGGCGTCTCAGTCTGACACACTGACAGATTTATTCACAACAAAAACGGATTTTTAGTGTAGACGCGTGCTACGGTAACGCAACTGACATACGATATTGACAAATTATGGAAAATCGAGTAAAAATCCCTCAGTCGTCCAGGTAGAATCCACGGCAAAAGGAGAATTTCGATTTGTCAACTGGACAAAAGGTTATTTATACGACAGAGGATTTTCAGACAACATGAAATCCCAGTTTATTTCAAACCCACAAACACTTTAAGACAGAAACTGGTCCACCCAAAGGACAAAAACACCAAAAACCACCTAAAAGGACCTGAATCTGCCGTACATCTCCACCTAAAAGGACCTCAGTCTGCCGTACATCTTCACCTAAAAGCCACGGGCCACTCCTTTGAGGACAGTGAGGTCCAGATCTTGGCCAGAGAAAAGAACTGGTTTGAGAGGGGAGTAGGGATGTACGATATATCGGCATTAACATCGGCATCGATATTGCTAAATTTTAACATATTGGTATCGGCCCAATGTGTAAAAGTGGGCCGACTCGAATTAACGTTTTCTCACATTTTCTCTCGTTTAAACACTCAAACTTTCGTACATTTTCAACAAAATGTATTAATAGTGAAGCGTGGGGGGGGTGGGCACGTGCGCTCATCGTGCTCAAATCCGTGATAGCGCAGCATGACCGGCACGAGACTTGTGCCCAAACCGCGCCTCCTCCTCGGGACCGCGTTCACGGTCCTGAGGAGGAGGCGCGCAGTCCGAGCACATCAAACCTCGACATGAACGAACGCAAGAGCCGCACGAAACCAGGCAAAGGTACGTAGGCACGTAGTGGTTTAATCCTGGTTTAGACCTGGTCCAGTCCAGGTTTAGACATAGTTTAGACCTGGTCTAGACCTGGTTTAGACCTGGTTTAGACCTGGTTTAGACCTGGTCTAGACCTGGTTTAGACCTGGTTTAGACCTGGTTTAGACCTGGTCTAGACCTGGTTTAGACCTGGTTTAGACCTGGTTTAGACCTGGTCTAGACCTGGCTTAGTCCACGTTTAGTCCTGGTCTAGTCCTGTCTGTTCCTGGTCTGGTCCCCCCCCCCGCGTCCCCCATCTATAACATCAATCGGCAAAGGTCCCTTAGCCAATCAGGATGCAGAACACAATGTTACACTATTTTTAAAAAATGGTTACACTATAAGAAAAAATTGAAATAAAAAAAAAATAAAAAAAAATCAGGAGTCAAAACAGGTTTTGAAAATAAAAGAAGACATTCAAAAATTCATTTTGCATGATTTTCAGTCTGTATAAAATGTTATCTCAGAATTAAAAATAAATAAATATCGGTATCGGCTGATAACACTAACATTAACATCGGATATATTTCTCGGCTAAAATTTTCACATCGGTGCATCCCTAGAGGGGAGTTAGAAAGAGAATCCTTCCTTGAACAGAAATGGAGGGGTCAGGCATCATTTGTCTCCATCTATAACTCTATCCTCAAACCTAAATAAAAACAAAGAAAACAGCAGGTCAGGTCCAGAGCTGAAAACACCATTATGGCCCTGAATGGTTCTGCTAACAAGACCCACACTCCACTCCCACTGCAGATCTAATAGGCCCACCTAACGAACACTAAAGCTGTTTCCCAATTCAGCGAGTTCACGGTTCGGAGCGTGGTTAGAGGGGGATGTGCGTCATATCCGGCGCGACAACTGCTGTTCCATTTTGTTTTTGTCCCATGCACAGTTAACACGCGGTCCGAACACTGCAGTCGTTTCCATGGAAATCGGGCCGTGGACCAAGCGTGCAAACATGCACGCTTCACACACTCAAAAGCCCCAGCATGCACAGCGCGGCAGGATATATGACTACAAAGATGGACTCGCCAGCAACATCGACATGTGACAGTTGCGACTTCACTATAAAATGTGTGTACTGGTTCACCTCACCTACAAGTATGCTACATGAAACTCTTCATAAACTACACTAAACATGTGTGACGGTAACCATAACGGCATAGATCACGGCACCTGTATTACTGTTCACATGCTTTTCCCCTTACACTTCTATATTTCCTTTGCTGTTGTAATGCTGGATATTCTACAGTATCGCCATGTCCCAATTCGAAGTATTACTAGTCGCAATAGAATAATATTTTTGTCTTTAGGGAACAAGGAGCAGACCACCCGGCTCATTGAGCTGAGGCAGGACCTGTTCCATTTCGCAGACGCCCATGCGGTCCACGGACTGCACTCAGGGCTGAGCGAGTATGCACCGCCTCGACTGCAGGCTGAGACCACGCTCCGAACCGTGCACTCGCTAAATTGGGAAACGGCTAAACTGTAAACAAGTAGGTGTGGTAGTCTCAGACATATTTCATTGTAGTTAGCGCCCCCTTCTGGCAGATATAGGCAGTGTCCACCAGCGTCTGACCAGAACTGAAGAAGCAGCTTGGATGAGCCGAGAAACGAATTCAACCAAATAAACTTTTGTCCAGTTGACAAAAATTTCTCCTCTTTTTTTTTTTTACAATCTGAGCCTTCTTTCGGCAATAAAACAAGTAGTTTTACTCACCCATAGCAGTTTGGTGTCAATTGGAGCAGTATCGCAGAAGTTATGTTGAGCCGTTCTGTTCTTCTATGATCCCGTATCCGTTAGCGTGAGTGCTCGGGGCACTGATTTGCGGTGTCCAAATAACACAAACTTTAGCACTTTTTAAATCACAGAAGATCGCTGTGTCAGCGTAGACTTTTAGTAGATTCCAAAACGGCCTGAAACCCGATATCGCAACAGAAAAGTAAAGTTCAGAGCGGTGTTAGCTTCTTTCGGACTAGCGGTGTTTACAAAACAGCTGAGTTCACGCATGCGCACTGTCCTCTCTGATGACGTCATCAAATGAAACTATAGCTGGATATCGGGTTTCAGGCTGTTTTGGAATCCACTAAAAGTCTACCCTGACACAGCGATCTTCTGTGATTTGAAAAGTGCTAAAGTTTGTGTTATTTGGAGAGCGCAAAGCAGTGCCCCGAGCATATGATACGAGCACCATGTTAACGGATACGGGATAATTAGTAGAACAGAACGGCTCAACATAAGTTCTGCGATACTGCTCCAATTGACACCAAACTGCTATGGGTGAGTAAAACTACTTGTTTTATTGCCGAAAGGAGGCTCAGATTGTAAAAAAACGTTACTTTTCCTTTAACTCTTAATACTTTTAACTGCAACAACCACTACTATCCCACTGCTGAGTTAAACGTGTCCCTGGAGAAAAAGTCTTTGACGTGTGTCGTTATATTCCGGGCTCCAGCAGTTTAACCCGCTCTGCTTCTGCTCTTAGGCGTTTTTGTTTTTGTTTTTATTCAGTTCCACATCCGCCCACGCAAACGTTCAACCAAAACTCCACGTCCCCCCTGAGAGTCTCACATTTAAATTCTCACAATAGTTTCAGACTAAAACAGAGAAAATGGGTGTTTTTTATTTTCTTTCTTTTTTTTTTTCTCTCTCAACAAAAGTGCAGAGTGGGCTTAGGTTAGGACTGTCTACGCTCTTACAGTTTTTTTCAATCGAGTCTAAATTTCGGTACAAATTTACAAAACTTACCACCGAAGGCGCCAATGCTCCTGTCATGTTGGCACAAACCTATTTCCTTTTAAACCGAAAACTCTCCGAACCTAAACCACAATGATCAACTATTTAAAGCCCCAGTGTGTAGGATTCGTGGCGCATAGGTGGATGGTGCTATTGCACTTTCTGTTTTAGCTACGGCAGACCTCGAGGGTCACCCGGGCGCTGTCCCGTTTTTTTTTCTCATGAAAACACACATTCCCGATCATGTACCATGACACTCTACACACCAAATGAAACCTTACAGTCTCCTCTTTTTGACTATGCAATTCATTGCCCTGCAAAACAATCACTCCCCGAGCACATGGGGCTTTTATACGGAAAAGCACAAAACGAGGTTAGCTTACCTTAGAATGCTTTGCACAGGTCAAACTCTGTATTTCACCATAAACTTGCTCTCAATTTGTCCGTAAGGATCCAGCGAATAAAATCCAGTAAAACAATTTAGTCCAAAACACGTGTTAGATCCATTACGACGTCTGATCCGGCAGCATGCTTGTGTTGTTTACCCAAAACCACGAGCCTTGCCGAAGGCGAAGGCGGAGCCCAAATGTCCTTCTGCGGCTCTCGTATTCAAAATGGCTGCCTCTGCATGGGGAAGATCCCCTTTTATGTGACTATATCTAAGTCCAAAAGAATACTTTGATTTCATGATGGAAGTGAAAAGGCTTGGAAAACAATGTATTTTTGAATGGGTATCTTCAATTTCAGTAATTAACGGGTAAAAATCTTACACACTGTCCCTTTAAGCACAGGCTTTTATCACAGTTACGTTGAACCTGAATGTCTTTCTTCAGGTTTCAGCAGGAGTCCTCTAAACGTTCACTTCCTGACTCCTCCTGGTGCTTATATTTTAAGATTTTATCCTGCACTAGCTTTTTAAGATTGTACCTTGTATTTGATATGTGATTTCTTTTATTTTATTATACTGTATTGTATTTTTATTGTATTTATAATTGCACTTTATCGTATTTTTGTATTGTATTTTATGATGTGAGGACTGCAGATGGAAATTAGCTTTGAGCTAAATCTGGTGCAGACATCTTTTTAATGAAACTGCACACTGTCCTTAATAAACTAAGAAAAAACAAAACAAAAACAAAAACAAACAGGCCTGGTGTGGTCTGAGACTGGCGCCTGTGGCAGAGTTCCCGACAGAACTAAAGACCTTCTCTGATGGATGAATCTTCAAAATGTGTTTTGTGCATCTTCCACCACTGAAGCAGCTCGTCTGGCTCTGTGGAGGTGCTGCAGAATCAATCAATCAATCAATCAAACTTTATTTCTATAGCACCTTCCAACAACCAAAGCCGACCAACGTGCTGTACGACATTAAAAACAAGATTAAAAAACAATAAACATGTTCCTCCTCCCTGGTTCATCCTCCTCCTGGTTTCTCCTCCTTCTGGTTCCTCATCAGGTTCCTCCTCCTGTTGCTTCTTCTTGTTCCTCCTCATGTTCCTCTCCTTGATTCATCCTCCTCCTGGTTTCTCCTTCGTCTGGTTTCTCTTTTTCCTGGTTCCTCCTCATGTTTCTCTCCCTAGTTCATCCTCCTCCTGGTTTCTCCTTCGTCTGGTTTCTCCTTCTCCTGGTTTCTCATCAAGTTCCTCCTCCCCTGGTTCCTCCTCCTGTTTTTTCTTCTTGTTCCTCCTCATGTTCCTCTCCCTGGTTCATCCTCCTCCTGGTTTCTCCTCCTTCTCCTGGTTCCTCATCATGTTCCTCCTCTATGTTCTTCCCTTCATTCCTCCTCATGTTCCTTTTCCTCCTGGTTTCCCTCCTTCTCGTTTCTCCTTTTCTTGGTTCCTCATCATATTCCTCCTCTTTGCTCCTCCTCCCGTTGCTTCTTCTTGTTCCTCCCTTCATTCCTCCTCATGTTCTTCTCCCTGGTTCATCCTCCCTTTGGTTTCTCCTCCTTCTGGTTCCTCCTCCTCCTGGTTCCTCCTCATGTTCCTCTCCCTGGTTCATCCTCCCTTTGGTTTCTCCTCCTCCTGGTTCCTCCTCATGTTCCTCTCCCTGGTTCATCCTCCCTCTGGTTCCTCCTCCTATTGATTCTTCTTGTTCCTCCCCTCATTCCTCCTCATGTTCTTCTCTCTGGTTCACCCTCCCTCTGGTTTCTCCTTCTCCTGGTTCCTCCTCCTGTTGCTTCTTTTTGTTCCTCCACTCATTGCTCCTCACGTTTCTCCTCCTCCTAGTTCCTCCTCATGTTCCTCTCCCTGGTTCATCCTCCTCCTGGTTTCTCCTCCTTCTGGTTTCTCCTTCTCCTGGTTCCTCATCAGGTTCTTCCTCCCCTCGTTCCTCATCCCGTTGTTTTTTCTTGTTCCTCCCCTCATTTCTCCTCATGTTCCTCTCCCTGGTTCATCCTCCTCCTGGTTTCTCCTTCTCCTGATTCCTCCTCCCGTTGCTTCTTCTTGTTCCTCCCCTCGTTCCTCCTCACGTTCCTCCTCCTCCTGGTTCCTCCTCATGTTCCTCTCCCTGGTTCGTCCTCCTCCTGGTTTCTCCTTCTCCTGATTCCTCCTCCTGTTGCTTCTTCTTGTTCCTCCCCTCATTCCTGTTCATGTTCCTCCTCCTCCTCGTTTCTCCTCCTTCTGGTTCCTCCTCCTCATGGTTCCTCCTCATGTTCTTCTCACTGGTTCATCCTCCCTCTGGTTCATCCTTCTCCTGGTTCCTCCTCCTGTTGCTTCTTGTTCCTCCCCTCATTCCTCCTCATGTTCCTCTCCCTAGTTCATCCTCCCCCTGGTTTCTCTTCCTGGTTTCTCCTTCTCCTGGTTCCTCATCAGGTTCTTCCTCCTCTCGTTCCTCCTCCTGTTGCTTCTTCTTGTTCCTCCTCCTCCCTGTTCCTCCCCCTGATTCATCCTCCTCCTCGTTTCTCCTCCTTCTGGTTCCTCCTCCTGGTTCCTCCTCATGTTCCTCTCCCTGGTTCATCCTCCCTCTGGTTTCTCCTTCTCCTCCCGCTACTTCTTCTTGTTCCTCCCCTCATTCCTACTCACATTCCTCCTCCCTCGCTCTTCACACCTCCTCACAGCCTCTCTCCTGAAGTGGCTCTAAATTGGACTTGGATTCTGCGTCTCCTCGGAGTCTCCTCAGAGTCTCCTCAGCGCTGCAGCTTCATGCCTGATGTTTCCCACTCGAACACGCACCGACCCGGAGAAGAAGGCCCTCCAAACATCTCCCATCTCAATTCCCGTCACAAACTCAGAACCGCAGAAAGAACTCGGAAAGGAATGATTTTATTTATTCTTCTTACGTCTGATCAACAGGCTCCGATCGGGCGGAATTCCAAATGTTTTTCAGGTGAATCAGATTTAATGTTCACGAATGAGCGAACAGCCCGGATTAAGAGAAGGAGAGGGAGAGAAGGAGGAGAGAGGGAGAGGAGAAGGAGGAGAGAGGGAGAGGAGGAGGAAGAGAAGGAGGAGAGAGGAGGAGGAGGAGAGAGAGAGAAGGAGGAGAGAGGGAGGAGAGAGGGAAAGAAGGAGGAGTAGGAGGAGAGACCAACAAAGAAGAAAGAGGAGGGAGAGAGAGAGAGAGAGAGAGAGCAAGGAAGTGAGAGAACAAAGGAAGAAAGGAGAGAGTGGGGGAGAAAAGGAGCGAAGGGCAGAGAAAGAGAGAAAAAGAAAAAAGAGAAGTGGAGGAGACAGAGAGAAGGAGAAAAGGAGAGAAAGTAGAGGAGGAAGAAGAAGAAAGAAAAGAGGGAGCAGAGAGTGTGAGAAAAGAGTGAGAGAGGGAATAGAGGCAGAGAGAGAAGATAGAGAGACACAGTATATTAATAAAAATGAAATAGAAGAGAGAGAGAGTGCAGAAAATGAAGAGAGAGAGGGAAAGAAAGTGAGGGAAGAGAAAAAGGAGAAAGAGTGATGTGGTGTAATTGGTGGAGCCGTGTGTCTCTGAGGGCCTCTCGCTCCTCACATGAGCTTTAGAGGCATGTCACGGAAATGTTACGTAATACTGCTTTAACACAGCTACATACTGCACTATATTTATACTTTACTCCATACTAATATATAGTAAAGGATGAAGGACAGACATGAAGGACTCTGGAGGATGGGTCAAATGCACGTTTAACCCAGAGACTCTGAAGGATGGGTCAAATGCAGGTATAAAAGTGAAAAAAAAAATGCATAGCACACTCAGATGGCTGATGTCGAAAAGCTTTTTTAGATTTTTGAATAAACTTTCTTCATTTGATTCTAATGCAAGTTTAACCCAGATACACTGAAGGACGGGTCAAATGCAGGTTTAACCCAGATACACTGAAGGACGGGTCAAATGCAGGTTTAACCCAGATACACTGAAGGACGGGTCAAATGCAGGTTTAACCCAGAGACACTGAAGGATGGGTCAAATGCAGGTTTAACCCAGAGACACTGAAGGATGGGTCAAATGCAGGTTTAACCCAGCTACACTGAAGGACGGGTCAAATGCAGGTTTAACCCAGATACACTGAAGGATGGGTCAAATGCAGGTTTAACCAAGAGACACTGAAGGACGGGTCAAATGCAGGTTTAACCCAGGGACACTGAAAGATGGGTCAAATGCAGGTTTAACCCAGACACACTGAAGGACGGGTCAAATGCAGGTTTAACCCAGATACACTGAAGGACGGGTCAAATGCAGGTTTAACCCAGATACACTGATGGACAGGTCAAATGCAGGTTT